>OZ020502.1:6904000-7569000 GCA_963971365.1 Lasioglossum villosulum | reverse complement strand
ATATACTAGCTTTCCCCCCGCCACGCTTTGCTGTGGCACATTATTTTTTAAAAGTATGTAGGTATTATATGTAAGTTGAAACGTTAGACGCGGCGTTTCTTCGGGAAGGTTCTAGAGAAAACCGCAATGTGAATGTCAATGTGAATGTCAACGTGAATGTGAGTGTGAATGTGAATGTGAATGTGAATGTGAATGTGAATGTGAATGTGAATGGGAATGTGAATGTGAATGCGAATGCGAATGCGAATGTGAAAGCGATTGTCAATGTCAATGTGAATGTCGATGTGAATTTCGATGTGAATGTCAATGTAAATGTCAATGTGAATGTCAATGTGAATGTCAATGTGAATGTCCATGTGAATGTCAATGTGAATGTCCATGTGAATGTCAATGTGAATGTCAATGTGAATGCCAATGTGAATGCCAATGTGAATGTCAATGTGAATGTCAATGTGAATGTCAATGTGAATGTCAATGTGAATGTCAATGTGAATGTCGATGTGAATTTCGATGTGAATGTCAATGTGAATGTCAATGTGAATGTCAATGTGAATGTCAATGTGAATGTCAATGTGAATGTCAATGTGAATGTCCATGTGAATGTCAATGTGAATGTCAATGTGAATGCCAATGTGAATGTCAATGTGAATGTCAATGTGAATGTCAATGTGAATGTCAATGTGAATGTGAATGTCAATGTGAATGTGAATGTCAATGTGAATGTCAATGTCATGTCAATGTCGGTGTCAGTGTCAGTGAAAGTGTCAGTGTCAGTTTCATTGTCAGTGTCAGTGTCAGTGAAAGTGTCATTGTCACCGTCAGTGTCAGTATCAGTGAAAGTGTCATTGTCAGTGTCAGTGTCAGTGTCAATGTCAATGTCAATGTCAATGTCAATGTCAATGCGAATGTCAATGTCAATGTCAATGTGAATGTGAATGTGAATGTGAATGTGAATGTGAATGTGAATTCTCTCTGTGAGTGTCTCTCTCCCTCTCTGTTTCGCCCCCTCACTCCTCCACACTCTATCTCTCTCCCTCTCCCTCTCTCTCTCTCTCCCTCTCTCTCTCTGTCTCTCTGGGAGGTTTTAGAGCAAACCGCATTCGAAAAAGTCTATTCGTTTAAAAGTTATATGCAGAAACGTGCGCAATAGAGAGCGAAAAAGTTGCCTTTTTTCACTAATGACGTCACAACTTTTGAACCAATAGACTTTTTTGAATTTTTTTTGTTCTAAAACCTAATCGGGAAAACGCCGAATCCAATGGTCCAAACCCCAGCTTTCTACGTTGAGCCGTTCTCAAGTGATGCCGTTACAAACATACAGACATACAGACAGACACGATTTTATTATATATAGAGATAGAGATTATTAATATATTAATACATTATTATATTATTAATTAAATAAATAATTATTTTTGCTTCTCATTTGAATATCCAAATAACAAATAACTTGTTTAAATATTGCCAAACACATCAGGCCAGATGTGACTGAAACTAAAAAATGATGAACGCCACTAACGAATAAGATCTCTCTCAAATAGAAACAAATAATTATTAATTCCTTGCTCTTATTCAAATAAAATGATGTTCGAATGACGCTGGACGCTGCGTTTGAAACCAGGCGATCCATTTCAATCGGGAAAAGCACGAGCGTACATATCGCCGGAAATTAAAGGTTATGTTTGCCGACGAAGAAACACGCTCGAAGCTTACAAGAGTGCATCGAGAGTTGCTGAAGAATGCAGAGGGTGAGTGAACCGAAGGAACCAGGTTGCTCGGCTGTTCAAGGATTGAAATTGAAATTCTCAGGTTCCACCTCGACTTCCTCGGTCGTTCTGCCGCTTCTGTTCGCGTGGCGTTGTCCTGCTTCCACTGTTATGCCGTCGTATATGCGACTCATATTTCGAGCGGAACGGTGTCCTGCGGAATAACAGGACAGAGGGAAACGGAAAAGGTGGCGCAATCGACGCGAGCGTCCAGAAGAGGGCAAAGAAAATGCACGGAGCCAGTTTCGATACTTGAAATACGAATCGGCCCTGTTGCGCTATGGGTTACACCCTTATAGGGAATGGGTCTATCGATTCGACTCTATTCACGATTCTCGACGGGTATCTGGGACTATCCGATATCATTGAATACGCATGTAGTCAATAGTCACGCTCAGACCGCGAATCCATCCTCCATAGAATTGATATCGAATAAGCGTTCGTGACACGAGCGTCCGAAATCCGCCATTTCTGAAGAATGTAGTGTACACGATATTTTCAGACCTTTTTAAGGGGTTACGTCACAGGAACAAGTGGGGAAAATATTAGGTTTTGGCTGTTCTTCCGTTTATGGCAGAAATCAGAATTCGATGAAATTTTGAAAATAGGTTCTTTTATTACTGAAATGACGATTGCCAGAAGGATTTTTGCCGCGTTGAAAAAAAAATTTTTATCATTTCAATGTTGCGCTCTAGCTTACCGACTACTGACTTACCGACTTTGTACTTTATGTTAAGACCACTCTAAAGAAGACGATAACTTTTTCAATATTGTACTATACGATTTGAACTTTTTTTGGAAAGAAATTTTTTCAAAAATTGCAATTGATCGGAATTGAAAAAATACTAAAAGTTGATTTTTTAACTATTTTATGTGAGCCTACATTGAAAATTTAAAAAATAAGTTTTGTAGTTCTTTGTGAATTATACATATCTTGAAAATTTCGTCAAAATCGGTCGACGTTGCAATGAGCTACAAACGTTTAAAGATGGTAAAAATTGCAGATTTTCACGATTTTCGGCAACAAATTATGGAAATCTGCAATTTTGACCGTCTTTCGGCGAGTCTGAAATTTCTTGACGGAGAATAATTGATAATAATCTTTCTTTCATTTACAAAAAATATTTAAAATTCTTTTTGAAATAATTGTAACAGAAATTATTAAGGCATTTAGGGTCCAAATGGACCCCTAATAAGTTTTTCAGTAAATTTCAGTTAAGATTTAAAGAAAATTACAGTAACTTCCCTATGAATCGAGAAGTGAATTATAGAAGCATACCACATATGGAAGGAATTTTCAATATTTCTGCACTGACACCTATAAAAAAGATCACAAATATGATGAGTCTTGCACCAACTGCTCAAAATTCATTTGTACAGAGCATAGAACCTCGCTTTGCATTGATTGTGCAAGAGACTCCGAATGGGTTAATTTAATCACGTATTTAATTTACGTTTACGAATGTAATTTTTAATTGGTATGTAATCTAGGTGAATAACAACAGAAAAATAAAAAATTTAAAAACATTTTATAGATAAACACTAAATAAATTGATATGGGTCCAAATTGACCCAAAACAATTTATTAAGTGCCTTTTTAAAGCGTAACCAGGTTAAACCATCCTTAATGCGATATTGTTTCGCAGTGGCTCACGTCTGAGCACTCAAACGACAGTCACACATCGGAATAAAGCAACGTCACTTGATTGGTAAAATTAATCGTCCGCGATAAACATTAAAATTAAAGCGTATTGATTTTGCGTCAGGAACGTTTGATATCGACGGGAGCCGCGTTTGTGGGTTGGAATGCACAGGGTGGCTCGACGTTTCATAAGGTAATCGATAAAGGCAATAATGGGCGTCTGTTACCGAAGATTATGGTAAACCTCTTTGAATGATGTACACCTATACGAGCGGTTTACAGAGATTGATGAAGATGTAAATTGGTAGACGTGTCCGCAGGTTTATTCGGGATGTCCTCGAAGTAAGAAGATTATACGATAGACTGCTCCAGCCACTTGTGGAGAAACCTTATTCGTAAAAGTAAAGTTGTATGCCTTTCTCTGAATTAATTGTTTTTGAAGTGAAACTTCAAGTAAAACTGACTTGGCGATGAAATGGAAATGAGGAAAGGAAGTGGCTATTTATGACAATTTTGCATTCATCAGGAAATAGCCGATGCACCGAAATCCTCAGTGAAACCATCACTTTTTATTTTGTTTATGATTACTTACTATTCTCATTTAATATCTCTTGTTTTATTTATTATTTATTGTTTGTTATTTGTTATGACTTACTATTGTGATTTGTTATCTCTTATTCAATAAAAAAATACTAATTATTTATCTCTGACTATGTCTCTTTCTTTCCCACGCGCTCTCGTTCTTTGCGTTGCAAATTTTGGTCGTTCATTATTTTTTTCTACGATTTTCTGATTCTAACATTGAAATCTTGGCTTGTTTTACCATTTCCAATCTTAATTTACTGCTAAACATAACTAGACTGCAAGAAGTTTCACTTCTTCAATCAGACGGAATGGCACGACGGCTTACAGCCTTCGAACTAGTGATGGGCACGTACGACTCAAAACTATCGAACAAGTCGATAGTAGCTGTTACTGATTTCAGTCGAATAGTTGTTCTGAACTATCGACTGAATGCTGCAGCGGTGAAGTATTACTATCTCTATGTATACTCAATTGTTCTATATTACAAATATTCTCCTAAAATATGAATAATGCATATTAATTGTACTATACACTAGAAATAGTATGCTTCTCAGATCAATACAAAACGTGTTGTTTTATCATATTCTATAATATTCTGTCAGATCGCAAACACCAAACGATTATTTATTTATTTAGTCATTATACAGGTATAAATCTAACACATGCATATAATTAAATAAATAAATGTATAAATACAGTTACATTACAACGTAGAATGTATTAGGAAATTAGTCGCAACAGAGAAAATTATAGTTGAACATTTCCTGGTCCCCTATATAAGGAGTTTTGGAACCTAACAATACTAAATAAATACAAAAGCTAAGCTTCATCAACGTCGTCGAACGTCGAGAACATAACCTCTAAATAAGCAACTCAGACGACTGCAAAAGTATCGACTGCATAGTCGATAGGATATCGCGACTAAAGAGTAAGTAGTAGATAATTTAGAGGATAACTAGGGATTATTGAATTGGATCCTCAAATAAATTTATAAGACTGAAATTAACTATTTAATTTTATTTATAACTTATAACATTAAAATAAATTATTTAAAAGTAACAATTTTAAATCTTAACACTACGACCCTTCTCCAATGAATTCAGTTTATCGATTAAACATTTTTAAACACTTTTTCAAACATTTGTTTTAAAACAAAATAATTCAAAAAGCAACTTCACAATAGTGAGAAAATTCATATTGATGAGAGTTGACTGAAGGTAGCTACAGTTGCTACAGATAGTGCCCATCACTACTTCGAACGCTTAATTTGCATGGCGAGAACCTTCGGGTATCAGGCTGACAAATGCTCGTAGTTTTCGCGTCGATCGGAACAATAGGGGCAAAAAAGAAAAAAACGAATTTTCGGCGGGCTGCATATGGGCCCATATGTTTCTGTAACAAGCCCTGACACTTCCTATGCGGAAGCATAAAAAGTAGCCAGTGCCGCCACGTGTTCCCGTGGCGTAACCTTTTTATGCCCCATCGCATCGCCCTGAATCATGCACGCCAGTCTGCGTGAGCAGTACCGTGATGCGTGAAGACGAGTTCACGCGCCCTAGCTCGTGTCACGAGCCTGTAGTTTTTGCGACCGTGAATCTGCCACCGGTTACAAGATATCGCGTTTCGCTCGACTAAACCCAGCGCTCAGTCAGCCGCCCCACGCTTTCAGACGTTACGTGAAAGTGGGATTCGTCACGGGAAAAAATTGTAAAAGACAATTATTATTTTTATAGTCACTATGTACACAACGTAAAGAATTAGATAATTAAAGTTTTAACTATTATCGGCGCCAGGTTCGATGATTTTTAATTTTATTTATTTTGTTTGTTAATTACATTTTTATATATAAATTTAGGAAAACCATTGTTGGATCTACATTTTAGAAGAAAAAGTTTTTTGTTACTTATCTTAGCCAATGACAAATTTGTAGATTTATTTTTCAGTTTAATTACATTTTTATATATAAATTTAGGAAAAATATTGTTGTATCTATATTTTAGAAGAAAAAGTTTTTTGTTACTTATCTTAACCAATGACAAATTTGTAGATTTATTTTTCTGGTTAATTACATTTTTATATATAAATTTAAGAAAAACATTGTTGGATCTACATTTTAGAAGAAAAATTTTTTCTTTACTTATCTTAGCCAACAACAAATTTGTAGAGATTTATTTTTCTTGTTAATTACATATTTATATATAAATTTAGGAGAAACATTGTTGGATCTACATTTTAGAAGAAAAATGTTTTCTTTACTTATCTTAGCCAACAACAAATTTGTAGAGATTTTTATTTTTCTTGTTAATTACATTTTTATATATAAATTTAGGAAAAACATTGTTGGATCTACATTTTAGAAGAAAAATTTTTTCTTTACTTATCTTAACCAACAACAAATTTGTAGAGATTTGTTTTTCTTGTTAATTACACATTTATATATAAATTTAGGAAAAATATTGTTGGATCTACATTTTAGAAAAAAAGTTTTTTGTTACTTATCTTAGCCAATGACAAATTTGTAGATTTATTTTTCTGGTTAATTACATTTTTATATATAAATTTAAGAAAAACATTGTTGTATCTACATTTTAGAAGAAAAAGTTTTTTTGTTATTTATCTCTAGCCAACGACAAAGTAGAGATTTATTTTGCTTGTTAATTACATATTTATATATAAATTTAGGAAAAACATTGTTGTATCTACATTTTAGAAGAAAAAGTTTTTTTGTTATTCATCTCTAGCCAACGACAAAGTAGAGATTTATTTTGCTTGTTAATTACATTTTTATATATAAATTTAAGAAAAACATTGTTGGATCTATATTTTAGAAGAAAAAGTTTTTCGTTACTTACCTTAGCCAATGACAAATTTACAAAGAATTAGAAATTAGTATTTTTAAATTATAATGGCGATCCCACGCATTTGCTGTGAACTGGTTTTTTTATTGTTATCGTGACAGCCAAGTTGGATTGTTAATGCAAGAGCGACGAAATGTTGACACAATGTTTTTCTCGATTTTCAGTCGGTTCGATCTATCAAGAAAAGTGATTTGATCGTTCCTAATGGTCCTCTTCGAGAAGGAATCCTCCACGTGTGCAAATAACGGTGCTCGGTCGCGAATAATACGAAAAGCTCGGTGAATGAGGATGACATGACGACTATACGGGGTTGATAAAGTGGATAGAGTGTCATCCCCCTTTCGAGCGGCGCAGATTCATCCATCAAATCCATGCCCGGTAAACAACATTCTGCCGACAGTCCAGAAGCGTTCGGCTGTAGATAGTGCGACCGGCGTGTAGAGGCTCCTCCTACACGCAGATCTGTCTACATAATTCATGAATCTCTTCAGAACCACCCCAACAGACACTCGTTGGTGGGTCACGTAGCTTTGGAAGAACCGAACCTACGGCAGGTATCCGATTTTGATGATTATCGGAGCACGCCCGTAAAAGAATTCGCTTTCAATCAGAAAAGGATTATCTTCTTCGGCATCGCGTTTGATAATGAGATTGAAAACATGATTTAGTACCGACATGAGCTTGGGACACTATCGTACAGAAAAAGTTAAAAAAAAAACATGTTAATTTTCATACATTCATTAATAATATAATTATTAATTAATTTTTAAACGCATTTAATTTAAATACATTGATTATTTAATTATTAATTTATACATTTATTAATTAAAACGACACAAAATACAAATCCAGTAAAATTATAACATGAAATAACTAAACAAAATAAATGGTTTTAATGGGCCCCCCATTTATATCTTACGCACCCCCAATTTTTGTTTTCGCTGTCATGGAACCCTCGCAGTTTGGAATCGACCCCTAGGGGTCGATATAGACCCCTTTGGGAATCATTGGTCTAGAGCAAGTCTAGAGCCAGTTTTAGTTCAGCTAGTTAGACGAATTGGAGCCTAGTCAGGAGAACTGTCAACGTCGAGTCGTAACAACAAAAGTATAAAGAGCTTGAATCCACTCGGATCCAGTAATAATAATAGAGATATTAATAAAAAGAAAAATCGTGTAATCATATAGCAAAACTGAAGCGTTAGACTGATACATATGCATGTTTATCAGTGTTACCACGAAAAAGACTATTTTCTGCAAACAATGGTTGAGCACACTGATAAATGCTCTAGAAAAGGGGTCCCCACCCCCTCAATAAATCAAATTACAAAGGGAGTTGAAAATGGTACAACAATGTTTCCAGATTACTGGTTTGCATTTTATCCACTCACGTCTATTATAACCTCATAAAATTAGTAATGCAATGTAATTATTTACAATTCTATACAATAAGACATAACCTCCTTTCGATACAGAGTCATATCTTGGACCAGCCTGTATGCATATAGAATAATATTAAAGTTTGAAGTTTAAGGAACTTTAAAGATGTTTTTTTAGGCCCATGTTTCCTCCAAGTACTATACGACGCCATTAAGTAAAATATTTGACCTAGAGAAACAGGGTCAAGGTCGAATCATATTTTGAACAGATCTCCACCGATCCAGAGTTGCAGAATCCCGTTATCGTGATCGCGATATTATTTCGCGACGCCCTGTATGCAGAATCCGTGTCGTGCAGCGCGGACAATTTCCGCGGTCCTTTCTTCCATGCGTTTTTAGGTTATCAGTTCTCTGTTTTTAGGTTATGTTTTGTTTCGCGTTTCCATGCGAGCGACGCTTACCAGAAGGCATCCGAATAAGACACGATCGAAGACATCGGGCGCACAAATACCCGAGGTAGGTTTTAATATTCGCCCGGAGAGTATTTTTCAGCGGGACTCGATTGCCTCGGCGGGGTGGCGGGTTCCCCCCGAATTCTGGAGTAGGACACGAACATAATCCCGGGGGAAACGACGCTATTCATCCCGACGCCTCTCCCCAGCGTGCGGTTCTCTTTCGTGTGACTCGAGTAAGGACTCGAAAGCGGGCCTCTCTTTCTTTTCTCCCCTCTTCATCCTTTTTCCCTTCCAGCCACGGGATTCATACTCGAAGTGTTCCGCGGATGCTTTAACGAGCGCTTTCTTTTCACGGGGAAGAGAAGGGAGAGCCGCGCGATCACGAAAGCTATCGAAAAGGCACAGTTACCGGTGTAATTAAGACCACGCGGTGCGGTTCGATTGGCTTTGATGACTCACGAAATTCTCTGATTACGGCGATTTCGGTGACGGTAAGTCGAAGGATCGTTGTAGGAGCCAATGCACTCTCAACGGGACGGTATGCAGGCGATGTTGAAACATAATGGACGGTTTACTTCCGCCGCACAGATTGGTATTTGGCCGATCTAGCTAGCCACAATTTTTTATTGCTTAGAATCGATTAAATTTATTATGTCTGTTTAAATTATGCTTACATAATTAAAAAAATACAATTTACACGTTGTGAACAATGGGGTTGGTTCGAGGGACTACATGGCTCTCCCAATCACATGTTATCTTTTACCTGGGGGTAGTTTTGGGAAATTCATTTTTGGCTAGCTAGATCGGTGAAATATCAGTATGTGCGCCGGTAATCAGCTAATCAATTCCTTCACACAGACACTGTAAAAGATTGCGACTGGTCTCCTCATCATGGTAGCAAGAGGATGCAACATTTTTGGTTTTGAAGTGAAAGTGTTGACATTCATGTGTCCTAAACCTAATAGTTAAGGGGGTACGGTACCCATGGATATGACTAGCATATTACTAGAATATTACTAGAAAAACAAGTAAAAACCGTGTTTACGGGAAATCAATCGATGTTGAAACATAATGGACGTTTTACTTCCGCCGCACAGATTGGTATTTGGCCGATCTAGCTAGCCACAATTTTGTATTGCTTAGAACCGATTTATTATGTCTTGTTAAATTATGCTTACATAATTAAAAAAATACAATTTACACCTTATGAACAATGGGGTTGGTTCGAGAGACTACATGGCTCTCCCAATAACATGTTATTTTTTACCTGGGGGTAGTTTTGGGAAATTCATTTTTGGCTAGCTAGATCGGTGAAATACCAGTATGTGCGCCGGTAATCAGCTAATCAATTCCTTCACACAGACACTGTAAAAGATTGCGACTGGTCTCCTCATCATGGTAGCAAGAGGATGCAACATTTTTGGTTTTGAAGTGAAAGTGTTGACATTCATGTGTCCTAAACCTAATAGTTAAGGGGGTATGGTACCCATGGATATGACTAGCATATTACTAGAATATTACTAGAAAAACAAGTGAAAACCGTGTTTACGGGAAACCATTTTTTGTTTTTGTACAAGCATGTTACGAGCTGTGTGAGGGCTCATTCTAAAGAGTATAGTTGATCGCAGGTCGCTTTGCACATGATTAAGTAACAAAAACCGTTTTGTATTAGAAAAATACATGGGAACCTGAAGGTGGTTGTCTCAATTTGTTTCCTTTACTTTGGACACTCGTATTATTAAATATAAACATAATCTTGTTAAATCATGAGCAGAACGACCTGCGATCAACTTTCCTCTTTAGGATGAGGCTTCACACAGTTCGTAACATGCTTGTATAAAAACAAAAAATGGTTTCCCGTAAACACGGTTTCCACTTCTTTTTCTAGTAATATTCTAGTAATATGCTAGTCATATCCATGGGTACCGTACTCCCTTAACGTGACATTATCCAAAGAAGAAAGAAAACTGTTTCCATAATATCTCGTTAACTATTACATTTCGAACATATGGGGTCAATACATTTTTACTCGGTACACGATAGTCTATCGATTCATGATACAGAAAGTAGGTGGATTTTTAACTCCATTATTTAAAAATAGTGGATATATTATCGATCGCAATTTTTGATATATCAGATCAATAATGATCGTACCATGGCGCTGCGAAAAATTAATTCTTATATAACAGAAAGTAGGTGTTTTCATTTTGAAGTGAAACTTCTTTTGGCAGGGTGTAAACCTAATTCACGTCACGGAATTCGCGATTTTACTTCTGAACATTGCTAGTCTGCAAGAACTTCTATTTTTTGAAGTGAAACTTCTTTGCTGAGGGTAACGATTTTCTGCTAAGTAACGGAAGTCGATGTAACGGAAGTCGAATGTCGAGTGGCGCGAAAATTTAAACTGAGAATGAACGGGGAAAAATAATTTCTTAACCGCTTGGACAGCCAACGATCTTATAATATAATAAATTGAATCTCAGAATGATAGCGAATGGTTAGAACAGCACGTGCAACCACGTTTTTTATTTTTAATTACATGAATTAAAGTAATATAATTAAATATATTGTTGACATATTAGAGATATATATCAGGTACAATAATTTATCTGTATCTACATATACTGAATAAGCAATAAGTTTCACTTCTGCCGCGCGTGATTTCCACGCACATGATTTTTTTTTTAAGCTAGCTCGGCGGAGGTGGTTAGCCGAGCTTGTCTCAAATTTAAAAAAATAGAAGTTCTTGCAGTCTAGTAATGTTTAGAAGTAAATTAAGATCGGAAATGATGAACTTAATTGTTAAAATGATGATTGATTGGAAATGATGAGTTAAGATGAATAAATAATGAAAGATTAAAATTTGTGACGCAAAGAAGAAGAGAGCGTATGGGAAAGAAAGAGACACAGTTCATAGCATTTCCCATACGCTCGACTTCGCGTCGCAAATTTTGATCTTTCATTATTTTTTTTCCTATGATTCTCTACGATTCTATCATTGAAACAATTGGCTTGTGATAGCTGAAATATGATATAAATAATCTTAATTAAATTTTGTGTAAATGTCTTGCAAATACTGCATCGAGAGTTGTTCCTGATCTTGTTGTCGACGCGTATGATTTTTATATAATTGTTTGAAAAATCCTTAGCCATAGATCATATAAAGTATTGCGATTACAATGTATTGCTAATACATTGCAATTACAGAGGCACTATTCTACTTTAAAAAAGGTAATCGTCGATGAACAAACAGTTCTACTTACAAAGAGGATGCCACATTCTTGTATCCATATAATTTTGTAGTGATTGGTACAAAACAATACGAAATATTCAGGAAATATTTGTTAACTAACGTAGCTTTGTTTGTTCAGAAAAATTAAAGTTGAAATCGACGAAGAGGCTCCGATTTTCTTATCGATATTAGCTAATAGTTCGGGCCAGCAAGTTCGGTTAAGCAAGATTCATTGTCGCCGCGATGCAGATCGTGGAACAGTGTACCGTGAGGAATTGGAATGGGATACTAGGATCGATAGTTCGAATCGCACTTGGGAACGTTTTTCACGGGGAAAAAACGAGGAAGCACGATCCTCCATGAACGAGACAGACGAGTTATTCTACGACGCACCGACGTCAACATTAATAACGTCGCCGAACGTTTGTCTAATGATCCCGAAACGTTTGCCCATTTGTTGGACCTGCAATTTAATCGGCGTGCAGCCTGTGTCCCGCACCGCGCCGTGCTGCTCTGATCGAAACGTTCTTTTCGATTCGTTAATGGCACGCTGTTATCGACGATTACGCTACTAGTCTGCTTACGGGTGCGGGTGACGCGCTCAGCTGTGTTTCAATCGTAACCCCCTTTCCAGCTAGTAACGAAGGTTATTTATTTAATTGCGAGTCGCTAGCTGTGAATTGAAGACATTCAAGACGACGGCGATGAAGATGCATAAACATAAATTAATTTTATTGTGTCAAGTGCTCAAGGTCTTTCAAGGTCAACTTCATTTTTTTTTAACAGGACTACGCCATTTTAAGCACCTACATTGATAGCCCCTTCCATTAGGAATTCAGTGATTACGATTGCTCGAGATAATTCAAGGTTATTTTTATTTCATTAAACGGGACCACATCTTTTGAAACACTTACGTTGATAGTTTCCTCATTAGGAATCCAATAACTATATTTGCACGAGGTCATTCGAGGTCATCCTCATTTTTAAAACGGGACCACATCTTTTGAAACACCTACGTTGACAGTGCCCTCATTAGGAATTCAATAACTATATTTGCACGAGGTCATTCGAGGTCATCCTCATTTTTTCAAACAGGACCCCATCTTTTGAAACATCTACGTCGATGGTGTCTTTCGCTTGGAATGAAATGACTGTAACTGCTGAAAGTTTTTCAAGAGGAATCGCAACTTGAAATTCGTTATTAAACCCTATGACGAGGAATAAACATAAATTAATTCTGTTGTGATAAATACTCAAGGTCATTCAAGGTCACCCTCATTCTTTTAAAACTGGACTACGACATTTTAAACACCTACATTGATAGACCCTTCCACTACGAATTCAGTGATTGTGATTGCTCGAGGTCATTCAAGGTCACCCTTATTTTTTCAAACAGGACCCCATCTTTTGAAACAGCTACGTCGATAGTGTCTTTCATTAGGAATATAATGACATAATTTTGAAAAATCTATGGTACGTGTCTAAGTACTTTTTAATGGAACCTTCAATAGAAACAGCAATTTTCATTGTGAGCTAATAAGTTACTCTCAATCACGTCATCTAATAATTTCATGTAAGATTGCAATGTAAAAGAAAACGTCTATGCTTGCATTTGATACAGCACAATGATTAAAAATCCTATTAATAGGCTTCCGGTGGGTAAAGTGTTAAACGCGATGATGCTGACCTCCCTAAAAATTTTTTAAAATTTGTAA
The DNA here is from genome assembly GCA_963971365.1 of Lasioglossum villosulum. Classification (NCBI taxonomy): domain Eukaryota; kingdom Metazoa; phylum Arthropoda; class Insecta; order Hymenoptera; family Halictidae; genus Lasioglossum; species Lasioglossum villosulum. Next base: position 7,555,371 of record OZ020502.1, on the reverse strand, counting down.
TCAACCCACTTACTTCTTGGAGTGTTACGCCGGTCAAATCGTGGGCGTCGGAATAACATTTGACGTTTATTAAATTGGATCGAGCACAGAATTATTTGAAGCGATTTATTCCCCAAAATCCAGTCCCATGATTCGCGGGAAGATTTATAACGGCCGCATGTGAATGATTTCGCATAATAGAAATATAAATCGTGTCTGTCACGCATATATGTTTAACAGCGTGGTATCGATGTTAATCATAATCAGTGCAATATTCCACGCTGCTCTGCCTTGAATTGTGACCGAACGAGCCGTGTATTAGTCACACGCAATTTATTACGTTGATTCCATTATTCGGTCGAAATTTCGCCATTTATCAAAACCTCACAAGCTATACAATACCGTCCCCTGCGAATTTGTCAAAATGTAGGATGCATATAATATATTCACGCGTTGAAACCGTAACGGAAAAATTGCAAAGTATACGAACATAATGATCTAACATTGCTGGGAAAAATTGTGGGATACCGCACAGTGGGCTGTATGCTCGATTTGTGCGGTCAAAATTCAATTTTTTTAATTTGATATAAATTGTACAATTTTTGTTGCTCGAGTTGGTTGAATATCTGAGGCACAATCTCCCATCATTTGTTTTCTCATTCATGTATCCATTAAGCACTTTCTCAACGAATTCACCTATTAGTAATTCTTACCTGATTTACATAAATTAAATAAATTTTGGTTTTATAGAAGTTTTTTTACCTAAGTATAATTTGTACTGTGAAGAGAATTTCACTTTTGTACTATACAGGGTGTCCCAAAATAAGTGTAACTCCTGGAAATGGGAGGTTCCTTGGGCCATTTGACGCGACATTTTCCTTTACAAAACTTAGGAGTTATTAACGAAAAACACGGACCAATCAGAGCGCAGCTACAGCGGATTGATTCTGCCAATAGCGACACCACGTTAAGCGGATCCTGTTGCCGAGTCGAACTCCGTTCGCCATAGCCGGGCTTTAATTGGTCCGTGTTTTACGACAATAACTCCTAAACAAAGCCGCGAACACAATTTTTCTAAAGGAAAATGTCGCTTCAAATGACCCAAGGAACCTCCCATTTCCAGGAGTTACACTTATTTTGGGACACCCTGTATACATTTTTGTAGTTATTAATACAGTAAACGCTCATTATTAGTCCAACAGCCGTGTTTTTCACGGACTTATATCGTGGCCCTGACTTGATTATTTTATGACTGCGTCTACCACGCTGACCGTGCCGAGATTAAGGGTGTAGATCCAGTTTCTAGTGTGCGTGTATCACACAACGTAGACCCATATACGTGCACGAGGGTTGTAAGGGTTCAATAGTTTTCGATTCCTGACTCTATAATGCACATTTCAGTGTTCCAGGTAGTCACAATCGCTTTCTCTCTCCCCCCCCCCGGGACGGGGCCCTATAGGGGTCAAGGGAGAAGGGGGATGGCTGGTTGTGTTCTTCAGAGATCCTAGCCGCCCCTGATTACCTTAAGGAAGGTTATCATGAGGTTTTTAGTGGGTACTATGAGCCCTTCTGGCCACGTAAGCCCCACGTAAGTCCCACATAACCCTGTACCTCTCCCAGGGGGTACAGGGTATGCGTAAAAGCATTTTCCTCATGTAAAAAAAAGGTAGTCACAATCGCTATACAGGGTGGGGCAGTAACTATTAGTACCTCAGATATCTTCGAAACTATAAGTCTCACAGAAATATTTGCTGAAATAAAATTGCACAGTACGAAGGGGGCCATCCGGTGGCTATAATAGTTTTTTTGTAGGTGGAGGTACTTCGGACTTTTGAAGGTCACCTCAATTTTTTTAAATGGAATGAGGTATTTTTGAATACATCAACCGATGCAGCTGGACATTCGTTACGAAAAAGTACTAACCTATGTATGTCGAAAAGTTAGTAGTTCAGGAGATATTACAATTTAAATAACTCTAAAACACCATTGCAATCGTACTAAGATGTTACAACAGTAAGTAACACCAAACGTCTTAGTACGATTGCAATGGTGTTTTAGAGTTATTTAAATTGTAATATCTCCTGAACTACTAACTTTTCGACATACATAGGTTAGTACTTTTTCGTAACGAATGTCCAGCTGCATTGGTTGATGTATTCAAAAATACCTCATTCCATTTAAAAAAATTGAGGTGACCTTCAAAAGTCCGAAGTACCTCCACCTACAAAAAAACTATTATAGCCACCGGATGGCCCCCTTCGTACTGTACAATTTCATTTCAGCAAATATTTCTGTGAAACTTATAATTTCGAAGATATCTGAGGTGCTAATAGTTACTGCCCCACCCTGTATAAAAGCTTAATTAAAATTAAAGATTAATTAAATACAAACACGAACTAAACTATCAACAGGAAAAAATAAATCGAAGTACGTAAAATAGAAAACATTGTGTAAAAGTATTACTTCCTAATAAAGAAGTTTTGAACCTGTTCCTTTCTCGTTGCTCTATGAGTAGAATTATTTATCCATGTAAATGTCTTCGAGCTTGCTACCCGGGCCCCTAGCCTAAAAGTTTTACATTCTGGCTCTTTCTAAAAGAAGTTTACCGATCCCTGGTCTAAGGTCATGCCAAGGTCACAGTACACTAGCCCGTTGATCTCGCGCATTGTATTCTACGCAACATAGGGATAAAAGTAGAATACAATGCAACAAAACAAGCATTTGACCTTGAAATTCAAGGTCGAGGTCAATTTTCTAACAAACAGTTGTTTACACAATTTTTTGTAACGTTTCTTCTCGCTCTGTACATTGCTAGTTACGCTTTCTTCCGCCACTGTAAGGCCTAGAGGGAATCTAATCGGATTGGGAATGCAGGTGTTCTACGACTGCTCTGACAATTCTGTCACGGTGTCCTATAAAGGATATTGGATTTGGATAGTTTTGGTAATATTCTAGGAGTTACCGAGTCGTCTCGACGGCAGACACGTTCAATATCCTGCTTGTCTTTGATCGCCTGTGATTTGGATCGCCTCTAGCATGGAAGAAATAGAGGTCCCAGCAGGCCATACCATAGGAAACTTCCAACGTACGTTTCGCGCGGCGAACAAAGAGTCGGATCTTTCGATTTTTCTTCTGCTGGAGCGTGTTTCGAATATTAGACCAATCTGTACGTTTCCACGTAGGATGGGCCAGGTTTCGGCAAAGCTGTTTTAATTTAATTAAACCTTTCAGCCAGACGAAACGAATACATAGTCGAGGGGAACGCCGTGAACGCGGAGAGAAAATGTTCCAGAAATATGAAACAAAATTATGCGGGATGCGATGCGGTATTATTTCGATCAACTACGTACGAGGGGTTCGTGCGAAAATACTACCAACCATAACGGAACAACGTAGTTCATCGATAATTGTGGGAAACGGCAGACTTATTTCCGAAACGAATTTAAATATTATCGATCGAAATACATTCGTGTCAATATTTTTAAATACACGGACCTTCAGGCAATATAAACTATAATATAAATATTATCAATGGCAATATAAAAATATAAAAATTGGGGTCGATCAGACATTTTTTTAATCATCCTAATGAGATGAAAATAAATATCGGTATTCTTAAATACTAACAAAATCTTCCAGATACAAGTTAAACGGTATTCCATTAAAGAAGAAAACGAAGTTGACCTTCGTGTGACCTCTACGCGCCACACATAAATTTTTGAAGTGAAACTTCTTTGCTGAGGGTAACAATTTTCTGATGTAACGGAAGTCGATGTTACGGAAGTCGATAGTCGAGTGGCGCGAAAATTTGAATTGAGAATGAACGTAGAAAAATCATTTCTTACTTTGTTTAATTGAACTGTTAGAACAGTACGTGCAACCACGTTTTTTATTTTTATTTACATGAATTGAAGTAATATAATTGAATATATTATAGACATATTAGAGATATATTTTTTTTAACGACCGTGTGCATAATAATTTATCTGTATCTATACCTAATAAGCAATAAGTTTCACTTCTGTCGCGCGTGGTTTCCACGCACACGATTTTTTAAATATCGTCAACAGGTCAGGAGATATTTGACTGGGTCGTTCTAAGTGAGACACCCTGTACAATTTGAAATTTATCGTTGATTGTATAAATTCGTCGATACAAGTCTACATATCAGTTTACACGCCTCCTGAAACAACTCTTGAAGCAAATGCTGAAATTCTATGAAAAATTGTAAACAAATTACGAATCATTGTTGAAGAGCCACGTGCAACAATTTGTTAATACCGTACGAGGTTCGGAGGTGAATCATGGGAATCGCAAAACTCTCGTCTGCTCTCGTATCGATCTCACTTTCGTCTCTTTGCTCCTCTCTTCTCTCTATGCTTTTGTGCGAGCTCTCTTCGCTCGGCAAACCCTCAAGGAGCCTTGGCATCGAGGAAACGCTCTCCATGATTTTCCGCACGAGGTCTGACGTCGCATCCGGCGGTTCATCGCTCACTGAAAACAAGCTTGCGCGTCTCGTGGTTTCCAGGAGCACACTGGGAACGAAAAATTTGCGACACCCTCTAAATACCACCATGAGATATTCGACTTTTGTTATGGTGAAGTAACAATGTTTCCAAACGAAATTGTCCCAATATAAATCATTTTTGTAAAAAAAACATTATTAATTATATTAAAAGGTGAATTCTTCTCGGTCGAAAGTTTTAAATGATATCGGCGCCAGGTTCGATCATTTTTAGAACAAGCAAAAAATGTGCAATTAGTACATGCTTCTAACGTTTCGATCCCGATGTGGATCTTTTTCAAAGAATCATTATTGCGTCTGAAAAATATTTTAAGTGATATATCAAAATGAGAATTTGCAAAAGTGAACATAATGAAAACCAAGGAAAAAGAATTAAAATTTTTAATAGAACTTACATGTTGCGTAAAAAGTGGATAAATAAGGCAAAGGTACTACTAGTTGACCAGTTAAGAGAAGTTTTCCACGCGAACAATAGTAACCATTTACTCTGTCATTAAATAAGAAGAGTTGATGTCTGAAGACACTCTTTAAGTCTTCCAAATTATGTACAGGGTGCAAAGAAAGTAATGGTCATCCGTCCTAGGGGTGAATCTACACCTCTGGATCGGTGGACATTTGTAAGAGAAACTTGCCGCAAAATTGTTTATAACAATGAAAATTGTTGTTAAAGTTTTTTTTTGCATCAACGCATTCTACTCGTCGAGAAGAGAAAAAGTTTGAAAGGAGCCATATGTCGCAAACAAATAGTTATTGAGCTATAAGCTGTTAAAGTTTTTGCAAAATTTGATTGTGTGGAACTATACGTATAGACAAAAGCCTACTACTACAGTCCACACGTCCGTGTCGATGAGACAGAAGATAATCGTGTGCGTGCCGCGAGACAGACGAAATTTAAAGGGGCATTCATTAAATGCGTTGATGCAAAAAAAAACTTTAACAACAATTTTCTTTGTTATAAACAATTTTGCGGCAAGTTTCTCTTACAAATGTCCACCGATCCAGAGGTGTAGATTCACCCCTAGGACGGATGACCATTACTTTCTTTACACCCTGTACCATGGTCACTTTTTTAAAAAAGTTTACTTATACAAATTTAAGAAACACATTTACAAATTCAGTAATTGCTTCAGAAAAATCTAGTAATTGACCTCGTATTCGTTAGTAGTTGACCATTTATACTAGAAAGAGGGTTCAAGCAATAATTTTGGGAATCATTTTACTATCATTTAGTTTCAACAATTACCAGCACAAATTACAATTAAAGAATGAAATAAGAAATAAAACAAATCAATTCTATAATAAGTTTAATTGAGGAACAGAGTAGACGTTGCAAGTTAATAGAGAATAGTATTAGAGAAATTTAACCAACAGACGGTATGGCATCCGAGGTTCACTTTCATTGAAAGTGTACAGCTTATAAAAATTTTATTTTTTATGTTTTTCTATAAAATGGTCAACTACTCGTTCATGGTCAACTACTGGTACCTTCACTGTGTTATAATTATTATGTTATAACAAATATTGAAGGTTTTATGGAAACGACTTAAACCTCACGGTGGCAGATATGTAACTGAGCACGTGCTTTTACTATTTACATTGCTCTTTATTTGTTATTTTTAAGCTTACTAATTGCTTAAGGGAGTAGGGTACCCCTTTTCTAGGGCATTTATCAGTGTACTCAACCCTTGTGCTGAAAAAATGTTTTTTTGTGGTAACACTGATAAACATACATTTGTATCAGTCTAAAACTTCAGTTTTGCTATGATTACACGTTTTTTTTATTAATATCTTTATTGCTATTAATGGACCCGAGTGGATTCAAAGCTCTCTATATTTTAGTAGTTATGACACCATGATGAAAGTCCTTCTGACTAGGCTCCATCTCGTCTAACTAGCTGAACTAAAATTGGCTCTAGACTTGCTCTAGAGTCTGCTTTCATGAACGGAATCTGGGATAATTGAATGCAATAATGCGGGAACGCTTTTTGTCCTCATGCGAGCATATTTTGAGCTGCACAAAGGTTCATTTGATAGAGGAAGGTTCATCACAGCCCGCTCCGACCATTATATTAGTACCAAAAGTCCTTTTATGAAAGAAACATACGTTAGAATCTGCGGAATTTTTGTCGAATTTTTTAATCCACTTTGGACACTCATATTATTAGATATAGTAATATAAACTCGCTAAATTATGACCAGAGCGGGCTGTATTTAACCTTCCTCTTTAGAATGAGCCCTCACTCAACTCAAAATATGCTTGTGTGAGGGCGAAAAGTGTTTCCGCGTAAACTCATGTTTTGGCCCAAAATCTAGTAATATTCTAGCAATTCTCTAGTAATTTCAAGTGGGTACCCATCTCCTTAATTCGTTTGATTGTAATGGTTCTTAATTTTATACAGTATTCTTGTATATTTTGCTATAGTTTCGTACATTCCAGTATAATGTATATTATCGTATTTTCTGGTACATACTGATTTATCTCAAAACTCCTGCAGACCCCGGAAATGGGAGGTTCTCGAGGTAATTTGATGCGACATTTTCCTTTGAAAACATTTTTAGGCTTTTTTTAGGAGTTATTAGTCGTGCTCTGAGTGGTCCGTGTTTTTCCCTAATCATTCCTAAACAACGGCAGCCATTTTTGCAAAGGAAAATGTCGCTTTGTATGACCTCAGGCACATCTCATTTCTGGGGTTTCCAGGACTTTTCGGACACCATGTATACTAGAATATTCTGTTGTATTCTTGTATATTATAGTATATTCAATTATATTATAGTCCAGGCTGTTTTACTATATTCTAGTGTTTTTCTGGTATATTCTGGTACAGTATAGTATATTACAGTATATTCTAGTACATTATAGTATATTACAGTATATACATACATATACGTCATAGTATATTTTAGTACAATATAGTATATTACAGAATATTCTAGTACATTATAGTATATTACAGTATATACATATACATTATAGTATATCCTAGTATTGTATATTGTAGTCCAGGCTATTTTATTAAATTCCAGTGTATAATCTGGTATATTCTGGTACATTCTACCAGATTTTAATACATTCTAGTATATTATAGTATGTTCTGGTACATTCTAGTACATTATAGTGTATTTCAGTATATTCTAGTACATTATACTGTATTACAGTATATACATATACATTATAGTATATCCTAGTATTGTATATTGTAGTCCAGGCTATTTTATTAAATTCCAGTGTATGTTCTGGTAGATTCTAGTACATTATAGTGTATTGCAGTATATTCTAGTACATTATAGTATATTACACTATATACATATACATTATAGTATATTCTAGTACTGTATATTGTAGTCCAGGCTATTTTATTGAATTCCAGTGTATATTCTTGTATATTCTGGTACATTCTACCAGATTTTAGTACATTTTAGTATATTATGGTACATTCTGGTACATTCTACTGGGGTGTGAGTTAAGAAATTCGAATCTGAATCAGGTTGGAGCACTTAAAAGTTGCCATTTAAAATTGACCATCATTTTTGCATCAACACAGCACCTGTTCGAAGGAAAGAAATTATGCAACCACAGAGGTCTCCGCTTAGAGAGCAGGCAAATCATTTTCTCCAAGCTGTCACAAGCTGTTCTTATGGCTTTGTAAGTGCTTTCCATATTTTCTCTCTGTATTCGCCGTGAAGGCACAGGATAACATCTAGACTGCACTACTGTATCGAGGTTCCCGGCGCAGGGATAATCGATCGTGAAGATGAGTCATCTCTCCTACGGGAATTTCAAAGGGATGCGGTTGATGGGGGTTGTTAAGGGTGGTAGAGGAAGAGAGAGAGATAACGGAAGGCGAACAGGGACAAGACCAAGTGACGCGGAACACCCCAAGGTTAAGTTGAGCGAGGCGGCGCATTCTAAGGAAAGTTTCCCACCTCGTTAACGATTAACCCTTGTTATTTCGATGTCCTTATGCCGTCCCATAAAACCTCGTCCCGGGTTTTCGATACCTCGTAAAAAATTCCATAAACCCAAATGCTGCATCGACCAAACTCATTTCAAGTTCAACCCCCGGCATGTTTTCATATTCTCCATATTCACTTACCCTTTCAACCCTTATGTTCCGCAATCGAAGGGCTCGGAAACCAATCGCGGTAAACTGCCGAAGAGGAAGAGATACACTCCGGGACAAAATTATCTTCGCATTACAATTTGTGCTCAAACCGTACCTTAAGCAACGAGAAATTTTTGATTTTTCTTATTCGCGAGTGTTTAAATTTGAGCGATTTTCAATATTTCCGACAGGAAGCGAGGAATAAACCCTTCTAGCCTTTCACGCAAGTGTCTACAAATCGCAAACGACGAAACATATCAGAAAACAGTGGTGTGGTTTGTGATTTACGGGCATTTACGTTTTGGCAGGTGAGGGCGTCGCCATGTTGGTACGTCAACCAAGATCCAGTCAAAAATACTTGAAATCCCTCAACTTTGCACGCGTGTCACTTTCAAACGACTGAACTGCGTTTTGAGGTTGTAGATCCAAATTTGACTCTGAAAAGAAATTCTCGAATTTGAGAGACACTGCGCCAGACACGTATACGTACACAAGGATTGCAAGGGTTCCGAATTTTTCGATTCTCGTCTCTACGATGCACATTTCAGTGTTCTACGTAGTCGCAATCGCTGCATAACAGATTAATCTATGAGGAACGTACCCTAAGAATGGCTTAATTTTACGTATTCGAGGCGCAATTTACATTATTCGACAACATCCCAGATAGCACAGACACGTCTCAAAGATGTTCGAAAGATGCCTGCCGCAAGACATTCGAATATCTGAAAGATGTCGCCAATGTCGGTTTGATGTCAGTTTTACGTTGGTTTTACGTTAGTTTTATGTCGTTTGTGACTCAACGTACCATCTTAAAGATGTCTTCTGAATGTCGTTTTGATATCTTTCAGATGTTCTAGTAGTACATATTAAAAACATCTTCCAGATGTCTGAAAAAAGACATCTTACAGATGTTATTCGCGCGACTATTTAGAAACTTTCGTGTAAGGCTTATATAATAGGTTAGGTTAGTAAAAAAACGTACAATAAAGCAGATATTTATAAAATATACGAATAAATATTTATTTAAATATATACATATTACAAATTACAAATTAATTAAAATTACATTATCAGAGGTTAAAAATGAGAATTAGAATATATCTGTCACTGCTGTCTGGTTCGCCTTCTTCAAACGATGGACCTGCTGGAGAATTTCGGTCAGCAGGATCCGCAAAAGCTGCTGGTGGTCCATATCAGCTTCAGCACAGCATCCTGCCTTGAGCGGTAATAGCAGCAGCTCCTCGACTCCTCTTCCTGCTGCCTTCTTTCATACTCTTTGCATCTGTTTGTTTAGTAGTTTTCATACACCTGAAGATGTCTATTCTGGAGACATCGTTTTCATGTCTGAAATGAGATGTTTGAAAGATATCTTTCCTCGTACATAAAAACGATGTCTTCAAAAACACATCTTTCAGATGTGCGAATTACGTCTGTTTGGCGACGTAGACGTTCAGACATAAAAACGACATGAAATCGACATCTTTAAGATGTTGCGTGCTATCTGGGATGTAGCGGAGTCGCGAGGAGCCATGTGACAGTGCTGCCGCGTACCGTGTTTGCCGAGTGACATTTTCCTAACCCTACGACCGCCGAATCAGAAAATGCTTCATCGCTAAATGAAACTCGAGTGGGTTTATCGAAAAATCAAGCCGTTTAAAATCTCTGTCTTCGTCTCTCCTGCGAGAAACATGTCTGCCTCTCTGTCTTTTTCGCCATACAGCTCGACGTCGATGGTGGCGCCGCCTCACAGCCATTTCTAGCGATTTCCGACTCCGGTGCAGCCCTCACGTAAAAACCAACTGTCGCAAATGCATACAATCCGCAGTCTAATGTTGACCGATCGTTGTTGAACTGCGTTCAAGGGAACGTTCCGTGGGACGAGCGGCAGAGGTATCTCCACTCCGGTACAGATTCATTTGCGGATAATCGAGGAGACACTCTAATCTCACTTCGAGAGGAAGTTATCATCGGTGGAACGTACGAGGGAGGTGAACGGAGTCATAATTGGGTCGAAAACGAATAGTAAGCGCCGGGTAATGGCGAAGGAATGAAAATGCACCGGGGAAACGCGCGATAGAGTGCTTGAGGAAGCCTTCCGGCTACCGTTTGCCTCGAGCTATTTCCGGAAATCAGCGCCGGGGCGCCTACATTCAAATTTTCGTTACTTCGTTGTGTATTTTATTCTCCCTTTCACGGGATCGATCGATAGAGGGCAGGCAGGCTGGTGCACGCTCGCGACGCGTACTTCAACAATTGAATCCCGAAGTTCAGTCCATTATGCTCGTTTAAATAAAAGCTTGTTTCCGTGTTTTCCATTGACTTTTCCCTACGCGTGATATTGACAGTTTTTTTTTTTGTTATCAATCCACGCCAGGTTCGGTACGCGAAGTAGGCGATCAAATTATTACCAACTGGTAGAAAAATGTGATCTGTAAACATTTTAATTTGTTCATCGATCATCTTGTTATGACAAATGCGATCATCAGATTTACCTTCCTCGTCGATAAGTAAACTGTCTCTAAATAATCGATCTTTCTTGCACAGCTCCATCGACTCCATCCATTATTTCCTTTATATAAATTGATGGCAAACAATGAGACAGGACCACGAGCATACAATTTAGTTTCGTTTTATCTGTCTGCATAATCTATTAGAATCTATCAAAATATAAAATATCATATACACAATATCAACATATAATCTAACTAATATACAGGGTGTCCCACATAAATGATAACACCTAAATATCTTTCGTATTTACAGTCCTATCAGAAAACTTCAGAGGACAATGTCACTGATGTTTTTTAAATGGAATAGTATATATTTTTTGCGATAGCATGATAGACAATAAAAAACTGAATTTAGTGGATACCACCTGTTTGACCTTGAAATGACCTTGATATGATATGTAAAGGTCAACCCGACGTAAACAACGCGCAATCTTTGCTGAAACACGTAAGTTTTAAACTTCCACATTTCATCCGCTTCAACATGATTATTCTTGCTCAAGGTCATTTCAAGGTCAAAAATATGGTATCCACTAAATTCAGTTTTTCATTGTCTATCATGCTATCGCAAAAAAATATACTATTCCATTTAAAAAACATCGGTGACATTGCAATTTCATTTAAAAACACGACATAAAAAATTTTTTTCTTCATTATTATATTGCCCCCCTGCAATAGGGTCACTTTGTCCTTTGAAGTTTTCTGATAGGACTGTAAATACGAAAGATATTTAGGTGTTATCATTTATGTGCGACACTCTGTATAAAATATAAAATATAAAAATATAAATTATATATTAATAAAATTTTTATATTTTTATAAAAAGAAATAATATATTTTATATCGATAGAACATTAGAACACGCGTGCAGTACATAGCACGGTTAAAACACTAAAAATCATGGCTGCGATTCGGGCCAAGTTTCTTCGCCAGGCGTCTGCCGCTAGAGGTCTCATCCCGGAGGTGTGAACATATAGTTCAATGTTACCAACATAAATACGCAGTTATTCTTCTAAATTCAAGTAACTCGAGCTTCTCTAATTGCTGTTTGAGCGCGGTATTATCGAAGTTATCGAAGGCATCGATCGATGTTCTGAGGACTTGATAATCTTCACTAGATTTACTTTTAGCATTACATATTGACTGCCGAATAAGAAAATTGGAAAATAGTGATATTAAATGCAACCACATAAAGGCGATTATTAATACAAAATAAATGTTCAATGTTCTCGGCGCTACGTTTCGATCAAATTACTACTGAGAAATCAAAAAACAATTTTGCAGATTATCAAATAACCATCAACGTTTCGATTCTGATTTGAATCATTTTCAAAATGCATTTGTATTGCGTCTGTAAAAATATATGTATTCGAAATATTTATATAGTCGTGTACTTTCTGTAAATTAATAAATTATCAAATATCTTTACTCTTATAATAATAACAATGTTTAAGATGATCGACCACTGGCATTAAACGACTGGCTAATGGAACAATCACCCTAAGAGATCATTATGGTATTTAGTCGTTTACAAGATTGTTAATCTAGCGTGTTGAAAAGTTACCGGCCATTGCATGCTCGTAGAATGTCAGTCAATATTTATTTTGGAACGAAAACAAGATTCTAAAAATGTTCGTCGAGCTGTACGTAAAGCCGTGATAAAATTGTCGGCGGAAGGGAACCGATCTCGTGAAATTGCTTCGACATTATCCATCGAGGAAGGTACAGTGGATGATAACTATAATTAGAAGATATCGTGCACGGTCCGAAGTAGAAGATTGCCTGTGAAGTGGAAGACCCCGAAAGACCGGAAAAAGAATCGATGGTATTACAAAACGAAAATCATTCATGGACTCGAAGAAGTCAGCTTTCGATGTCGCAATTTCACAAAGAAAACATTGCTGATGTTACAGAATGGTACGAACACACCATTCTTTGTACAGTAAATGCCCCTTTATTGTCTGGTTTCGTGGACACGATCACTGTTCAGTGCCTACCCACTCCACTGCCTGCAAACGCGATCCGTAATGCACTCTGTCCTTCTCTATTAGTGATGGGTACGTGCGACTAAAAACTATCGAACAAGTCGATAGTAGCTGTTACTGATTTCAGTCGAATAGTTTTTCTGAACTATCGACTGAATGCTGCAGTGGTGAAGTATTACTATCTGTATGTATACTGAATTGTTCTATATTGCAAATATTCTCCTGAAATATGAATAATGCATATTAATTGTACTATACACTAGAAATAGTATGCTTTTCAATTCAATTCGATAGTATGCTTTTCAGTTCAATACAAAACGTGTTGTTTTATCATATTCTATAATATTCTGTCAGATCGCTAACACCAAACGATTATTTATTTATTTAGTCATTATACAGGTATAAATCTAACACATACATAGAATTAAATAAAAAATATATATAAATACAGTTGTATTACAACGTAGAATGTATTAGGAAATTAGTGGCAGCAGAGAAAATTATAAAATTTCCTGGTCCCCTATATAAGGAGTTTGGGAACCTAACAATACTAAATAAATACAAAAGCTAAGCTTCATCAACGTCGTCGAACGTCGAGAACATAACCTCTAAATAAGCAACTCAGGCGACTGAAAAGTATCGACTGCATAGTCGATGGCGACTAAACAGTAAGTCGATAGTTGAATTTAGTAGACAGTACCCATCACTATTCTCTATGTTCGACTCTTCGTGCAGCGTTAGAACAGTCGGAGTGCACAAAAGTTGTTCTTGACGGAATCTTATAGGAAATTTCACGTTGATCACGAATATACCATACATTAAGGGTCCCAGAATAGTGTTTAGCTTCCGTTGCTTCAAAAAACGGTTAAACTCGGTTCAGTGACCCTTAATATTATACAGGGTGTCCCATATACATGGGAACACCTAAATACCTTCGTATTTACAGTCCTATCAAAAAAGTTCAGGGGACAAAGTGGCACTATTGCAGGGGGAAAATTTAATGGTAAAGAAAAAAATTTTTTATGTTGTGTTTTTTAATAAAATTTCAAGGTCACCGACGTTTTTTCAATGCAATAGTAAATTTTTTGACTGAATTTAGTGGATAACACCTTTTCGACCTTGAAATGATGATATTCTTGACCAAGAATAATCATATGCCATGGCAAATTGATTGTTCTCGAATATCTTCAAAACAATTCATCCTATCGGAAAAACGTAAGACACAAAATTTGTACATCTTCTAATTCCACGTCTTTTATGTCATATCACTTTTCCTCATATAACAAACGGTTTTCAAGAAAATTGATAAAATGATATCGAAAATTGGTTTTTCCGGTAGGATGAATTGTTTTGAAGATATTCGAGAAAAACCAATTTTCGATGGCATTTGTTTTTTAATGGAATGGTATATTTTTTACGATAGCATGGTAGACAATAAAAAACTGAATTTAGTGGATACCACCTTTTTGACCTTGAAATGACCTTGACCAAGAATAATCGTATGCCATGGCAAATTGGTTGTTCTCGAATATCTTCAAAACAATTCATCCTATCGGAAAAACGTAAGACACAAAATTTGTACATCTTCTAATTCCGCGTCTTTTATGTCATACCACTTTCCCTCGTAAAACAAACAGTTTTCGAGAAGAATGAGAAAATGACACCAAAAATTGGTTGTTCTCGAATATCTTCAAAACAATTCATCCCATCGGAAAACCCAATTTGCAGTGACATTTTCTCAATTTTCTAATAAGACGTGAGAAAGACGTAGAAATAATAACACGTGCTCGAACGAAGCGATTGATCGAATAATTTCTAATGGAAGCACATCTTTATGATCTCAATAATTAAAAAATAAACAACGTGAAGGCGATCATTTGACCGGCCGCGGTACGGTGAGCGTTTACGCGTTAATCAGGTTAGCTCTGAACAATTGCGATATCAAAAAGCTTGATGTGCCGTGTCGCAGCTGATTCATCGGCCGATCTTGTAGAGCCGCTCCGTGGAACAACTATTTGTTTGTGCGCGATAAAATCGAGATAAGTCCGCGTTTCCATCTTTACACGGAATCATCGGCTCTGGGATACAGAGGGACCGGATAAAAACACTTCCTGGGTGCGCCAGCCCGAGGTGGATCGCGTGTAGGTACATGTGTGTGCACTTCAGCCTGTGTCCCTGAGCGAAACCTAACTTTACCTGCCGATCGAACATCGCAACGCACACGCTCGTTCTTCTACATAATGGAAAGCATTTCTTTCGTCCTTCTGGGAGAGAACGCCGTATACTTGGCCCTCACAATGTATCTCGAGTGCGACCAGGTACAAAGGGCAAGGAGGGGGAAGAGTGGGGTGGCGGTGGGTGGGAGGGGCGGAGGAGGAGGAGGGGAGGAGATGAAAGTGTACAAGTCTGACAGAACGGAGAGGCAGGAGCCATTCGACGCGAGATCGACAACAAAGAGAACGTGTTGCGGTTGGATTACTATGTATGTATCGTCTTTTCCGTTCGAGAAGTTCTTTTTCAGGTGTATCGCGAAGACCCCCACTCGCGATCGAGATTTTCTCCGTTGCCGTCGATTTTTGACAGCGGCGGCGGACCGTTCTTTTTGGGGCCCTGGGCTAACAACGTTTGGGGACCTGCCCAGTTAAGGGGGTACCAGAGCCTTGAATATTACTAGAATATTACTAGAAAAACAAGTCTACCGTGTTTGCGGGAAACACCTTTTGTCCTAATACAAACATGTTACGAGCTGTGTGAGGGCTCATTCTAAAGAGAAAGGTGCATCGCGCTTCGCTCAGCTCATGATTCAACGAGATTATGTTTATATTTAATAATATGAGCGTTCAAATTAGGGGAAACAAATCCTCAGGTTCCCATGTATTTTTCTAATACAAAACGGTTTTTTTTTCATTAAAACATGAACAACCTTCCACTTTACAATGAGCCCTCGCACAGATCGTAACATGCTCGTCTAAGGACAAAAAGTGGTTCCCCGTGATTGCATTCAATTTTTCCCCAGATTCCGTTCATGAAGGAAGAGTAGAAGCAATTTTAGTTCAGCTACTTACGAGATGGCGCCAGTCAGGAAAACTGTCAACGTGGAATCGTAATAACAAAAATGTAAAGGGTTTTGATCCACTCGCATCCATTAATAGCAATAAAGATATTGACAAAAAGAAAAAAACCTGTAATGATAGCGAAACTTAGTTGCTATCAGAAAGAAACTATCACTTAGAAACTATCACTGTTGCCAAACTGTTTTCAACGTGGAGGTTGGTTGCACTGATGACTACAATAGAATCAGAGGATCTGGTACCCCGTTGACCCAAATGAATACAAGTACCAAACGTTTTTCTATAATAATAGATAGATGGTTTCGGCGCACAGGTTCGATCAAATATAAACTAAATTTCCATGTTTTATAACAAATTTGCAAGTTGAAATCTCGACGTTTCGATCCTGATGAGGATCATTTTCAAGAGATTTTTGCGTATGTTATATAGGAAAGAAATTTATCTGTTATGAATAATGTGTTACTTCCATGCTGGTAGATAATGTACTGTTTTTCTATAATTTAGTTTTCCTTGAGCTTTTGTGTCCCATAAGAATAATCTCATAAACTATAAGAATTAAAAAAATATTCTTCTGTAAAGGATCAAATAAATTAGACATCTTCTCGCATCAGATCAGTTCGTCTCGGCAACGGGAACATCAGAAACCGTTGATATCGAGGGTGCATGAATGGAAATCCTTATCTGGCGGTCTGAGTCCAGTACATTTTCATCCCCCACCCCCCGTTCGCCGCGTTGAAGACATTATCTCCGTTTCTGGAGCACGTTTTTGTTCCCGCGCCGCCAAAGTTATTGTGCTGTAGTCCGCATACGTGACAATGGCGGGCCAACCTAGATACTATAGAGCAATATCTATGCTCATATATGTAAACCGTCCGAAGCGAAGGTGAGCAACGCGGAGAAACGTCGTGCATTGTGAGCGTCCCTACAAAAGCCGTTAGATGCAGCCGGAGACCTCCGGTTGTGCTTCGCGAAGAAGAACCAATCTCTGCTTGTCCTACGAACGGGTCAGCGACTGAATTGTCCACGTTGAATCGCTGTACGAGCTTTTCATTTCGTCTGGGGAATCTTCGTCGGGGAGATCGTGTTGAATAAACGCGCTGCTGTTACTTCAAAAACATTTATGGGGTCACAGTTTTGATAATTTCGGAAGTGTTTTCATTGCAAACGTCGTTCAGAAGAACGTCGCCCGTGTCCTGCACGTTTTAAGGGCGTAGGGTACCCACGTGACATCACTAGAATCTAACTAGATTTTGGGCCAAAACAGGAGTTTACGCGGGAACAATTCACGTCCTCATACGATTATATTTTGAGCTGAGTGAGGGCTCATTCGAAAGAGGAATGTTACACGCAGTGCGCTCTTCTCATGTTTTTTCGAGATGATGTTTATATGAAGTAATATGAGTGTCCAAAGTAGGCGAAACACATGAAGAACAATTCCGGAGATTCTAATGTATTTTTCGTTCACAAAAAAGATTTTTCTCGCCAAAATATCGGGAAGACTGCAATGCGTATAACCTTCCTCTTTCGAATGAGCCCTCACTCAGCTCAATACATAATCGTATGAGGACGTGAGGTGTGTTCCCGTTATCGCCTTCAATTGTTCCCCAGATTCCGTTCATGAAGGGCAATGAAGGGCAAGTAGAAGCAATTTTAGTTTAGCTACTTCGACCAGATGGCGCTTAGTCCGGAGAACTATCAGCGTAGATTCGTAACAACAAAAGTGTAAAGGGCATGAAGCCACTCGGATCCATTAGTAGCAATAAAGTTAAGATTAAAAGAAGAAAACCTGTAATTATAGCGAATTTGAAGCGTTAGATTGATGCAAATGTATGTTCATCACTGTTGCCAAATTGGTTTTTCGCGCGGGGGTTGGTCACAATGAAACGTGTTGGTTATGGCTTTACTATAGTCCGTTATTTATGTTAACAATACTTTATTTCACATATACTTTGCTGGAACTATAAAGATTTCATTAACATAGCAGTGTATCCGCGTATCCTGTATTCTAACTTTATGTAAATAGTGTGTACTTTATAAGACTGCTCTTCAGGAAATTCCGACATGCTCAGGCTAACTGCTTCTACCAGACTGACTACCAGACAACGGTCCTGGCCTTATGCCCCGTCTAGGCTCTTCTGTCCCTGTGAAAACTGCCCCCTTACTCCTAAACCCTTAACCTAAGACGGTATGGTATCGTTGAATTCCAACAAAAAGTACCACGGTCACGTGGGTACCCTACCCCCTTAAACACGGGTCGCGAATGGCGTGAAATGACAACGGCAATAAAGGACAGGCCACAAATCAGCATGTAAAGCGATAATGGTATCGACGGGGACCGAAGAACCGGATACGGTGGGTGCAATAGAAAGTAACGAGGTGCAACGTGTACACAGAAAGCCGAGTCGCCGCGAAGCAGCCCGGTTGCTCGTTGCGTTAGTACGAGCGGATCGGAACGCTTGCATCGCGTGCGTTCGCGTTGAAGGGCCGACGGCAGCGGAACACGGGCGCGTTGGAAAGAAGGGAAAAGAGGCGGAAAGAGAAAAAGGAACCCGTGAAAATGGCGGGGTGGAGTGACCTATCGTCCCACTTCCACGCGCGATCTACGATCGGCGGTGGTCGTCGTCTAGCCGGGTAAACTGGTTCGATCGTTCGATCGGGGAACCAGTTTGCGATGGGCCTGGGCGATCCGTCTTGTTCACCTGCACGCAGACACGGCTGCCCGCGTACGGACACGCTCGTTAGCACGCGCGTGTATACACGATATCCCAGATTCGAGATCCGATTATTCGCCCGCGAGAGACGGAGACCGAGAGGAAAGAGGGAGAGAGGAACGACGAGAACGAGCAGGATCGAGCTGCAGTTTAAACCGGTAGTTCCCCGGCTCGTTCGCTTCGGTGTACGCGTAATGCGACGCCAGACAGTCGGTCGACAAGACGAAAACATTGCGCACCCAACAGCCAAAGCACGAGGAAATCGACGATCCGCCGAGATGGAGAGAGCTGCGGATCCGTCCAACGATCGTCCAACCAGCTATTTCCGTCGAACCGCGCAAATATTATTCGAGACAACTAGCATTACCGTCTCGCCGATCTAAACTTACTCATTTACAAACGAGACATTATTTTTGTTGCGCACGCTGGTGGCCCGGTCGACCCTGCAGTCTACGCGTTTGCAGGCGCCGATAGTTTCATCGGGCCACTTCGGAGATTCGAGCACATTTATTTTCGTTCGATTTTCATCGACATTCGTATGATGATTGGGGTCCTTCGGACGTGGTGAATGTTCTTCGGTTGCGATCGAGGGTAGGTCGAGGTCGCGCTCGTCTACGTGCACATTTGTGTGCATGTTTTCGATCAGAATAGCTACCAGAGAGCATACGAAAGCGACCACGAATATCCAAGTTCTCACTCGAGGAGTTCATTGGTTCAGAAGTAGACTGGTCTTTTAGAGAAGTGGCTGAAACAATTTCACTTTGACAGAGTCTGTACTTCGTTGTACAGTTTTAGATATCCTTTACCGAAGGTGAGAAACTTTGACAATTGTCTTCAGTGCACAACTAGAAGCGATCCCCTATACTAGAAAAGAAGAAAGTTGTTCAGAATGTGTAGCTGTATAGTTTGCAGGGTGTCCCACATAAATGGGAACACCTAAATATCTTTCGTATTTAGAGTCCTATCAGAAAACTTCAGAGGATAATGTAACACTATTGTCGTGGGCAAGTATAATGGTAAAACAAAATTTTTTTATGTCGGGTTTGATAATGAAATTTCAAGGTCACCGATGTTTTTTTAATGGAATAGTATATTTTTTTATGATAGCATGGTAGGCAATAAAAAGCTGAATTTAGTGGATATCACCTTTTTGACCTTGAAATGACCTTGAGCAAGAATAATCATATGTCATGACAAATTGGTTTTCCTCGAGTATCTTCAAAACAATTCATGCTATGGGAAAAACGTAAGACACAAAACTTGTAGATCTTCTAACTCCGTGTCTTTGGTGTCATATGACTTTTCCTCATATAACAAACGGTTCTCAAGAAAATTGATAAAATGATATCGAAAATTGGTTTTTCTGGTGGGATGAATTGTTTTGAAGATATTCGAGAAAAACCAATTTTCGATTACATTTTCTCAATTTTCTCGAAAACTGTTTGTTTTACGAGGAAAAGTGATGTGACATGAAAGACGCGGAATTAGAAGATGTACAAGTATCGTATCTTACGTTTTTCCCATAGCATGAATTGTTTTGAAGATACTCGAGAAAAACCATATTTGCCATGGCATATGATTATTCTTGCTCAAGGTCATTTCAAGGTCAAAAAGGTCGTATCCACTAAATTCAGTTTTTTATTGTCTACCATGCTAACGTAAAAAATATACTATTCCATTAAAAAAACATCGGTGATCTTGAAATTTCATTAAAAAACACGACATACAAAATTTTTTTCTTTACCATTACATTTGCCCCCTGCCATGTGTTCCCATTTATATGGGACAACCTGTATTTAAATTTGAACAAAATCGGAGAGTACTCCTGTGGTACATTCTTTCTTTAATAATTTATATAATTATTTAATCAGCGAGTATTTTTTAATTTAAAGCTGTCGATATGAATTCTTAATTCAGAGTGCGTTGGGATCGTAAATATAGACGTTCGTATTATCTATTAAAAAAGGGCTCGTAGTGTACAGGGTGTAAAAAAATGTTTGGTCCTGGCCGCCATAGGCGTATTCTACATCTTCGGATCGGTGAAGATCTGCGAAAAAAAGTTGCCGCAAAATTGTCCTTGACCTTGAATTTTAAGGGCAAATTTTTGTATTATTGCATTTTATTCTACGCATCAAAATTTTGTATTATTGCATTTTATTCTACGCATCAAAATTTTGTATTATTGCACTTAATTCTACGCATCAAAATTTTGTATTATTGCATTTTATTCTACGCATCAAAATTTTGTATTATTGCATTTTATTCTACGCATCAAAATTTTGTATTATTGCGCTTAATTCTACGCATACAAATTTTGTATTATTTCACTTAATTCTACGCATCATGGGGACAAAATGTGTCAAAGGAACGATGGGTCAAAACTCAACTTACCCATCGTTCCTTTGACACATTTTGTCCCCATGATGCGTAGAATTAAGTGAAATAATACAAAATTTTGATGCGTAGAATAAAATGCAATAATACAAAATTTTGATGCGTAGAATAAAATGCAATAATACAAAAATTTGCCCTTAAAATTCAAGGTCAAGGACAATTTCGCGGCAACTTTTTTTCGCAGATCTTCACCGATCCGAAGATCTAGAATACGCCTATGGCAGCCAGGACCAAAATTTTTTCACACCCTGTACGATAGGTTTCCCAGGAATTTTTGAAAAATGTGTGTCTGAAGAAGTTCGATCTTTGATTGCTTATTGTAACGAGAGCTCTTACTAAGTTTTAAAAATGTGTGGATAATTGGCATTTGAGAAACATTTTGCAAACGTTAAAAATCGATACGAGAAGTTCGACCTGGCCGACTGCGCGGCAAGCGGAGCGTAATGTTCGTCTCCATTTCTCCTCGTTCTTAAACGTGGAATTAATCGCTTCGAAGGGTATTTCCGTAAGAATCGGGGAACAATGCCCAACGGTAAACAATCTCTGCGATATCTAGAGAGAGAGGCAGAAGGTAGAAGTAGGCGGCGGCGCGGCGTGCAGTTACGGTCGATACTCCACGTGCACGAACGATCTGCGGATGCTGAAAAGAATCACGACTACCGTTTGTTCCTTTACGCGTAGGAGTGACGATATTCTACCGTGCCGAGAGGGGAGAGGAAAAGAGAATGGCGGCACCGGTGGTCCTTGACAATGAACTGGTTTTTGGGTCTCGGCAGCGGACCAGTTGAACGTCGAAAAAAAGGATGCTTCGACCGAGGGCTATCGAACGAGTAAATTTCTTACGCATTTTCGATAACGGCCGGTCTAAAAATAAAATGGTTACGCTGTTCGACTGTATTCAGTGGTCTCAACAATTTTATAACTTTTAATTTATTCTTTTGAAGAATTTGAGGATAAACTGTCGATAAGGACATACCTCGGATTTTTTGAAGTGAAACTTCTTTTGGCAGAGTGTAAGCCTAATTTTCGCGACACGAAAAAGCGTAACGGTCAAAAGTGGAGGTTACCCCGTCTTCTCAATAATAACTAAGGTAAAGGTACCAGTAGTTGACCATTTTATAGGAAAACATAAAAAATAAGATTTTTATAAGCTGTACACTTTTGATGAAACTGAATCTCGGATGCCATACCATCTGTTGGTTAAATTTCTCTATATCTGACCCTCAGTTGAACTTTTTATGCAATTGGTTTGTTTTATTTCTTATTTCATTCTTTAATTGTAATTTGTGCTGGTAATTGTTGAAACGAAATGATAGTAAAATGATTCCCAACATTATTGCTTGAACCCTCTTTCTAGTATAAGTAATCAACTACTAACGAATGAAGGAGGTCAATTACTAGATTTTTCATTTTCAAAAGTGGTCAACTTCTGAAGCAAATACTGAATTTTTAAATACATTTCTTAAATTTGTATAAGTAAACTTTTTTTAAATAGTGACCTTGGTACATAATTTGGAAGACTTAAAGAGTGTCTTCAGGCATCGACTCTCGCTATTTGATGACAGAGTAAGTGGTTACTATTTTTCGCGTGGAGAACTTCTCTTAACTGGTCAACTACTAGTACTTTTACCTTATATAAAAATATATAATAATAACTAATACAATAACTGCAAAAGTATGATAGTAGCAGAAAAGTTTTGGAAACAAAAGGTGCATGGCACAACAGGGGCTGTGATATGGCGATAGTAATTTTTTTGCAGGTAAAAAGAAAGGTGTGGTCCTGTGGGTATATGGGTTGCCCTGCGTAATGCAAACAGTAGGTCCTTGGTAACTGAAATATACCATCTTTCAAGTCTATATTCATCATTTTAACTATTATTTCAACAATGAATTGTTATTAACGAATTAATAATGTTCTCCAGGGTTAATATATTTTATACCGTGAAACACGTTCAGACACGTTCAGACACGTTCGAACACGTTCAGACACGTTTGAACACGTTCAGACACGTTCGGACACGTTCAGACACGTTCGAACACGTTCGGACACGTTCAGACACGTTCGGACACGTTCGAACACGTTCAGACACGTTTGAACACGTTCAGACACGTTCGGACACGTTCGAACACGTTCGGACACGTTCGAACACGTTCAGACACGTTCGGACACGTTCAGACACGTTCGAACATGTTCAGACACGTTCGGACACGTTCGGACACGTTCGAACACGTTAGAACACGTTCGAACACGTTCAGACACGTTCGAACACGTTCAGACACGTTCGAACACGTTCGGACACGTTCGGACACGTTCGAACACGTTCAGACACGTTAGAACACGTTCAGACACGTTCGGACACGTTCAGACACGTTCGAACATGTTCAGACACGTTCGGACACGTTCGGACACGTTCGAACACGTTAGAACACGTTCGAACACGTTCAGACACGTTCGAACACGTTCAGACACGTTAGAACACGTTCAGACACGTTCGAACACGTTCAGACACGTTAGAACACGTTCGGACACGTTCGGACACGTTCGGACACGTTCGGACACGTTCCGACACGTTCGGACACGTTAGTGTATATTCATTATTTGAACTTTAATTTCATCAATAAATAGTTATTAATGAATTAATAATGTTCCCCAGGGTTATCATATATATATGCACTTGATATATGTACTTGAGATCAAAAATCGAAATTCTTCTCACATTTAGCACGGGCGACACCGTGACGAGGGCTGCTAGTTTAATTTAAAGTGAAAAGGGATTCTCAACGTCCATCTTGAGATCCCGGGAGTTGTCCATCTCCCGAAACCAAACAAAAGAAAGTAATTTTTTTGCAGGTGGAGATACTTCGGACATTTGAAGGTCACCTCCATTTTTTCAAACCGAATGTTCTATTCTTATACCATAGGTCAAATCAGAACATATTAATATCACCATTAATAATAATAACTGTTGATTATTATTATTACTGCAATAATGAATGTTACATTCTGTATACCTCTGTAGTGAATATTTATAATTAACCTCTTGTTTAATTATAATTACTATTGCCTAATTGGCTCAATTGTGAATAATAGATAAATTGATATGATTAACCATATAAAATATTGTCAATATAAAAACATATGGAAGATTGTCTTTTGCTTATGTTGAGTAGCTCACAGCTGTATTTATATTACATAATTGTCAGAATTAAGAAGCTTTCAACGCATTAGCATTTGCGAAGGATCCATCCACAGTATTCCACAGCCATGCTTCCACCATTCGAGTTAATTGTGTCAGTAGTTGAATAGCATTTTAATATTTCCAGTGTCCGCGGGGAAATTATTTTCAGCTTCGATATATTCTCTCTGAA
Organism: Lasioglossum villosulum; assembly: GCA_963971365.1. Classification (NCBI taxonomy): domain Eukaryota; kingdom Metazoa; phylum Arthropoda; class Insecta; order Hymenoptera; family Halictidae; genus Lasioglossum; species Lasioglossum villosulum. The sequence continues at coordinate 7,530,727 of OZ020502.1, read as the reverse complement.
GCTTGTTCAAAAGATTCGCGATAGCGAGTATGAAAGCACCTCTGGTTTTTCGAAGTTTTATTCGCGGTAGCATGAATGAGGCGCTCTCAAAAGCCAGCCATTATGTATGAACCAGGAAATTAAAACAGTTTCAATCTGGTGGTCTCGTCGCACACATACAAAATAATTAAAAGACACTTCGCTATGGAATCATAAAAACAAAAATTAGTGGAATATTAAGAACAGAAATATGGCAATTATTTAAACTTTTAAATTTCTAATTTCAAGCGGCTAGAATTAATTCTCGTATTATTCGAGAACCTTTTACAGTGAAGCCTTTATGCTAGGAAAATCCATTGGGAAAAAATACCGCTGAGTTTGTAATATTACAAAAAAATGAGTAAATGCTATTATACCGATCGAAAAATACCATTTGGCCGAGAGAAAATAATGAAACCACAATGACCGTAAATAGGGTAACTGCACCAGTGAATAAACGGGCACCAGTAAATGAACGCTTTTGTATATTTCAACAAATTTTAACCCGCACGGCATACTAGCGATAAAATTGTGATTAAAGAGTTAAATAAATAGGAGAATATTGTTTAGTAATTTTGTTAAGTCATTGGACTATCGTTGTTCAATTACTAGAATGTAGTGTTCATTAACTGGTATTTTTTATATTTTGTATTTAACGTTTAATGAAGAAAAATAATAATAATTTCATTTTATTTGTGATCATTCATTTTTGACAAATGAAGTATAGGGAGCCATTTGGCACATATGAGATTCCTTTAATTCACACATTTTTTTTTACATAAAATATCTTCTCGAACAATTTCTTAAATGTTCATTCACTGGTGTAGTTACCCTACGTCTAACTTGTCGAGTTGAAACAATTCTATTGTCCGTTGTCCTCTACACACAAGAAATGTGTGCTGTTGGAAACTGCGAGAATCGAGAAACATCGGACTGTCCTACGAAAACTCCACAGAAATTCTAGCGAGATAAATCTTTGGCTTTACCAAGATAAGATCACGGTCTCTCCGAGCAGATAATTCTCGAATGAACGAACAATTTATGTTCTGTAATTTAGAGGAATCGAGAGATCGTATCTCTGACTCATCGACAGTTCGTGTAACCGCCCGACAAATCACGTTTCGCGCGTCATCGCCATTTTCTTCTTTTTAATCCTGCTGCTCCTTTTCGCGTGACTTTTCTTCGCCCCGAGCGAACATCGTCGCGCTACGCCGATTGCCGTGCGAGATATTCGCCATTGGATCTACAGTGATTTCTGATCGATAAAAAACTCACATTTGCACTCGCTATGCAGGGTGCGACGCAAATTAGTCCCCACGATTCTTCAGCCCCTTCGGATGGTCGGACGGAAAATGTTTCTGATGATTTTTACCAAAGTTAATCAGTATTTAATCGACAAGAAATTAAAATTTTTTAAAGAAAAAATCTATTTTCAACAAAAAATTAAGGTTACCGTCATATCATTTAATGGAATTGGGTTTTTTTAAGTTCATAATCTTGTAGGCGACGTCGAAACGAATTCAACGACCTGCTATACGATGACTTTCAGATGACCTTGAAAGAAAATATTGCCATAAATCAATTGCCAAAATATTTGAAATAATTCGACGGTACGTACGTAATAGCAATGCTTTTTCTGGCAATTGATTCATAGCAATATTTTCTTTCAAGGTCATCTGAAAGTCATTGTATAGCAGGTTGTTAACTGTCTTACTAAAATTAATCAGTATTTAACCGACAAGAAATTGCAATTTTTTTAAGAAAAAATCTAAAATTTTATAAATCAAATACTATTAATAAAATTATTTCAACTAAAATACTATTAATAAAATTATTTTATATGAAATTTATTCCTCAATTTAAATTTCATGAATCAAATACTATTAATAAAATTATAAAAAATATTGTTCAATTAAAATTAAATTTAAATATTTTAATTTCTTCAAAAAAAGCTTCCTCGAATTTTTATTATTTATTGTTTTTAAAATGACAAATAAGTTATTATTATCTCTTCTATAATTTATCTTTTTTCCCTCTCAATTAATATAAATTTTTAATTTTCATAAGATAATTATATACAAATTTAAATTTTAACCAAAATTTACAAAAAAAAAAAGAAAATTTTCTTTCAAGGTCATCTGAAAGTCATCGTATAGCAGGTCGTTCAATTCGTTTCGATGTCGCCTAGAATATTATGAAGTTAAAAATATTCCATTAAAAGATATCACGATGACCTTGATTTCTTGTTGAAAATAGATTTTTTTTTAATTTAAAAAAATGCAATTTCTTGTCGGTTAAATACTGATTAAGTTTGTTACGAAACATTTTTCTGTCCGACCATCCGAAGGGGCTGATAAATCGTGGGGACTAATTTGCGTCACACCCTGTACATTGTAATACTTTACCTACCGGAAGCCTATTCAGGGGTTAGAAGACAGTAGTATTTTGAAAAAATCGAAAAATATTTTTTTATAGAAAAATAACATTCGTAAGCGTTAAACGCGTTTTTCTCAGAGTTACGATTTTCAAAAGGATGTAAAAGCTATTTCGAGTTATGTTTTCCAATTTCCATAGCGAAATATGTTCTCCCATTTCCTGTATTGCTGAACCAATACGCCGAAAGCAATAAGTGCGCTATAAATGCAGAGTACCATAATACTCCGTGATGCGTATGGATTCTAAAAACCTCTAAAACACGTGCGACCCACTTAAACATCTTCAAATAAACATGTGTCTCAGCACATGTTGCTGCATATGTTTGTAAAAGGGGAACAACGCGTGAACGCGGTCATTGTGGACAATTGCAGCCTAAAGGTGCAATCTGCTTTGCGTGTTTAGACGCAGCGTTTTGTGATCCATACTCCATTTATCGTACCCCGTGCTATGCCTCTCGATGTACAAGTTTGCGTTCCTATGATGCGATTTGGTATATCTATCCTTGTTATTTTACTACGCTTATATTAATTACCACGCTTATATCTTGTAATCGAATTTTAAACCACTTCCCGATGAGCTACAGACTTGAATCTTTAAATATAGCTCAGAACTGATGACAATGCAATATTAAAACAGAATTTAAAAAAAAAACTGTGCGTTTGGGACATAAAAAATGTAGGATCTCAGCGGGAATAGAACCTGGGTTGCACTAAATACGCTAGATAGTACGTCATCGCGTTCAGCGATCCCCACTCCGCGCGACTTCGCTCCCTACTCCACTGCGTGTTCTCACTCCGACTCATCCCCACTTCACTGATCCACTTCGCACCGATGGAGCTCAGTCAGTGTGGTGTTTCGTTCATTCAGTTTCATTTCGGACAATTTCAGACTCTATCAAGAGATCACAGTGGGCTGGATGCCCAATTTGTGCGGTCAAAGCTATTTCAAAATTCGTTGAATAATTAAAGTGCTATAACTTTGCTAACAAGGGAACATTGCCAGTTGATACCGTGAATTAATATTATATAATTATAATACTGTGTATTATAATTATTATATAATCATTAAATATAATTATAACACTGTGTATTGTTATAATACTGTGTATTATTATAATACTGTGTATTATAATTATTATATAATCATTAAATATAATTATAATAGTGTATTATAAACTTATAATACTGTGAAAAAACACAGGTGTCTCTTATTTATTGTTAGTTAATTTTAATGTAAACTCGGGTGGTCTTCAGCACAATTGAATTTTTTTGCACTAAAACGGAAAAAATAATTTTTTTAGACATTAGTGATTATAAATAAAAGCGTGAAGCGCCCACGACGATTACAATAAAGTTTAGCGCTCCACGCTTTCATTTGTAGTCACCAATGTCTAAAAGAATTATTTTTCACTTTTCAGTGCGTTTTAATACAAGTATGGCTTTTAAAAAGTTTTTTACATATTGTATTTTAACTTGTGAAGAAAATCGAAAGAGCGTCGCCTAAATCTCAAACACGTGAGTCGATCGATTTACGACATGTGTTCGGCGCAGACATTCGCGTTTGTATTTTAACATAATCACTAGAAAATATTAGATGATTCCATAAGTTCGTTGGGAAAGAATGTTTTTAATGAATCTGCGTCCTTATCTACCAAGAAATAGTTTTTCGTAAAAAAGAATTGGGAAGTTCACTCATTATTCATACTCATTAATTAATGAAAATAAAATAATGTTTGTACACGTGATTAATGAAAATGAAACAATTTTTGTGCATCTCATTAGTGAAAATACTAATTCTACTGAAAATGTCCTGGGTACTCCCAGATACTGGATTTGTTTGATTGGATAATTTTCGCGAGAGATAGTAATTAACGAGTAAGTGTCAGTGGCACGGTTAACCGACTTGCACCGTAGAATCCCGTTAACGCAACCCTTTGAGAAGGTTCGAGTAATATCGGGACCAACTCGGAAATAAAAATGTGCATTTCCGTCGATCCGACCAAGTTTTAATGAGAACCGTATTTAGACACCTGTCGGGGAATTCTATCTGGTATGTCACGTCGGAGGTGCACGCGGTTGTGGTAACACGAGCACAGAGAAACTGGGAAGCAGAATGCACGAATGCAGTGGGAGAAACGGGGGAAGAAGACGCGTCGAGTTACATAATAGTTGGCAGTTGGCATAGTTCTCGAGCAAGAAGGCGGTCGCTTATTCACGCACGGAAGTCGCACGAGAGTCACCGGGCGACAAGGCTAAGGGCGTGTTCACACGCTGCTCTCCTAATACGCGTACATATATGCGACACTGAAATTAAATCCGGTCTGCGATGGAAATGCTGCCGGAATTTTCAGGAACATGAAATCCTTGCGGTACCACCGATCCGAGCGTAATCATCGAATAGATTGCGTTCCTCTTATCGATCGTACGTTGAAAACTCCTAGGGGTGTGCGAGTACTCGCAAAATTTCGGGTTCGGGTCGGGATCCTGAAAGTTTATGAACTTGGGGTACCCGAAAATGTAATCGGGTTGGGTCGAGTCGGGGTCCTGGAAGTTTGCAATTTTTGGGTACTCGAAGATATAACGGTGAATCCTTCTCGATCGAAAATTTTGATAATTAAAATATTTTAATGTAATCGGCGCTAGGTTTGATCATTTCTAGAACATAACAACAAATGTGCAATTAATACATGTTTCTAACGTGTCGATCCCGATGTGGATCTTTTTCAAAGAATCATTATTGCGTATGGAAAATATTTTTAATGATAAACTGAAACAAAAATTTATCAAAAAATTAACATAAAGAGAACCATGAAAAAGAATAAATTTCTAATGGAACTTACATGTTTCATTCATTCATTGTCCAACATGTAAGTTGCATTAGAAATTTATTCTTTTTGATGGGTTTTTTTATGTTAATTTTTTGGTAAATTTTTGTTTCAATGTATTATTTAAAATATTTTTTAAATAATTTTATTTTTAGGAATCAATTTCCAGATGTATCGAAAAAATCATTACGAGACAAATAAATTATTTCAACGAAATTTTCTAAAATAATTTTAGATTTTTGTATAATGTACTGTATTATATGTATACTGTATATGTATTATGAATAATGTATATTATACATATTTGCTACTTCTAAAAATATAAAAAAATTTCTTACATAAAAGTTGTACTGTTCATTAAATTAAATAAAATGTAAGAAAAAAATTTTTTAAGTCAATTTTTGAGATTCAAGATCACGAATTTTTTAAAAAATGAATGCTACATTTTTTTTCTATACTGTCATAGCGCGTAAAAAGACAAATTCAACGGTATATAGAAATATATACTAATAATATAATGCATTGGAGAAAGTTTGTTACAAAATTAACAAATTTTGAAAGTCGATGCGGCAGCATTTCCCGTTACCTGATCAATTGCAAATTTTGCACACATTATTTTTTCGTCCAGTGGCACAATTCTAACAGGTGTCGCAAAAAAAATGGATGGTCGAAAAATAAAATCCACCCTAATATGTATACAGTGAGTCACAAAATTATTCGCTCAGATGTTAACCTATTTAATATTGTACTACACGATTTGAATTTTTTGGGAAGCTAGAGCAATTAGTTTGCTACAGGGTTTGAACAAAAAATTGCACGATCATTTCTCGACTCGAGGCTTCGCTACCACAAATTTCGGGTACACACACATTATTTTTTCGTCCAGTGGCACAATTCTAACGGGTGTCCTAAACAAATTGGATGGTCGAAAAATAAGATGCACCCTAATATGAATACAGTGAATCACAAAACTATTCGCTCAGACATTAACATATTTAATATTGTACTATACGACTTGAATTTTTTGTGAAGCTAGAGCAATTAGTTTGCTACAGGATTTGAACAAAAAATTGCACGATCATTTCTCGACTCGAGGCTTCGCTACCAGAAATGTCTGGTATACACACATTATTTTTTCGTCCAGTGGCACAATTCTAACGGGTGCCCCAAAAAAATTGGATGGTCAGAAAATAAGGTCCACCCTAATAACGATACAGTGAGTCACAAAATGATTCGCTCAGACGTTAACCTATTTAATATTGTACTACACGATTTGAATTTTTTGGGAAGCTAGAGCAATTAGTTTGCTACAGGGTTTGAACAAAAAATTGCACAATCATTTCTCGACTCGAGGCTTCGCTACCAGAAATTTCGGGTACACACACAAGACAGTAAAAGAGAGATAGATGATCTGATTATGAAAGTATGGTTGTTCCTCGTAGGAAGCGGTTTACAGCGCAATAAACCCGGCAGTTTCAAAAATAGAAACAAGCAAGCGGCTCATTTCAGGTTCTACGGCGAGATATTTCCTGTCAATCTTCGTTCTCCCCGTTTTTCTCGCTATCGGTATTTCATCTAGCTCAGCATTTCCGATCCCAGTCCCGGCAGCCTTCCTACACTCGCTGCTGACTGTGTCTGGCTCGAACGTGCATTAAAAGGCCGTTTGCACGAGCAACGCTTTAAGCGTATACCGTCGCCGGTAATACGTACGAGACACGTTACGCGCGAGTACACGCCGCAAACCGCACAGGGACAAACGAACGGACGCTAGATGAAAGGAGCTCGTGCATTTAGACGCGTGGGATACGTCTGAGACTACATCTTCGATAACCGGGTATACACGCACGCATACACGTGCAGCCGACTCCGCGCCAGAATTCACCGACGTCGTGGCGTTTTCACCCCGGCTCTCTCACCTAGATTCGGATTTTTTAACCCCTTGCACTATAACATCGAGTCAGTCTTCATGTGAAGATTTTCAACGCTATCTGGTAATTATTTGGAAAGTACAGTAATTTCTCGATCTATGACCAGAAAACGGGGGTTTTAAATGTCATAGATCGTAAAGGATATGCTATTTTTTTTCTCGGAATCGATCGCGCCGTGACTTCAAAAGAGTGCCGAACATAGAGAAGGACAGAATGATACACGGATCGGATGACCGAGCGTGCCGCCGTCGTCGTCGACGCAGTTTAAATGCCCGCGTGTGCTCACAATGTAACGGCATTTCAAAATGCTTTATTCATTACATATTTTCCTAGGGGAGTTTTACTACCTTATTCCTGGCATTTTTCTGATTACAACAATACCAAACACGATATAATTCCAACTTTATTTAGTGGTTCAACATACAGGTCGAATTCAGTAACCTCCTCCTTTTTCAAAGTTGGTTGAAAATGCACATCCATGAATTTTTCAAAATTTTTATATTCTAAGACAAATTTTAAAAAATTAGAGAAACTTCTAAGTCTGTATGCAGTTTTAGCACGTCGTTATGGTTGTCAACGTATAATTTTGTGACAGTTTTCAAAATGGAGGCACACGGTTAAAAAGTCTGAAGATCAGAGTTGTCTCTCTTCGACACGTGATTAGTAGAATTGTAAAAACAAAAATTAAAAATTGTACAAAACAAACCGTCGTTTTTTTATAATTTAAAACAACATTTTTTAGTAGAAGACCCCGTGCATTGTAATACAAGCACTGCAAGGAATTTTGAGTTTTAACGATCGTAAATTGTTGTTTATGCACAAATGATATCGGCGCTACAGGTTCGATCAAAGATACAAAAAATTAGCAATTTTGCAGAATTATAATTTCAACGTTTCGGTTCGGTTTTGAAATTATAATTCTGCAAAATTGCTAATTTTTTGTATGTTTGATCGAACCTGTAGCGCCGATATCATTTGTGCATAAAAAGCACTGCAAGTATGTAATATTGTTTTATCTCGCTATTCTCGAAATTAGGATACATATAACATTAATTCTTCGAAATTATGATTGAATTATTACTCTTGGTCATTCGCGACTACTCGGTTTCAGTATTCATAAGCTTCATACGTCATTAATAACTATTAATCAATCTCGCGAAGTGTATATTTTATTTCAGAGTACTCTGCAAATTGAATTATTAGTACCGCGTTATACGGACCGAGTTTCATTTCCCGGCGCTTGTCAGCAAAGCCATTCAATGCAGTTTCATTTGAAGGGAACCAATTAATTCTGTCGCTTGTACAGCTCTACGGAACGAAATCGAATGAACTAACCAAGTCCGATATAATCAATTATTGACTGTAATGCGGAAAACAATTTACAAATATCTTTGATCTAACGAAACCAGCATCCGCACTTCGAAATGGCAGAATACAATAAACGCGAAACGAGTTCGTACAATAGAGACAGACGTGGAATTGCTAACATGTTGATCGCCGAATCGGAGTTCTTAAAAAAATTCTACCAAGTCGAAACTGTTTAACTAATCAAATCGAAATTGAAGAGACAAAATTTGATTCGTACGAATGCTTTACATTAAAAGATAATTTTTACCTGATTTAAAACTATTCTTTTGAGATTAACAATTTTACTTTACTTACAATTTATTTCAATTTACAATTTTCTTTGCAATTTTAGCAACCACGAAGAGTGACACCTCCTAGTGGAAGATCCTCCACTAAAACCATTTTCTCCACCATTGTGAAGGTATTATTTCCCTGAAAGAATTTATTAAATCGTTGTTTACGATCACCGATAAAAAAATAAGCAACAATCTACCAGCTATATAATATTGATTAATTCTATTTTATTCGATCTGTTTCGCGACCATTTTTGGACACCCAGTTTAGAAATGTAATATTCGACCAATTGTACAATACAAGTACACCTCGTGAGAAGTAATTGTTCTTAAAAATCATATAGAGCGTGACTGAAATGTTTTCCCAGGTGTGGGACCCTCGAAATAATTTATATTCCTTCACTTCCTCAACTGGCATCTGAAAAAAGTGTGCGAAAAAATGTCGTAAAGTTGCCAGCAACAAATTGAAGGAATAAAAGCCACATGTAATGGAGGTTTCGCGTTCGTGTAGCTGTTGCGAGCCGAAGAAAGGAAGTGTAACAGCATGGTTGCGATTCGTGTTCGTGAAAGAGAAAAAGAAACGGGAGAGAAAGTGGCTCGGATTTAACATGGGCACCGGCCTGAAGAAGTCGAAACGGGTACCGGTTAATAGCACGTAATCGATAATAATCGAATACATCGGAGCGAGGCTCGGAGCGGTCCGGCCCGCCAAAGTGGACGGTATAAATAATTTAATCTCGGCCGTGTGCACGCCAGAGGTTGCCGATCCCTCTGATTCAGTCAGCCAGATCGTCTCGAGAGGAAACGCGCAAACGTTGCACGATCCTGGCCGCATGTATCGTGGCTACAAGTTGTACACACGGGAGAATAAGCGGCACCAGAAATAGAATCTTTACATTACATCTCCCTGTACCCTCCCAGCTATCACTTTCCATCGTTGCTCTCCGTGCCCCCTTGCGCCACCCCTCTTACACTCGTTTTCCCTATTTTTTAAAAATTTATTTTATGTCTCTATAGTCTTTTGCTAAGCTTATTTCGCGACAGGATCTACAGTTTTTAAGGGAGTAGGGTACCCCTTTTCTATGGCATTTATGAGTATAATCAACCCTTGTGCAGAAAAAATGTTTTTTTGTGGTAACACTGAGAAACATACATTTGTATCAGTCTAAAACTTCAGTTTTGCTATGATTGCACCCTTTTTTTATTAATATCTTTATTGCTATTAATGGACCCGAGTGGATTCAAAGCTCTCTATATTTTAGTAGTGATGACACCATGATGAAAGTCCTTCTGACTAGGCTCCATCTCGTCTTTGTGGTAACGTAACAATGTTTCCAAATGAAATTGTACCAATGTAAATCATTTTTATAAAAAACATTACTATTTATATTGCTCTCCATTCGTCACTTTTTAAGCTTACTCATTGATTAAGGGGGTAGAGTACCCACGTGACATTACTAGAATCTAACCAGAATATTACCAGAAAACAAGTGAAAACAGGGGTTTGCGGGAACACACCTCACGTCGTCATATCATTATATTTTGAGCTGAGTGAGGGCTCATTCTAAAGAGGAAGGATAAACGAAGCGCGCGTGGGTCCAACTTCAGTTACATTATGTTTATATCCAGTAATGTGACTGTCCAAAGTAGGGAAAACAAATGAAGAAAAATTCCGGATTTTCTAATGTATTTTTCGATCACAAAAAGATTTTTCCTGCTTATTTAGGGACCCACGCGCGCTTCGTTTAACCTTCCTCTTTCAAATGAGCCCTCACTCAGTTCAATATAAAATCGTATGAGGATGTGAGGTGTGTTCCCGTGATCGCATTCAATTGTTTCCCAGATTCCCTTCATGAAGGGTGAGTAGAAGCAATTTTAGTTCAGCTACTTGGACGAGATGGCGCTTTGTCAGGAGAATTATCAGCGTAGTTTCATAACAACAAAAGTGTAAAGGGCACGAAGCCACTCGGATCCATTAATAGCAATGAAGATAATGCTTAAAAGAAAAAAACCTGTAATTATAGCGAAATTGAAGCGTTAGATAGATGCAAATCAATGCACATGTATGTTCATCACTGTTGCCAAATTGGTTTTTCGCGCGGGGGTTGGTCACACTGAAAAATACCATGGTCACGTGGGTACTCTACCCCCTTAAGGGAGTGTTCTAGGGCATTTAACAGTACACTCAACCCTTGTGCAGAAAAAATGTTTTTTTGTAGTAACACTGATAAACATACGTTTGTATCAGTCTAAAACTTCAGTTTTGCTATGATTACACGTTTTTTTATTAATATCTTTATTGCTATTAATGGACCCGAGTGGATTCAAAGCTCTCTATATTTTAGTAGTGATGACACCATGATGAAAGTCCTTCTGACTAGGCTCCATCTCGTCTTTGTGGTAAAGTAACAATGTTTCCAAACTAAATTGTACCAATATAAATAATTTTTATAAAAACACATTACTATTTATATTGCTCTCCAGTCGCCATTTTTAAGCTTACTCATTGATTATGGGGTACCCCTTTTCTAAGGCATGTATGAGTATAATCAACCCTAGTGCAGAAAAAAGGTCTTTTTTGTGGTAAAGTAACAATGTTTCCAAACGAAATTGTACCAATACAAATCATTTTTATAAAAAAACATTACTATTTATATTGCTCTCCATTCATCATTTTTAAGCTTACTCATTGATTAAAGGAGTAGGGTACCACTTTTCTAGGGAATTTATCAGTACACTCAACCCTTGTACAGAAAAAAGGTTTCTTTCTGGTAAAGTAACAATGTTTCCAAACGAAATTATACCAATATAAATAATTTTTATAAAAACACATTACTATTTATATTGCTCTCCATTCGCCATTTTTAAGCTTACTCATTGATTAAGGGAGTAGGGTACCCCTTTTCTAGGGCATTTATCAGTGTACTCAACCCTTGTGCAGAAAAAAGTTTTTTTTGTGGTAACATTGACAAACATACATTTGTATCAGTCTAACGCTTCAGTTTTGCTATGATTACACGTCTCTTTTTATTAATATCTTTATTGCATTTAATCGAACCGAGTGGATCCCTTTATATTTTTTTTGTTAGCATTCCACGTTGACAGTCATCCTGACTAGGCACCATTTCGTCTAACTAGCTGAACTAAAATTAGTTCTAGACTTGCTCTAGAATCTTTTAGAACACTTTTGTCTCGTTGCGTTTTTTCAAGGTTTAAATAGGGTTTGAAGTGGAATTTTATGAATTCTCCATAAAAAGAAGTGTTAAAATGTGCAAACTTTAAGTTGCTATAAATATTAAACGGTGTAGTGAACCTAACTCAAACTTTGGTAATTGCATTAATTTAGTAAGAATTATATCTTGCCAAATTTTGTAAAATTTTGTTGCGTTTTTATACAGCTCCAGAACATCCTCAATGAACAATCTTCAGCAGGCTGCGGGATCGGTCTGGCTGCATGGTAATTGAAACGAGAGCGCGTTTATGTGTATAGAAATACATCGGGACAATGCGGGCCGGGAGGTTTCATACAAATTTATGGGATCGAGGAAAGTATCGAAGGAAGCAGGATGATTTATATGCAGCCTCCCTTTCGTGGAAACTGCTAAGTATGATCTTGGCGTTCGACGCGCGATTATACACGACCGATCCGCGATGCTTGATATTCAGAAGTGAATCTACGAGTTTCTGCGCCACGATAATTTGCATCTCACAGGGCGCACCTCGAGATGATTTATAAGTGTCTCGCAATACTGAAAACGTCCGCTCTCGGCGTTTTATTGACTTTCTTAACGGACCGAACAAAAACGTGAACGTGAAAAACGAGTCTCACACCCATTCAGATCTAGTTTATTATTTCCTCACTGCAGACCGTGTCTCCGACAATAATAGTCTTCGTGACTATGCTTGAATCAATACTGGATCGCCCCATAATTAATCTTAGTCTCGTTTCTCATTTTACACTATCGAGAAATGAATTCTATTTCGCAGGGAGTGTGTAATAGCCACTTTAGATTGTAATCACGATAAGCTACCTTGCTAATTGAAATCAATTGTCGGTTTCGTTTAAAGTTAAGAATTATCCCGATAAACAAGTTCTTGTCGATATCTCGTTTGCATTTCTCATATTGTTAAACAGTTTCCTGTATGCCAATCAGATACAGTGGGTGTACAAAGCGTTCGTACACTTTTAAAAATGGAATAACTTTTTTATTATTGTATCAAACGACCTGATCTTTTATAATTAATTAGAAACAAAGGTTTATGAAATGATATGCAAAAGAGATTTTCCAAAAAATTATTAGGTACAAGATTACACGTAAAATTAAGAAAAGCATTTTTTAAATCTTTTTTATTTAGGCCCTTAATGAACATTTAATATTTACACTTTGTAGATCTACGGTAATTATAGAGATATTGAAAATTTCGTCGAAATATTTTGACTCATGAAAAAACGAATCGAAAGATATACGACTCCGTGGGTTTTAAGCAGACACTGCTTGCAGCTCGTGTGTATGTTAATTGATTTCGATGAAATTTTCAGCAGGTTTGTAGCAAACATAGATCTACAAAACATATATTTTGAATTTTCATTAAGGGCCCTAATAAAAAGATTTTAAAAAATACTTCTTTACTTTTTCCTGTAACTTTGTAAATTATAACTTTTGGAAAATCTTTTTTGCAGATCATTTAGTAAACCAATGCTTCTATTTGCTGATAAAAAATTAGATCGTTTAATACAATTATAAAAAAGTTATTCAATTTTAAAATGTATACGAACATTTTGTGCACCCACTGTACATTTGAAATTTTCATTAAGGATTCATTAAAATTTCATTAAGGATTCTAATAAAAACATTAAAAGAAATACTTTTTTCTATAACTTTGTAAATTGTAACTTTTGGAAAATCTTTTTTGCAGATTATTTAGTAAATCAATGCTTCTATTTGATGATAAAAATCAGATCGTTTAATACAATTATAAAAAAATAATTCCATTTTAAAAGGTATACGAACATTTTGTACACCCACTGTACATTTGAAATTTTCATTAAGGATTCTAATAAAAACATTAAAAGAAATACTTTTTTACTTTTTTCTGTAACTTTGTAAATTGTAACTTTTGGAAAATCTTTTTTGCAGATTATTTAGTAAATCAATGCTTCTATTTGTTGATAAAAAATCAGATCGTTTGATACAATTCTAAAAAGTTATTCCATTTTAAAATGTGTACGAACATTTTGTACACCCACTGTACATTTGAAATTTTCATTAAGGATTCATTAAAATTTCATTAAGGATTCTAATAAAAACATTAAAAGAAATACTTTTTTATTTTAGCCTCCAAGCTTGTAAATTGTAATTTTTGGAAAATCTTTTTTGCAGATTATTTAGTAAATCAATGCTTCTAATTCATGATAAAAAATCAGATCGTTTGATACAATTATAAAAAAGTTATTGAAAGGTGTATAATAAAATTAGCAGAGTTGAAATATGAGGTTCTTCATCACCCTCCTTATTCGCCTGACTTATCACTAGACAACGAATCTTCATGCAAAATACAAATTTTCCATCTGAATTGCCACAACCCGTAGTGGGATAGAAATTTATTTTCTTTCTTAATAAGTTCAATAGGTTCAAAATAGTATAAAAGTATATTAAAATTCGTCTAATCTATTTAATATTTTAAATTCCACCTACTCATTTTTATCATAAATGCATAAAATCCGCTGTCTACTTATCACCTACTGATTACCATTTTTTCAAGTACCTAGATGGCTGTTTGAATGGAAAAATTTTCAAAGAAGAACGTGCTGCAAAAACTGCATTTGATAACGTTACTGCCTCACGTTTATTAGATTTCCACCAGAAAGGCATTCAGGCACTTGTATCACGATGGAAGAAGTGTATCGACTTCGATGGAAATTATTTCGATTAAAGGAATACGAATAAAGCTTGCAAAATTGAAGTTTACGTTAAAGATTCAAAATGGCTGTTTCATTTGCAACAACTTAATAATTGTGAGAGATTGGGAGCCGTGAACTTCAGTTTCAAATGTAGCAGATTTTGAGAAAAGTGAACGCTTATTAGCAATAAGATCGAAGCTATGATTTATCAGCTGTTGTTCCAGCTATTACATCGGGGATCGTGCCAGAATTTTGCATAGAATGCTGCACGTGTACGACGGAGACACGATACTGTGTGTCCAAAGACGTATAGCGGCTGTCCAGTGCTTCGTATAACACAAAGGGGTGGAATATCATGTAGGCATGAGCATTAATTCTGGATAGAGGCCAGGAGCACGGCAAAGGCTGCTGAGAATCTGGTACGCAGCCAACCACCGGCCGATTAATTAAATTTTACGATTTAACCGGCAACCCGAGCTTCCTTTCATCGCGCGGAAAGAACCGTAACCGTATAAACGAGGTGTTCGACAGGATTCTGCTACTTTAATCCTACTGTTCATTGAGTACCCAGGTATCCATTTGGGATTTTCAGCTGGAAATTTTTGACGATCCAAGGGAAATATCTTTAGACCCGTTCAGACCGATTTACAGCCAGTCTTCTTATACAGGGTGTCCCGGTGAAGTGAGATCAGCTGGATACCTCGGAATACGTTGTCGTTATCAAAAAAGTGTTCCTACAAAAGTTGCTTGATACGATAGGCTACATTACTAGTAGCATTAAATTCAATTTTATTTCGATCGTAATTTTAAGAATAATTGTGTGATGGTTTCGGCGTATAGGTTCGATCGGTGATATAAACACTAGCAGTTTTGCAAATTGATTCAATCTTTGCACATCCTGATGTGGATCATTTTCAAGAGTAAATTTTTCGTCTGAAAAATAAAACTTTTTGCTGGTTTCTGCTTAAAACCCACAGAATCGTGTATCTTTCGATTCGTTTTTTCACGAGTCAAAATATTTCGACGAAATTTTCAGTATGTGTGTAACTACCATGGATCTGCAAAACGTAAATTTTTAATTTTCATTAAGGGCCCAAAAAATATTTTAAAAAATACTTTTCTTAGTTTTGCATGTAATCTTGTACATAATAATTTTTTGGGAAATCTTTTTTGCATATCATTTCATAAACCAATGTTTCTAGCTAATTATAAAAAATCAGGTCGTTTGGTACAATTATAAAAAATTTATTCCATTATAAAAAGCGTACAAACACTTTGCATACCCACTGCAGATTTAAGAAATATGGAGGTCAATAGACTTTCACTCAGAATTCGATAGTCTATCAATCCACGATACAGAAAGCAGGTGTTTCCATTTAAAAAAATTAAGGTGCCCTTGAAATGTCCTTCACCACTCCATCCACAAGAAAACAATTAATACCACGTAATATGGCCCGTCATACCAAACAACTTTTGTAGGAACTTGGCCTCCAGTGAAATGGAAAATAAGACAATTAATCCAGATAATTGATTCATCACGTTGGAATTCAAAGAATCAATGCATCAAAACAAACCCTTGTTTTTGTATGCAAATTATGAGATAATTTCTTGGTAATTACTGTTAGGCCGGATCGAGTATAA
The DNA here is from genome assembly GCA_963971365.1 of Lasioglossum villosulum. Taxonomy (NCBI): domain Eukaryota; kingdom Metazoa; phylum Arthropoda; class Insecta; order Hymenoptera; family Halictidae; genus Lasioglossum; species Lasioglossum villosulum. The sequence goes on along the minus strand of OZ020502.1, from coordinate 7,514,338 downwards.
TCATTTAAATAAAACTCTCGAAGTATATTGAATTGATACACGGAACTGTTGTAATTGCACCGGAAATCGCGTGTCAGACGCTTCAAAAGAAGATACATATATAAACCGATGAAACATTTCCCGAGCGATTCGAGTCCTTCAATGTAATTTAATGCTCTGCTTGTAATCGACAGATATACTGTTTCTACAGGTTAAATCGTGCTACCTGTAAAAACGAGAAAGCGTGCAGAAATATTAACCGAGAATAACGAGCAGACTAAGGGTGCTATGGATTTATCAGAAAAATGAGTGAATGAAATTTAAAACAGCAGCAAGATTACAGAGATTAATTAATTAAAACTTCTAAATAAATAAAATTTTCTTTCGACCCGAGTTCGGTGTAGAGATTTCAAGAAACATCTAGCCTATGAAACTTTTATGAATAAATCTGCGACTGTATGAATATCATTTATTATTTTAAACTTGTGACTGAACCGCCACGTCTAAGTTATTGCAAATATAAACTGAATTGAAATTTAAACCGCAAAGATTACCTTTGGGTCATCACTAGACTGCGGATCTTTATGCAAAATAAAAATTATCTCTATCGATTGCGAAGAATAGAAATCAAACAGAATGTTATTTCTTCCCTCATTAATTGCAATAGACGAAAAATCATGTATTGACATCTTCAATTTTATTACCACGCTTATATTAACCTGCCGTGTCGATGTTGTATGCGTCAAATCTTGTAATTGAATCTTAAACCGCTTCCCAATAAGTTAGAGGCTTGAAACTTTAAGCATAGCTCAGAACTGGATGACAATGAAATATTAAAAAAATAATTTCTTATATACACTGTGCGTTTAGGAGATAAAAAATGTAAGATCTCAGCAGGAATCGAACCTGGGCCTCACTAAATACGCTAGGTAGTGCCTCATCGCGTTCAGCGATCCCCACTCCCCGCGACAGCAATCCCTACTCCACTACGCGTTCCCACTCCACTGACCCACTTCGTACCGAAGGAGCTCAGTGTGGTGTTCCGTTCATTCAGTTCCATTTCGGACAATTTCTGACTGTCACGGCTTTATTTAGGAGTTATTAAAGAAACACACGAACCAATCAGAGCGCGATCTAGACACGCGATGGCACGTCCGGCCAATTGACTCTCTGATTGGTCCGTGTTTCTCGTTAATAACTCCTAAACAAAGTCGCGGACGCCATTTTTGTAAAGGGAAATGTGGCTTCAAATGTCCCAAGGAACCTCCCATTTTCCGCTCCTAAACTAGTTTTGGGACACACTGTATACCATTGTTACTCAAATGGTGGTTTGAATGCAAAATCTGTTTATAAAAAGGAGCGTATCAGATTGTAAAGTTTGTAGCTATTTTTCAATCAAGTACCGCGGATAATAATAAAAATTTTAACGTTATTCGTCTATTTTATGTCCACGATTTTATGCCCCAAGTGACATCGTCTCTCGGAGCCATTCCCTCATTCTATCTCGCGTATTTTCATATTTTGCGTTCCTATAGCTTATTATTTCATACCGGTATTACTATATCTTGCCTTCCATTTAAAAATGACTAAAAAGTATATGAAAAATCTTTTTAAAAACCACGCTTATATTAGAATGCACTAAAAAGGAGAAAATCATTTTTTTAGACATCAGTGACATAAAAGCGTGGAGCGCAGACCTTATTGACATAATCTTCGTAGGCGCTTCACGTTTTTACAGTGTGTTAACAAATTATTTGCTCACTTTTAAATGGACGATTACTTTTTCAATATTGTACTGTATAATTTTAACTTTTTTGGGAAATTAACGAGTAGTTTGCTGCAGGTTGTGAAAAAAATTTTCTCAAAAATTGCAATTGATCGGAATTGTAGAAAAAATACTAAAATTGGCATTTTATAACATTTTTAAGTAGGCCTGTATTGAAAATTTAAAGAACACGTTTTATAGATCTGTGTTAATTAAACGTATATTGAAAATTTCGACCAAATCGACGTTGCAATGAGCTACAAACGTTTAAAGATGATAAAAATTGCAGATTTATACGATTTTCAGCCGATGTTTTTTTCCGCATTAACCGATTTCGATGAATCTTTCACAGTGCATATAATTGACAGATGAAGATGAAAAATATATAAAAAATTTTGTAAAAACCACGCTTATATTAAAATGCACTAAAAAAGGAGAAAATAATATTTAGACATTAAATTATATTGCGCTAAACTACATTGACGTAATCTTAATCAAACGTCTAAAAAAATTATTTTCTTTTATTTATAGTCACTAATGTCTAATAAAATTATTTTCTCCTTTTTGGTGCATTTGAATATAACCTTGGTCTTAAAAATTTTTATTTATATATTTTAAAAATTCTCCTGCAATTTTCAGTTTCATCTACTCAATTGTGCTATAAATGCATGAAGATCCGCAGTCTAGTTTCATTACAGAAACAATAGTGACACCTCAATCAAGCAATCGATCACTGTGTCAAGATATTCTTACGCACATTGAAAGGTATTTCCATTCATAGAGCATAGAATAATAAAGCATGCAGAAATGCACGAGTCCACGCAGTTCGTAGAACACGACCTTAATAATCGACGTCGACTATGAGTACCTCGCGCTTATGCGCGAGAGATCAAGGTCGATTTCATTGCCGATCGAACAGGGTAGTCATTAAGCTCGGGATATCGTTTTCATGGACGCTCTAGTACAACTACGTTCATCTGTAATGGTATCAATTATTCAATGATCCTCTACAGGGCGTCTCAAAAATGTCTTTTTTCGGACACTCTGTATAGAAACTGGGAACGTCGACTATGTGAAAACTCGGGCTTGTTATCGTGAAAGCGAGGGCGAATTGCCATCGTTGAACCGGCATGTACAATCTACTTACGTGCCCGCAGCTAAGTCTAATCTTTATGGGCGGGCTAATCAAGACGTTACGATGACGTGTGCGAGGTGTCGCACGACGAAAGGGCTACGGCACAACTGTGAAAAAATACTTGCAAGCAAACAGCAGATAAGACACTGTGGCGCTAGTCGAGATAGAACGCCGTAGGTTTACTCGCGAGGCACTTTTAACAAGTTTGTCATTACAGCTGTATGTACAGGGTGTAACAAAATTTAGTGTCATGGTTTGACAGATGGTTGTACACCTTCGAATCGGTGCAGATTTGTTAAAAGAAATTGCCGCGAAATTGACTTTGACCTTGAATTTCAAGGTTGAAATCAATTTTGCGGCCATTTCCTTTTACAAATCTCGATCGATCCGAAGATGTAGAAACATGAGAATAAATTTTATTGAAATTCTAGGTCACATTTTTTGTGCTTGAAACGCATTCTACTCACCATGGAGGCCAAACTTGTGAGAAACTAAAAAAACAACTTTTGACCTCCATGGTGAGTAGAATGCAATTCAAGCACAACAAAATGTGACCTTGAATTTCAAGGTGAAAGTTCATTTTGCGGCAATTTCTTTTTACAAATCTCCATCCATCTGTAGATGTAGAACCATGACACTAAATTTTGTTGAAATTCAAGGTCAAATTTTTTGCTTTAATCGCATTCTACTCACCATGGGGACCAAACTTGTTAGAAACTAAAAAAACAACTTTTGACCCCCATGGTGAGTAGAATGCAATTCAAGCATAAAAAATTTAACCTTCAATTTCAAGGTTAAAGTTCATTTTGCGGCAATTTCTTTTTATAAATCTCCATCTATCCAAAGATGTAGAACCATGACACTAAATTTTGTTTCACCTGGTACATTCAATGTAAAAAATATTTCCACGCCATTAAAAAGTGAATAACTATTCTTAAATTATTCGGGCAGATAGCCTTAGCTGTTTTGGGGATTTTCTTTTTCTAACATTAACCCTTTGAGAAATGTAAATGAAACAGGTTCTTGTATGTATTTGACTCTTTCTTTAATAAAACACAATTTTCAAAAATATAAATTACAACAAAGAGAGCTATGTTTAATGTAATTAATAAACAAAATCGTTTAACATAGGTAGCAGTCGAAGAACTGTCCTTTGAAGTAAATTTCAAATGGAACGCTAATATTCGTTGCCAACAAAACTGAAAACTAATTCGGTACGCAAAGAATGAACTTGTGGGAAAAATGTCTTGAAACAAATAAACATGTTTTTTCCTCTAAAGTGTATTCAAATCTGTTATCATTTTACAATATAAATAAATTCATTGGTAGAGAAGCAAAAGTAAATATTAACAAATTAATCGAAACTATTTACATAGATAGAAATCTACCTTATCTACGTTATCTACATGCGCCACAAACTTAATGAACAACCTGCAAATATTACTTTTTAAAAATCGACCTTGAAAATGATTGTGTTATATGATATACAAATAATTGAAGGCCACCTTCGTTTCTAAAAACATAAGTCCGTAGCTGAACTATGTAAATAATTCTATTTATTCTACACCTGTGGAAACCAATTATTTGGAAGAAACTCTTTTTTCCCGGAAAATAATATTTCCGCGCCGCCGTCCCACGATTGTTCGAGGAACAGCATGAAACCGTGGGAAAATTAGAATCGATGAATCGGTCTGCGCGATCGTGTAAAAAAATTCTTTTCACCGTGCAAAAACATCTGAACGGTTTCACGTGCGATTTCTTGCTCCCGTTATCGATCAGAGGTGTGCCGAACTGGAAACTCGAAAGGGGAACCGGGAGGGGCGGTTTAACTAATTTTTATTCCCCTTTCTACGGGCCGGCGTGCACTGCGCGCTGGTTCCCATAGGCGTTCACTGCGTCTAGGAAAATTCAACTGCGCGTCCGTCACATTTTACGCAAGAACAACAGGGTCAATGAAACAATATAAATTATAATTATGATATCGGCGCCAGATTCGATCCTTATTATCATTGTTCCTGATTATATTGGCTATTTTATTGCCAAATATCCTTGATATTGACGCAAAGAAGTTTTTTTCTTCAGTGTTTGTAAATGTTTCGCCATCCATGATAAAGGAAAAATTCTTATCGATCGAAAAACTGAAATATAAATTATAATTATGATATCGGCGCCAGGTTCGATCCTTATTATGTTATACAAGGATATATAAGTATAATAAGGATCGAACCTGGCGCCGATATCATAATTATAATTTACATTTCAATTTTTCGAACGATAAGAATTTTTCCTTTATCATGGATGGCGAAACATTTACAAACACTGAAGAAAAAAACTTCTTTGCGTCAATGTCAAGGATGTTTGGCAATGAAATGGCCAATATACTCAGGAACAATGATAATAAGGATCGAACCTGGCGCCGATGTTATAATTATAATTTATATTTCAATTTTTCGATCGATAAGAATTTTTCCTTTATCATGGATGGCGAAACTTTTACAAACACTGAGGAAAAGAACTTCTTTGCGTCAATGTCAAGGATGTTTGGCAATGAAATAGCCAATATACTCAGGAACAATGATAATAAGGATCGAACCTGGCGCCGATATCATAATTGTAATTTATATTTCAATTTTTCGATCGATAAGAATTTTTCCTCAATAAAACAATGACCGAAATGATCACGGGAGTTATTGTTGCAGCATCGAGGGTTTGCTTCGCGGTAATGGAATTTTATATATAGGTCCAACAGTGGCTAATCAAATTCCGATTTTCCGTTTGGTTTTCAAACGAAATTCAAAAACTTCTGTTCCCATTCCAATAACAACAATCTATCGAGCGCAATTTCATCGTACAATACGTTTCTACAACGGTATGTTCAGTTTTCGCGCGGGGTAGGTCATTGTGCGCGTGAGGCATTGACAGGCAAAATCGATAAACGACCATTCCTGTTTTTTTCAGATTTTTTTGCCACTCTTTTGACCGTTTATTGTATATTTAATTAATACTTCACATTCTACGTTTAAAACGACAATGGTGTCGAAAGCTTTTGAAAACTATTATAGGAGCTATATTGGTTCATCAATCTTTTCTACTCTTTATTTTGTGTAGTTGATCCATTTGGCAAATTAAAGGATTGTCCTGCAATAAAAACTGGGCTGCGGATCTTTGTGGAATATAAAAATGTTTTGCATTGACTATGGGAAACAGGTGTACCATAAATATTTATTTCACGAGTTAATCCCAGTAGAGTAACTCACGAGCCTATCCAATACAGAACGTCGAAAAATTTTATTAAAAAAAATTAATCCGACTTCAAAACGCACTAAAAAATCTGAAATAATATCCATTTTATAAAATATTAAATACAATATGGTCTGTCGAAAAAATTTCAAAAATTTTCCACACTGAAAATTACGAAAATCCTTAAATTCTTCTACATACTTTTACATATTAATGTATCATTTCTTCTCATATACTGATTTTCGAGTCTATCATATCCCAATGAAATCATAATCAGCAATATCTGTCACTTAGAAAATTTTCGATTTGGTGTCGCCTCCGAAAAGACCGTATTATATTTAATATTTTATAAAATTGAAATTATTTCATACATTTTAATGCGTTTCAAAGATGGTTTAACCTTTTAAAAAAAAATTTTTTTTTCACACTATTTAGTGGAACGAGTACAATTTGTAGAACACACCGTAGTGTGGTTTTTCAGTCTTGCAAAGAATGAAAAAATGCAAAATTTGTTTTTAAGGGGCCAAAGGTAGACACCCCACAAGATGCAAAAGCGTCAACCTCTGATTTTTTTTATACTCTGGACTTTTATGTAACTTGACGTGCTGATTATGAATATGATAGTGAAAATTGGCGCAATTTTATTGTAACAGGGGAAACTATTAAAAAACCATAAAAATCATAGCTTTTTCCATTTATTTTCGTAAGTAATGGTAATTTTGAAAACTACTTCCAATGAAAGTTGTAGATCTCATCGAAATACACATTTCATGACGTATTAATTTTTGTCATAAAGACAGTAGTTTTTGAGAAAAGCGATATTAAATATTCAAAACTCACATAACCTAGATTTTCGTCTCCGTGGGTCCCTCCACCCCACCACCATCTAATCGAAGCTCATTCTGATCGCACTTTTTGTCATAACAGCCAAAATAATAGGTTTACGTAAAAAATAACCTTTTTTGTAGATCTTTTTGTGAGCTTCATTTCTTGTTTGAAACTTTTTTCTCTGAAATCAATATTTTCGAAAATATTAAGTACGAACCCAGATAGCACCCGGACTTCCGATGTCCGTCCAATGGACGTATGGACTTAAGTTGGACGTACACCGAACATCCAATGGATGTATGGACTTAATTTGGACGTACATCGAACATCCAATGGACGTATGGAATTAAATTAGACGTACATCTAACATCCAATGGATGTATGGACTTAAATTGGACGTACATCGAATATCCAATGGACGTGTGGACTTAAATTGGACGTACATCGAACATCCAATGGACGTATGGACTTAAGTTGGACTACATCGAACATCCAATGGACGTAAGTACTTAAATTAGACGTACATCGAACATCCAATGGACGTATGGACTGAAATTAGACGTACATCGAACATCCAATGGACGTAAGTACTTAAATTAGACGTACATCGAACATCCAATGGACGTATGGACTGAAATTGGACTACATGTAACATCCAATGGACGTATGGACTTAAATTGGGAATAGTCTATCTGGGAATAGTCAAAAGTTTGAAGGGGGTGGGGGACAAACGAGGTTGTCGTCAGAAATCCTTTTAGGGACTTTGTTCTCCAATCAAGGATAAGTTTTGGTAAAACTTTCAGCAAAATCGGGGGGTTATCGCTTCGGAAGTGCACCCAAAGGCACATAGAGGTCGAATTGAGTAACCTCCTTCTTTTTCGAAGTCGGTTAAAAACCGCAATGATTCTCCCGCCGAGCCGACATTTACAAGCCGTGGGAGGCAATAATCGAAATTGCAGAGAGAACGCGGCAGCGATACAGATGGCGAAGTTATGGCGCATCGAGACCAGCACACCAAGTCGAAGCGAGCACGCCAGGCACCGTTCTTTCTCCGAAATGTCCGTACAAATTTAATTCTAATCTCGTGCAGGCTGTACTTCCAGTGTGAGAAACCAGTTTCCAAAGAGGTCCATGCAGCTGTGCATCGCGGAGTGGGTTATCTAATTTTCAGCCCCGCGTACCACGTGAATGGCCGTAAGGTAGGTATGTACAATGCCCCCTCCCCAAGTGAATGAAAAGACACCTTGGCGCCGGAGCCGTGTACATTGTTCGGAAGAACAGACTGCAAGGGGCCGCAAAAGAAAAAAGCGGGTCGGCTCGAACCACCATACCGGAGACCCGCTGAAATTATTAATTACGCTTTCCGTGCACGGATATCCGGGTGCATGTGCAACTCCACGCCTCGTGCACTTTCGAATGGGCGAACACGATATACATACACTACTATGAGTATTTGACCAACTTTTATCGAAGATATACAAAATATATTCAAAATAATTCACCACAATCGTAACTTTGGTAATTATTTAGAATGTACCGCTCCTCTCCGATTTTGATGAAATTTAAACACATATCTTATACATTTCGACATTTCGAACAACTTTTTCCTTTTCCGATATAGGGGGGCGCTTTTAGTTTTCGAGATATTCGCAAAAATTACTGTGTACTGAATTATCCGTATTTTTAATCTTATAAGGGGACGTATTCAATTGATACAAGCCGATTTTGACTGATGCGAGATATAGTTTTTCGAAAAATCTTTGACGTGTATTTTTTTATCAGGAATCGTCCGAAGGGGTGAAAACAGCCCTCAAATTTGGGGTTCAAAACCATATTTTTTGAAATATCTTGGAAACTAGTGGTCGAAAAAATTCAATTTTTTAATAATTGTCTTCTTTAATGGGAAACGTAGATTTGCAAGAAATTTTTAACAAAAATTTTTTGTTTAAGCAATATATTAAAAAGTCGATGTTCTTTTGCAGTTTCTCTTTTTTATTGCTGGTTCACTTTAATGTAACCTCAGGTGTGTGATCTTTGATTCAAAATAGAGGATACGTGTTTATTATTGTTAAATGGCAAAAAATAGAAAAATTCTAAAACACGTCTATTTTGTAACAAAGACAACACGCCCGAGTTTGCATTAAAATGAACTAACAATAAGTAAGAGAAACTGCAAAAGAACATTACATTTTTAATATACTGTTTAAACAAAAAACGTTTGTTAAAATTTTCGTGCTCAACTACATAGTTCATTAAAAAACACACAATGAAAAAAATCGAATTTTTTTTACCACTGGTTTCCGAGATATCTAAAAAAATATGGGTTTGACCCTCAACTTTGAGGGCTGTTTTCAACCCTTCAAAGTGGTCGTTTTCCGATAAAATAATACGTGTCAAATATTTTTCGTAGAATTACTTCTCACATAAGTTTCACCAAAATCGGATTGTATCAATTGAAGATGTTCCCTTGTTAGTCTCATTAAGAAACTGTGGGATTAAATGAATCGAAAGGTGAAAATAAACTGTTTAAAATCGGAGAAACAATTGTGGATTTATTTAGAAAGTGCTTGGAACGAAATTCGGGAAGAAACATTGAAAAAGCTTGTTGCTAGATTGCCTCGAAGTGATAAACGAAGTATTTAATAATTTTCATCTATTTAGTGGTAAAATCTTCAACATCGATAGCGGCGCTTTCGTCGCAGTTACGCAATCGCCGAGTTTATCGTGCACTACGTTGCAGAAAATTCATTGCATTAAGCAATTTATCAAACTTGTAAGATTATCTTGGCGGTAAATGCACCGTTACAAATTGTAATCGAGCCTGATATACGTCGGCGCCATAACTGGGCAGCATTGAAAATTTAAGTACGCGGACGAAGTAAGAAATAAGCATTACGAAACGACACACGATCATTTATAAATGACCTAAGATTACGTAAAACTATTTTACTTAAAAATTTTAGGTTCCTCAATTCTAAAATCTTCCAACAATAACATACGGAATTAATTGCTAATTGTACGTCCATTTATATCGATATTCGAACGAAGGTTCCTATAAATAAACAATCACATAAACTGAACATTCTCTACAAGTACATCGTAAAAATGTAAGCAGCAATAAATATTATGAAACAATTCCTGTACACGTTATAAATGTCCTGAAAATATTAAAATCATTAATATTATAAATTATATTGTCGTTAACAGGTTCTCGTTTCCATCGCAACATAACAGCAGGAGATCGTAGTGTAAAAATTACAATTAATTGTTCGCTTTAGTAGGTTAATCAGCTGCTCGAACCATTTAATAAACGTAAAACTGACATGGGAATAATATATCAGCTTTTAATCCTTTCACGTTGCGCAGATTGACTATTAACGCAAAAATTCGTTTTTCAGTTTGCTGTGCGTTACTGGCACAGTGATGGGATGCGTCGAATGATTTTGTTTGTAATTGAAAGACACGCAAAATACCGAACCTGTCAATCACATAAATCAGTTTGACGTTTTACATAGGATGTAAAATAATCAATAGAAGAAGCATACAATAAGTAATCTCGCCTCTCATCTTTTTTGAAATTAAAATTTACAATAATTTTCTGAGAAGCGCATTAAAAACGATGTGGAAATTAAACAATTATAGTATGACGAATTACGAATAAATAAATGCCATTTCTCTGCGTGCAACGTCGAGTTCCCCGGATTTTATTTCGCACGCAACGTCACTGTAACTCGAAACAAAAACGTACAGGATAATTGAAGAGAACGGCAGGATTAAATTATAATTTTCATCAACACTCGGCGGTGGTCCGAGCGTGGGCGGCTTCATTTATTTTCCATCAATCACGGCCCGCGTTCATGCGCGCGCTACATTCTTCCGAATCGACATTATTCGTCAGCCGGATTCGTCCGAATTGTCCTTAATTGCTCGAAAATTTCAATAATTTCATCGTTACACTTGCCGACCGACGAATCAAATTATATTGCTCTCGTCACGGCCGTTCTCGTCTCGTTGCATTTGGGTCATCTCGGCGTTCATTCGCGATGGACTCCGTCCCTCCTTCGTTCGGCCCGCGCACCGAGAATATCAAAGAGGTCTGAGACGACTAGATGAGACCGACTGCATTATAAACAGTATCGAAACCTGACCGGGTACAGTGACTCCAGAAAGTAACCCTGTACACTTACTATTTTCCACAAATTCCTCATACTCGAACTTTGACCCTCCAGTTCATCCAGTGAATTCCTCACAATAATGGCAATAGTCGCCAGATTTTTGAAGCGAAACTTCTTTGCTGAGGGTAACAATTTTCTGATGTAACGGAAGTCGATGTGACGGAAGTCGAATGCCGAGTGGCGCGAAATTTTAAACTGAGAATGAACGGAGAAAAATAATTTCTTACCCCGACGGGATTCGAACCCCGGAATTACCGATTGGTAGTCCAACTCCTTAACCGCTTGGACAACCTTTTTTTTTCTTTTAAAAAATTTTTATTTGCTTAATATTTACAGTGTATACAAAGAGGTGCAAATAAAAATACTAAAAACTACCTTATAATATTGGGGTTGTATAAAGTTAGGGTTATAAAAAATAAACTCGTCGCTTTATTTCTATATATTATATCTTAGGCACTTTGGGAGAGTTTCGACGCTTATGTACTATTAGTCTTGTCGTTCCGTAATTTGGTGGCAGGTAAAAATAAGAATAAAAAAAACCCGCTTAGATATTGGGTGTGTGTGAGAGTTGTGTGTGTGTGTGTGTGTGTGTGTGTGTGTGTAAGGGTGAGTGGGAGTAAGCGCTTGGACAACCAATGGTCTTAGAATGACGGTGAAGATTTTTGTAGTACAGTAACCACTTGATTCTTGTCCCAGATTCGACGACTCGATTCTTGTCCAGGCCTACTCACTCCACTGCCTGTTAACGCTGTCCCGCGCCGCAGGGCTGCGACTATTGTTCTCGGCCCGGGTATATCGGTGTGAACACCATTACATTAACAGAACGAATCGAATGTTCAAACATCTTAATTTTCATTATTTTTTTATGGGACTCTCAAAACGTATTTCTGGCATTTTTCTGATTAAAACAAGACCAAACACGATATAATTTCAATTGTATTTAGTGGTTCAATCGACTGTGACGGTTTCGTATGGGAAAGAAAGAGACGCGAACACTTGCCTCACAATGTGTATTGCCAATTAAAAATGATTTATTTTTCATTACTTCTTGGTTTCATTGATTTTATGGTGTAGCTGTAGGATATGGAAGAGGATAGCGAGTGAGCAGGAAAGAAAAACTGTATTGTATGCTCTATTCTTTAAAATACCAATGCGATTAACACATTTATTAATAACTTATTAAATGAAAATTGATCTGGTTAGGTATTCGTTTATGTAATCGTTTAAATATTTTTTATTCTTTAATTCTTCGAGAACATATTTTCGAGATGTTTATCTGTTTATTTAAACATATGCTATAGCGTATGTTGAATGTATGATTAATTATAAATTATGCTTCCCACATGTAGAGTAAATATGGACCAAATTATATGGTGTTTGGTCTTGATTTAATCAGAATATTGCCAGAAACAAGCAAATAAAAGTCTCATAAAAAAATAATGAAAAATAAAGTATTTTGAATTGGCATTACATTGTGAGAACACATCGGAGCGCGATCGGAGCGGTAGACCCAGCCGCAAATCAGAAAAACAAGTCTACATCGCGATTCTTGTCCGCTCCACGAACAGCCCCTGGGACAAGAATCAAGTGATTACTGTAGTATCAAACGAAATGGTTGGAAATACATGGTTACGTTACGCCTATAGACTCATAGAGATAGACTGCACCGTCTTACGGAAAGAAAGAAAGCATTAGCTTTTAAAATTATTGTTGTAATTTATGTAATTTAAAATTTAAAAAATCATTGTTGGGCATATTAAATCCAATCTAAGCTAGTACCAGGACAGAAGTAAAGCCTATACTATCGGGACAAATTCAATTTACATATATTTATATGTATAACATCGAACTTGATTAAATCTTTAATGATTTATATATCAAAATATTATTGTACTCAATATTTTCTCTAAGCAAGTGAGTTTATATATTTTTTGGTTTTCAGTTTTTTGTTCTTTTGTTTTTTGCTTTCTCTGCAAATGGTTTGGCTATTTGTCAACCATACATTAATTAATTGATAGATTCTTACAGACGCAATGACAGCAAAATTTTATTCTTGAAAATGGTCTGAATTCAGATCGAAACGTCGAAGAAAAATTCGATGTAATAATTTACAAAATTGCTCAGTTGATTTACAAAAATGCTAATTTACAAATTTGCTTATTTATTCGCAGAAAACTATTGCTAATACTGTATTATCCGCGTATTCTTGCACGGAGTGGTACTTTGTAACCAATTACCTTTTGTTTTTCATTTTATTAACGTATCTTGCAATTAATGAAGAAAATTTTTCTTTTGCATAAACATCCGCGGTCGAATCACCACTGGTTTCGAATTTCGAGCGCGATCGCTACGTGAGCGTGGCAGAAATTAATCAGTTGTCTGTACTAATTGACTTTGTGAAACCGAAGCTTTGATATTAAATTACCTGATCACCGGAAGCACATATTGGACTTGGTCCCATCAGCTAGCAAATATATGTGCACGATCGCCCGCAAAGGTGAGCGCCAACATAATTTCGTGTAAGGTCGCGCGGAAGCAATCGACTCGCGAGCAAAGCCAGCTCGCGCGAGAACTCGAACAACAGGTGCGCAACCAGTGTCGGTTAGTATCGATATGAGTGTTCGACGAGACGCCAAGGAAACTGGGATAGAAAAATGTTCGACTGTCGAGGCTGCCGGTGTTCCGCGGGACGACCACGGATCGCTCGGATCTCGAGCAATGAACTTGAAAGTGCAGCGACTCGAGCCACCGCCTGCCTCCGAGCGGTGCAACTTTTGGAATTCTAATTGAGCGAAACGGCAACCGACTCGGGAGCGACAATCGTATTGTTACATCCTCTCCACTGGAAGCATCCTTAAGAGCACAGCAATATTTTGAAAAAATCAAACATTGTTTATCTTAAATGGTAGTTTCGAGTCTTTAGAACTGAATGCAAAAGATTTTACACGGATTTCAGGTTTTAATACAAATTAATTTTTTTTTATTGTAGAAAATCTCATATGAGATTTATTTCAACATGATGAAGAATACAATGCAAAAATTACAACACTGTAGAAAATTGAAAGTACAAAAAAAACATTATGATGAAAATATGCTAACACAACATAGAACGTATTTTAAACTTTTACACTTATCCAGTACATACTACACCAAATCAAATTTGTAGTTTACATTTTCTCAGAAACTTAAAAATAAATAATACAAATTAATGTTCAATGTTAAACGTTAAATTCTTCTCGATCGAAAATTAGTGATATAATAAATTGAATGATATCGGCGCTAGGTTCGATCATTTTTAGAAAAACAATTAATGTGCAATTATTTAAACATGTTTCTAACGTTTCGATCCCTATGTGGATCTTTTTCAAAGAGACACTTTTGCGTGTGAAAAATATGAAAGAAAACGAAAAAAAAGGAAGAAATTATTTTTGGTATGAAAACAATTATCACATAGAAAAATCAAAAATTAAATTTTATATACATACTTGTTGTGTGAAAAGTGGGCAAGAACAATTTGGAACAAAAATTAGTGAATTACACGTGGATGAAATTTATTCCATGATGGTAGATATTTAAATGAAGCATGTTTTGTTTCAAAGGCATAAAGGCTCAATGTTCAATATTCTCGGTGCTACGTTTCGATCAATTCACTACTGAGAAATCAAAAAACAATTTTGCAGATTATCAAATAACCATCAACGTTTCGATTCTGGTTTGAATCATTTTCAAGATGCATTTTCTTTCCAATCAAAATGACTTGTTTTTATTCTCGAATTAATAAACAATTATTATATGCAATTGGTATACATAAATCTTTCCAATAAAAATTGAATGTGAATAATTGAATTTACCATATTTGGGTATATTCACATAAATGAGTTAAAAGGCGTATTATGTTGTTCAAATTTACCGCCCAATATTGATTGATACAACACTGAATCATAAACATTGTGACTGAATCGTTGGTTATCTTTAAATATTAATAACCACGAAAATGTGTATATTCCAGAAGTGAAATTCTCTTAAAAGTAATCTTCTATAAAATAAAAATCAATTTAATTTATGTAAATAAGAAAACAATTAATAATAGGTGAATTCGTGAGAAATGAAAGCGTGTTAACAGAATTTCAGACTTCCGACAAATTTCAGTGTTTCATGGATACATGAATAGGAAAACAAATGATGGGAGCTTGTTCCTCAGATATTCAACTAACTCGAGCAACAGAAATTTTAAAAATTGAATTTTGACCGCACAAATTGGGTCATCCGGCCCACTATGCACCGTTTCGAGAGTGAGTTTAATGCACATAGGTGTCATAATTTGAGTACATTTTTTGGAGCTTAATTAGCGGGTTTCTTGTTTTAACATAAAAATTTTCTACCTAAATTGCAACAAACTGGAGTGAGATACAAATTCCTTTTCTTTTTTAACGCGTTCAATAAGTTGTTCGAATCAAAAAATTCTTATACAGGGTGCCTCAAAATTCGTAGCTTAGCCTAGCATCGCCATTGGGCGTGCTAGAATCAATCCGCTGTAGGCACGCTCTGATTGGTCCGAATTTTTCGTTAATAACTTATAAATAAAGCCGTGGTTGGTATTGGTGCAAAGGAAAATTATGCTTTAAATGATCTGAGGAACCTTCCTTTTTGTGGATGTTGAAGGAATTTTGTTGATAACTTCTAAATAAGACCGCGGTTGTTATTTTTGCAAAGGAAAATTATGCTTCAAATGATCTGAGAAACCTTCCTTTTTGTGGATGTTGAAGGAATTTCGTTAATAGTTTCTAAATAAAGCCTCGGTTGCTATTTTTGCAAAGGAAAATTATGCTTCAAATGATTTGAAGAACCTTCCTTTTTGTGGATGTTGAAGGAATTTCGTTGATAACTCCTAAATAAAGCCGCGGTTGCAATTTTTGCAAAAGAAAATGTTGCTTCAAATGATTTGAAGAACCTTCCTTTTTGTGGATGTTGAAGGAATTTCGTTAATAGCTCCTCAATAAAGTCGTGGTTGGTAATTGTGCAAAGGAAAATTATGCTTCAAATGATCTGAGAAACCTTCCTTTTTGTGGATGTTGAAGGAATTTCGTTGATAACTCTTAAATAAAGCCACGGTTGCTATTTTTGCAAAGGAAAATTATGCTCCAAATGATCTGAGACACCTTCCTTTTTGTGGATGTTGAAGGAATTTCGTTAATAACTCCTAAATAAAGCCACGGTTGCTATTTTTTCAAAGGAAAATTATGCTCCAAATGATCTGAGACACCTTCCTTTTTGTGGATGTTGAAGGAATTTCGTTAATAACTCCTAAATAAAGCCACGGTTGCTATTTTTGCAAATGAAAATGTTGCTTAAAATGGTCTCAGGAACCTCCCATTTCCGGTGTTGAAGGAATTTCATTAATAACTCCTAAGTAAAGTCGTGGTTGGTATTTTTGCAAAGGAAAATGTTGCTTAAAATGATCTGAGGAACCTCCCATTACCAGATGTGTATAGCAATTTTGAGACACCCTGTATAAATTGCAGCTTCTCATTGTTGTCATGAACGCATACAATCCGCTGTCCATTGTGCCGCGGTATAAATTTTCCGACAATCAGAACCTAAAACAGATGGCTGCAGTCTACAGAGACTGGGATTCGTATAAATCTGTGAATCCATCAACATCAGTTTCGGACAGACACGTTGCGAAATGAAAATTCTTCGGCGAGAGTTATAGGTAAACACAGAGTGAATGCCTTGAACAGTAATTGCGAGCTGCCGATGCCGTTCGACGCGAGACCAATCAGAAACAATGGCCATTAAAAAATCCATTGTGAGCTCGAATCAGCGTGATGGCACCATAATTGAAATAATTGGAACGACTAGATGCCGGTTCCCATCGACAGGCGCCTGAACGACCGTGTTCTGCCTTGGTGAAACAGACTATCAGTTTTTGCTTTTTTCGAATATACCACACCTCGCCCGAAGCTTCAACGTCCGCGTCGAGTTACGAGCGTCACGGTCTCGCCGTGGGACCGACGTCAACCCACTCGTTTCCTCCACTGATTTATTACCAATAAATAAAGACAAATTTGTACTTTGTGGTAGCCAAGGTCTTGGTAATGATTGAAGTCGTGGGAGGAAAACCGCGGCCTGTACAAATTATTATTTATCCTCGACGGGAGAGCATGATGCAAACATCGAAAATGAGCGAATTGTTCGGAATTTATTCCAACCGATAGGGTGGATCCATCTTGAAATTGGAGAACCAGAATTAGGGCTGGATCTAAGAAAAACTCTCGGGTCCACACTGTTTCTTAGATCGAGTACTTCTTCTATTGTTCGGAATTTATTCCAATAGGGTGGATCCATCTTGAAATTGGAGAACCAGAAGTATGTCTGGATCTAAGAAAAACTCTCGGGTCCATACTGTTTCTTAGATCGTGTAGTTCATCTATTTCATAATTGAAGAAATGCCGCTATTTTGAGAAACTAATTAATATTTTTGCCAACAATTTTCCGATGAAAAATGAATTGTTTAAAACAATGTTTGCTGTCGACGATCGTGTGTGCAATAAATAAAGACAAATTTGGACTTTATGGTAGTCTAGGTCTTGATAATGATTGAAGTCGTGGGAGGAAAACCGCGGCCTGTTCAAATTATTATTTATCCTCGACGGGAGAGCATGATGCAAACATCGAAAATGATCGAATTGTTCGGAATTTATTCCAACCAATAGGGTGGATCCATCTTGAAATTGGAGAACCAGAATTAGGGCGGGATGTAAGAAAAACTGTCGGGTCCATACTGTTTCTTAGATCGAGTACTTCTATTGTTCGGGATTTATTCCAACCAATAGGGTGGATCCATCTTGAAATTGGAGAACCAGAATTAGGGCTGGATCTAAGAAAAACTATCGGGTCCATACTGTTTCTTAGATCGTGTAGTTCATCTATTTCATAATTGAAGAAATGCTGCTACTTTGAGAAACTAATTAATATTTTTGCCAACAATTTTCCGATGAAAAATGAATTGTTTAAAACAATGTTTGCTTTCGACGAACGCGTGTGCAAACAATCAAATCAATCGGTTGAGTTGTGTCTGGTTCATGTATCCACGTTGCACAGCAATTTGAAAACTGTGTTTTCTGGAAAGGACATGCTTTTAGGAGAATATTTTTGAAGAGTTATGCTATCGATTTCTCTTCCTACTCGTTACATCAAGCTCTCCCTTTAACCCTTCGCGAAAATAACGAAAACAGTAAAGCAGGCGGAATTCGAATTGAATTTTGGAGCTCTTAAAAAAAGGAAAACGCAATAATAAGGTTAGAGCTATAAGAAAATTCTTTTACACCTACTAGTTTTGGGCATATTGTCAATTTATAATTTATATAATTTAAATTGATTCGATTCGAAAAATGTATAGGAGAAAGGCAGAACTTTCTGGTCGCGCAAGGAAAAGTTTAGCCACGCGTTCGCTAATAACATTTAACAAGCACGCGACAGAAAGGTTAGGGTGTTGGAAAAAAAATAAAAATAAATGATATTGAAAATCGATGTTTTATTTCCCATAACATTGTACTGTGATACAACGAATTTGTTTTTGCTTTGTTCCGGGGCGAAACCGCCGCGCAAGTATAAATAAAAACGTGTTAAAAATATTGTGTAAAAAGAGTCCCAGGTGTACTCGTACAACAGTTGAGATTATGGATGAAATGCGGTCGGTCGAAATAAAGAGCGCAATGCAAACGGGTGGAAATTACGGAAGGATTTCTTTTACTTTTGCGAGGTTATGTTTGAGGAGCGTGCGAGTATTAAACGCCATTACAGATTTACGCAATTTCAAACGCAACGAGATAGAGAATGCAATATATTACGTGTAAATTCGTCGATTAAAGCGATGCACTATTAAATGCCTTTACTCCGTTTACGGGTCGGCGGACGAGCCTGCACGGATACGTTCGAAATAAATTCGCCGCGGGAATTTGCAACGCAGAATTTAAACGAATAATCCCGACTCTATCGTGTATTCATCATTTCGTTCAAATTCAAATTTTATTCGACCGTCCCGTGGTCCCGCTCAAATAAATGTTCATTGAGAGCACCGGAAACGATTTACATAATGTTATTCTGAAATGCGAAAATCGCGCGGCATCGGTAATCACTGGAATACTAAAATTGTCTGAATTTCGTGTTATTCGACTAAACATGGCCGCCGCGCGTCGCTTACGGTAAACATCATTAAATGTATCGATGATACAACCCTGAGCATTATTTCAACAGCTTCGAACTGAAACGTTTCCAATTCACTTTCACGCTGACGGTGATAATGAAAAATGCGAATCAATTGTAAACATTCGATCGAAAAAAAACCCTCGGGTCCGTCGTTTATTACATCGCACAGTTCTACTATTTTTGTGACCCCGTCGAACATGGAAAAGAACCACTAAATACAATTCAATTTTTATCGCGTTTAGTGTCATTTTAAAAAGAAAAACGCCACGAATAAGTTGGTGAAATTCCCACGAAAAAATAATGACCGACTACGTTTTCGATTAATTTTTCTGGGTTTAAAAATTTAATTTGACCCTTATGTAGACAATTGAGCATATTTAATTGTTTTAAATATTCTCTAAATGTTATATCGAATTTTACACTATCTCAAGTCCAGGCTAAAAATTTATAGCAGAGTACTGAAGCTTTTTAATTAGTTATGCAGTTTCTGGACGCTCACACAAGGGTTAATTAATTATGTTCGATTCTATATCGACGTCCCATTTCTTTTAATTTCATCTTGCTACGATAGTCGGAAATTTTTCACGATCCCAGAAAAATTTTCATAATTTCAGTATTTTTGCTGGAATGTTTGTACAATTGAATACACACCTGGCATATGGACGAAGGATTTATATAATGAAAACCGCTTTATAAATTCACATGAAACTCCGAAATTGGAAAATCGTACTTAATTAAACGGCTGATTTTCCGACGAAAAACAATGTTATGCAAACCCCTTCATCTACTGCATAAATGTACATATTGCCGGAATTTTCATGAACTTTTTATATCAGATGATCCAACTCCGAGAAATCGTGCTCACCGCGCATTGCTTTTAGGAAAACAAACTCTAATAAATGGAAATGTTACGCGTTTCCTTTTAAATGAAATAAAATTTGATTCCTTTGTAATCAATATTCCAGCATTAAAATAAGCGGGAGATTACAATAACCGTGGCCCCTACTTTGAAAGTTATATTTGTGTTCCTGGGATCATTTTAAGAAAAAAATGTGTATATAACAGGTATCCAATGGGCCCCGTTTAGCCGGTAAAGTAGATTTCTTGTTTTTTTTTTTATAAAACTGCAAATATCTCGGAAACTATGCGAGATATGGCAAAATGTCAAGAGACTTTTTTTTATAGAAAATTCAATTTCCTACGAAAAAGGTCTCTTGATATTTTGCCATATCTCGCATAGTTTCCGAAATATTTGCAGTTTTATAAAAAACAAGAAATCTACTTTACCGGCTAAACAGAGCCCATTGGATTTCTTTCTTAAAATGATTCCAGGGACACAAACATAACCTTCAAAGTAGGGGCCACGGTTATCATAATCGTGCCAAAATAAGTAACCATACAAAAAACATAAATTTTTTTTGTATGAAATCAAAGATTTAGGATGAACACGTTTCGATCACGGTAGTTGTAAAGAAAATGGCGAGGAAAAGGGGGTCAGCGAATTTGTAAAACTCGTTAACAATTTTGTTAATTTGTTCGCAGAAGGATCTTGGAAATCACGATTTTTCAGATTGTTAACATGGCTCGTTAGTTTACAACACTGTAAATATGGAGTAAAACCAAGCCGAACGGAAATGTACAACTAACGAGGTTCGTTAGCGCGGTGCTAACAAAAATTAGTAATTAATATCTCATCACAAAATGCAATTCACGCCGAAAAAAGAAAATGTCGCGCAACACAATGGTCGTTCGTAATTAACCGACAATGTGTTCAAAGGAAAACGAGTTAACTGAAATGGCGTTCGCCAAGGATACGCGAGGATCACGGTCGCATTGTTCGTATGGGAATTTCGCGTGAATTCGCGATTTGTCGCTAATCCCACGGTCATTGCACGCGACAACTCTTACATTACACAATGTACGCACAGCTGAAACGTTTTCGTCGAGAGCCTGCGATTTCGTTGCGACAGAAACGAGACACCTGTTTTCGCTGTGTCTCTCTCCAAATGCCACTTTTCAGGAGATTTAATGTTCGGCCGATACCGTCCACGCTCCCTCAGTCAGAATAGCTGCCGCGTTTCCCCAGCGATCGAAGCATTTAACCTCGAAAATGCAATTTCCCTTTGTTTTATTTATTGCTGCTTTTTTGGTCACTCTGTAGAATCGCGCCTCGCCGATTTTTGCTGAATTCTGCGTCATTCGATTCCAAATAGTAAACTAATTCGGCAGTGGTTCATCTTTTGCACAAATTGGCTGTTCTTCCGTTTATAGCAAACATCAGAATTCCATGAAACTTTGAAAGTAGGTTCTTTTTTGACTAAAATGACGATTGCCAGAAGGATTTTTGGCGCGTCGAAAAAAAAATTTTTATCATTTCAATGTTGCGCTCTACCTTAGCGACTACTGACTTACCGACTTTGTACTTTATGTTCGTGCTGTGCTCATGCGTCATATATATATACTATATATATTTATACTATTCTGAATATTTGTTTTTATTAAGCATTTCAGATCTCAACAGAGATCTATTTCTGCTGTACAAATATAAATTACAATTAATACATACAGTAGTTGATATTGATAAACAATAAAACAATTAAGGTTTAAATGGAAAGATTACAATCTTTCAAAAAATGGTGTATACAAATACACGCCTTAATGTTAGGCTTTGCTATAAACATGTCAATGTTTAGAGGTAGTTGGTATCCCATTTTACATAAACACTCCAAAAGTTTGAGCCTTTGAACATCATACTTCACGCACTGCCAGAGCACATGGTTTAAAGTTTCATCACTTTGATTATATTCTGAATATTATACTATTCTGAAAATTAATGTAAAATGTATAGAAAATTTCAATTGTTAAACCAAGTGAACCAATATCTACAATGCGGAGATTACGCGATGAGAATTAAGTTGAATTAGGTTAACCCGAAAAGTTTATTTACTATTTAGTCATATTATTATTTATGTGATTAGAATGAGTTGTGGTTAGGTCGGGGTGTAACAATCGACAATCCAGGAGTAGTCTTAAAAAATTTCAAGTTTACCTTATATATGTATTACTTTAAACTAAAGAGGATTCGTTTATAGATAAGTGTGAATTTTTATGGCGCTGTGGGGTGAACTAGGCTGGTGATGATCCCTTTTTACAACTAATTGAAGATATTCTATATAAAATAGAAAGTCGATAAGGTAGAGCGCGACATTGAAATGATAAAAAGAATTTTTTTCGATGCGCCAAAAATCCTTCTTACAATCGTCATTTTAGTAAAAAAAAACCTATTTTCAAAATTTCATGGAATTCTGATTCTTGCTATAAACGGAAGTTTCGCCCAGAAATTAAATAAGAAAAAGAAACAGAACCTAACACACATAAATAAATACTTCACCCATTATGATAGAACGTCAAAATGTTTTTGGGTGACATTTCTATTTGTACGCAATTGAAAATAATAAATGATTGTTCGTAGATTAGATTTAATGGATTGAACGGATTCGTTATGCGAACTTCCATTTTCATATGCTAGATTGAAAGATGTGAACCTTCTCTTTTATTTGGTGTAAGTATCGCCACCGAATTAGCTCATTATTTGGAGTCGAGTACAGTTTTGCACAAATTGGGTTGGCAAATTCTACTTCAACCACTGTTTTAAAAATATAGTCAAGATTGTGCACCTGAAATGTCGTTTTATTGAAACTTCAATTTTCTAAAGTATATATTATAGTAAATAGCTGCGCAAACATTTGGTATGCATGAATGAAAAAATTCCTTGAACCGTACTGTGCAATTAATTTTCACAGTAGAATGGTTAAAAACAATTTATTAAATATTATATTTTCGTTGCGTTCATGGGTAGAGAAATTAGGCGCCGAAACGTGGACGAATTCAAACAGCAAAAGACAATGTTTACAAGCCCGAGTCGTCGAAAAATGCGTTCCGAATCGACTGGTCGCAGCAAAGCCTATCGATTAGCGTTAATCACGGAAACCGCATAAAATCTCAATTATCCGAGCACAATATCATCGGATCAGTCCAGGTTGAACGGACGAGGCCGACATTTCAGGTGCACCAACTTGGTAATTACCAGACGGCGGATTTTACGCATTTGTTAGAAAAATGGGTACTCGTAATCAAAACTATTAAAAAAATTAGTCGAATTTAAAGATACTGTCACATTATATTCCACCCACTGAATATATTACGAGGGAAAATAATTTCACTGCAGGTTGTTGCAATTCAGGTGGAAAATTTTTACTTTGCTCAAACGAGTAGGTGTAATTTATAATATTAAAAACATTCGACCCATCATTTTTATTTTCGATAGAGGTCCGCTGTCCAGTAATTACAAACGCTCCGAATAAAACGTGTGAATAACACATGGGGCTCACTTAGATCTGTGGCCTGGCGACGTAACAACTCCGCGGTTCGTGGTAATCCAATGGCACAAGAACACAAACGAGTTTCACCGAAACACAATTTTTCACCAAGCACAGGTAAAGGTTGTGCGGGGCGGGTTAGGTATGCTCGGCTGAAAGGAAAGGCTGGAGGAGGAGGGGGATGCGAGGTGGTATCCACGAATTTGAAAAACGCGGGAAATTAAAGGGAAGAGACGACGAGGCTCGATCGACAACGGGCACTTTGTCGTGTCGTGTGAGCACCGCGGCGAGACGCGATGACGCGTCTTCCGTAACGCTCCTCGGCGATCACATTAATCTTTATTTTGAACGGGCAATCATTCGCGGCATAGAAACGACCGAAACATCAGGCACCAAACCGAACGGAACGGAACGCACGAACCACGCCAAACGAGAGTCCGCGGCAGACTGACAAGTGACAGCCGTAAGCCGGCGCAGCTCCACGCGCCATGCTACCCCTACCCACGCGCGTGCACAGTTCACGGGTATCCGTTCTACCTGGCTCGTCGTACCCGTACACGTACCCATACCCGTTCTCGTACCCGTACGCGCTCCCTACGCTCGCGATCGTCCAGGTTGTTCAAATACACCGCCGCTCAAAAGTATGTGGACTTTGTTAACACTATATAAACTACGACCGGTTCTAGATTTATCATTTTTGAATTACGGAAATTATAAAGCAGCTTTCATAAGAAATCATATAATCTTCGCCGGAGCATATATCACGCGATAAGAGTCACGCGAAGTAGAAATAAATTGATTCTTGGAATTTTCAACTAAACGGTTGTATGACCGTTTCTAGATTTTGTATTTTAGAATAACGGAAATTATAAAGGAGCTTTCATAAGAAATCATTTAATCTCCATTTAGCATATATCATACGATAAGAGTAATGAAAAGTCTAAGTAAATTGATTCTTGTAATTTTCAACTAAACTTATCGATCGTATGACAGTTTATAGATATTGTATTTTAGAATAACGGATATTATAAAGGAGCTTTCACAAGAAATCATTTAATCTCCATTGGAGCATATATCACACGATAAGAGTAATGCAAAGTCGAAATAAATTGATTCTTGTAATTTTCAACTAAACTTATCGATCGTATGACAGTTTATAGATTTTGTATTTTAGAATAACGGATATTATAAAGGACCTTTCATAAGAAATCATTTAATCCCCATTGGGGCATATATCACACGATAAGAGTAATGCAAAGTCTAAGTAAATTGATTCTTGTAATTTTCAACTAAACTTATCGATCGTATGACAGTTTCTAGATTTTAAATTTTAGAATAACGGAAATTATAAAGGAGCATTCATAAGAAATTATTTAATCTCCATTGGAGCATATATCACACGATAAGAGTAATGCAAAGTCTAAGTAAATTGATTCTTGTAATTTTCAACTAAACTTATCGATCGTATGACAGTTTCTAGATTTTAAATTTTAGAATAACGGAAATTATAAAGGAGCATTCATAAGAAATTATTTAATCTCCATCGGAGCATATATCACACGATAAGAGTAACGCAAAGTCGAAATAAATTGATTCTTGGAATTTTCAACTAAACTTATCGATCGTATGACCGTATCTAAATTTTATATTTTAGAATAACGGATATTATAAAGGAGCTTTCATAAGAAATTATTTAATCTCCATTTAGCATGTATCACACGATAAGAGTCATGCAAAGTCGAAATAAATTGAGTCTTGTAATTTTCAACTAAACTTATCGATCTTATGACCGTTTCTAGATTTTATATTTTAGAATAACGGAAATTATAAAGGAGCTTTCATAAGAAATTATTTAATCACCATTGGAGCATATATCACACGATAAGAGTAACGCAAAGTCGAAATAAATTGATTCTTGGAATTTTCAACTAAACTTATCGATCGTATGACCGTATCTAAATTTTATATTTTAGAATAACGGATATTATAAAGGACCTTTCATAAGAAATCATTTAATCTCCATTGCAGCATAGATCAGACAATATCAATCTCGCAGTTTGAACAATTTGAATCTAGTAATTTTCAACTAAACATACCGACCGTATAACCGGTACTAGATTTCTCACCTTGGAATTACTAAAATTATAAAGGAGCATTCATAAGAAATTATTTAATCTCCATTGGAGCATATATCAGACAATATCAACCCCGCAGTCTGAACAACTTGAATCTAGTCATTTTCAACTAAACTTACCGATCGTATGACCGGTTTTAGATTTGTCACTTTGGAATGATTGAAATTATAAAGGAGCTGTCATAAGAAATTATTTAATATCTATTCGAGCATATATCACACGATAACAACCGAGCAAAGTCTGAATAAAAATTGAATTCTAATCCCATTGGTCGAATGGCCAGTTCTGGATTTTTCAGTTTGTAATTACTGAAATTATAAAGGAGCTTTCATAAGAAATTATTTAATATCTATTCGAGCATATATCACACGATAACAACCGAGCAAAGTCTGAATAAAAATTGAATCTTGCCATTCTCTTCTAATCCCATTGGTCGCATGATGGGTTCTATTTTTTTTATTTTGGAATTACTGAAATTAAATATCAGTTTTCATAAGAAATTATTTAATCATTATCGAAGCATATATCACACGATAACAGCCGCGCAAAGTCTTAATCAATCCTGTCATTTTCTTCTAATCCTACCGGTCGAATGATAGGTTCTACATTATTTATTTTGGAATTATTGAAATTGTAAAGGAGCTTTCATAAGTAATTATTTCATCTTCATCCAAGTATATATCACACTATAACAACCGCGCAAAGTCTAAATAAATTGAATCTTGTCATTTTCATCTAAAACTACGGATTGAATGACACGTTCTACATTTTTTATTTTGAAATTACTGAAATTATCAAGTAACTTCCATAAAAAATTATTTAATCTCTATTGGAGCATATATTGCAATAACAAATTCTTAACTAAACCTATTTGTCGAATGATTTCATATCTTAGTAGAAATTTCATATTTCATATCTTTTCATATCATATCTAGATTTTATATCTTAGAATTACTGGATTTGTAATTGAGCTTTATAAAGAGCGTCGCTTTGAAGCATTTTATCGAGTTGCACAACACACTTGTACATTTCCATTCAAAGTAGCAACAAAAATATTTTCGTTTTCATAATTGTTGTTTTCATTACAGGTCGCAGTCAAGGATAAAATCTATTATCACAACAAAAGACTAAAAGAGTGAGTTGATCATTATAACACTTTCATTCGAACTAAAATTTTGATCTTAAAAAATATTTCTTCACCTGTTCTCATTGGAACTTATAATATGCAAACTTTTTAAAAAAGTTCCACTTGTAATAGATTCCACTATAGCTTATTAAAAAGTTTTACAAGTCTTCCAAGTCCTGGTCAGAAGCCAATTAGTGTACTTCCAATTTTCTCTGAGAATGCCACAGTACTTAAACAAATTCCGTTTTGTTAAAGCTTTTCGTTGACTTCAGTCGGCATTTCCGAATGTAAAATATAAACGTCTTTAACTTTCTGTACTTCAATCTCGCGTGCAAATGGTTAACTACCAAACATACTCTTTGACAGTATTTCAACGACTTGTTCAACGACGTTGTATACACAGAATAAGAGACAACAGCGGTAACGAGAATACATGTGATAATAATAGTCGTGTAAATGTGTTTACCTTGCGAAGGTGAAGGAGAACAAGTATGTATAGCGAAAGAAATTCAAATGCATGCGCATAATAGATCCCAGATAATCAGCGGGTACATTTGGTTTAAGTTGATGCGAATCGCTCGCAACGCGTATGTTACATAGATAAAGAATGATTAAGCAGTGTTATAGTCTTCAATTATAAACAGTTTATACAAGAATGCTCAGTGGCATGTTTTTTTTTTATGGGAACCTCAGTTTTCCTTTCTACGGTGAACTTTGTTTTCCTTTACTTTTTGTAATACGCGTTACATCTCGTTGAACATTTCTGTTGGCGCTGCATTTATATTTGCAATTCGAATTAACCAGTTTCCCGCTTCTTTGTATAATTATGAAACATTCGTTCGATTTGTATTTTGTATGGTACTTTATTTATAAGTTAGATAATAATTAATAATAAATTAATGTGATTAATTAATGTGATTAATTATTCATTATTAATTATTAATTTATTAATTATTAATTATTAATTATTAACGTGATTAATTAATGTGATTAATTATTAAGAATTACCATAACTTCCCTATGAATCGGGAAGTTAATAATAATTAATAATAAATTAATGTGATTAATTATTAAGATAATAATTAATAATAAATTAATGTGATTAATTATTAACGATTCCAATTGAAATATTTAATTATTAATTTCAAAATCAACGGATACGTTTTTAATCTAATTGATGCAGAACCTACACGAGGGGAAAAATCCTCTGTCGACGCAAAAGCTTCGGGGAAGTTCGTTTGCATCGATCGTAGAGGAACACTATTTTGGTGAGCTTCGAAGATCGAGCCGAACGCAGAGAAGGACGGGCCGTGTAAAGAGAGACCGTGCGCGGCCAACTCTCCGCGTCTCTTTCTTTTCCAAACGCAGTCCTTGCGCAGAAAACTTTCATCGTTAATTAAACCTCTAAATGCAGTTGA
This sequence comes from Lasioglossum villosulum, assembly GCA_963971365.1. NCBI lineage: Eukaryota > Metazoa > Arthropoda > Insecta > Hymenoptera > Halictidae > Lasioglossum > Lasioglossum villosulum. Next base: position 7,485,947 of record OZ020502.1, on the reverse strand, counting down.
AATTATATCGCGTTAAAGTCATTTCAATCAGAAAAATGCCACAAATAAGTTGGTGAAAGTCCCATGAAAAAATAATTGAAAATGAGGAAGTTTTGTAATTGGATTAGTAGTGGTTCACACCGATATACCCGAGTCGAGATCAAATCAGTACAGTGGAGGGGATATTTGTTTTGCGTTCATATTGAAATAGTGATGGGCACCATTGAGTGAAAACTATCGACTAGATCGATACTAATCAAGTACTATTTTAAGTCGACTAATTTTTTAAATTATCGACTAAATTTAGTAACTGATTCAGACGCTTTAACGGCGGGAGTTTTGAATACATTTTATAAGATTTACTACTATCAAATATATCAACTCATTAGCGATATCGAATAATCGAATAATTCGCTCAATAAGGATGTGTATGTGATATAAATAACAATTATTGTACTATAAATATTGTACAATTACTAAATAACAATACTAGTTTTAGCGTAGATACTTTTGTGTTATCGCTCGATTTTTTTGCAAAAATATTATTTCATGATTATACTCATCACTATTAAACATCTTTCTAAAAAGTCCATTAACACTTTGCCTTTGTATTGCAGTATTACTAAAGGATAAATAATCATTTATACGTTTTTCAATTCTGGTTTATAGTTACTTATTACTTGTAATAGTCACTTATAGATTAAAATTATTATAAATTAATGTCAATAAGAAATTTGAAAGTACAATTTTTTAAACGTGACCCCTGAAACGAAACGAAACGAAATTTCAGTCGATTAAAACTATGGACTGAATATTCGATAGTATGTAGCAACTAAATAGTAATTAGTCTTTTTGAATAAAATTATTTAAGAATAAAAATACGTAGACCCATGGGACCGAGTACATAGGTACATATATGTTATATTAGGTTACATATATATTGCTTTGGTAACAACAGGTGACATCTACATGTGTTATTGCACTACAAGGAGTTGCACTTACCCTATTCTTTACTTATATAAAAGAAACTTAGAAGCTAATAACATTCAGACTTGTAACGATACTATATAATAAAAATGACATTAATACCGTATTAAGATACTGCTATGAAGGAATTTTGTGGATTCAAATTACTTAAATTTAAAAATTATGATCTAGTACACTAGGCTTGACTAGAAATATATCAACAGATAATGGTAGTTGCCAACTTACAAGGTTTTAAATCTTTAATTAGTTTATCTCTATTATTCTCTAGAAGCGGACATTGCCAGATTAAATAATTAATGTCCTGAGTATAAATACCATACTCGCGCATAGTGCTGCTAACAAGATGCGTTCACGTTCATATTGACTCCAACATAATCGATGAAATTGGGAAGTGCTGCTATCTCCACGGCGAAAGTTCTAACTATTATCTTGTGAGAAGATGAGTTACTACTTTAACGAGGGAGATAGCTAGCCATTGGTCGGTATGGAAGTTGCCTGTTCGAGCAACAGACGTTAGAACAGAACAGATTTCGTTTCCCCTCGAAAGATGGCAATAGTTGACCGTACAACTCCGCGAGTACATCGTTCCTTCGTGAATATCAAGTCCGATAAGACTCCGAGTAACTCCGACTATCGATTAAGGGGAAAACTTCGCCTAATTGTCGGGGCGCTAATTAAAATCAAGAACAAGAAGTTCGAACTAAATTACGTATGCGTCTTCAAGTTTCTGAGAATTTCCTATGCACATTCACTAGTAGACAGAATGATCATTAGTTTAAGCACACGGAAGTTCAGCATCCGTACGTAATCATCGTCAACGACGAAAACAATGCCAACGGAACGTTTAGTGCATTAGACATTCAATTTCACGTTCAACATTCTCAAAATGCCGGGTCACATTAATGTAAATTGCCATAATAATTGTTTTAAAAATGCTATAAGTGGGTAAAGGTACTGCTGCATGCTCTGGTACGTACCCAGGTAGCAAAAAATCCAATTTTGAACGAGATTCTGTGCGCGCAGTTGGCGCTATTTCTGCCGTCCAATGGACCAGGGATTTGGACCTGGGCAGAAAGACGGCACAATTCCGGCCACTGGACGCCGAATTTGGCCGAATCTGCTTTGGTTTAAGAGGGCAGCACGGTCACAGAGACGTGGCAAATCTTTATTAACTTCCCGATTCATAGGGAAGTTACTGTAATTTTGTCTGTTTTCAGCCGCGAACCGACTTGGCCCTGGAAACGCCTGGCTATCTCGGTATCAACGTGGCGGCGCCCATACCAGTTATGTCAGATTCGTGGGTCTTGGCTCGACCCCCCTCTCTGACGTACCGTCGTCGACATAGTAGAGATACGCTGATGGGTGTAGCGTGCGTGCAATCGAACAGGCACTCGCACGAACAGAGTAGAGGTACGTTCGTGTGTGGCGCGTGCGTAGTAGAAGCAAGGTAGTGCCGATGGTGCGTCAGAGTGGGGGGTCGAGCCGGCTGAGCGAGCGGAGGGGAAAAATCCCAAGACCCACGAATCTGACATCACTGGCCCATACCGATCAGTGATCTAGTCAGCACGCATGCTCTGTTTCTGCAGGGCCTGGCTGGTTGTTCCTCGGAGATCCCAGCCGCCCCCGATTAGCTTAGGGAAGGTTATCATGAGGTTTTTAGTGGGTACTGTGCGTCCTTCTGGCCACGTAAGCCCCACATAACCCCTTGTCTCTCCCAGGAGGCTTGGGTTATGCGTAAAAGCATTTCCCTCATGTAAAAAAAAGGGCCACTGTGCGGGACTATGCACGCACTCCAGCTGCAGAAATCCCAAGCCGAGGCAAGATTGATCTTTCATCTAGAGTTTTTGACTACTAAACAAACCCATGTTTGTTTTATCATGAAATAAGAACGCGAATCCCGCACTCTTGCAATCTTGCGTCTGTGCAGGATACCGGTCTGGCCTGCAGGGCCTGGGCTTGGGATTTCTGCAGCTTAGAGCCGAGTTAGAGCCGAGCCGTTTAGACACCTTTCTTTCGCGCATGCGCTCCAAATCAGTAACGTATTATATCTATGAGGAGGCGATTATACAGCAGAGCCCCGAGGCAGCTATATGGTGGGATGTGCCCGTATAATTGACGGGACGCCCGGTCCAAATGGACGACTTAGGAGTGCAAAAGTCAAAGAACCAAACATGGAGTAGTCATTTAATGCTATATCTTATTTTGCGTGGCGCTGAAGGTGCCACATTTCCTCGAGAATCGTACTGTACTGAGGCTGACGAGGTGTCCACGATGGCATCACTGCTTAGAGCAGCTCGAAGCGGTGTTCGGTCCGTAATCTGCAGGTCAGGGGCTCTGCAGGCTGGTCTAGGTGTCAGGTTGTGCTGACTGGGAACGCTTAAAATCGCTTGCCTTTGAACCTACACAATGTTTGAACCGGTGAATTCGTAACGTTAAAACTGCAATTTTCGACATTTCTTCAATTTTTTTTATATAAACAAACGTTGAAAATTTTTGAGTCCCTAAAGTGAAGTTTTTTAAATGCCTCGGGCGTTAGCACGCTTAATAAATATTGTTGTATGCACAGGTAATTGTAAAATTAAAATCGTCAGTATATCTGACCTAAAAACTGCTTTGTCAGGTTTAAACTTCTTTCTCCGTCGGTGAAATGCAATTGGGATAGAGATCGCCGGTATATGTATACCTGTTGTTGGTCTCAAATAAATTTATGTGATACATACTGCGGATCACCAACTAAAGCGGTATTGTCTTAGTAAGTCTTTCGATCTCAAGCTGCACACCAGGGAGTGCACTTCTGTAGAAATTCGATATCCCGAGCAAACTCGATTTAAGCTTTGGTCTTGTGACTGTGGTAACTTTAGCAGGCAAGTAACTCACGTTTGCTTTTACTTATGACGAGGATGAGACAATATATCCTCCGCGACCTAAGTGAGCAATAAGAATTTCAACTATTTATGGTCGTACGGTGCTTAACAAAAATATGACCTAATAGAAATGTCTAGACAATCTTGCAAACGTTTTATAGTATGACATTTTAGCACGGACTTTGGTTTAGAAATCTCCACCTGTGCACCGATCCCATCACTACATTAGTATGTTGCTAGCGACGCTTCATCATCTGAGTTATTCCCTGTTTATGGTGAACGGAGTATGGCATCTGCCAACAAAAAATCATTAATTTTTCCATTTTTATGAAATCAAGTTCGTAGACCAGCATCTCCTTGAAATTCAAATCGCACCTACGGTGGGAAAGTAATAAAGGAGCGCTTTCATCATCGTCCTAGACGTCTGTGCTTTGTAAAAGAGCACTTAATACCACCACCAAGTCTAGCCATCATCGCGCCTCCTTCAGCCGCCACCGACAGCTTCTGTGTTTTCTTCCAACTTTTATATAAGCGCTTGCCTCTTCTTGTTTTTCTTCTTCCTTCTTCAGCTACCCCGCCATCATTTCTGTTAACCTCATTTCAGCCTCTATATCCTTTTCCCATCCTGCTCCTTCATTCGGTAATTCTTTTCTCCCTCCGTTATAGTAGGGGAGAACGGGGTCAGTAACAATTCGACTTAGAAGTACGACTACGCAAAATGGCTATTACATTTACAACAAATGTTTTGTAGATGTTGTCTACATGATATTCCGAAGTGCAATACAAAAAAAATTATATAATTGCTAATCAGAATTGCCACAGTGAGGACAGGTTTTCCTCAATTAAGAAAACGTGTCCAGCCCCGGTATAGGGATAGGGTATAGGCTATAGGGTATGGAGTACCTATGGGATATTGGTTATAAGGAATAGGACATCTATACGGTATTGGCTATAGACTATAGGGTATAGGGTATGGGGTATGGGGTACCTATAGGATATTGGTTATAGGGTATAGGTTATCTATACGGTATTGGCTATAGAGTATAGGCTATGGGGTATAGGGTATGGGGTATAGGGTATGGGGTATAGGGTATGGGGTATAGGGTATGGGGTATAGGGTATGGGGTATAGGGTATGGGGTATAGGGTATGGGGTATAGGGTATGGGGTATAGGGATGGGGTATAGGGTATGGGGTATAGGGTATGGGGTATAGGGTATGGGGTATAGGGTATGGGGTATAGGGTATGGGGTATAGGGTATGGGGTATAGGGTATGGGGTATAGGGTATGGGGTATAGGGTATGGGGTATAGGGTATGGGGTATGGGGTATAGGGTATGGGGTATAGGGTATGGGGTATAGGGTATGGGGTATAGGGTATGGGGTATAGGGTATGGGGTATAGGGTATGGGGTATAGGGTATGGAGTATAGGGTATGGGGTATATGGTATGGGGTAGTGAATATAGGACATAGGGAATTGGATATAGAGGGTTGGGTATTGGTCATGTGGTATTAGATATTGGATATTGGGTGTTGGATGTTGGACGTTAGGTATTGTGTATTGCGTATTGTGTATTGGATGCTGGGTATTGGATATGGGATATGGGATATTGGGTATTGGTTATTGGGTATTTGGTATTTGGTATTGGGTATTCGCTATTGGATGTGGGATATTGGTTATTGGGTATACCGAACCTATATTTAGGTTATTGGGTATAGGGTTCCTATAGTGTATTGGGTAGTGGAGAAACGTTGTAGAAGGGGAAGGTAGAGTCTTAATCTGGCGATTCTGCCACAACTGGTGTTGTATAGAGGCAGAATCACTTTTGAATTTTTCTTATTAGGTACCTGTTTGATGTTCTAAAGAATACTTAAGTATTATCAGGAATAGTTTACCAGGTAAACCAAACGGGAAGTGTAATTCCCTTTCCATTATAGGGTACAAAGCACGAAGAACGAGGTTGTGAGAAATCGGTCGCTATATTGGCGGCATGGGCTTTTAATAACATTGGAGGACACTTGGAAAACTGATCTTCAAAGACCCGTCCACGTTCTTTTATTTATCCTTGTACTTAATAAATTCTCTTTCAAATTTTCCGTAATTGCTTGTTCATACGAGCATCGGTTATAATTGTACAATTATCTTTCGAAATGCTGAATGAAATTAAATGTTTGCTTTTTATTATACTTAAAAACAACAGGTGTCCTCGAATATTTTTGATTATGTACAGTATACATTGTACACAGTATATGAAAATAACTATTGAAAAGTTTAAATATATAACATTGAGTTGCCCTTTAATCTTCGTGGATTTTCCAGACATAACTAAATTTAGTATAATTATTAAATGAGTGTAATAATTAATTTTTAAATATGGAACCTATATTGTCACTAGACAGCTGATTTTATGCTATTATGGGAAAAAATGAGTTAGGTGTAATGTAAAACAGTAGAAGCTTTAGAAGATTTTTAAAATACTGTTGTGCCCCATCATTTTGTCCTTGGCTGTACCTAATATCGAAACTCGTCGCGGTTTAAAAGCGTTTGAGAATCCTCGATATCACCTGCGTTCTGACAATCTTCCAAACGAAGGCTCAGATAGCAGCGTGAACGCTTACAATATCCGGCTGCAATAAGAATCAAGGTTCTCAGATATTTACCCGGGAACTTATAGGCGAGTTGGAAACGCTTTCAGATGCATCATCCCGATTCCTGATCCAGAAACCCGTATTGCCCCACAAAAAGCGTTCCTCGAGCTCTCTCTTAGTCTGCTTCGCGTCCTACTCCACCTCGTTCCTCGGACCGGTGGCCCGATCCTCTCCCGGTTTCTTTGCTTCCGACCTCGTCTGCGCTTCTACTAGAAACTGTCGATATCCCTTGGCTTCTTCCAGGTCCTCTCGTCGGTGAAAGAGCCGGAATATTGAAATTTTCGGTCAGTGCCCGATTTTAACTATACGATCTTATCTCTCCGACGGGGAACCGAATCCAGACCTGAGTCGACCCGACTCGACTCGACTTCACTCGGATTGACTCGACCCGCCACAAACCGCCACGGCCCGAACTCGACTCGACTATCTCAGAGCAAAAGACACTCCAACGTAAAAGATAGGAGACAACTATTTCAGCGTCGTTTATACCGTCAAGGTCATAATATGATAGGTCGTTGAACTCGTCTGAACGTCAGCTATAATATTATAAAATCAAAAATGCATTTTAATATTTAAAAGATCAAACTGATCTTTATTTTCTGTCGACGTGGTCGACGAAGGCACAGATAGTGTCCAGTTCCGACCTGTGTCACAACGCAGAACCGAGAATTCACATAGAATGGGACATTACTGTGTAAAATACTGACGGATGATCATGAATTCTTGAATCTTCACATTTGGAGTTTCAGCCAGATTCTTGGGGCCGCGGCTCCACTATGGGGTGGTTCGGCAGATCGGTAGCCTGGCTTGAAGACCGAGTGAAACAGATAGACAGAGGGATCCGGGAGTCGCTGGAGGAGAGGAAAAAGACAATGGCGGAAGCAAGAGACAGTGGAGAGAAGGAGGGTAGACAGGGTGTAAGAACCAACCGGGGGTGGTGGTGCTGGTAGGCGAACTGAAAGAGGTAAAGGGAGAAAAAGAGGGAGACGTCAAGTAAACGAAGCCCTTTTGACTTTCTGGGTCAGGAAAGTCGATTACTCGGCACCCCAGTGCCTGGGTGAAGCTCTTAACTCTCCGCCAAAGTGTAAACAAGCCTTGGTACTGGGCGTGCATAAATCTAACGGGTGTATCGTTTGCTAATCCGTTTGCTTCTATTCCGTATAATTAATGACTGCTAGCAAAACGTTCGTCGGAAAATTATTGTTGCGGGTTCGTGCGGAAAGGAAGGCCAATTTTGAACGCTAATTTCGAAATGAACTCATCCGGAGTAAACTCGTCTTTGTGGACACAATACTTACCGCCGGCTTTTTAACTCTTAATTGTGCACTCGACCGTCGTTGGATCTTTTACCTCATAGCCCACGAAAATAATCTTATTAAATGAGAAACAGTGTTCTATGTCTTTGACCTTGGATGACCTTGAGACCTATAGAGACCTCTATTCGCACTGTGATTGTAGCTACTGAATCTCTGAAGAAACGGCTGTCATTGTAGGTGCTTACGAGGGGGTGGTCCCGTTTATTATATCCCGATTACTAATTAAGCAACAGGCGTGCTCGAACTCGTAATTACAGTCCGCGTAGCATACGCGTGCGACAATTTTTAATTATTATGGCATTCGTTGGTGGAGATCGTCCATATCTTTTGCGCGTATCTGTTTCCTTTTTTCGAGTTGGTAAATAGCATGCATTAAATGCGCGATCTCTACACGGCGATTCGCCGTGAATGCGGCCATTACGCTCGTTAGTTCACCGCACATTGTGTGTGCACGCGCTGAATCTGTTTCACTTGGAACGAGGTGTAACGAAAAAGATGATTTAATTGCAATGTTTTGCAGGAACAAAATTAGTGCTAACGTATGCAGCCTTTGATCGAAATCTCGGTACGCGAAATCTCGCGATGGAACGGGCGGCTAGTTAAAAATGTATCGTTGCGTCCTCCATACCCGGGAGGATCATTCATGGTTACGTTTATTTACGTCGCGCGTTTTAATTAACTTTTGGGACACCAGACACGCGGCTGTACATTACATGTATAATTTATGAGAACAAGTGAAATTTCCCGAAACAGTGGGCTAATAGCCGGAAACAGTACAGGCCCTAGTAGCTAACACATCACCGTCGAAAACATTAACGAAACTTCTGAATGAAGTAGGTGCTCGGTCTATGTGAGATGTTTGTTGTTGCAAAATGGGAACATTAATGTTTACGTAACTCAAATTAGCGAATTTCTTGTGGCATGCCGAGTTTGATAGATCGAGTACCACATATTAAAAGTGAAGGGTGCAGTGTGCCACGTGTGAATGGGTGCAATGAGCTTGGCATACGTTGGCATATAATGGTCCCGTGACCTCTACGCGTCCATCTTGATACCATTCAACCTTGCGTGAACCATCTTCTCGTACGAATAACGTTAATCGTCTAGGTCAAAGTGGTAAATGGTGAATAACCTTCGTGTGACCTCTAGGCATCTTTAAAAAAAAATTAACGTCAGAATGGGCCTCTTGATACCATTCAACCCTACATGTATAATAATGGGTTCCATGGAAATCACCGACACAAACTTCCCCGACACGGTTTTCACCGACACCAGATTTGACCGACAACGACTTGAGACGACCACCTCAGTTCCTGTTCCATCAGGACAACGCCAGGCCACACACGTCTATAGTGAGTCGCCAGATACTCCGGAAGCTTGGTTGGTGAGTCTCAATGCATCCACCTTACAGTCCTTACCTGGCATCAAGTGATTACCATCTTTTCAAAAAATGACTTCTTTACATTAGTTGGTCAACACCTCCTTGTAAAGAACATCAAGCTGCACTAACAAGGAGAAGGCTAGGTCTTTGGGTCACCGACTTAGTTGAGATCATGTATATTTATAGATCTCGATCTCCCTCTTACGGAGATATACCATTATAGGGGCAAACACTCAATAATTGTTAAGATATTCATAAACAAAGTTCTATTAGTGCTTAAATATGCTGTTGCACAGAAATTGTACAATGAGTAATGTCCTGGTGTAGTGGTAACGTACTAGACTCACACTCGGTGGGCTAGGGTAGGGTTCGATCCTCGTCTGGAGCAAAATATTTTTTTTACTTATTTATTTATATTATCTAATCTGTTTTGATAAAAATAAGTATATTTACTTTATTTCTTCCGTTTCCGGGCACGAAATGGTAATTTACTATTTTATTAATTTCAGTTAATTTATTTATAATTTATTAAAACTTTTGTTCTTTAATTTGTAATAAATGCGTAATCTCTAATACACGAGTTAATGTTACACAGCGAGTAAGTAAAAAAAATATTTTTCCCCAGACGGGGATCGAACCCTACCCTAGCCTACTGGGTGTGAGTCTAGCACGTTACCACTACACCAGGACATTATTGATTATACACTTTCTCTGAAATAGCATATTTAAGCACTAATAGAACTTTGTTTATGAATATCTCCACAATTATTGAGTGTTTGTCCCTTAAATGGTATATATTCGTAAGAGGGAGATCGAGATCTATAAGTATACATAATCTCAACTGAATCGGTGACCCAAAGGTCTAGCCCTCTCCTTGTAAGTGGCGCGGTAAAAAATATATGTTTACATATAAAAAAAGAACGACCTTCATATGACCTCTAGGTCCAGCTATAAATTGAAGCTCTTTGTTGAAGCTGGAACGAAATAATGCACATTGTCGGGTACTTTGCAGGGAAATGAGCAATTTGACGAACGGCAGACAGGTTGCTATGCATGCGCAAGCAAGCTCCGCGTTCTGGACAGTATAATTTTCAGCAATGATTGCACTGTTTCTCTAATTGCATAGACAGCTGCCAGGCGAGTTTGCTGCTACTTGAGCACCGTGGACTTAACAGACTAACGAATGTTTACAGTAACTCAAGTCTATTGCTCATCGGCGATCCTCCAACGTGAAACTTCACTTGGTACCGGAATATTCAATTCCTAGCTGCTTTCTCTCTTCATTAACGTTGCCGGCAGTAATTACATCTATTAAAGGGCTGCGTGGCCGTTGTCAATTTTGTTAAGTAGAAAAGTCGAGAGGCTTTGCTTGACTCTATTCGGTTGTCGCACCTTTCCACTTCGGTTTCCGTTGACCTCGGCGGACTTCTTTCGGCGGGTACGCGTCCATTTCCTCGTAATTATACTTGAAACGAAAAAGAATCCTCTTGGGTGACAATTTTCTTACTTTGGTCTTTTCAGGGCGGAGAGCCTCGCGAGTGCTTAAACCGAAAGCGCTGCTTAAACGGAGGTTTAGAAACAATCAGAGAAAGAAGTTGCTTCAAAGTGTACGGAAAGAGCGACATAATGCCTCGCGGAAGGCGTCGAGGGTCTTCGAAACTGCCTTTGAAATTTAGAATTGTTCTCGGTCGCGTGTTATGCATTTCCTCACCATTATTTATATTATATTTTCATTCTTCCGGCAGATGGAGTGTGCATGTATAACGTACTACTGATGAAGCCGATAGAAAGTATTTCTTTTTACTTCTGGAATACCTTTTCCCTTGAATACCTGCCCCCCCAATGTAAAATTTTAAAACAGTAATTCTAGTAACTCAAAGCAAAATGAGAAGGTTTCGTTTTCTTAGACCCTAAAGGTCCCATTTTTTAAAATCCTAAAAGTCTCGTTTTCATAGATCCTGAAGGTCTCGTTTTCTTAGATCCTAAAGGTCCCACTTTCTCAAATCCTGAAGGTCTCGTCTTCATAGATCCTGAAGGTCCCGTTTCTTGGATCCTGAAGGTCTCGTTTTCTTAGACCCTAAAGGTCCCACTTTCTCAAATCCTGAAGGTCTCGTCTTCATAGATCCTGAAGGTCCCGTTTCTTGGATCCTGAAGGTCTCGTTTTCTTAGACCCTAAAGGTCCCACTTTCTCAAATCCTGAAGGTCTCGTCTTCATAGATCCTGAAGGTCCCGTTTCTTGGATCCTGAAGGTCTCGTTTTCTTAGACACTAAAGGTCTCGTTTTCATAGATCCTGAAGGTCTCGTTTTCTTAGACACTAAAGGTCTCGTTTTCATAGATCCTGAAGGTCTCGTTTTCTTAGATACTAAAGGTCCCATTTCCTTAAATCCTGAAGGTTCCGTTTTCTTAGATTCTGATGGTCTCGTTTTCTTGAATCCTGAAGGTCTCGTTTTCTTAGACCCTAAAGGTTCCATTTTCTTAAATCCTGAAGGTCTCGTCTTCATAGATCCTGAAAGTCCCGTTTTCTTGGATTCCGGAGGTCTCGTTTTCTTAGACACTAAAGGTCCCATTTCCTTAAATCTTGAAGGTTCCGTTTTCTTAGATTCTGATGGTCTCGTTTTCTTGAATCCTGAAGGTCTCGTTTTCTTAGACCCTGAAGGTCTCGTTTTCATAGATCCTGATGGTCTCGTTTTCTTGAATCCTGAAGCTCTCGTTTTCATAGACCCTGAAGGTCTCGTTTTCATAGATCCTAAAGGTTCCGTTTTCTTGGATCCTGAGTGTCTCGTTTTCTTAAATCCTAAAGGTCCCATTTTTTGGATCCGGTCTTCACTGTGTCACTGGATTTCCGTTAATTCGTTGATATTCGACGGTGTTTATTTTTGCTGGTCACACGAGCCGGTTTCGTCGGCTAAGCTGCCAGCATTCGATTAACGCGGAATTGTAACGAATCCTTCGGGACGTAGGTCGGGTCACCGCCGCCTGGTAACATATTCTTTTCATTCTCTGGGGTGGATTAATCATATCAGCAACGTGTTTGGATAACTGACGGCTTTGTTACTGTAATCATATTAAATGCCTGGGGATAATAATGTCGGAGTTCAATGGCGGAGTTCAATGCTGGTGCTGAATGAGTAATAACACACGTTTCTCGCAATTACCTGAATTAGATGTTGAAATTTCAACCGAAGCGAAACCTTTGTCTCAGTGTTCTACACAGGCCAGAACCAGCTAACTTATAACAAGACAGCGAATTTTATGCATCTATGAGTATAATTGGACCAAACGATTAAATTTTATTGAGCTGTTCGAAAAGTCGGTTTATTTATTAAATTATTTAGTAATGTGTAAACACTTTTTCGGAATTGCCAATGCTCGACAAGGTTTTCAAAATTACACAATCATTGACTGTTAAGATAAATAAAACAAAATTAACCAACGTATAATAAGTTGGCCTTGAAATGACCTCCATGGAGTGATACGTCCACATATTGGAACTGAATACACACATGCAAAATATTCAATGAAAGTGTGTTTTCCGAAAAGAAAATAATGTTTTACATATGCATACGCCTTCGTATGTTGCTTTTCCTAGAGGGAAGATAAACAATTAACGTAAAACTTCCCACCCCGAGCTGCAGTCATCCCTTTTGTGTCGTGCCTGTCTACTGAATACTTTGCAATTAAAATTCTACCGTATTAATTCCTTTTAACGAGCTTCAGTGTGCCAAAGCCATTTCGGTGCTTCCGTATGCAAATTCTGTTTTATGTCATCAAGTACGTTTACTGCTTTACTTTAATGAATGGAAAAACGATAGAACTTTTCCCTTGAACATGCATACTGTATTTTAATAATTGCCGTAAGGCATGATGCGTTCAAAGTTTCTGTTCATCACAATGCACAGGGTGGGTCGTCTAATATTTTATTTCATTCATTTGTTTATCATTACATATTTTGTATCACTATTGGTTTCACGATACTACACGTGCGTCGATTCTTTATTCTTCAATCCTGTTTTACGATACTTTCTCTAACTTATCTGTGACATTTTTCTGATTAAAACGACACTAAACACGATACAGTGTACAAAATAATAGTAAAAGTACACGATCTAAGAAACAGCACGGTCCCAAGGATTTTTCGTGCATCAAGTCTTTATTGTACATAGCCAATCAACATCAAAGGTTGCAGGAAACGCATTGCGAGAAAGGATCAAGATGGATACGTGCACGCCCCTTGTTGAACGCACTCTTCGGGATACGAGCCGACACAATGGAGAAGATTTATAAGCTGTGCAAATAACTCGTTGCAGTAGGGTGACGTGCGCGTTTATTCGATGTGAAATACGGAGGACGCGACGCGACGGTGCGGTGTCTGTTCAAGGCTCGTCTTATTCGATGATACGGGAGGGGAGAGATGCACCTGTGTATGCAAGCTCTGGGGACGTTGGAAGCCGCACGCGGAGAGATGTCTTTCGCTCAACCAGAAGAACCCAATTCGTCGTGTCGATATTTCGGTGCATCTGCGGTTCCTGTCATTCGACCAACGACCCGCGATGTTTCTTCTTCATTGTTTGCTGCGTGGCAGTGGCGTAGCTACATATCCAGCGCCCTGGGGTACGTACAATCGCCTCCCCTGTTCCTCGGAGAAGTTCTCGCGAGATTTGTTTGGTCGTGATGAAAAATTCAAGTAGGACCCATGGTTAAACTTCACCCTGTGGACCCCATTGAATTCCACTATGACAATTCGTATGGTCAGAGATTGATATTAATAGATATACCCACTTTCAGCATGGAACAGAAACCATATCCACTTTGAACATGCATCATAATAAAAAGAAGACATTAATTTTTAACTGCATGTTAGTGGTGCCATCTAGCAGTTTCGCTACATTATAACACGGCGGCACCCTTACTGGTCAAGACCACGGAACTTTACACATGTCTATCTTTTGCACCAGTGAGTTCCTAACATTGAACATGGGTTTTCTGCATTTTCTAGCAAAAATCTACAGGTCTGTATAACAGAAAGTTCAAACTTTATGAATTTCTGAGGTTCAGCCAGTACAGGTACCACTGGGCGTTTGGGCCAAGAACAGGAGTGGCCTAGCAGCATGATCCACGGGTGTAATGCGGCAAGCGGGTCCCCGGGGTCAGGGCGTCCAGGAGAGTAGAGGGGTAACCTATTGGTTACCCCGGGAGGTGGAGGTTTGAAGATTTTACCACCTTCCTTAAAAAAAAGGTACCACTGGGCGTGGCCTTTTTCCGTCGATCGAACTGGAACCCGTCGAATTGGTAAAGAAACAAAGTGCTTAGAACCACCTTAGAGATCACCCCTTTCTTTTTCTCAGAGTCTTTCTGGGACACCCTGTATAATTGTCTCATTTCGAGGTACCTAGATGTTTTTAGCTACTTGAAAAAAGATTCCGCTGATGGCGAATCCAATATCTGGTTGCTAACTGCGACTGGTCCGCCGTTCCCAGAATTGAATGCTCGTGTCCGCGGCACAGTTCGCGTTCTCTTGCGTCCCCTCAACTGTGTTTGCCCGTCCGTTTCCTTACGATATTCATTTCGACTTTTCTGTATTTCCGTTTGCCTAACGGCGCGACCGTGAAACAAAGAGGATGGACGCCGGGGGCACGACGCGGGTACCGTGCACCGCTCTTTTGTGTTTGTGTTCCTCTCAGAGTTCATCACCCAACCCCACCGGCATGGCACCCCCGCACTCTTTCCGCGTCCATAACTTTCCATTCCTCTGCACGGCGCTCCCGGTGCTCGCTACTTCGACTAATCACTGGGTTGCCCCGACGAAATAAAAAGAAAACGGAACCAGCGCACAGGGGCGGCGGAAAGAAAGGGGACCGGGCGAGAAAGAAATCACGACCCCTGCCGCCGCGCCGTAAGCGGCGTCGTTCTGCACGGGAAAGGCTGTGATTGAGATCGTGCCCCCACCGTTTTCGTCCTGTGACCGACTTGAATCATAAATCAGAGGGTTTTTTTTAACGATCGTGGAACAATTTGCGCTCATCGCAACGTGGAACTTGACGGAGACTTCCGGGACGGAGCTTATGGCGATGCAAAAAATTTTTTAACACCCCACGACAACACCATACAGCACACACATTTACACACCATACACCATACGAGAAAATTAATCAAAATTCTGGCTAGAATTTTTGCCTTCCTCTAATGCAGTGGCCGGCACACTTATTAACCAAAGAGCCAAATGTGAACATTATGGAACTATGAAAAAGGATTTTGTGATACTTTGCAAATAGTGTTTTGTAAGTAACTATTTACGATCAACATAAAGAAATATTTAGTGTGCCTATCATTTTATGAGACTGCCTGTATCTGTCCTCTTGTTTTCCTGTACACAATTATTTGGGTATTATCACGAGTGCAGTGAATTATTCGCAAAGTGGTGGCAAACAGAGGCGAGACCAGCGGAATGCCTGTGATGCATTGAATGTGACGCGATGGAGAATTAAGTGTGAGTAGCGGACGGCGAGGGACGAGCATCCCGATGATTGCTAAACTCCGAAGATCTCAGTTGTTTGTTTTCAAACCTGTATTATTCAGAATTCCGTGTCTGCTATTCCGTCTCCTGTTTACGGTTAAAACTTCATAGCAGAAGTTTCACCGGCAGACTGTGAATGAGTTCCTGTGGTCGACTGATTCTGCTATAACAACAGTGATCCAGATCCGTGCATGCTCGTCGAATACAAGGAATCGACAGGATTGTGTCAGAAAAGTCTTTGATGGTCGAGTAACTATCCTACTGATACGCTGTATTTGTGTCGTTCAGTTCTTTGACGTAATCCCACGTTTGAAGATTACCGTACGCTAAAACAACGCTAGGACTTCAAAATGTAACCAATGGGAACGATCATGTTTTCTATCTAAAAGCGTTTTTACTTCATTCCGATGCAGTTTTTATTATTTAACGACCATTCAAACGTTGTAGATTTTAAGCAAAGTTAATTACCATTTCAGCTGAATTTCACCCGAAGGATCCAAAAATATTTAGCTTTTCATATACAGTCTTGTAGATATTTACCAGGAAATGCTGAAAATCCAAGTAGCAATGTTAGGCATCCACTGGTTCAAAAGTTATGGAGGTTTAAAGTTCAGCGAGCTTAAACTTTGGCGAAACTCCCGTTTATGGTACACCTCAGAATTCGATGAAATTTTGAAAATAGGTTCTGTGTTTACTAAAGTGTCGATTGCCAGAAGGATTTTTGGCGCATCGAAAACAATTTTTTTTATTTCAATGTCGCGCTCTACCTTACCGACTTACCGACTTACCGACTTCCTATTTTATATAGAATATCTTCAATTAGTTGTATAAAGGGATCATCACCAGCCTAGTTCACCTCACAGCGCCATAAAAATTCACACATATCATCTATAAACGAATCCTCTTTAGTTTAAAGTAATACATATATAAGGTAAACTTATATATTAAGGTAAACATCCCGACCTAACCACGACTAATTCTAATCACATAAATAATAAATAAACTTTTCGGGTTAACCTAATCCAAATTAATTCTTATCGCATAATCGTCCAATTGTAGATATTGGTACACTTGGTTTAACAATTGAAATTTTCTATACATTTTACATTAATTTCCAGAATATATATGTGACGCGTGCGGACAGCACGAACATAAAGTACTAAGTCAGTTGTCGCTAAGGTAGAGCGCAACGTTGAAATGATAAAAATTTTTTTTTCGACGCGCCAAAAATCGTTCTGGCAATCGTCATTTTAGTAAAAAAAGAACCTATTTTCAAAATTTCGTCGAATTCTGAGTTGTACCATAAACGGAAGGACAGCCTAATCCGGAAGATCAGGCGCGCGACGTATCGCCCGAAATATTGATAAATAAAGCAGCGAATGGTCCTAATCATTATTGATTATAAAATTGTGCAAACAGTCCGTTGCTACTGCATTTACATAAAAGTCCGCAGTGTACTAATGAGTGTACGCGATGAAACACTAAAAATACTCGGCAACTACTGCGGCAGCTAACCATGTGGGAAAATCGAAGCTACGAAGCAGCGCGGTCCCATTAAAGGCGACTCGCCATTTTTCTTGAGAAACTCCATTCCCAGGAATAGCTGCGAGATCGTTTTTCCACGAGACTGTCGGATCTTTTTCCCGTTACTCGTCTATCAGGGGACATTCACGAGCTGAACATGAAACAATTCGGTTAGGTGTACGGCTATATCGTCACGAGCCATCTAGAATTCCTCGAGCTCGCATAATAAAAATTGGCCGTGCCATTGCTACCTGTCGATACGTACCGCCTCCTATCGGTACCTACTGCATTTTCCATTGGACGACCAGACCGGGAACCAAGGAACAATAATCAACCGTATGATTCTAATCTCGTACAAAAAACCTTTACACGAACGAAACTAGATGAAGTTCGGGAGCACGTCCTGGAGTTTCGTTCAACCTGGCCCGTTACATAATTTAATACAAAGCCGGTACACTTTTACGTATTGTTTTTCCGGTCGTTCCCTTTCCTCTTTGTTTCGTTGCGACGTTAGTAGGTCTTCCTGCATTCTACTCTACGCTATCAGCCCTTCGCCATACAATATCGAGTCAGGCTCGTGATGAAACTTCAAATTGGGTCTACCTGCCTACGCCTGCCAAATTAATATTGGACAGCTAGTTCAAGATGTTAGATTGATCGCATAAGACAATGATTCGGTCGGATATAAATTAATTTCGTTAAAAGAAGCGTTTCGTCCCGGACCTGCTAGGGGACTCATTAGTAAGGGTAATCTAACATGTCCTGCCTCAGACGCGTCCAGATATGAATAATGCTAATCCGTATTTGATCGAGACAATGAAGTTTGACGCTCGCGTATTTAATGAAAGATGCGATTCCGTACGCGAGGGATCTCGACTGATGCGATCCCGTTTTTGACGAGTGTCCTGATCGCTGGACACCGAATTGCCGTAAGACGAGTTTACGGGTAACGCGAATGACTGACAAGACAACGGCCGGTGCGTTGTACTTGTCTAACCGGAGATTCAAAAGATGCTTGTCTGAAAGCTAAAAAGGAACTGTCGGAATTCAACTTCAATTCTGCTGTGATTTAATGCGAAACATGAATCCTCGTCTGAAGGCAAAACCTTGAGCATCTTTGATGAACTATTACAATATTCATGCTTATGATACTGTCATCGTAACAAACATTGCAAGTTCTATGTTAATTGTTAAACGAGTTCTTTCAGCAGCTGCATGTCTGGAACATTCAACGTGGTCTTTGAAGTCTTTAACTATTTAATTTCTTGCAGACTGGTGCAGGGTCAGCACGATAAAATTTTACGTAACTGAATTTTTAAAGGGTTTTACAAATGTTCCGTGTCTGTGAAAAACGTGGAAGGTCCCGTGCGCTTTAATGCAAAATGGCTTGCAATCTAATTAAGTTTTGCGTGAGAATGGTCGGGTAAATGGAAACCATTCTTGCTTTCCTTTCTTTTAGAAAAGTCCTGGTTTTTCACTCACAAAATTGATTTATTCATTCGTGCGCCTAGTAAACGCTTTTCAAACAGAATAATCATACATAGAAATGCAAAAATAGTGTTGTACTAGACGGCAGGGGGGTTTTTATCCAAACTGAAAAGTTAGACAAAAATATATTTCTTCTTTTGATGGTTGTTCATCATTTGGTGGTACGATTTTACATTACTAAATAATTTATATTCGGCCTCCATTTATATATTTGTATCACTATTTTCTAGGACAAGGGTTGACACAACAAGTGGGCCAAAAAGGGACTGGAAAGCGCTCCTGGGCGGTGGGGTTTAGTGGGTATGGCGAAGACGGAAAGCCATATGATTCCCTCAAATTACATCTGAGAGGGGAACCACCCTACCCCCTCCAAACATCTTTTTTTTACGGACCTGGGAGATAGAAAACTTCCAGGCCAGGGACGTCAGATGACTATGCCCTTTCCCTTCCTTTCCACGTTCGCGGCATAGATGGGGGTCCCGCTTTCCGTATTTACTCCCCCCTTGTTCTCGCAATATCACCACTCATGTTCTTGGCTTTTACCTTCCAAACAACATCTGAGGAGAGGGTGCCCGCAAGAGGATTCCCCCACCGCAAAAAAAGGAGGCCAGGGGCTCTGCAGGCTGGGCCAGGTGACAGGCTGTGCCGACTGAGAAGCCAAGAACAGGAGTGGCGATAGTCGGCGTGAACTTCCCCGCAGCTGAATGCGAAGAGCGGATCGCGGGGGAGGTTCAGACATAAGAGAGGGGCTAAAAAGGGCCGGAGGGGCCTGGGTGGTGGGGGTTTAGTGGGTATGGCGAAGGCGGAAAGCTATATGATTCCCTCAAATTACATCTGAGAGGGGAACCACCCTACCCCCTCAAAACATCTTTTTTACGGACCTGGGAGATAGAAAACTTCCAGGCCAGGGACATCAGATGACTATGCCCTTTCCCTTGCTTTCCACGTTCGCGGCATAGATGGGGGTCCCGCTTTCCGTATTTACTCACCCCTTGTTCTCGCGATATCACCACTCATGTTCTTGGCTTTTACCCTCCAAACAACATCTACGGAGAGGGTGCCCGTAAGAGGATTCCCCCACCACCTTGACACAAAACAAGGAGGCCAGGGGCTCTGCAGGCTGGGCCAGGTGACAAGCTGTGCCGACTGAAAAGCCAAGAACAGAAGTGGCGATAGTCGGCATGAACCTCTCCGCAGCTGAATGCGAAGAGCAGGTCGCGGGGGAGGTGCCGACATAAGAGAGGGGCTAAAAAGGGCCGGAGGGCCCTGGGTGGTGGGGGTTTAGCGGGTATGGTAGTGTTACTATCTAGGTAAATAATTCCCACTGCATAACATCCTTAGGGGGTACCGAGTCCTGCACTACTCTTCCCAAACTTCATCTTAGGGGAGGGTGTGCTTAAGAACATTCCCCCACCGCCCTTAAAAAAACAGGTTGTACCGACTGAAATACCAACCACAGAATTATAAACAGATTGATTTGCTTAATTATTTGAATTTCAATGACCCTGAAGCAATGTCAAGGTTACCGTTGTGAACAACATTTATTTTAAACCTTTTTTGCGAGTATCACGTAAACTAAAGCTGACAAGCAAAAGGTTTAAAGGGAAATGTTATTCAGAATGTTGCCCTTGACAACATATTTCAAGGTTATTGGAATGTGAGAGGAGGCAACATATCGACAAGTTTACCGAAGATTCTTCTTAAATAAAATAAATTCTGTTGAAAAGGAATCGGCGACGACCGCGGACAGCTTCGTGTGCAACCGCAGAAAAGTTTTAAACCGTCGAACACAAAGTATCGAATATTTTCACGGAGACTCGGAGACATAATACCAAAGATCCCATAAGGCGATTGACTCTGGGGAAATATTATGCACTAAGAAATTAGCGTTCTTGCCCGTCTCGACAACCTTAACTACCCATGCTCGAGTATCACGAATACGCGAGTCCTCTGGCACGTGCTCGGAATTCAATGGCGGCAGCGATGGGGAAGGAAAGAAAAGCGATACGTTCAGTGTGCCGTGACAAGGAGAGGCTGAAGATTATGGGAATTCTACAGGGGTTGTCGAGAAATTGCATTTATTCTTTATAAAATGCACCGGGACAATTTCCTCTCTATTCTATTTCACTTCATGGACTAAAATGTATTTTCCAACGTATTGGTTCGAGTGCTTCTGAATTTCAATGACGATAGTGCGTGTCTCTGACAATTATGGAAATGTTGTTCAGCTGAATGAACATGTCCTGCTGGATCAGTAAAAGCAATTTAATTTCAAGAATATCAAATATTATTTGATGTGTTGGTGTTATTTCATGAATTACTTTAATAGGAGGTGAAAATATGAGAGACTCTGTAGCATTTATGGTTGGCGTTTTGTTGGGCCTACGTTGCGGATTTGTAAGCAAAACCACTAACCATTCCCCAACAAACTCCCAACCGTTGGCCATCGTTGACCAACCATAAATGCTACTAGGGGAAGTTTACAGGCCTGACCCAGAGTTGAGCAAAATTTGGATCTATATATAAATTTCGAATCACCAATCATACAAACAAAATTTTTAATTAGATAGTTTAGGATCTAGATACAAAAGTATATTTTGGCTGACTTGTTTTGGATACATTTGGATCCGAAGCTACGGACACATTTGTAAGTAGTAAAGTATCTTGATACAGATACTTTCGGATCCTTCAAGATCCTTTTGGCCAGCTTGAGGCTCGAATGAACACGTTCCAAGGCCCGAGGGTCGGGCCCCGAGACCTGAGTCCAGAACACAATAGCAATGCAATAAACACGGGTAGCAAGATGGCCAGCCAGGTATATCAGTGTGAAACCGCTGAAAATCCGATTGCTAAACTTGGTTATTTCACATAATTTGTCCATGGAGTGATCCTCTATCCTTCTATCGAGTTTAGTCTTATTCTATCCAGCAGAACGCTGCGAACCCTGCTGACATCACTCCATGAAAGAATTATGTCTCGTACCGACATAACTGGTTGGGCTCGGGTTTCCCGGCCGTGTATATTGCATTGCTATTGTGTTCTTGACTCGGGGTCGACCCTCGAAAAGATCGGGATGGATCTTTAAAGGATCCGAAAGGGTCTGTATCTAGATACAGATCCTAGTTACAAATGTATCCGTAGCTTCGGATCCTTTCGGATTGGATCCAAATGTACCTAAATACAAGTCAAGTAAAAGATCCTTCTGTATCTAGATCCTTCGGATCACGAATAATAGTATCGTGTATCTAAATACGTATCTAGATACTTTTGTATTTAGATACTGCCCAACTCTGGCCTGACCTAGTCGAAGCGTCGTGCCCCACCTCTTTCTTTTCTTGTCACGCCACAAAGAATGTAGCACCTCTACCAGAACTGTGATTCGACAGACCCGACGACAGTTACGGAGAGACTACTCCACACAGGACCCGGCAATTCATCATAATCGGGAGACTGCGTCGGACGGTCAAAATGGAACCGGCGAGCCAAGACAAAGGCTCGAAGGGCGACAGGGTGGAGGGGTTAGAAAGAAAACAGAAAAATACAGGAACCTGGTGGGATGTAGACGAGCCGTTTGACATCGATGCTCGCGAAAAAAAGTGATGAATCGAGCAGGGAGGAGTGACACGGGAGGCTTTCAGCGTTGGTTATCGGTCAAACGAAAACTGGCGAGCGTCGGTTGTCTCTGAAGGCTGTCCCGGAAGAAAGCTGGGGCGGCTAGACTGGCATCACACGAGCTTTCTTGCGGCGAGCTTCCTGCCTGTTTTTCCTTTCCCTGGCCCGACGAAAAGAGGAAAAGTGCCGCGGGAAGTCGCAACGAGGTAAAGATGGAAAGTGGTAAGTAAAAGCGGCCGAGAAAAGGGAGGCGGTAAGAGTGGTACGAAGGTATGAAAGGCGAGAACGAAGACGTTTGGGATCGGGCACCGAGACGGGGAAAACAAAAGGCACGTCGCGCTCGCGTCGCCTCGTCGTCGCAGGGAACGGAGAAATACTCCGCCTATGAACGACTGCTATGCCAGACAAAAGAACCCCGGATCCACGCTGAGAGGACGATATTTAATCCCTTCGAACGACAGTCGCTCTGGCCCGATCGCCCAGCAGGAATAAGAGCGTTATTTTGCATTCTAAACGGGTTCATCGAGCGAAGAGTTGTCCTAGCACTAGTCCACCACGACCAAATTCTATATCTCAGTGACGATCGATGCTTTTCCAACTTCCATCGCCGCGTCAACACAAACGTACTCTCAACGGAGAATCCGCTAGACGGCTGCGCCCTCGAAATACCTAGATTATGTTTTAATAAAAACCCTGTACAACTTTCCACGCAATCAATAGCGGCCACATTCTCCATGGCTCGACGTTTCAGTTCGATGATGAGGGAGAGAGAGAGAGTAGATAGGAACACAGGGCTTCGAACCGGATTCGCCGGTCGGAACTCGGGCACACATACCCTTACAGCATTTATCATCAAATAAGGCCACGAGTTTTCATTAGTCTGGAGGAAAGAGCGCTGCGAAATATGGGAAAATTGGAATCTTTTCTTCATGGCCCGTTTTTCCGGAGGCAGACGATGAGACTTGGCACGGGGAACGAACCTTTCGTTCGGGCATAGGGCAGACGGGTCTGGCGCGGGGTGGTTACGGGGTGGAGAGGGGCCACCAGGGGCCATTGAACGAGGGGGTTGGGAACTAGCGGAACGTCGATTCGCGGTGACGGTATCAAGCGAGGGTCGCGTTTATTTGTCCGTCGAAAACAAAGCTCGAGCAACAGGCCCTCTCCGCCCTTCCGTCCATCCGCTCTTCCGCCTTCCATCGTGGCAACATTCCACACGTCGCTTCCGACACCTTTAAGGGGCAGTCTCATGTAAACGCTGGAAAATGTTACATTTTTCAGGATTTTTCTTGAAATCGATGGCACGTCATATCCCGACTAGAATTTCAGTTTGGAAGACCATTAGGTCCGCGTTAGACTAGCCTAATTTGGCTGTTAGGCCCTAATGGAACAGCCCCATTAGGCACGTATGCGGAATGTAACGCGGAATATCAACGAGTGCCTAATTGGGAAAGCCGAATGAGGCCCACATTAGGAAACCCGCGTATAGAGCCACATTAAGTTTTCTCGACTTTTTTTCAATGCCCTCAAATAAAAAACATGCATTTTCTATTTAAAAAATAACTTTCTTTTTATCGTTTCGGGAGGTAGAAAACTCCCAAAACTGGGGATCTTTGATGGTGGTAAGAATCCCCTTTTCTTGTTATTAGGTCCACACCTCAGCATGCCGAGGATCCGCTTTTCACATAACACAGGGCCCGCCAAGAACCACGCCTGTTCTTCCCCGGTATTTAAAAAATAACTGTTAATTGGCAGATGTCATAAATTGTTCTCGACGTCCCTGTGAAGCTTTTCTAAAAAACGAGATGGCATTTATAGTTTTGAAGATATAGTTAGGAATGTCCAACTAAGGCATGCACTCGGCCATCCCCATTTGGACCATGTATGGCAACTGTTAGGAATTACCAAATTAGGCATACACCATTCTTTCTACATTAGGCTCACGTTCGTGGTTAGGCGTGCCTAAATGAAATTATAGTCGGGTGGTTAGGAATGTCCAACTTAGGCATGCGCTCTGCTATCCCCATTTGGACCATGTGTGGCCTGTGTTAGGAATGTTTAACTTAGGCGTGCACTCGGCCATACCCATTGGACCATGTATGGCAATTGTTAGGAATGACCAAATTAGGCATGCGTTCTGTTATCCCCATTTGGACCATGTGTGGCCTCTGTTAGGAATGTCCAACTTAGGCGTGCACTCGGCCATACCCATTTGGACCATGTATGGCAACTGTTAGAAATGACCAAATTAGGCATACACCATTCTTTCCACATTAGGCCCACATTCGTGGTTAGGCGTGCCTAAATGAAATTATAGTCGGGTGGTTAGGAATGTCCAACTTAGGCATGTGTTCTGCTATCCCCATTTGGACCATGTGTGGCCTCTGTTAGTAATGACCAAATTAGCTATACACCATTCTTTCCACATTAGGCCCACATTCGTGGTTAGACATGCCTAAATGAAATTACAGTCGGGTGGTTAGGAATGTCCAACTTAGGCATGTGTTCTGCTATCCCCATTTGGACCATGTGTGGCCTCTGTTAGGAATGACCAAATTAGGCATACACCATTCTTTTCACATTAGGCCCACATTCGTGGTTAGGCATGCCTAAATGAAATTACAGTCGGGATGTTACAACCTTTTCAGTTATTGATTTCGCTGCTTTTGTCGCACGCAACAATTTTTTGTACAGGGTGACCTCGAATGATGAACCGCTCGAACATCTTTGAAATTATTTTCCTTCAGAATATTTCTGAAAAATATTAGTAGCTCTATAATTGTTGGGCCTTGGTTTTTCGGTAAGTGAAGGAGTAAAGATAGATTTTAAATACTTCTTGCAATTAATGAATTTTTCGTATTCAGCACAAAGTTCATCCACCACGTTTATTAGGGAAATTTCAATTTTCTGTCACATCGAGGGATCAAATCTATGATCTGACAGTTGAGATGATATCTCAAAGATGGATCCTTCGGAAGCTGTTCTCCTTCCGAATTGATTTTGCATCTCGCAATTCGCATCGTTCCAAAAAAATGGGTAGCCTTACTGCAATCCTTTTCTTCTCGTGCTCCCCTACCTCCCTGTCGCCAATTGGAAACTACTTCGGACGATAACGCTGTGAAAGAAATCCGGGATGAAACGTGCTCGCTTCCGAAGGCCAGTTTATCGAAAGAAGGAAGTCCATTGTTGCGCGAAATTCGAAATCGAGTTTCACTCGACGGAAAGCGAGACCGAGCGTACCGCGCTGAACGGAATATAAAACGGAGGCTCCGGTCGTAATCACGTGTGCGAACTTTCGCCGTGAAGGAGAATTTCTCAATCCCTTCCAGTTTCCCCGCGATCGGCCGTGCTGGAGATATTATCCCGATCCAACCACGTGTTCAGAAAACAGGGCGGACAGTTTCGGCTGATGGATTGGCCCGGCAGTGAAATTTTAGGGGACGGACTTCGCGGGTAGTAGGTTTACGAGCGGAATGCGGACGCGACGGCGGAGAATGCTCGAATTTATGAGACTTCGCCTCTTGTGTACCTCGTATCGTTTTATCGGGACTCTTATTTATAACGCACGTTATGGTTCAGCCGTTGGCCGAACGTTCGTCGGTTTGCGGTGTGCGCGGTTCCGAGCTCTTCATGATTTAACCAGTGATGGCTACCTCCTACGCTCGCCAGCAGATGGACAAATATTCAACACCTGTCCTGCTACCAGTGCCGGATTAAGCCAGCGCGAGGCCCGTAGTAAATGTTACCAGGAGGACCTAGATTTTGCATGATAAACATCGGGAAGGAAAATTGCATGTCAACGCAAATAGTCTGTCAAGAAGACCAAGCGAAATTTCGCAATGTAAAGATTATCTTCGTCTTGAGAAAAAGGTAGCAAACAAAGAAATATACAGTAAGGAATTGCACGTGTTGAGGACGATCTGCGAAGAAAGCGCAAGAGCACGATGACGAAAAAAGTTGTAAAATGCAACTTTTAGTATTTTTGCTACAATTCCGATGAATTGCAATTTTTGACAAAATCTTTTTTCGCATCCTGTGGCAAACTAATTGCTCTAGCTTCCCAAAAAAATTCAAACCGTATAATACGATGTTTAAAAAGTTATCGCCTTTTTAAGAGTGTGCCAATACTTTTTTACCCACTGTATGTTTATCAGCGTTCCCACAAAAAAAACTGTTCTGCACAGAGGTTGGTAACACTGGTAAATACCCTAGATTTAGTTAGCCTAACCCCTCAAAAACGCTTGAAATAGAAACCTCGACTGTGCACGCGGTTTTATCTGGATCCTACCGCATCGTTTCGAAGCGAATAATCTTTATTCGAATGATTTCTTCGATGTTGCGTCGTCGTTTTGTGAATTTACGAGGACACTCGCGAACGTTGCGCGGATGGATTCCACTCAAGGTTGTAAGGCTTGAGCCCCGTAAACGCGAATGTCCTCGCACGACGTCGTGTTACTACCCGCCAAATTAATCTTGGGTAGCCAGTTCAGTGGATTACGTGAATACAAGACAATGATTCGGTCGGATATAATTTATTACATACGTTAAAAGAAGCGTTTCGTCCCAGACCTGCTCATGGACTCATTAGTAAGGCTGATCTAGCAGATCTTGCCTTATACGCGCGCAGATTTGAATAATCCTAATTCGGATTTAATCGAGACAAAATATGACGCTCGCGGATCTAATGAGAGACGCGATTCCGTACGCGAGGGATCTCGACTGATCCCGTTTGACGATTATCCTCATCGCTGAGCAACGATATAACGCGATGCAAACTTGTACTGAACGAATGACAAGACAACGGCCGTGTACTTGTCTAACCGGAGATTCAAAAGATGCTTGTCCGAAAACTAAAGAGGAACTGTCGGAATTCAACTTCTTGTTCGTACGCGATGAGACCGAAAATGCACTGATTGGTTCCTGCCGAAGGTTGCATGCACCAATCAGCACACTTTGACTGTTTAGATCTCCTTCCCACAGCTATGATGGAACCTTGGGAAGGAGGAGTGAAACGATACTTGACTCGGTCAACGACGGAGCTCGGTAATTTGACACTACGTAGGGTTATCGTTCTGGGAGAAAAATGTATGGCCCCTTGTCCTTAAAGGTTCAAAGAATTAGGCATCTGGCAATGCCTCGACTGGTCGCTGAATAGGGTTACTTACTTCGAGGAGGACTAGAGAGTGTCACGGCGTTCGAGCGCAGAACTCAATTGTGTGAGCACGATTTCCAGTCCTAACGAGATGTTAGTTGGGCTTCTCTACGAAGAAAGAAGATGCATTGATTGGAAGACTGCAGAAAGTTGCATTTCACAATCAGCACACATTTGACTATTGGGACCTCCTGCCCGTAGCTCTGAAGGTTGCATGCACCAATCAATGCACACTTTGACTGTTTAGATCAGACGTGGGCGCGGTTGGCCCGTGGAACACATGTTGCTGCTTCTCCTCTTCGCTTGGTCGGCCAGTCAGTCCCCACCACGGACACTCTGACTCTTGAGCCATAGTCCCAGCGGCTAAGGGAAGAGTCGGAGTGGCTGTGGTGGGGACTGACTGGCCGACCAAGCGAAGAGGAGAAGCAGCAACATGTGTTCCGCGGGCCAACCGCGCCCATGTCTGGTTTAGATCTCCTTCCCATAGCTATGATGGAACCTTGGGAAGGAGGAGTGAAACGATACTTGACTCGGTCAACGACGGAGCTCGGTAATTTGACACTACCTAGGGTTATCGTTCTGATCTAAGGCCAAGAACGTGCGTGGCTTCGGACATGAAAAAATTCCTCCGTTGAATGCGGATAGCGGGCCAGCGGAGGAATTGGTTCATGTAATTCAGGGTGAGAAAGAAGGTCTGGTGAGACCTGGGCGGTGGGGGTTTAGTCGGTATGGTATTGGCAAAAGGCCTCATAATTCCCCTAAATTTCACCTCGAGGGGAAACCGAGCCCCACACTACCCCCCAAACTACATCTGCGGGGGGTGAGGATGAGTAGCATTCCCCCACCGCCCTTAAAAAAAGGGTTATCGTTCTGAGAGACAAATTTATGGTCCCTTGTCCTTAAAGCGTTCAAAGAATTAAGGTCCATTTATACTACACGAACGGATCAGCCACGAACAGAAAGACAATGCTTAAGGAATAGGGACTCTGCCGCGCCATCTTCCGACGGAATCTGGTGGCCAGAGTCCCTATTCCTTAAGCATTGTCTTTCTGTCCGTGGCTGATCCGTCCGTGTAGTACAAATGGACCTTTAGGCATCTGGCAATGCCTCGACTGGTCGCTGAATGACCCTAGTTTACTTAATCTTCGAGGAGGACTTTAGTCACGGATGCACCATAAATATTGTACGAAAGAAACCCACGTGTCATGTTCAGACTTGACGGAAAATCGAACAACGAATAGGTCGCGGGGAGATGATTGCATGGACAGATTAAAACGAGGCGTAGAGGTCAACATGTAAATCGAACCTGTGTAGAGCCAATAGGCATGTGATTCGAGGATTCACCTGGATACTCATTTATTTCTGAAGGTAGGTTAGGTTCCGCGTTTCATTCCCAAGGATTTGCATATCTATGAGTGGAGCACGGTGCAGGCAACGTGGGTGTACGTATACAGAGCATGCGTGTGCGAGGGAACATTTGTGGTAGCATTCGGGAAAGGAGACCGTGATCTCGACGTGTTGGATAAAGACGAGAGTACAGGGGGAGGTTGGGGGTTCAGGGTTTCGAAGGGTGGAGCCAGCCAGGACGGAGATGCCGTAACACCGACACTCGACGGGGTTGCGAGATGGTCCCGTAGCTATTGTAATTGTAATTAGCAGCGGACCAATTCATTACACCGCCTAGAAATGTACGGTAGACCGCAGTGCCTCGTTTCGCGAACGTTAAGTGCACTCACACGTCGGCCGGCGACCGACACCGAATTATGATTTCGCACCCATTGATACGGGCCCGATGAAACTTTAATGAGGAGCAGCTCTCTCTCTGCGCTCGGTGGTTTTCCTAGAAATTTTTAATCAGCGTACGCGGCCCTCGTCCCTAATTATTCAGACGTCCCGCGTGTGCCTGGGTAAGCGAAACTTCCACTTTTATAGAAATTCGAAATGTATTATCAATGACAGAAGGGGGGTCTAATTTGGTGACGTTCAAGCGATGTCTGGATTAGGCGTGGTCACTCCAGGGTGTACAGTGTTCTCTGAATGGGTGGTTGGCCTAAAGCTGATGGTAGACGATCCAGAATCGAGAGGATAACGTAAATTTTACTGTAGCACCGCGAGCACCAGTGTTTAATAGCACTGAAGAAACGGTCATTGCTGGAGTAGATTAGGTGCAGTTGAAGCGGATCGTTATTCTGAACACTGCCGCTGCGCATTTAATTAAATTTAATCTCGATCGGTTCCTCGGATGAAACTGTTTCTGGAGCGTTAGATGGATCGATAAATTTCTGATAGCTCTGTTATCCCATACACTGTCGAAAAGAAACATTCGATGCTTGCCGTTGCTCAACGAATTGAGCGTACCCGAACTATTCTGGAATTTCTAAAAGGGTCTAGCAGACTAAGAATAGTGAATCGGCCTCCTCCATTGGATTTTTATTGAAATTGTGTGGAAAACATTGGTTTTAGGTTGAAAGATAACCCCCCCCCCAATATTTCAAGTCGCTAACCCTTCATATAAGGATTATAACTTAACTATATCATTTTTTTTCTCGGTTGTTAATTAAGATATTCACATAAAAAAATACAAAAATACTCGTACTTACGTCCTTCATATCATATATTTTTTCCAAAATTGTGATCATATTATTAAGGGTAGAAAAAAATTATTAAATTTTTTAGGGGTGGAAATTGCAAACAACCCTTCGAGTGACCACTTTCAAAAAATTCAACAACAATGTTCTGTTATGTATCTGATATATACAAAAGTTTCAAGATGGTCTGAGGGGTGGAACATAGTTAAATATTGAAAACAAATGAAATTACGCCATTATAATGTAGGAATAATATTAGTGGAAGATTTTAGTAGTGATTATACGTATTTAGTATTGATTCTAAGATATTCAGGCTACGACTATCACTCATACTCATTCGGTTTCTTTATTGGGTCTCCCACAATCGCTCAATCCTAAACTCAAAATCATTATAATGGCGTAATTTCATTTGTTTTTCAATATTTAACTATGTTCCACCCCTCAGACCATCTTGCAACTTTTGTATATATTAGATAGATAACAGAACACTGTTGTTGAATTTTTTAAAAGTAGTCACTCGAAGAGGTGTTTGCAATTTCCACCCCTAAAAAATTTAATAATTTTTTTCTACCCTTAATAATATGATCACAATTGTGGAAAAAATATATGATATGAAGGATGTAAGTACGAGTATTTTCGTATTTTTTTTATCTGAATATCTTAATTAACAACCGAGAAAAAAAATTATATAATTAAGTTATAATCCTTATATGAAGGGTTAGCGACTTGAAATATTGGGGGGTTATCTTTCAACCTAAAACCAATGCTTTCCACACAATTTCAATAAAAATCCAAGGGGGGAGGCCGATTCACTATTCTTAGTCTGCTAGACCCTTTTACATGAATTGTAAATTTTTTGATACTTGAGTTAGTTGTGTATCCAAGGGTAGTGTTAGTTGTGTAATCTTCTATCATTAGTTTTCCCGTTGGTGATAACACGCTTTCATTTTTCAACCAATTCACCTATTAGTAATTGTTACCTTATTTAGATGAATTAAATAGATTTTGGTTTCATAGAAGTTTATTTAGCTAAGTATCAGGTGTACTTTTAAGAGAATTTCACTCTTGTAGTTATTAATAAAATTAATAAAATAATTATTAAAGATTACCAATGGTTCAGTCACTTTTTTATGATTCTAAGACTTTGCTAATGATTTCGTTATACTTCAGGGTGAGTCCCTGATCATTTCTGTGTCATTGCCATCTTTAAAGTTTTCTAATTAAGATGCAAGGAGAATTGGATTCTACTACGTCCTACTCTGTGTTTTATAGTTGATCTATGAAAAAACGATCATAAAATAATAAACATACAATTTTAAGAAAACAGTACGCACATAAAATTTAAATAATATATAGGGTGAGTCAGTTAAAATTACCTTTCAGATAAAAGTTGTATGGTTGCATGGGGGACAAAATGGTGTCATTGTATTGTGTTGAATGTCATCTTCAATTTCTTAAACATGTGGGACTCCCGATTGGAAAATGCATACTTTTCACCACGGCAAAGTACTTAAAAAACAGTATTCTTTATAATAAGAATGAGTTTTAAAAAGAAAAATGTAAATGATCATAAAATAGTCTAATAACGAAAAAATATTAATTATTCTTTGTACGACCTATTTTCAAAAGATATTTTAATTGTAAATGATTACACTTGTCGATAGTGAACAGAAAATAGACGAGTAACGTTAAAATATCGATTATTATCCGTAGTACCAGATTGGAAAATAGCTACAATCTTTACAATCTGATACGCTCTTGTTTATGGACAGATTTTGCACTCAAAACATCCATTTGGTAAAAACGCAGTATAGTACAAAAAGTGGAAATCTGAAACTTTAAAATGGTCGACTTTTTATCAAACTTGGATAAAATTTAGCGAAGTTACAGCAGTTTAAATATTGAGCGAATTTTTAAATAATTTTGGCCTCGCAAATTGGGCATGTTCTATTCACAGTAGTCTCTCCGTAACTGTTACTACACAGTGACTACGTTATTCAAACAAATGTGTTATTAATAAATATATGGAAAAAAGTGTGAAACAAAAGTTGTATTGTTAGTCGAAGTAAATATAACGCTGAAGAAAAACATTTTTTTAAAATCCAATTTTCGAAATTTCAAAGTAACGTAATCTTTTTTTACAATAACTTTGTACTTTATTTGCACATAATTATAGAACATGAAAAACCAAATTCAACGATACGTAGGAATGTATATTTACGATGTACTATAATGGAGTAAATCAATTTTCAAAAATAATCAATTTTCAAGCACTTTGCATTTTCCGATTGAGCTGAAATTTTGCACGTATCATTTTTTCACCAAGTTTAGGGGGGTAAGACCAAAAAAGTGTTGAAAAAATTTTGTGGCTCCTATAGCTAAGGACCACCCTACTACACATTCCACGTAGTGTGCTGATGATCGTAACTATGTATATCGTGTTTGGTGTCACTTATAAAATAAATAGGTATTTTGATTTGTGAATTTAAAAGGCTGGCATGACTCCTTTGATGTTTGCCGATCGCCAGAACCCCACACCCTCTTTTTTACAGTCGCTACACTTCTTTTCGTTCAGCGCATTACAAAGAATGTAGCACCTCTACCATAACTGTTGCTCGATACGACAGTTACGGAATTATTACTCTAAATGGGTAAACATAATCGTGTGCATGTAGATAAATATAACTGTAGGTAGTTTAATTTGTTATTGAAGCATTAGGCACCGATGCCGGATGAATAAAAGTACGTTCCTGAAGTTCCCGGGACTTTGAAACGGGGAAAAGCCGGATAATTACTTTCCGAAGTATTTCTTTCTGCCGGGAATTTACATTTCAACGAAAAGTTCTCTATGAATCGTCGGATAAAGAGTTCTTCCGTGCGCTGATGTTATTAAACGCTATCGTCGAGAACTCGCGTCTGGGTTGTTTTCGTTGGGTGTTTCGCTTATTACTGAATAAATTAAAATTATGCAGATGTACAAGTGCCACGGGTATACACCGAGAAAGTTTCCGTTTTACATATGGGTTTTATCAATAGCGAAATATTATGACAATGATATCGCATTTGCATTCAACCCGGGAACATTACTTTGTATGTACAGGGTGTCCCGAGAGTGATGTATTTTCTTGAAAATTATACTTCCAAAAATGTTTCTCTGCAAGGGATGATTCCTTTCTTCTTCTCTGCGAAAATTTTCTCCGCGGTTTTATTAAAGAGTTATTAAGCACAAACGAGAACCAATCAGGACGTGGCTGAGGCGGCATCCGTCCGCCATAGCCGCGCTGTTATTGGTAGGCGTTTTTCGTTAATAACTCATTAATAACTCATTAATAAAATCGCGGAGAACATTTTCGCAGAGGAAAAAGTTACTCCAAATGATCTCAGAAATCACCTTCTCAAGATTTTCCGATATTTTTGGGACACCCAATAGCCGATACCCATATCTGTGCCAAAGATTTTCGGAACCTGTGAAAAGGCAGATTATAACATAAACTGAAAATTGCGTAATTTGTTAATTCAACGGCGAAAGCGCCCATTGTTTGTATACGGCATTTAAACTACATTTTCGAGCATAAATCAAACCGACGTATACTGCAGTTTATGCGTCGAGTTTACCGTATGGGTAATTGTTCGGGAACTGGTTAGTGCAAGTCGTGAATAATTTCGATACTGATATTACTGGTATACTCTTCTATTACTGAGATTAAATATTTCTCCCGAACTAGAATAACACCATTTTATACGATTCCTTTTTATTTCATGGATATGAAATCGATACAATACCTCATACAATATTTAAAGGTTTAGTAACTGATTAGACCCCAACGTAGACGCACAAACAAGTAGCCGTAAGAAGTCATTTCCAGTTTCTTGCGATAAATCTCGATTACTTGAAATTTTGCATAACATCGACAAGAACGTGACTAACATAATAAAATCTCCTATTCAATATTCCTATTTCCGGTATTCTTTTTCACTGCAATTTTATTATAATTTTATAAAATTTATTTATATAATTAGTTAGAAAATTTAATAGATTGTGAAAAAATTTACTAATTTATATTTATATATATACATATAAAATTTCATAAATGGAATATAATAATTTATAAAAAATATATAAATATTTTTATTACATGAATATAATGATTATATTAGTAATTATATATATAATAATTAATATTAAATAATTGGGCAAAATTTATATTCACATGTTTATCAAACACATGTCTTTTTGAATAATAATTTAAAGTCTTCCCTGCTGCATGAAATTTTAAATAACTGCAGTATATTAATAGTACAAAGGTAGTATAATCATTTGTCTTTTAATTGAGGGTTGAAATGAAAGAGGAAATGAATTATGAACTGTTTGAATATTAAAATATTAATTTAAAATTTAAACAAAAATGCTAATATTTTTAAGAAACGATAAGACCCTATAGAATTTTATAACTTTTATGAGATTAATAATTATTTTTATGTACGTATAGTTATATATATTTAATTTATTATACAAATTATTTTATTGAGGTGATATTTCAATTTCGTGAACTCTAAATTTTAAATAGCTGCAGTATTTTAACAATACAAAGGTAGCATAATTATTTGTCTTTTAATTGAGGGCTGAAATGAAAGGGGGAATGAATTATGAACTGTTTGAATATTAAAATATTAATTTAAAATTTAAACAAAAATGCTTAAAAATAATTATTAATCTCATAAAAGTTATAAAATTCTATAGGGTCTTATCGTTTCTTAAAAATATAAGCATTTTTGTTTAAATTTTAAATTAATATTTTTATGTACGTATAGTTATATATATATTTAATTTATTATATAAATTATTTTATTGAGGTGATATTTCAATTTAATAAACTCTAAATTTTGTAATCGTGGATTAATGTAAAATAAATGAAATTTTAGTAAAACTTTATAGAAATATTATTTTACAGATAACAAAATTATATCTTTAGGAAGATCATATTTAAGAAGTTCAAAAATTGAGTGTGTTCGACTTTTAAAATCTTACAATCCCCTTTCTAGTATTTTAAAATACAAGTTATTTTAATTTGACAAATGAGCGAATGGTCTAACCGATTCAAATGTTGACTTACAGAATTAAACCTTAGAAATTGCTTGTTTACATTATTAAATACGTCGGTGTCTAATCAATTACTGAACATTTAGGTATTGTATGAGCTATTATACCAATTTCATATCCCTAAAATTTCAATATTATAGAGAATGGAAATATTCTAGTTCAGAAGAAATGTATCAATTTCCAAGTTAAAATTTCTCCGAGTGTAAATTGACTTTTTCGATTGAGGACAGAAAATTGGATACTGTAAGTTTTTTCACATTTTACCATTTATTTTGCGAAGGAATGTTCAATGTAAATTTAGGTACGATCAAAGACTGGAATCTCCTAATGGCAACTTCCACCTTGAGATAGCAGTCGAGAGTTATTAGCATATAAATAGGTATTAGAAATTTCTATGATCCGCAATACTGGCGGAGATGTCTGTTTCTCGTGTTACGTGCATTTCATAGGAGGTTAGTGCAACCTCCGCAGCGCAATCTCACCCTATCTGCTAGTAAATCAGCGTAGAGTTCATAGTAGTTATCATTCACAGACGCTTCAATGTTCATCGGTCTGCTTTGGAGATGGCGGAGCTCACATAGGTGTAAAATGGCGGTTATTATACTGTTCGAAAATGTGCAGGTTATTTATAGAGCTGACGCAGCAGCTTGCACTTCGGCGACAAGCAATGCAAAATTTACGTCATAACTTCTCTTACCTCACACACTCGTTTCATCAGAACGGACAACAATGATAAAAGTGAACTCTTTAACAACGTATTAAATACTACATTAAACTCACAGGGGAACTTATGCGAGATATAGTTCTTCGAAAAATATTTCACACGTATTTTTTTATCGGCAATCATTCACTCTGAAGGGGTGAAAACAGCCCTCAAAGTTTTTTGTTTAAACAATATACTAAAAATTTGATACTTTTTTGCAGTTTCTCGT
Organism: Lasioglossum villosulum; assembly: GCA_963971365.1. NCBI lineage: Eukaryota > Metazoa > Arthropoda > Insecta > Hymenoptera > Halictidae > Lasioglossum > Lasioglossum villosulum. The sequence goes on along the minus strand of OZ020502.1, from coordinate 7,449,862 downwards.
ATTTATTGTTAGTTCATTTTAATGTAAATTTGGGAGTGCAATCTTTGATCCAAAATAGGGGTTGTTTCAGGATTTCCTTTTTTTGCCATTTAAAAATAATTCTGAATAAAGAAATAAGATAATTATTAAGAAGTTGGGCTTCCTCTCAGATTTTGATGAAATTTAAATATGTTATAGATTTCTAGACTATCTACCTTATTTCTAAGACAATTTCATTATACTTAATTATTGTTAAATGGTAAAAAAAGAAAATCCTGAAACACGTATCCCCTATTTTGAATCAAAGATCACACACCAAAATTTACATTAAAATTAACTAACAATAAACACGAGCAGCTGCAAAAAATATCAAATATTTTATACATTGTTTAAACAGAAAACATTTGTTAAAATTTTCCGGCACGTCTACATTGCCCATTAAAAAACACGCAATTTAAAAAAACCGAATTTTTTCGACCACTGGTTCCCGAGATATTTCAACAAATATGGTTTCGACCCCCAAATTTGACGGCCGATTTCATCCCTTCGGAGTAGACGGTTGCCGATAAAAAAACCCTTGTCAAATATTTTTCGAAGAGCTATATCTCACATAAGTTTCAACAGAATCGGCTTATATCAACTGAATATGTTCCTTTGTTAATTAACCCTCTATCACACCGTGCGATTTCTGAGTTGGACATTTCTAATTCTGTCAAACAGCTGTAGGAAAATAATTGTCATTCATTGGACACAATTTTCAAAACCTCCAAGAACTTTCAAAACGTCGTCAAAATGTTTGTGAAAGAACTAAAACAATTTATTTTACTTTCTTTGTGATTACGTTTCTCGAACTAATGGGTATACTAATTTCATTCATTGAAAGAGTGCTGTGCATCATTCTGCTGAACGAAAAGGAGGTGCATATGCACAGAGCGCATCAAAACAATGTTCAAACATGCATTAAAGCTGCGTACACAGAGTGCACAGAGAAAGTTGATGAAAGTACTGAAAAATAGGGAAATTTTGTTACGCACATTTTCGGTACATTTAGTGCACGGAAACATACGGCAGAGGAATCAGCCGGGGTACATAATAAATTTTTAACGCCAGTAGTGCGCTCGACGGACGCGTTAATTTTTCCATCATTACGTGAGAGGCGGCACGATTCTGCGGGAACGGTAACGCGGATTTGTTGAAATTTCGACGTTGTCCGTTCCGCGGAATTTTCGGGATTTTTAAATTGGCTTGGACGAACGTTAAATTCGCGATATTCGCGGATGCAGTTGCAGTGATTCGAGAGAATGGTGTGTTATGAGTGACGCGGAGCTGGCTGCCGGGGTCTCGAGCTGAAAACGATCCAGATTGTATCTGACAGACTATCATGGAACTGGCTGCACGTTTCCTTCCCCAAAGGAAGGTCGCGTTTCCTTTTCGCGAAAACGGGCAGGGAGCGGGGAAAAAAATACGAGCATCCTCTCCTGCCCCCAAGAAGCTCTTTTCCACGAGGATGGTCCTCCGGACGAGTCGCCTCGGCAAGCAATCTCACGAAATTGCACCGCGCGATTTCACGTCGTTTCGCAGACGTTACTATTCGCGTTTCCGTCGTTCCCTTCCCCGGGACTCTCGTGTTTCATTTGCACGAAGGCTGGGAACGCGCCGGCGAAACGAAACAGAATAACAATTGCAACCTGATCCCGACGCGACGAGTCCTTCACGCGCGAAGGAAGCAAAGTTATCTAGGTTAATCCCTATGCACCGTCGACGATAAACGCGAATCATTTTTAGGAGCATCGGCCGACGACCATTTCCCGTCCACTGATCCATTTTATTGTTACAGGCTGTCGCGAGGTCAGCAGAAAATTCCAAGTGCGGGAACCTCTTCCTCAACTTCACCGTAACAGCCCAGACATTTTCAACTTTCTTTCCACAGGGTTTGCCATACCGCACTGAAAGTGCAAAACCGGTATTCGGTATTTTTTTAAACGTTGTACCGGAATAACAGTACGTATTAATACTGGTATTAGAAATTTTCAAGAAGGTACAGAAACACAGTTGTTTCTTTATCATATTTATTTGTTTGGTAATTATTAATTTTAGGGGAGGCAACTCCGATGACCTTCACGTTGACATATATTGTCAAGGACAACATTCTGAACAACTTTTGTCATTACATCTACCCGGTGTTCGGTCTTAGTTTTAGAGATAATTGCAAAATACTGTTGCTAATACTGTATTGAATTTCCGGCGTCTGTTTACTTTTCTCGAAACTGACTGTGGAGATGTGAAAGAAAACAGGGCCTCACTTTGGTCATACATATTCTGGGTGTCTTGACCACCTTGAATATCTCCCTTAATTTTAGTAATAGAATTTTAACCTAACCAAAATTAAACCAAAAAAATTGTTTTCAAAGTCATTTTTTCCTATATATCAAGGTCATTAATTTGTTTTTAATGGAAATATATATTCTTTTATCTTCGTGTGACCTTGGGTCTGAAAAATACAAAAAGCATTACAGGTATTATCAGTAATTAATTTACTACAGTAATTGGTTTGGTGAAACTACTTTATTTCAGTAAATGTTTCAAATGATGACCATTGTTCGAAATAGATTGTTGTATACGGAAAACAAATGATTCTGTGGCTCTTCTAATAGTTTCATTGTTAATATTGAAGCACATGATGTACAGGGTGTAAAAAATGTTGGTCCTGGCTGCCATAGGCGTATTCTACATCTTCGAATCGATGAAGATCTGTGAAAAAAAGTTGCAGCAAAATTGTCCTTGACCTTGAATACAAAATTTGACCTACAAAGTCTTTGTTTATTATTGCATAGTATTCTACGAATAATAGGGACAAAAAGTGTCAAGGGAACCATGGGTGAGTTGAGTTTTGACCCGTGGTTCCCTTGACCCTTTTTGTCCCCATTATGCGTAGAATACTATGCAATAATAAACAAATTTGGCTTTGAAATTCAAGGTCAAGGACAATTTTGCGGCAACTTTTCTTCACAGATCTTCACCGATTCGAAAACGTAGAATATGTCTATGGCAGCCAAGACCAAACATTTTTTTACACCCTGTACGGTAAAATCTCGTTTCCTGTCCAACAGCCATGGTTTGAAAAGAGTAAATTAATCACTGGTAATACCTGTAATGCCTTTTGGATTTTTCACACCCAAGGTCACACGAAGGTCAATGTATAATTAAATGTTATAATGAAATATTATTAATAAGAGCAGTAAAATAATAATTTATATACAGTACACAATATTTATTTACAGACACATGATATTCTTCTCGACGACCGAGGCGTCTCGAGTTTCTTGGCCCCTCAAGGGCGTATATCTCGCAGTAGTGGTGATAGGTCTGGGACATTTACAGTTCAGACTTTTGGGACATTTACAGATAAAATCTGTTCGTATGGATGTTCGTATTTATATACATATATGATTAATAGACTTCGAAACTGTTTGACCGATCAACATGAAACTTGGCACATATATGTATTTTTCCATGGAGAAGGTTTTTACGCTACACATTTTTATGTAACTCGCCGTTGTAGATGGCGCTGCAATATATCAACTTCTATACCGTTCAACCTATCGCTATGAAAATTGGTATACATAGGTATTTGAGCACGAGGTATTTTATACTGCGAAACACGTTCGGACACGTTCAAGGTCAAGTCTTCCTGGGAAAAGCATGCACGTGTCATATTACGTACCGCGAAAAACCCCCCTCCCCCACGCCTACGAACGAGCTTTGCATCTTTCAAGTCTATATTCATTATTTTAACTATTAATTCAACAACAAATTGTTATTAATGAATCAATAATGTTCCCCAGGGTTATCATATTTTATACCGCGAAACACGTTCAGACACGTTCGAACACGTTAGTCTATATTCATTATTTGAACTATTATTTCAACGATAAATTGTTATTAATGAATTAATAATCTCTCCAGGGTTATATATATGTCGGGGCGTGCTGACATAGGCAATGATTTGAAAATTTGTATTGTTATTATTAATGTCATGTTTGTTTTATTGATTGTAATTTATAAATTTGTGTTACTGTTACGTTTGTTTTATTTTTGAAGAAATGCGAGACAAGGTCCTTTAGGAAAATGGTTTAGGCCCTTGTTGAACGTGACCACGGCTGGTAGAATGGACACGTTCCTGATGGTTACAGTGTATATGAAAACAGGGCAATATCAATGAGATATTGATTGATTTGCGTTGTCAAGAGAGTAGTCTTTTGATATAGACAGAATCAACTAGATTTTGACGAGACAAGACGTGATAAATTCTACAGCACCCGTGAGCTCGTTGACGCATTTTGAAATGTCGAATCGAACAAGGGGTCGGCCTGCCACGACATATATATACATATATAATATATTTAAGATCAAAAATCTAAATTCTTCTCACATTTAGCACGGGCGAAGCCGTGTCGGGGGCTGCTAGTACGGTATAAGCATAGTAGTAATAAGTTATTTCAAGCAGCGACGTCTCGGGCGAGCACTGCTTGGTTAGGTAGCGTCAAATGGCTACTGGTGGATAGCTTCAGCGACGTGCCTTGGATCTGCCCCGGTTTACCGGCAATTTTTCCAATGGCGGAGCGGGACAGAGATATCCAGCGTTTTGCCTTTTGTTCGCCCTCGGCTCGTGTCTGTTTTGTGGAAAAAAAGTAGGCCCAGTGGGGATTAAAACCAAGCGTCCCGTGTGCACTGAGTTAGATCGCGGGGCGAGTATGTCATTTAGTGGCTTTGTTCGGCCGTATGCAGTCGCGGCGTACTCTCGCCAGCTGTCGCTCAACACAATCAGAATTCCACATTACCAGACCTCGCGAGTCTGTCGCGTTATCAGTAAACGCGACTCGCTGATATCTACAGGAAAAGAAAAATCGCCCAGCAGTTCCCCTACCGTTCGCGCGATCGGACAAGATGGCTATTGTTGCCTAGCTTACAATAAGACACCTACACCCGACGACAAAATTATGAGACGCGTTGACTGTTGTTTCTGAAAGCTCATTTTTTGCAAAAAATGAGTTAATAGCAGTTTTAATCGGGTGCAGATATAAATATATATTTTTTTAAAGTTCATAAATAAATGGACTTGTACCAGTTTCAAAAAGCAACAGATCATGTAGGAATTTTGTTCTTTATCTATATTTCTAATGCTATTGTGTATACATTTATATACACTTCATCCACGATGTAAATTTATTTATGATTACAAAATACAGGAACAGTTCAGATGTCTATAGACAACGCAAACACAAGCAATATCAATAGAGCCTGATTTCAATATTTCGCGTCACGAAACGCAAACACATTCCAGCCATTAAGCTTACATAATGAGTAATAATTAACAAGCTGATCCTAGTAATTAGTTCCATTTCAGCTGTATTGAAACTGGTCGATGAAAGAAAAATATGATGAAGTAATGATGTCCTTTCTCCAGTTTTAACATAAACTGTCATAATATTATAGGATTTAAGTTATCAGTAAAATAACATGTCCGTAAAATATCAACAATTTAAGATTTAATTTTTAAAATATCAGATATAATATCAAAACACGTCTTTACTTTTTCACACGTCTAACGAATCTGAATCAAACAACACAAATTATAAAACTTGAAGAACGAAAATAAATCAATGATTAATAAAATAATTTTATTAATTTTATTAATAAATTTATTAATTTTATTAATAATTTTATTAATTTTATTAATAATTTTATTAATTTTATTAATTTCTTGAAAATGATCTAAATATAGATCGAAATTTCGAAATTTTGATTTTGTGATATTTTGCAAATAGTGTAGAAGTAGTTTTTGATCGAACCAGTGCGCTGATACCATTAAAAATTTTGTTTAAAATAATTAATAAACATCGAATCTTCGCGTCGTTACAGTTACTATCGACGCGAGATTCGATGGAACTCTCGCCGATTATAGACGACTTCTCCCTACAATATTAATATCTTTTCAATTATTTTATAACAAATATGGTGAGGTTACTGCAAACACGATTTAGAATTATTCTTATTCAGGCGAAATCTATATCAATAAATTTAGATTTATCGGAAAATTAATCCATTTTCCAATATGACAAATTACTACAATACTTGAGTAAGTGCATCATAAATAAAATAAATTAATGTGATAATATTTAGCGATGGTTATAAGTTGCTTATTATCAATTTTAAGAATTAAATGCCTGAGCCTGCTGTCACCAATATAGAGATATTTATCCTCAAGAGGTTAGGCACAACCTGTTTGCTTTCCTGAGTGGTTAATTCGTTGAAGCATTATATTAATTGATCAGACAGGATTTAATTAATAGGCCGTAAACGTTTGCAAATACTTGACAATCAATAGGGCGCTACACTGTTTTACATCCGTCTCTTACACATAATACAAATGTGCACATCGGAATACAATACTATAATTGATGATAATCAATCACTGGTTAATATTAAGTTAACAATTTGACGAATGTATGAATCGCTTGTGGATTATTAATTAAATGTTACATTAAACTACGTGCTTGTATACCGCAGCTTATTAGCTTTAACCGGTATTCAATAATTAGCGTGCATAATGCGATTTATGTTTGCCAGGTTTAATGCGTTAGATGAATAAATGCGATCAAACAAAACGTATTACCTTTACAAGGAAAACCGTCATACCTTCAGCATCAATGTTTATACTGGGTGTCTCAGCTACATTGACCACCTTGAATATCTCGCTTAGGTTTTAATAATGGGAAAAATAATACCTGTAATGCTTTTTGGATTTTTCATAACCAAGGTCACACGAAGGTCATTGTATAATACGTCATTGAAGAGGATTCACACCTACAATTACATTGCGATAGAAAAAATATATGGTTCCATTGAAAAAAAGTTGATGACCTTGATATGAAAAAAAGACCTTGAAAAAAGTTTTTTCCTTATCCTTATATTGTTCTAATAGAAATTAGTTTATGTTATCGGCCCACAGGTTCGATCCAAGAATAAAGACAAAGCAATTTTGAAATTAAAAAAATCCTTCTCAAAAATCCTTTTGATCCAAGTATGGATCATTTTCAAGAGAAATTTTGCGTCCGAAAAATACTGAATAATATACTGAGTGTTTCGCAAGATCAGTAAGAATCACAACATAATTTTTCACTGTGCTTGCTTGTGTAAACAATTTTTGTTTATAAACGTTCGAACGTTTTGTTCGAAACGTTGAGAAGGATTTTTTAAATTGCAAAATTGCTGTGTCTTTATTTTGGATCGAACCTGTGCGCCGATAGCATAAACTAATTTCTATTAAATTTTTGAATATTGAAAATGAATATTTATTATATTGACCTTTCGGTTAGGTTAATTTGTCCTATAACCTTTTTTTCTATTACTAAAACTAATAAAGGAACTATTCAGTTGATACAAGCCGATTCTGCTGAAACTTATGCGAGATATAGTTCTTCGAAAAATATTTGACACGTGCTTTTTTATCGCCAAGTTGGGGATCAAAACCATATTTTCTGAGATATCTCGGAAGTCAGAGGTCGAAAAAATTGAATTTTTTGAAAATTGTGTCTTTTTTAATGGGAAATGTAGTCGTGCAAGAAATTTTTAATAAAAGTTTTTTGTTTAAGCAATATATTAAAAAGTTTATGTTCTTTGCAGTTCCTCTTTTTATATATTATATAATATTGATATATAAATATTAGTTAAATATATAATTAATATATTTAAATTAATATAAATTAATATAAAATATATTTAAATTAATATATAATAATATTATATATTTTATATAATATTTTATATTGTAGGAATACGTGTTCCTTTCTCTTTTAAATTAAATTAATATATAATAATATTATATATTTTATATAATATTTTATATTATAGGGATACGTGTTCCTTTCTCTTTTCAAAATAAGGGATGCGTGTTCATTATTGTTAAATGGTAAAAAAAAGAAAAATGGCTAAGACACGTATCGCCTATTTTGTATCAAAGACAACACGCCCGAGTTTGCATCAAAATGAACTAACAATAAATAAGAGAAACTGCAAAAAACATACAATTTTTAATATATTGTTTAAACAAAAATCTTTTGTGAAAATTTTATGGCACGACTACGTTTCCCATTAAAAATCATATGTTTCCTTGTAAGCGAGGTATTCAACGTGATCAAATTAGTTGAGACACCAAGTATACAGGTTGGGTCATCATTGACGATTCCACCCACAAAAAGGCTAATAACATCAGTTATTAATTGTAACCAAAACATTTATGGGTATATTGTAGTTCCATTTATACTGAAAAACTTTGATTAATGAAGTTTGTTTGTTTTTTATTTTGAGTTTATCTGTTTTGAGTATGTGGCATGAAACAACTTCGAATGATAATTAAATAATTTAATTAACAATCAAATGTTTCATTCGAATTTTAACAATGTGCGCAATTTTACGACTTCTCTATATTCCTATGACTTCCAATGGCCATGTAAATAAACTTTTATCCAATCAAACAATTTTCTGCAAGCAGAATTTCAGCTTTCTTTTAACGATGCTACATTTCCGCAAACAATTAATTTAATTTTGACCTGAATATATATGAATGCCTGCAATTCTTCTTGTAAATTAAAATTTTCATAGACCGTTTCGCTATAGTTGAAATTAATTAGTAATTCATTCTACTCATCAGAATTGTTCTGATTTTATAAAGGCATTTTATTTCACATCGATTTTGTATAGTGACTTCATTTGATCATAAGCTATACGAGAAGCTCATGTTACCTTTGCTAATAAGTGCATAAAAGACTAGTAATTATCAGATCGCAGATTTGATGCGTTTACGCCAAAATCGAATAGGAGAAATATAAAACAGAAGAAGTTTCAGCAAAATATGAGGACACCATTGTCTCATTAGCGAATTACTTAAACTTCTTGGATGAAAAATAAATTTCTATTTTATTTTTGTTTGTTGCAATTGCTCCAGAATAGGTTCACTTTGTATAAAGCCCTACAGTATGGCAATAGATATATTTTCAAAAAATTCCAAAATCCAAAATTCCAAAATTAAAATTGAGTATTATATGTTAATAATTATAAGATATTATAATTATAATAATATATATAATTATAATAATAAGAAATTAAACCTAACCCATCTCAACCTAATAATACTCTTAAAATATTAGGTCTTATAATTATTAAACATATTGAAATAATAAAAAAAATTACAGTAACTTCCCCATGAATAGGAAAGTTAATTAATAAAAATTTAAATCGATTAATATAAATATCCCCTTCTATATATTCTATTCTATAAATTATAATAAAAAATGAACTAATTAAAACTACTCTTATATATATTAATCCTATATAATCTAAATAAATTATATAATTAAATTTTATTCATCACTGGTCGACACTCCCTGATCAATCGAGTGGGGATGACTCGGAGTGGGAACGCGTAGTGGAGTAGGGCACGCTGAAGCGCGAAGTGGGGATCGCTGAACGCGATGACGTACTACCAAGCGTAAATACTGTGACCCGAGTTCGATTCCCGCTGAGATCCTACATTTCTTATCTCGTAAACGAATTTCTTTTTTAATATTCCATTGGCATCCAGTTCTGAACTGTGTCTAAAGCTTCAATTCTCTATCTCACCGGGAAGTGGTGTAACAACAACAAGTGTGATAAAGAGACTCGATTTTTCAAAACCTGTTGCACTTCATACCCTAACAGGCCCGGTAATATTCGATAAATCCCGGACCCTCTAAATCCTATTATTCGCCCCAGGAAAACGTAGAGATTATGTATCATTTTGTCGCGCTGTGCAGCCGCGACGACAGAGTACATTGGCGAAAGACCCTAACATCGATCAAGCGAATGGTGTCCAGTCCAGGCGAGCATCGCTCATCGGCCGGGGAACGAAAACACAACTGCGGCAGTTAATATTCAATTGCAGCATCGATGGCGGTCGACGATCAGCGATTCCGCGGCCATAAATTACGGGCAAGCACCCGGATGATGACGTAGTTCTCACCGATTACTTTTGTAGGCAAATAGAGGCTGACAAAGACGGGGGAGCCCGCGGAAACTAAAGTCGTAAAATTATACGCTCCCCCTCGCAGCCCCTTCTTGAGCGATTTCGTGGTTCGCTGCTCGTTGAAGACATATATCGAACAAGAGGGAGCCAGAGGGAGAGAGAAAGTGGTGCATTCGCCTGTCTCAACTTGCCTCGAGGAGGCCGAAGAAGCAGAAGCAAGCCGCCCAGGCGAGACGAGGCAAACGCAGGGGGTTCAGTTGAAAAGTTGTTTGGCTAAAAGTACGGGGAAACTCGGTCGTGGGCATCGATCGGGGGCTTCTAACGAGCTCTTGCTAACTAGTTTGGAGCGAGATCGTCGCCGCGGACACCCTATTTGAATTCGGTCTTTGTGCCGCAAAAACTGACGGTGCACGGCGCCGCGGGGAGGGTGCGCACCGCTGCTCGCAGATACAAGTCATATTTTAAATACCAAATGGCCCGTGGTTTCCTGGGAAGCTTGCAAAAATGGCTCGACTATATTTTCATAAAGTTTGTATATTCTGTTGGTAAAGGCTCGGCGACGTTTTTGTTGGCGCCGAGAATTCAAGGACATCTATTATGTTCCCACTTTGTTCTCCGCTGTCGCTTTCCAGCCGGACAATTACAGGACAATAGCGGGTTGGACACTTGGTATAGCTTTTTGTATTTCGCATATTGCAAAGAACAGCATTGCACGTTTTATGCATCCCGTTTCAAGACTGCGTGCGCGAATGCATGATGTGGATAACAAAAGTAAATCAACGTAGTGCTCGCATTAAAAAGAAGGGCTGTTATAAATTCACGCGAAACAACATTTTGTTCGCGTTAACATGTGTTCGGAGATGCGGTGTTGCGCTAAATGGTACCACCGGGCGAATGCTTCGCACATGTTATTATTTCTCAAGGTCCTTTTTCCATGCAGATTTCGAAATTAAATGTAGATTTTTTCCTTGCATATTCTAATCGACAACGCGTTCTTATTTACAAGAAGAAAATATCGATGATCTTGAAAACTGTGGAGAAATGGGCTTGAGGAACGAATAAAATTTGCAAAGCATTCACCTTGTGACACCGGTTACATTGTAGTATGAAAAATGTTTATGTCATGATTAGACAGCTGTATGCATTTATGGGAAAAATGATTAGGTGTAATTTAAAATAGTGGAAACATTGGAAGAAATTAAGGATGTTCTGGAAAATGTAATTAATAAAATTTTTGAAAATTTGACAAGATTTAATTCTTACTAAATTAGGTTCGATTCTCTGCATTGTTTAATATTTATAGCAATTTAAAGTTTGTACATTTTAATATGTCTTCTTATGGAGAATTCATAAAATTCCACTTCAAACCCTATTTAAGCCTTGAAAAAACACAACTAGAAACTACAGTTTTTTATTATATATAGAAAAATTATGTATTTAATTATGTTCAAAATTTATTAGGATTCACTAAACAGTTACAGAGCAAAAAATTATAAACTGTTACAAAACCTCAAAATTATCGTGTTGTCATCTCACTAGCAATAATTTTACGCAAATTTCACATGTTAATTTTCAATAATAACCATGAATATATATTTAAGTAGTTTTTAATTAAAATTAAAAAGTAGTAATATTTTTGTTGCAATTACGCAACAAAAAGTTGAAAATAAATATTTAAATAAATTCAAGATACTTCAGAAAGCATTATACATCCATTAATAACCATGAATATTGCTTTCTGAAGTATCTTGAATTTATTTAAATATTTATTTTCAACTTTCTATTGCGTAATTACATATACTGAATATCACAAATTTATTATCTTCAAGTTCAAATCAGGAGGCACAATCATTCACAAAAGTCACTTACAATTTTTTATAATATGAAGACAATTTGATTAAAAAATAAATATAACGTGAAATTCACTGAGTAAACGAAAGCTTTTTAAATTAATATATTTTTTTTAATGAAAAATATACTCATAAATATTTTTTGTCTTCCATTGTACCTCCAGAACATCCTTAAGAATACTGTCACATTATTTTCATCAACCTGTTACACAGGGTGTCTCAAAATTCCTTCAGCATCCGGAAATAAGAGGTTCCTTAGATAATTTGCAGAAACATTTCTTTTCGCAAAAATGTCGTCCGCGGCTTTGTTTAGAAGTTATTACCGAAAAATACGGACCAATCAGAGTCCTACGTAAGGACAGGTCCCACTTAGCGCGGTGTTGCCGTTGGTCGAGCTAGAATCAATCCGCTGTAGACGCACTGTGATTGGTCCTGGTTTTTCGTTAATAACTCCTGAGCAAAGCTGCGTACACTATTTTTACACAGGAAAATATCGCTTCAAATGGTCTCAGGAACCTCCCATTTCCGGATGTTGAAGGAATTTTGGGACACCCTGTATATATTCAGAAAAAAATTGATTTATATGTCACTTCAGTTTGTTGCAATTCTAATGGAGCATTTTTCACGTAAAGATCCGCTGTCTAGTCATGATAAATACAGGAGACATTTAGGTGGTTACATTTAGATGGACCACCCTGTACGTAGAGTGAGTAGAAAGTATGCTGGTGGAAAAACTTACCCGCACCTTCGGCATCTCTTTCAGCCCGATGGCTGGCTGGCTCCTGTTGCTCTGCAACAACAATTCAGAATAACGCGGTCAGCGAAATTAATTAACACATTTTGCGACGTTAATTAGGACCGACTTCGGGGTTTCTGTTAATTATGCGACACGGCTGCCAGGGAAGTTTGTTTATTTCGACGCCCCGCGGAATGGCTCCGGGAATAATTATTCTTTGAGCAAGCCGCGTAGAAAAGTTACCTGCGGAAACGGTCTTGTAGCGAACGTCTTCGTTTCTTTAATAATCCAGGTGCACCCTGGGCTATGGTATGGCGGTCGCAAGGGTTGTCGGATACGGAATTATACGGAGAAAATGTTCTTCTCAAGTATACAGCTGAACGACTCGTGGAAGAAGATAAATAACGAGTATTGTGAGTTTTCTGACGAGAAGATTTAAAGTTACACGGACAAGGAGTGAAATTAATATTCGGATTTAAATTAGAATAAAGAGAGCGCGTGAAAGAATTTTTTGAACAATGTTTGTAGCTAGTTGCACGTACAGGGTGTAACAAAATTTAGTGTCATGATTTTGGCTGATGGTTGTATACCTTCCGATTGGTGGTTATTTGTTAAAAGAAATTGCCACAAAATTGACTTTAACCTTGAAATTCAAGATCAAATCTTTTTATGCTTGTATGTGAGAAACAAAAATTAAAAAAAAAGTTTGGTCCCCATGATGAATAGAATGTGATACAGGCATAAAAAAATTTGATAATTATCCAGAAAAGGTCTGCCTACTCCGATTTTGATGAAATTTTAATATGTTGTAGATTTCGACATTTTGAACAACTTTTTCCTGTTCCAATATAGGGGGGTTGCTTTTAGTTTTCGAGATATTCGCAAAAAACTGATACTGTATTGAATTTTCGGTATTCTTGCACGGCGTGTTGTCTGTTTACTTTTGTTTTGTAAACACGTTGTGGGGATGAGAGAGAAAACAGGGTCGCACTCTGCATAGGGTGACACATGTATAGGGTAAGCTTACAATTTGGAAAGACTACTAGTTCCAATTAACCATTACTAGTTCAAATTCTAGATAACAGCTACAATGCAAAGATTATGCGAATAGAATGAGTTCTGGTTAGGTCGTGAAGGGGGCGCGGAGGACCACGCATACGAAAATCCAGGAGCAGTTTCACAGTGTGTTTACAAAAAAAGTAAACAGTATTTAATACAGTATTAGTAATAGTTTTTTGCGAATATCTCGAAAACTAAAATCAAGCGGCGGTAACATGTATAGGAAAAAGTTGTTCAGAATGATGACCTTGACAACATATTTCAAGGTCATCAAAATCGGTGATGAGGCCCTCAAAGTAAACAATTACCAACTTTAACAACAATTTTGCGGCGAGTTTCTCTAACAATTGTCCAGAGGAATAGATTCACCCCTAGGACGGATGATCATTACTTCTTACACACCCTGTACAACCTAGCTTGAACGTTCAGAAACGCGTAGAAATACCGAGTGTCCCAGAGGTGAAGAATCACGCTGTAGACGTCACGACGTATAATTTTGAAACACCCTATCCATTACTTTTTGCAGATAAAATTTATAAAATTTGCTTTTCGCATTGGTAACTGAGCAATGATCTTCGAAACGATTTTCGCGATCAATAGGTTAACAATGGCCCATTAAATTTCAGTGAGTATCGAACAATTGCGGTGGGTAATGCGTCAAGCAGCAAGTGTGGGAGCAGCAAAAAATGTGTCGCGTGTGCTCGTTGAAAAATGTATTGCTGTTCCATCTTTTGTGGCGTTCCAAATGTTGTCTCGATAGCGAATAAATCCGCTAGAGAAAGGCGACGCGTCGTGCCGTGCAGGCCCGCCACCCGTACGGACAAACGACAAAACGATAAATTCCGGAAAACTGTCGAACCGTGCAGTATCGTCGTGTCGGGCCGTCATTGCCCGAAACACGTAAATCTTAATTGACCAATCGCAGCAAAGTGGAGCCGGCAGCGTTCACCAACGGCCACGGAAAACTCCGTTCGAGAACTTGTTTCCGTCCGACGCACAGTGCGATTCGAGGTGCTATCTGGACGAAACCTTTATGATTGCCAATACAAAGTGTGCAGATTTTGGAAAAAGTAATCCGTATAGATTTTCTCTGCTTCTTCACGTAACGTATCTATACACGATTCCTCCAAAACATTTTTATAGAATCCATTAAGATGATTGTCTTTCCGAAAATCCCTCCAAACTTCAAAAAATTCAGATCGTGAAACGGCGATCACTGTTACTAAAAATATAAATACATATTGTTCATTTCCGTACATTTCCGCATTTTAAAATTTACATGAAAAGAAAGTTTAAAGTCTGCTCTAAAGCTACGAACAAAAATTTTTCCGTGCATTGGCGTGGATTGCCTACTTTTAGCTTGTTCAATATTGCATACGTAACCTTTGTAATATACAGGGTGTCCCAAAACTAGTGTAGGAGCGGGAAATGGGAGGTTCCTTGGGTTATTTAAAGCGACATTTTCCTTTACAAAAATGGTGTCCGTGGCTTTGTTTAGGAGTTATTATCGAAATACACGGACCAATCAGAGCGCGGCTATAGCGATCGGAATCCGACTCGACGATAGGTCACGCTTAACGTAGTGTCGCTATTGGCCGAACCAGAATCAATCCGCTGTAGCCACGCTCTGATTGGTCCGTGTTTTTCGTTAATAACTCCTAAACAAAGCCACGGACACCATTTTTGTAAAGGACAATGTCGCTGCAAATAATCCAAGGAACCTCCCATTTCCGGGAGTTACACTTATTTTGGGACACCCTGTAGAAATAATCAGCGAGTCCTCAAACGGAGCAAAGAAAAAACTACTTGTTTACATGTCCGTAGCATTGCGGAAGTCGTCAGTAACCTTACACGAACAGTTATACGTATAGCGATCGTAATAAGCTTTAAGCAAAAATTAAATGTTATCGGCGCATTGGTTCGATCAATTAAATTAATATAATTTATATAATTTAATTAACTTCCCGATCAACTAGAGACTTGAAATTTTAAAGATAGCTCAGAACTAGATGACAATGCAATATTAACAAAAAAACTTTTTTTAACCCTCGAAACTGTTCGTGTCAGCAAAAATTAAATGTTATCGGCGCATTGGTTCGATCAATTAAATTAATATAATTTATATAATTTAATTGATCGAACCAATGCGCCGATAACATTTAATTTTTGCTTACACGAACAGTTTCGAGGGTTAAAAAAAGTTTTTTTGTTAATATTGCATTGTCATCTAGTTCTGAGCTATCGTTAAAATTTCGAGTCTCTAGTTGATCGGGAAGTTAGTTTAAGATCAATTGCAAGATTTGTACCGACCAGACAAACAGACAAGAAAACGAGCTAATGAAACGTGGTAAAATGGCAGTAATCGACTATTTTGTATCATGTATGAAGAATTTTTGAGTTTTCGAAAAAAATGTTACCATCAATGGATACTTTTGGTGGCACATGGAACGTCCGAGTTTTAATAGTAACGTTAAACGAACATAATTTAGGTACATTAGGTACATTAGGTTCGTAAGGTTTTGCAATTATTTCGTAAACTCTGTCTTCAGTCGACCGCCAAAAAGTTTTAAGGAGAATGTTGTTCAGAATGGCGGCCTTGACAGGAAAGACACTTTAAAGACTTGAAATTCTAATTCGAAATATTGACCCGCATACGCTTCAATAGTTGATAACTCGAAAAAAGAATATTATGTACGTTAACTAGCATAAACTGGAAGATTCTTCGCGCAAGAACTGGCTTTTTTCATCAAAGGAAAGAAATTCCTCCTTTTACTCTCCGCGGATTAAAGAACGGGTCTTTCATTCCCTGACCTGATTTCTCATTGTTTTAGATTTCAAAACAATCTGAAATAATTCTGACGTAGTTATTGTAGCCTCCGATTGAATGCTCGAGTGATACTTCAGCCGATTGTTTAAACGCTTCTCTAGAAATAAGATTCTACTTTATCCCACTTTCTTCAAATGCGTTTAGAACAATTAATAATTGCGTAAACATCTGCAGTCGAATTAATAGACAGCGGATATTTGTGCAACATAAAAATATTCTGATTGTGGAGATTAGAAATAACGTAAAATTGGATTTCATCCCTTAACGACTTTGTTACATTGAAAGCAACATTACAAGGTTCCTGAATTTTTAAAATCTTTTACTGCTTTGTATTTCAGCGGACCAATTTCTACATAAATGCTTAAGGATGTTCTGGAGGTACAATGGGAGACAAAATTACAAGAAATTCGAAATCCATCGATATATTGGCAATGAAAGCCATTCACGAGTATATTTTGCATGAAAAAAATAGATTAATTTAAAAAGCTTTCGTTTAATCAGTGAATTTCACGTTATATTTCTTTTTTAATCAAATTGTCTTCATATTATAAAAAGTTGTAAGTCACTTTTGCGAACAATTGTACCCTCTGATTTGAACTTGAAGATAATAAATTTGTGACATTCAATATATATAATTACGCAACATAAAGTTGAAAATAAATATTTAAATAAATTCAAGATACTTCAGAAAGCAATATTCATGGTTATTAATGCATGTATAATGCTTTCTGAAGTATCTTGAATTTATTTAAATACTTATTTCCAACTTTTTTTACTACTTTTTAATTTTAATTAAAAACTATTACTAATTTTTCGATCGAAAAACTAATTAAATATATATTCATGGTTATTATTGAAAATTAACATGTGAAATTTGCGTAAAATTATTGCTAGTGAGATGACAACACGATAATTTTGAAGTTTTGTAACAGTTTATAATTTTTTGCTCTGTAACTGTTCAGTGAATCCTAATAAATTTTGAACATAATTAAATACATAATTTTTACTATATATAATAAAAAACTGAAGTTTCTAGTTGTGTTTTTTCAAGGTTTAAATAGGGTTTGAAGTGGAATTTTATGAATTCTCCATAAGAAGACGTGTTAAAATGTGCAAGCTTTAAATTGCTATAAATATTAAACGGTGTAGTGAATCGAACTCAAACTTAGATAATTGCATTAATTTAGTAAGAATTATATCTTGTCAAATTTTCAAAAATTTTGTTGCGTTTTTGTATAGTTCCAGAACATCCTTAAAGACACGCTGTCTATTGATTATTTAACAGCAATTCTTGGACATTTCTATTAGCGAATTCAGTTCCATATCGAAATTTTGCTTTCCCGCTATTTGTCCGACGCGTAATCGCAATGGGGGCCAGCTGTTCCCGGATTCAATATAAAAAAAATTCCCTTTAAGCCTCGGAAGACTGAAGACGTGATTCGGCGCCATCAAATTTGAATTTCAATTGGTCCCGGTACAATCAATGCGGGGAATATCGATTGTAGCAGGACGGGAGCCACCGCCGATAAAGATTGCTAGACAGATTGGTACGTTTCGTAGTAGCATAAAATCAACAATCAGAACTAGATTGAGAAACAATGAAAACGGCGCGACGGTGATAATCGAATGGTTTATCTCGATTAATTCCGTTTAATTGCATTCGGTAATTAGCCCAATTACTCCGCTGGTCAAATATAGTGCGAGTAACACCGGACCTTCTCTATGTGTACACCCACATTGCCACGAATAATCGCGAAACATCCGTACAAACCGATCGATGCGATTGCAGTCTTGGCTGGGCACAGCCTGTACTGTTACTTTTGGATCACTTTAATTTTTCACAGTGATTCGTGATTTTCGTGGTCGCTTCTGATTGGCCGTGTAGTCCAGTCGGCAAGAAATCAATGAAATTTTAAGGATGTTCTGGAGCTATATAAAAACGCAACAAAATTTTTGGAAATTTGACAAGGTATAATTCTTACTAAATTAATGCAATTACCAAAATTTGGGTTCGATTCACTGCATCGTTTAATACTTATAGCAATTTAAAGTTTGTACATTTTAATATGTCCTCTTATGAAGAATTCATAAAATTCTACTTCAACCCCTATTTAAACCTTGAAAAAACGCAACTAGAAACTTCATTTTTTATATATAGTAAAAATTATGTTCAAAATTTATTAGGATTCACTAGACAGTTACAGAGCAAAAAATTATAAACTGTTACAAAACTTCAAATTTATATAATAATGTATTATAAAATTAATATAATAAAATTTATATAATAATTTATTATAAAATTATTATCAGAACATAATTTTACTCAAATTTCACATGTTAATTTTCATTAATAACCATAAATATTGCTTTATTTAATTTATTTAAATATTTATTTCCAACTTTTTATTGCGTACTTATATACATACAGGGTGTTTACCTACAGGTGGGAGAAAATTTAAGGGGTGGTTCTCGACGATGATATAAGACGAAAATAAAGAATAAAAAATTGCGATTTCGATTTCGTTAATTAGATATTAGCAATTAAAAATTGGCCCAAAAAGCGGCAACATTTCGACACAGATGTACGTTGCGTACGTCACACAGGCGCGCGACACTCTCGTATCAAGTGACAAACGCATGCAAACCTTGGTTCTCATTTGGGGCCCCAGCGAGGTGAAAATGTTTAAAAAATCGTTGGACGACATTGAACCTACCTACTCGTTAAAATCCACAAGGGCATTTTTATTATCCGCCCTATGGAATTATCGAGTAGAAGGGGTCAATGCCCTTTCACTTTGAAATTCTTCTCACACAAATCCACAAATCCTTATCCTGCACCATAATTGTTCATAACACCATACATAATACACTGAAACAAACCACTTTAAAATGGTATCCATTGGGTCCATAAATGTTGAATAAAATCTTCACAAATGCAAGTATCCAGAAAATTGCACATACATATTGGAATCGTTCACAGCTAATTCACGTTTGATGCAGGTCAATTTGACTGTCGCACACAAAAATAAAATATCAGTAAAATTACTGTGAAGTACACCCACTTAATTAATACCCTAATTCAATGTTTTAAGAAAAAGTGTTTCTGCGAGGAGAATCGTTTGTACACGTTCACGTTCGTATGCACACTGATTCAAGACAGCTGTGAGGTCAATACCAGATCGATAAAACAAATGAAGATCTACAGCAAGTTCCCGCCCAAACATCACACGTTGCTATACCAATACATTCTCTATCCTGTTTTCATGAATTTCGTGACTCTTTCTCATTCTGTCTGTGACACATTTTCTGACCATTATCTTAAAACATTGAATTAGGGTATTAATTAAGTGGGTGTACTTCACAGTAATTTTACTGATATTTTATTTTTGTGTGCGACAGTCAAATTGACCTGCATCAAACGTGAATTAGCTGTGAACGATTCCAATATGTATGTGCAATTTTCTGGATACTTGCATTTGTGAAGATTTTATTCAACATTTATGGACCCAATGGATACCATTTTAAAGTGGTTTGTTTCAGTGTATTATGTATGGTGTTATGAACAATTATGGTGCAGGATAAGGATTTGTGGATTTGTGTGAGAAGAATTTCAAAGTGAAAGGGCATTGACCCCTTCTACTCGATAATTCCATAGGGCGGATAATAAAAATGCCCTTGTGGATTTTAACGAGTAGGTAGGTTCAATGTCGTCCAACGATTTTTTAAACATTTTCACCTCGCTGGGGCCCCAAATGAGAACCAAGGTTTGCATGCGTTTGTCACTTGATACGAGAGTGTCGCGCGCCTGTGTGACGTACGCAACGTACATCTGTGTCGAAATGTTGCCGCTTTTTGGGCCAATTTTTAATTGCTAATATCTAATTAACGAAATCGAAATCGCAATTTTTTTATTCTTTATTTTCGTCTTATATTATCGTCGAGAACCACCCCTTAAATTTTCTCCCACCTGTAGGTAAACACCCTGTATATTACAAATTTATCATATATTACAAATATCACAAATTTATTTTCTTGAAGTTCAAATGAAAGGGTACATTTATTCGCAAAAGTGACTTACAACTTTTTATAATATGAAGACAATTTGATTAAAAAATAAATATAACATGACATTCACTAATTAAACGAAAGCTTTTTAAATTAATCTATTTTTTTCATGCAAAATATACTCGTGAATGGCTTTCATTGCCAATACATTGATGGATTTCGAATTTCTTGTACTTTTGTCTTCCATTGCACCTCCAGAACATCCTTAATCCTGTGCTCACTTGGGGAGGGGTAAAAAACCACGATTTTTATTACCTTGTTTTGATTTTTAGCTTATAACCTGATAAAATTGCATCACACTCTTATCAAAATCAAGTTTGCATTACATTACTCAAAACATTATTTCGGTTTTCTATAATTGTAAAGTAATACATTGGTATTTTGTAAAACTTTCTGCATAGCAAAGATATACGTACATAAACATAAACGAAATTGTCAGCACTTTTATACTATTCATAAACATTAGACATTTTGTAAAACTTTCTGCATAGTATAGGTGTACGTACATAAACATAAACGAAAATGTCAGCACTTTTATACTATTGATAAACATTAGGCATTTTGTAAAACTTTCTGCATAGCATAGGTATACGTACATAAACATAAACGAAAATGTCAGCACTTTTATACTATTGATAAACATTAGACATTTAATTCAATCCAGATGAAGAATTAGGATGACAGTGAGAAAATTCACTCTGAACTAAAATATCAACCTGTGAGAAATCACGGTTTAGTGGTTTTGCACGCCGTCTTGGCGATTTGAACACTCCCGTGCTCTAACAGCAACATTTTCGGTTAATACTTTCGTTATGAACGTATAAATTGTTTCATACTTTCACTCCTACATTCCCACAATAGTGGTTAACGTATTTTGAAATAGAGCTTTAAACTAACAACGCTAACTTCCAACGTATGCATACTCCACAAATTTCCCAGATACATTAGCCGCCACTGATGCATGCTGGTTTCTACGATTTGAATTCAAGTGCAAAGCAATGCTTTGTAAGCTGAATCACCGGCAAAGTTGGAAAGCTGAATCCCGAATTATTTCCAATTTCATATATTTACTTCAAAACGTGTTTCTGTTTGCCGATAAATACTCGGCAGAGGAAGAATTTACAGTGATATAAGATATAAAATATATAAAATGATACTAATGTACAAATTATAATACAAATTATATAATATATAAATAAAACACTATCGATTAGGTCGATAGTAGTTGTTACTATCGACGTCCAACATTTGTTTTATAAATGTTTAGAAAATAAGTAATGCACTTGTACAATACAAACATTTCATGTTGTTAAAGGCAATGTAATAAAAAAAGCAAATCTGTGTATGTATTTATTGGAACACCAATTTTTCCTGAACTTCCGACTTGTCGTAGTTATATTACTGAATTTCGTAAAAATTACACCCACCCCACTGGTCATTGAGTTACTGTACTGATTTGGAATTGCATAAATAGCAAAACATTGAGAAACCAAATTTTTCGACCTTCTGACTTGTCGTTGAGTTGCACTACTTAATAATAGAAATTTATCGACTTTCTGTTTGGAAGTTGAATTACACTACTGAAATTTCGTCCCACCTCTTTCGCTACAATTTCACTTAATACAAAAGTCGATATCCAAGGTTACCGAAATTTTTCGGCCG
Source organism: Lasioglossum villosulum (assembly GCA_963971365.1). Classification (NCBI taxonomy): domain Eukaryota; kingdom Metazoa; phylum Arthropoda; class Insecta; order Hymenoptera; family Halictidae; genus Lasioglossum; species Lasioglossum villosulum. The sequence goes on along the minus strand of OZ020502.1, from coordinate 7,427,621 downwards.
TCTGACTTGTCGTTGAGTTGCACTACTTACTTCTAAACATTTTTCGATCGTCGGCTTCGACGTTGAGTTATACTACTGATATTTCTTTCCACCTCTTTCGCTAACCACATTCTCCTAATACAAAAGCCGATATCCGAGGTTTTTAAACAATTTTCTGCCGTCTGACTTGTCGTGGATTTGCACTACTTGATTCTAGACATTTTTAGACTGTCTGTTTGGACATTGAGTTATACTACTGAAATTTCGTGCCACCGCTTTGGCTATCATATTCTACTAATACAAAAGCCGATACCCGAGGTTCCTGAACAATTTTTAGCTGTCTGATTTGTCGTTGAGTTCCACTACTTCTAGAAATTTTTCGACCGTCTACTTGGACGTTGAGTTATACTACTGAAATTTCGTCCCACCTCTTGTGCTATCGTATTCTCCTCATATAAAAGTCGATATCCAAGGTTTCAGAAATTTTTCGACCGTCTACTTGGAGGTTGAGTTATACTACTGAAATTTCGTCCCACCTCTTGTGCTATCGTATTCTCCTCATATAAATGTCGATATCCAAGGTTTCAGAAATTTTTCGACCGTCTACTTGGACGTTGGGTTATACTACTGAAATTTCGTGCCACCTCATGTACTATCATATTCTTCTAATACGAGAGTTGCTGTCCAAGATTACCGAAATTTGTATGCCGTCTGACTTGTCGTGGAGTTGCACTATTTAATTCTAGAAATTTTTCGACCGTCTGGCTGTACGTTGAGTTATACTACTGAAATTTCGTGCCACCGCTTTGGCTATCATATTCTACTAATACAAAAGCCGATATCCGAGGTTCCTGAACAATTTTTAGCTGTCTGATTTGTCGTTGAGTTTCACTACTTCTAGAAATTTTTCGACCGTCTACTTGGACGTTGAGTTATACTACTGAAATTTCGCCCCACCTCTTGTGCTATCATATTCTCCTAATACGAGAGTTGCTATCCGAGATTACCGAAATTTTTATGCCGTCTGACTTGTCGTGGAGTTACACTATTTAATTCTAGAACTTTTTCGAACGTCTGCTTGGACGTTGAGTTATACTACTTATATTTCGTCCCATCTTTTTCGCTAACCACATTCTCCTAATATAAAATTCGACATCCAAGGTTTCAGAAATTTTTCACTCGTCTGACTTGTCGTTGAGTTCTACTACTTCTAAAAAATTTTCGACCGTCTGACTTGTCGTTGAGTTGCACTACTTAATTCTAGAAATTTTTCGATTGTCTGTTTAAACATTGATTTATACTACTGACATTTCATGCCACCTCTTGCGCAATCATATTCTACCAATACAAAAATTGATATCCGAGGTTTCCAAACAATTTTCTGCCGTCTGACTTGTCGTTGAGTTGCACTACTTAATTCTAGAAATTTTTCGATTGTCTGTTTAAACATTGATTTATACTACTGAAATTTCATGCCACCTCTTACGCGATCATATTCTCCCAATACAAAAATTGATATCCGAGGTTTTCAAACAATTTTCTGCCGTCTGACTTGTCGTTGAGTTGCACTACTTAATTCTAGAAATTTTTCGATTGTCTGTTCAAACATTGATTTATACTACTGAAATTTCATGCCACCTCTTGCGCAATCATATTCTACCAATACAAAAATTGATATCCGAGGTTTCCAAACAATTTTCTGCCGTCTGACTTGTCGTGGATTTGCACTACTTGATTCTAGACATTTTTAGACCGTCTGTTTGGACATTGAGTTACACTACTGAAATTTCGTGCTACCAACCGTGTCAAATAAACAAAAACAGTATAAAACGATGTACGTACAAGAAACATCATTTATTTAATGAACAAAATAAAAATTAACAACAGAGCGGTCTTTTTGTTCCCGGCTGTAGTGCCGAAACGAATGTAATTTCATGCCGAAAATACTTAAAAGTTGATAAAAACGGAAAACTGCAAATGATCTAGCTAAATGTCACGGAGCTGCAGGGCAGAAGTCCCACTAAAAAAACAGAATGCATTTCGTATGGCGGTGGGGGAGCGAGATATAACTACCTCGGAAGTTTAATCAAACTTCGCTGTTTCTTGCGCGGCGGTGGCGCGCCCTCGAATTTGGCAACGATGGCCGCGCGTTGTCGCTGTATTTGTAATCGCTAGAAGTTTTCTATCGAGTTGTCTCGGTGCTCAGCCAAACGGTAATATTCGAGAGTGGCTCGACCCAGTTTCGATAATTGCGCACCGGTCAGGTTCGTAAGTTCCTCGATTCTTCGGCTGTTTTGCCCATCGGTTGCCATTTTTCTTTCGCCCCATACCTTCTTCGATTCTTCTTTTCTTTTTACCCTCTCGCCCCTCAACGCCTACTATCCCCACCCACCTCGTCGGTCGTTTAATCGTCGCAATCCGGGTCGCATCCAAAAGGTAAAGGCGATCACTTAAAAGACGAGTCCTCGGCGAAAAAGAGATGCGACTGCTGCGAAAATTCGATAGCTTGTCCATCGGTTAGTTTTGTTTTCTGCGAGCGAAACTTCTTCGTCCGAAGTCTCGTTCCGAACAAGTTTCAACACTTATACGGGCAATTCCGTGAATTTATCGGTGGACGGTTCGGGCCCCGTCAACTTATAACGAGATTAAGTGTGGATTGTGCTTCGAAAATATGATGTCGTCATTTCCTCTTTCGATAAATTCCGGTTCATCCGAACTTCGTTTCTCGATGTTGTTCTTTCTTTTTTCTCGCCTGAAATTTCATTTAACTTTTCATATTAATCTCTCTCGCCAAGGCGACCGTTCCATTAAAAGCTTTCTGAGAGCATTGTCTTCGCGGAGTTAGGAAGTCTCTGTTACTGGCAGAGCATGGATTATGTGGTAAGTGCATTATGCTCATAGATTGCGAATCCCCGAATGGTTCGGACGTTTTATGCCGAAGTTGCGAATCAGTATTTTATTTGAAATTCCCTTCTGGACTGAGCAAACAGCGTTTATAATGTCAAACGAGTAAGAAATAACATAGCTTTTTATTTGTTTTATTATGATATTGACGATTGTGATGATTTTAATAATTCAGTAATGATACTCTAAATAATATTGTTGAATGTTGATTTTGAATAGGTCGCAGAGAAACCAAGAATTATCTAAAGAAATAGTCGAAAAATATAATACACTTTTCCAACAGTGTTTACAATGTCAAATAAATAACAATTAACATAATGATATTGTTAATAAGAGGAAACAAGAATTATCGAAAAAATAGTCGAAAAATATAATAGACTTTTCCAACAGCATTTAAAATGTCAAATAAACAACAATTAACATAATGATATTGTTAATAAGAGGAAACAAGAATTATCGAAAAAATAGTCGAAAAATATAATAGACTTTTCCAACAGCATTTAAAATGTCAAATAAACAACAATTAACATAACGATATTGTTAATAAGAGGAAACAAGAATTATCGAAAAAAATAGTCAAAAAAATAATAGCCTTTCCCAACAGCGTTTACAATGCCAAATAAATAACAATTAACATAATGATATTGTTAATAAGAAGAAACAAGAATTATCAAAAAAAAATAGTTGAAAAATATAATAGACTATTCCAACAGCGTTTACAGTGTCAAATAAATAACAATTAACATAATGATATTGTTAATAAGAAGAAACAAGATTTATCTAAAGAAATAGTCGAAAAAAATAATAGACTTTCCCAACAGCATTTACAATGTCAAATAAACAACAATTAACGTAATGATATTGTTAATAAGAGATGTTAATAAGAAACAATATCTAAAAAAATAATAATCGAAAAAATCATGAATCGACCCCAATGCATTTATAATATTAAACAAACAACGCGATTCTTCTCATGATATTGTTAATAATATTGTCGAATGTAGATTTCGTAAAAGAGAAATGATCGAAAATGACAAATTAATTGATAAATAAGGTCACTAGAGTACAAGCGTGATATTTTGATCATGAACGTAACGAAGTTATAATTTCAAAAGCAGATTTTTGTAATAAATATTTTCTCTATTATTTTACAGAATTATTGAGGATTTATCGTTCGATAATGTCGCAATTCTGATACAAGCAATTCTACTGCTATGTGTAGAATCGCTCTAAAATGGGTGCGCTAGATGATGACCGCATGCCGGGGCTAATGGAATTTTATAGCACGGTAGGACCTCGATTAACTGGATTTCGATTATTCCCTGTCTTGGTTATCAGGATCTCGGTTATGCGGCCCGGCATACATACAAATCGAAGCATTTGGTAATATGCATCGAAATGATTATGAAACTTGGCTTCTAAAAGAGTTTGTAAGAATCTTCTGATTTTCGAGAAGGTTGATCGCAGGTCGTTCTGGTCATGATTTAAGTAAAAAAAACCGTTTTGTATTAGAAAAATACATGGGAACTAAAATTAAAATTTTCAATATTGATCCACATAAAAAAGTTGTAAAATGCAACTTTTAGTATTTTTGCTACAATTCCGATGAATTGCAATTTTTGACAATATTTTTTTTGGATACTGTGGCAAACTAATTGCTCCAGCTTCCCAAAAAAATTCAAATCGTATAATTTACTATTATTATTTATTAATTATGAACGGACTTAAGCTCTCTTACATAAATGTTTACAATAGAGAGAAGAAGAAAAAAAAATTTTAAAGGACTACTCTTATAATAACATAGAAGGGACGTGCACAAAAACTAATGGTACTAACTATCTGATATTATCCTATTATTCTGCGTAATTGTTTTTTAAACATGTGCAAAGACTCAATGAAAAAATCAATACGATTATACAGAGTGTTTGAGTCAACTATAATACGATTTATTGGATTGATTAATCCATAGGTAGATTTGGCTTTAAGGGTTTTGAAACCTGTCCGAAATCGTAAAGCACGTTCAGTAAGTTCAGTAATATAATACGATATTTAAAAAGTTATCGCCTGTTTAAGAGTGTGCCAATACTTTTTTTACCCACTGTAGGTATTTGAGCACGAGGTATTTTATACTGCGAAACACGTTCAGACACGTTCAAGGTCAAGTCTTCCTGGGAAAAGCATGCACGTATCATATTACATACCGCGAAAAACTCTCCTCCTCCACGCCTACGAACGAGCATTGCATCGTTCAATTCTATATTCATTATATTAACTATTAATTCAACAATAAATTGTTATTAATTAATTAATAATGTTCCCCAGGGTTATCATATTTTATACCGCGAAACACGTTCAGACACGTTCGAACATGTTCGAACACGTCAGTCTATATTCATTATTCGAACTATTATTTCAACAATAAATTGTTATTAATGAATTAATAATGTTCCCCAGAATTATCATCTACATATATATAAAAATGGATGTTTGTATATATTAATATACTTAAGATCAAAAATCTAAATTCTTCTCACATTTAGCACGGGCTGCTAGTTAAATATAAACATTATCTAACTAAATCATGAAACCTTTTTAGAATAATCTCTCACACGGCTCGTAACATGCTCGTATGAAGATAAACAATCGTTCCCCGCAAACAATGTTTTCACTTGTTTTTCTAGTAACATTCTAGTAATATTCAGGGGTACCGTACCCCCTTAAATTGATATTGCACCAGGTTTCAAGCCCGGGTTCTAATCGAGCGTATTTTTCTTATTTTGTCGTCGCGAGTGCACCAGTGAAAAGTCACCGACACAACGACATCCGGGTACAAAAAACTGTTGCGTGATGTATCGATGTCCGCGCGAAAGGCTGGCCCGATGATGTTTTTATTCGACTGATAATGAAAACTCAATTAATATCTTCCGGCCGGGCAGAACCGGTGTTCGCGAACCCGTGGCGGCGGCTATTCAATGGAAATATGGCGGGTGATTGACCGTTCCTCCGTGTCGTTCGTTCGATCCTATACGTGTTAAAATGGCAGCTCGTTCCGCAGAAGGAAACGCTCGGATCCCGCGGGAAAACGTTTTCGATCCCCGCGCTATGTTTTTCGGCTCGTACTTTCGATTCGCCCTCTTCTTTTTTTTTACGATATCCGCTTCCGCGACACCGTTTCGCGTCCGTGCAACGCGGAAACTTTTTAGCTGCGTCCGAGATGAATAAATGTACAAATCGAATGTAAGGATTCTCGATGTAATATTTTTTAACAGTCCTCTGTATCTCGATCGTCAATTATTCATAACAATATATTAATGTTATCGGCGCCCTGGTTCGATCAATTGGAACAATAAGCAAGTTTGCAAATTATTTTTGATAATCCTTACAGACGCAATAACGAGATATATTATTCTTAAAGATGGTCTAAACTATAGATCGAAACAGTTCTCTGTATCTCGATCGTCACTTGTTCATAACAACGTATTAATGTTATCGGCGCACTGGTTCGATCAATTGGACATTGATCCAATTGATCCAACCAGTCCAATTGATCGAACCAGTGCGCCGATAACATTAATACGTTGTTATACACCGAAACGTTGAATTTTTAATTCAATTTGAATTTAATTCGATTTGAATTAAAAATTCAACGTTTCGGTCTATAGTTTAGACCATCTTCAAGAATAATATATCTCATTATTGCGTCTGTAAGGATTACCAAAAATAATTTGCGAACTTGCTTATTGTTCCAATTGATCGAACCAGTGCGCCGATAACATTAATACGTTGTTATAGACCGAAACGTTGAATTTTTAATTCAATTTGAATTTAATTCGATTTGAATTAAAAATTCAACGTTTCGGTCTATAGTTTAGACCATCTTCAAGAATAATATATCTCATTATTGCGTCTGTAAGGATTACCAAAAATAATTTGCGAACTTGCTTATTGTTCCAATTGATCGAACCAGTGCGCCGATAACATTAATACGTTGTTATAGACCGAAACGTTGAATTTTTAATTCAATTTGAATTTAATTCGATTTGAATTAAAAATTCAACGTTTCGGTCTATAGTTTGGACCATCTTCAAGAATAATATATCTCATTATTGCGTCTGTAAGGATTACCAAAAATAATTTGCAAACTTGCTTATTGTTCCAATTGATCGAACCAGTGCGCCGATAACATTAATACGTTGTTATAGACCGAAACGTTGAATTTTTAATTCAATTTGAATTTAATTCGATTTGAATTTTTAATTCAACGTTTCGGTCTATAGTTTGGATCATCTTCAAGAATAATATATCTCATTATTGCGTCTGTAAGGATTACCAAAAATAATTTGCAAACTTGCTTATTGTTCCAATTGATCGAACCAGGGCGCCGATAACATTAATACGTTGTTATAGACCGAAACGTTGAATTTTTAATTCAATTTGAATTTAATTCGATTTGAATTTTTAATTCAACGTTTCGGTCTATAGTTTGAACCATCTTCAAGAATAATATATCTCATTATTGCGTCTGTAAGGATTACCAAAAATAATTTGCAAACTTGCTTATTGTTCCAATTGATCGAACCAGGGCGCCGATAACATTAATATATTGTTAGTAATATTTTTTAAATAATGATTCGTCGAGGACAAAGTTTCCTAACCGATCTTCTCCGCGAATAATTCCATTTCGAATTTCGACGCTTGCCAGGTCATCAGTCGATGTCTTTCCGTCTGCGTCACCGTGTAAAGTAACCAAGATTAATTGGAAGATTACGAAGTCTTCGAAAGGTGTTGAGTCCCCGAGTCGCAGCCCGGTACCGGAAACTTCGTTGGAATAGAATCTGAGTGTATTTCAAATTAAATGTTGATCTACATGATTGCGCTCTGGGGCGACTGATCGATCCACGATTTCGTTCAGCAAGGAACCACGTAAGAAGGGAAAGGGAGCGAAGCGATTGCATAGTAATGACTTTATTCATCTAGAATTTATCTAGATCGTGAAATATCTAGATTGTACACGTCTGGACGAGCGAAGCTGTGAAACATTCGTGCCATTAAACATGTTAAATAGTCATTAAACACGGACACCACTTTTGCACGGTTTTGATGGTATTTTTTAATTTATATCCAAAAATAAGGGTCCAGAAAATCAATATTATTTTGAGAATCCACCCTTTCAACTTTCCAACGACGCAGTCTTTTTTTCGTTGCAGAAAGCAAAATATCCTCGCCCGACATGACTTGATGCCAGTGACGCCCATGTCGGGCGAAGATATTTTGCAATAAAATAAATTGCATGATATCGACGCTAGGTTCGATCATTTTTAGAAAACAACAAATGTGCAATTATTTAAGCATGTTTCTAACGTTTCGATCCCGATGTGGATATTTTTCAAAGAGACACTTTTGCGTCTGAAAAATATGAGAACAATTAGAAAAAAAAAGAAAAAACCAAAAATTAAATTTCATATACGTACTTGTTGTGTGAAAAATGGACATAAACATTTTAAAACAAAAATTAGTAAGTTACGTTTGAACGGTAATTTAGCCCATGATGGTAGATATGTAACTGAAACGTGTGCTGCTTCAAAGGTATAAAGGCTATGACATATATCTGTGTAACTTGTTACGATTGGTAGATCGATATCGATTGATGGTGTTTATATTTCAGAGCGGCAAATTTGAAACCAGTTTTTACCGAAACACGTTCAAATTAATATGTGGACTTTTGTCTTTGTATTGAAATTATGAAACTATATCAATTTATTTAAACAAACTGAACATATTATGGTGTTTAAAATTTGAAAATAATATAACCATTTTAAAAATAAATAAAAAAGAAATTATATATAATGTTTTGTGAAGTAACATGAAAAGTAAATCTTTAATGGTTCGAATCTTAAATGGAAAAGAAAATTATTAATTATTGGAGATATCCTCATAAGTGACCATTACTGGTTCAGTAATGTCATATAATAGTCATGGATCTTAGGCATTTCATACCTAATATTTTAATATTTCATATTAAACAACAAAGTGTAAACCTTAGGTATGAAATTTAACTCAACGTTTCGATCCAGTTGTGGATCATTTTCAAGAGTAATTGCGTCTGAAAATATATATAAACAAAGTAAATATAAGCAAACAAATATTGGGTATTTCACAAAATTAATAAAACTGTAAATAACGTTTTAAAGAAACATACTTGCTAAGTGTAAAGAAAGGTTTTAAAGATGTTAAGTTTTATACATTTATTAATTAAAATGGCACAAAATGCAAATCTAGTACAATTATATATAATTCTTAAACATATATATATTTTTTATTATATATATACATATATATATATATTATAATGGCTTTTAATGGGAGGGTTGAGCCTGATGCTTTAATAGCAAATTTTCAACATTTGGCTTCAACTTCTTTAGGTTTAATAATTTAATAATAATAATATTTAATAAGAGTAGCCACGCTCTGATTGGTCCATGTTTTTCGTTAATAACTCCTAAACAAAGCCGCAGACGCCATTTTTGTAAAGGAATGTCGCTGCAAATGACCCAAGGAACCTCCTATTTTCCGCTCCTAGTAGTTTTGGAACACCCTGTAGACCACGTTTGGAATTACTGCGTTAAAACAACGCCAATGACTTTGCACGTTTGACGATGTTTGTATAAACACCTCGATCCACTGCGATCGATCATGAATTTTCAACTTCACCGTAAAGAAGCGTAATTTTTTGAAAAGAAATCGCGCTAGTTCCATAAAGGCAAACGGACGACACCGAATTAATTTAAATGCGCGATTGTTGACAGAATTCAGGGGTTCGTGTTTGAAGAGGATCCGAGAAGATTCCAAGCTGACGTCGGTATGTCATTTTACGTGATTGCGGCAGCGGTTTCGCGATTTAAGCCCGACCGTACCTTCTCATGCGGTTATTATTCTCGTTTTTGCACGGACCGGCCACAAATTCAACCGGCTGTTTTATCTGCAGTTATAGAAGCCATACACGACGGTGCCAAATCTGATTAGTTCGTCGTTGCTCGCCGTTTCGTGTGACACGATTTTTAGTGGGACATGCAAACACACGGTCCATCCACTATCAAAGATATCCAGCCCAGCTAGAAGCCCATTGTTCCCCGGGACTTTTGTAGAACGCAGGACGAATAGTTTTCGACCTCGCCCGTCGACAGTTTTCATTTTTTCAGTCAGAAAAATCCTGGAAACTTTTTGTTTCGTCTTCATACTCCCCAAGGCACCCGGCAACGAACCCGCTGTCGCCACGACTCAAAAATGTGATGGAGATTGCGCTCCCATGGCTTTTTTTCACACGGAAAATTATTGTTGTACGTCTCTACCAATTTTGCAGATGCCATATTGATGGAAAGTCCAAAATAATATTTTAGTAAAAAGAATCTATATAAATAAAAAAAAAATTCACTAATAAAAAGTTTGAAATAATTTCCTTTTGATTTGTATAAATACGCATCAACTGTTAACGAAATTGATAAAAATCAAATATTATTTGCAATACAATCTCTTCGGAGGCGGCGCAAAATTGAAAATTTTCCAAATCACAGATGTTGCTGATTATGATTTCATTGGAATAAGGTAGGTTGTAAGAGAAGATATATTAATATGTGAAAGCATTTAAGGATTTTCGTAATTTCCAGTGTCAAAAATTTTGCGCTGTGTTCGAAAAGATTGTGTTGTAAACAATATTTGATTTTTATCAATTTCATTAACAGTTGGTGTGTATTTATACAAATCAAAAGGAAATTATTTCACACTTCTTATTAGTGAATTTTTTTAGTGAGTTTCAAAAAGATTGTATTGTAAATAATATTTTATTTTTATCAATTTCATTAACAGATGGTGTGTATTTATACAAATCAGAAGGAAATTATTTCATACTTTTTATTAGTGAATTTTTTTAGTGCGTTTCGAAAATATTGTGTTGTAAATAATATTTGATTTTTATCAATTTCATTAACAGTTGGTGTGTATTTATACAAATCAAAAGGAAATTATTTTATACTTTTTATTAGTGAATTTTTCTAGTGCGTTTCGAAAAGATTGTGTTGTAAATAATATCTGATTTTTATCAATTTCATTAACAGATGGTGTGTATTTATACAAATCAAAAGGAAATTATTTCATACTTTTTATTAGTGAATTTTTTTAGTGCGTTTCGAAAAGATTGTATTGTAAATAATATTTTATTTTTATCAATTTCATTAACAGTTGGTGTGTATTTATACAAATCAAAAGGAAATTATTTCATACTTTTTATTAGTGAATTTTTTAGTGCGTTTCGAAAAGATTGTATTGTAAATAATATTTGATTTTTATCAATTTCATTAACAGTTTGTGTGTATTTATACAAATCAAAAGGAAATTATTTCATACTTTTTATTAGTGAATTTCTTTAGTGCGTTTCGAAAAGATTGTGTTGTAAATAATATTTGATTTTTATCAACTTCATTAACAGTTGGTGTGTATTTATACAAATCAAAAGGAAATTATTTCATACTTTTTATTAGTGAATTTTTTTATTGCGTTTCGAAGTCGGTTTAATTTTTATTTTATCAAATATTCTTATTTCACATTTTTTGTTATGACAATAGTTATTAACAAATTCTATAAATTTTTGCAAGTGGGATCGTCGCGGAAATATTTTTTGCTATAACAATGGTTATTAACAATAACAAATTACATAAATTTTTGCAAGTGGAAAAATCGAAAAAGGAAAGGCGCATACAGGTCGAATTGAGTAACCTGCTCCTTTTTCAAAGTTGTTTAGAAAAATGTAAAATTCGGGAAAAAATGAAAATGATTTTTTCTCGAACTCAATACCATAATTCACGATACAAACGATGGATATGCGTAATTCTGTTTTTGTTTTGTTTGTTATGGTCCTGCAAAAGTTTTCAGGAAAAAAGATTCGAGACAATTACAAAGGAAAGTCGGAAAATTCGGACAAACTGCAAAAATCATAATTTTTGAAACGGTACAAGTAGCAGGTTGACATGTTTGGCTGCGCATTATTGATTCCCAATGAGTTCGTCATCGAGCACAATGATCGCAAACAAATTTATTGGAATTTCGACAGGACAACATTTGTTGGATCAACTGTAGCATGTAAATATGAGATTTATAAATTTCAATAGTCATTACAAATTTTAGAATATTTACATCCAACAACATTATTATTTCAGAATATAAATTTCAAACAGTTTCAATACGCTTGAACTGCCCAATAAATATTTTGAAGAGTTTGCAGAATTTTCGGCAATATTTGCATCAGTTTTATAACTAAAGCACGAAAACATTTGAACGATGAAAGTTTGACTTTTTCCGAAATAAAATTTTCATACACTGAAAGGAATGAAGAAAAACGTTTTTCAGGTTCGCATTCACGGCATAAGAGCGTCTATAAATATTTCACTGAATGTTGAAAAGCGTGAAGAAGAGTTAAAATCGAAAACAATATATTATTTCTTGATTTATCTAGTCTAATGTATAGCTTTATGTGGCTACACGAATTATTATATTCCATCATAAAAATCATCCCCGTCAAGATGTTTACATGCATTACATGCATTTTTGAAATGCATAATTTGTATTTATTTTAGCCTGTCCAACATGATGAAAAAACCATGCTAACTTGAACTTTTATTACTGAAATTTATAGGTGAATTAATTTAGCACATCATTCTAATTACCCTCAGACACTGACGCGCGCAGTCTAGCGTGATAGCAGATGCGGCAAGAAACCATTAATATTAATTTACAAGCATAATTCTACGAGATGCTAGCTACACTCAAGCTTCGCGAAAATAACAAGCTGCTCTGGATATACAGTCGGATAATAAAAGTCTCCGAACACCTTTCGAGAAGGAATAACTTTATTAAAAGTGAACTAACAATAAGTCATGTCAATAGTTATGGAATAAAAAATGTGGAACTGTTATCAGTGAAAAAAGAGATATGAGAAAGTTGTAAAACGTAACCCTTAGTTATTTCTCTGTCACCATGACTAATTGCAATTTGAAGAGCTACTAAACAAATAACAAATGAATAATTGAAAATCCTATTTTAAGACAAGAAAATTGAAAGAATTAATGGAAAAAATGATTAGAAAAAATGTATGCTTATTACGATAATTATCAGAAAATAAAAATCTGTTTCTAATGAATTGTAGTGGAACTTTCATCCCGATTTCAAGAGTTAAATGTCACGATCTAGCCCACTGTGTAAAATCAACAATTTTTAAGATATCGAAAAATCCTTTGAGATTCGTTCATAAGTCACTGAAGACTACAGCATAAACAAGAAAAAGATATTCATCGGTAGTTAGGAAAAATTTTTTGATGAATTTCATCTTGATATCTCTTATGGTTGAAAAGTTATAGTAAAATGCCAGATTGAGTCTAGTTTCTCCCCTTACCCTTCTGCTATGTCAGACATATAAAGGAAATAAATAGTGGATATTTTTATCGATCGCAATTTTTGATATATAAGAATTAATTTTTCGCGGCGCCCTTTGACATATTCGCTACAGTAGAGCCAAGTATAGTAAATAATGATCGTACCAGGGCGCCGCGAAAAATTAATTCTTATATACAGTGACTCCCATTAATATTCGGACGTTCTAAAAAAAACGATAACTGGTTTAACAGTGAACTATACGACTTGAATTTTGTTGGGAAGCTAGAGCAAATAGTTTACTACAGAATGTGGAAAAACATTTTTTCAAAAATTGCAATTGATCGGAGTTGTTGAAAAAATACTAAAAGTTGCAGTTCACAACTTTTTTATGTGGGCCTATATTGAAAATTTTAAAAATAAGTTTTGTAGATCTGTGTCAAATAAGAATTCATTTTTCCTCTATTTAATTTAAACCCTCTAGCGGGTCTAGGACGAAACACAAACACCACCACCTTTCCTTTTTCCTCTACTATTTGGAAGAGCACATGTATGTCACTTTGACATATTCGCTACAGTAGAGCCGAGTATAGTAAAATAATGATCGAACCAAAGCACCGTGAAAAATTAATTCTTATATATAAAGGAAATGTAGGAAGTGTGGATTTGTATGTTTCCTGTTGTATGAATGTGAGGATCGTGTATGTGTACGTGAGTGCCGCGATACTGCGATTGCGACATATCTTGTTAAATCAATATTTGTTCTAGAAAATGTATAAACATTTGATACGAAACACGTCACGTTTGATTTAAATACGATACGATTACGTTAATTTTTATTCAGGTGTCAGTTGTGTACTTTCTTTTCAGATTAAAAACAGTTACTCAATATCTTTTCTCTTACAGAAATTAAAATGGATAAACATTTATAGATTAACCATCCGTCTCCAAGCTGAAGTTTACACGCTCTGTAAACATATAACGAAACAATTTTAAGTTTTAATATTCAAGGGTTTAATACAGGGTTAGGCGAAACTTCCGTTTATAGCAAAAATCAGAATTCGATGAAATTTTGAAAATAGGTTCATTTTTTATTAAAATGACGATTACCAGAAGGATTTCTCCCGTTTCGAAAAAAAATTTTTTATCATTTCAATGTTGCGCTCTAGCTTACCGATTACTGACTTACCGACTTTGTAGTTTATGTTTCTGCTGTGCGCATGGGTCTGTGTGATGTGAGAGTTTGTCAAATGCTTTTAGAGTTGTATAAGTCGTATAGGTTAACAATGAGTCATTTAAATTTGTTTTACATTGTAAAAAAGTGAAAGATTTTGACTCGACAAACCAGAATTCGATGAAATTTTGAAAATAGGTTCAATCATCTATAAACGAATCCTCTTTAGTTTAAAGTAATACATATGTAAGGTAAACTTGAAAATTTTAAAAACTACTCCTGGACCTAACCACAACTCATTCTAATTGACGCATGCGCATAGCACGAACATAAAGAAAATCGGTAAGTCAGTAGTCGGTAAGCTAGAGCGCAACATTGAAATGATAAAAAATTTTTTTCGAAACGGGAGAAATCCTTCTGGCAATCGTCATTTTAGTCAAAAAAGAACCTATTTTCAAAATTTCATCGAATTCTGATTTTTGCTATAAACGGAAGAACAGCCCAGGTTTATTAACTTCCCGATTCATAGGGAAGTTATGGTAATTTTAGATTATATTGGCACAGTTAGTTTCCATTAATTTGAAAGTGAGTTTTGTCCATCTAAAATGGCCATTTGGCACACCATGCGCCGACGTGAATTTGTTAAACCGACCTTAATGCGTTGGCAGCCATATTGTTTCTTGGCGTATACGCAGTTCTGACGAAGTATGACGAATGGAATATAAAATCCGCTGGAATAACAAAACGCTGCGTCCAGAGGCGCAAAGTAGATCGCACCTTTATCGTAAATTCGCTCGGTCGATTGAGCTTCTATTTTGCAGTAAATAATTTCAGATAATTGTTGGTGCATGCTTCAGTACAGACACGAAATTCCTACATTAAACAGAAACGCGTCACCTGCGATCGATCGATTGGTAATCATTCACAGTTTGTGAATGAGGCTGTCGAATGCGAGACATGTATCCAAATATGGATTATCTACGCATGTAATACGATCACACGTTACTGCATGTACGGCAGCCATAGTTTATTGTACGTGAAATATTAACATCGGGAACAAGAACAAAATCTTCGATGTACGTAAATGACATTTTGTGCAGACTGAAACATCGTTTTAAATTCCCATTATGCGAAATAAAATCTTTACACTTCAATTACGATCTATATAGAAGACAAGTTACAATACATTTTCCTCGTGAATGCTTTTTATACAGGGTGTCTCAAAACTCCTGCATATCCCGGAAATGGGAGGTTCCTGAGATCATTTAAAAGACATTTTCCTCTGCAAAAATGCTGTCCGCGGTATTGTTTAGGAGTTACTAAGAAAAAACACGGACCAATCAGATCGCGGTTACAGCGGGTTGCTGCTGACGCCATTTTTGCAGAGGAAAAGGTCGCTTCAAATGACCTCTGGAACCTCCCATGTCCGGGATTTGCAGGAGTTTTGGGACACCCTGTATGTTGAACATAGTGTATCGACACTGTTCAACTCATTTAATCCTTCTACTGTTTCGAATTGCATTTATTTATTGTTGTCATAAATGCGTCAAATCCGCAGTCTATTGATTATACATATTGTAATATACAGGTGTCTCAAAATTGCTTCAACATCCGGAAATGGGAGGTTCTTGAGAACATTTGAAGCAACATTTTTCTTTGCAAAAATGGCTTTCTTAAGGAATTATTAACGAAAAACACTGACCAATCAGAGCGCGAACTAGATGCGTGTTGGTGTTGGAATTCAACGATACCATAGCGTCTTAGTTATAAGGGTTTAGGCGTGAGGGGTGGTTTTTCCCAAAGAACGAAGAGCCTCATTCTAAATGACGCATGCGCACAGTACGAAGATAAAGTAGAAAGTCGGTAAGTCGGTAAGGTAGAGCGCGACATTGAAATGATAAAACATTTTCTTTCGACTCGCCAAAAATCCTTCTGGCAATGGTCATTTTAGGAAAAAAAGAACCTATTTTCAAAATTTCATCGAATTCTGAGGTGGACGGTAAGCGGAAGAACAGCCAAGCCACGTTCGCTATTTTTCCGAAGGAAAAGGTCGCTTCAAATGACCTCTGGAACCTCCCATGTCCGGGATTTGCAGGAGTTTTGGGACACCCTGTATGTTGAACATAGTGTATCGACACTGTTCAACTCATTTAATCCTTCTACTGTTTCGAATTGCATTTATTTATTTTTGTCATAAAAGCGTAAAATCCGCAGTCTATTGATTATACATATTGTAATATACAGGGTGTCTCAAAATTGCTTCAACATCCGGAAATGGGAGGTTCTTGAGAACATTTGAAGCAACATTTTTCTTTGCAAAAATGGCGTCCACGGCTTTGTTAAGGAATTATTAACGAAAAACACTGACCAATCAGAGCGCGACCTAGACGCGTGTTGGTGTTGGAATTCAACGATACCATAGCGTCTTAGTTATAAGGGTTTAGGCGTGAGGGGTGGTTTTTCCCAAAGAACGAAGAGCCTCATTCTAATTGACGCATGCGCACAGCACGAAGATAAAGTAGAAAGTCGGTAAGTCGGTAAGGTAGAGCGCGACATTGAAATGATAAAACATTTTCTTTCGACTCGCCAAAAATCCTTCTGGCAATGGTCATTTTAGGAGAAAAAGAACCTATTTTCAAAATTTCATCGAATTCTGAGGTGGACGGTAAGCGGAAGAACAGCCAAGCCACGAATGTTGAGGGAATTTTGAGACACCCTGTAGTTTTACATACATACAGTGGAGTGGGCAGGCAAGGTAGAATTTTCGTGGAGGCTTTCAGAGCCAAATATCGCGACTTTACAAAATATGTCATGGATTCTCATGAATTTGCACGCTTTCCAACGACCACCGAATGAATCGCCACTGTCTCCAACACCGGTAACAGATATCGACGGGAATGATTAAAACGGATCCGTACAAATGGAGGAATAGACTTCTGAAAAGCTCGTTGCACGGTCTGGTCCTCTTTCCATTCGCTCTTTCAAGGCATCGACACCGGTTAGATACGATCGAGAGATGGATGCATTCACGCCGGGGCGTGAAGACTGGTTTCCGCCTTTTTCGTCGCCGGCAAGCCGGAAATACGCGACGGTCAAGCTGAAGGAGAAGAAGTGTGCAGCGAAAGAGGCGACACTGCCCTAATAAGTCGATAGAGTAGGGTAAACGGTCCATTTACTGTCGTCTACCCAATTACTGTCTTCCTCAACTGCTTTACTGGAAATAACAAATAAACGTCACGAGGTTCTACACAAATCAATTTTGCGTGCAACTGAAACAGCCTCACGCCATTCCCCTCTTCCATTGATTTTTATAGAATGAAAAGAAATGTTGCTCTTACTTGAAAGTTATTCGTGAGGCCATTGGAGACAACTTTTTTTAAGAAGTTCAGAAGATATTAACGAAAAACACCGACCAATCAGAGCACGGTGGGCGGAGTCTGGTCGGCCATTGCCAATGCCTCTGATTGGTTCGCGTTTTTTAATGAAGCATCTCATGATCTTTGAAGGAATTATAACTTTTTGTGATGTACATATGTACATTTTCATGTAATGGAACATTCAAGTGACTCTCGTACAATAGGACATTCTAACGGGTGTTCATATGATAATGGAGGTTTCATGTTTCGACCCATCACCGTGTCGCGCGAATGAGAATGCGTCAACGAGATCAAGACCAGTCTTTAGGGGAGTTTATTCGAAGTGTGATAGCCGTGAAATTGTCTCCTTGATGGGGTAGATCACTTTAGAAGATCGACTTTCTTATTTCACGTTCGCTGAACTTCGGAGAATTGCATAAGAAGCTTTCAATACATTCGGAATATTTTGCAGTTATTTTCTGTAGAAAGGTTTTTCCGGAAGTGTCTTTCATTGTCAATTACAAAGGATGAGTATATGAAAAAAAATTATTTTCTACTTTTTAGTGCATGTTGATGTAAGCGTGGTGTTTAGTTTTTTATATAAACACCACGCTTGTATCAACATGCACTGAAAAGTAGAAAATAATTATTTTGCAGATTAGTGACTATAAATGAATATAGTCACTATAGTTTAGTCAATATAGTTTAGCGATCCACGCTTTTATTTATAGTCACTAATGTCTTAAAAATAATTTTCTCCTTTTCATTGCATTTTAATGTGAGCGTGAATTAAAAAAGTGTTTTATGTATTTTTTATTTTCTATTTTTTAGTCTTCTTTAAATGGAACACAAGATATAATAATACTGGCATGAAATAGTAAGATAGAAATACAAATATTAACTATAAATAAAAGTATAATTATAAGATTTGACACATACAACAAACAACACAAGTTAATGTAAGCATTGTAAAAAGAATTTAATCCAATTTAGTATTTATATTATTAACTTTTTGTAACATTAGAATTTTTTTTGTATAATATTTTTAACTGTAACGAAAATGATTCGTAATACTATCAGGTAGATTGAATTTGTCTTGGAGAAGTAGTCGAGTTTCTTTCGAGTTGAACGTCGCGTAGAAATTAGGTAAAAGTGTGTACCTTGACGAATGAACGCGTGCACATTAATACCTGAAAATTGTGTCACCAGAACTACTTATTTCGCTCTTATTTCACATTTCGCTCGCTTACGGCGCTAAGCATGCACACCGCCGTCAAAAGAACGAGACTTTAATTACATTAGAATGAAACGCGGTTGTTTGCTTAGATACTTGGCCTAGCGGGAATCCTCTAACGAGTAAAGGAGCTAACAAAGCGGGGCCAGGGACTCGCGTTCTCCTAACCTGTGTCATTGTCAGAAACATTACTGCGGGGCCGTGGAAAATTACTTACGCAAGACGATTTTCCGTCTCAATTAACCGTGTATTCGGTGGCTAACACTAAACCTACCAAGGCTTAAAAGTAACTGGTACATGCTTATGAAAATAACAAGATGTGCTCCACTAAAGATATCTGTACAATACTTTCTTATGAAATTATTTTTATTACATCAATAATTGTAAAATAAAAAATCTGGACCGGTAGTTTTTGACTGGTGACAGTAGGTCTAGTGTCAAGGATAAATTGAAACGCTAAATGGAAAGTGATTTTATGAAGATTATTATACCTGTTTAATTGAAGATTAAAATGTAACGCTAGCTAAATTAAGTTTCGCTAACATTACAGATTTTTTCTTTTTATCAACATCTTTATTGCTATTAATGAATCCGAGTGGTTTCGAGACTTTATATTTTTGTTGCTACGAATCTCCGTTGATAGTTCTTCGTACTAGGCGCCATCTCGTTTAAGTAGCTGAACTAAAATTGTCTCTAGACTTGCTCTAGACACTGCCTTCATGAAAACATTGTCCTTGAACGAGCATGTTATGAGCTGTGTGAGGGCTCATTCTAAAGAGGAAGGATGATCGCAGGTCGCTTTGCTCATAATTTAAGTAAAAAAACCGTTTTGTATTAAAAAAATACATGGGAACCTCAGGGTGGTTGTCTCGATTTATTTCCCCTACTTTGGACGCTCATAGTATTAAATATAAACATCATCTAACTAAATCATGACCAGAGCGACCTGTGATACACCTTCCTCTTTAGAATGAGCCCTCACACGGCTCATAACATGCTCGTATAAGGACAAACAATGTTTTCCCGCAAACACTGTTTTCATTTGTGTTTTTCTAGTAATATTCTGGTAATATCTATGGTACCCTACCCTCTTAATTTCCGTCCGTACCTGGGTACCTTTGATCCCGTCGTTGCCATAAAACGTCTAAAACGTTCGTTGCCTTAGGTTCGTTGCCTCACACGGCTCATAACATGCTCGTATAAGGACAAACAATGTTTTCCCGCAAACACTGTTTTCATTTGTGTTTTTCTAGTAATATTCTGGTAATATCTATGGTACCCTATCCTCTTAATTTCCGTCCGTACCTGGGTACCTTTGATCCCGTCGTTGCCATAAAACGTCTAAAACGTTCGTTGCCTTAGGTTCGTTGCCTCACATGGCTCATAACATGCTCGTATAAGGACAAACAATGTTTTCCCGCAAACACTGTTTTCATTTGTGTTTTTCTAGTAATATTCTGGTAATATCTACGGGTACCCTTTTTTTACATGAGGAAAATGCTTTTACGCATACCCTGTACCCCCTGGGAGAGATACAGGGTTGTGTGGGGCTTACGTGGCCAGAAGGGCTCACAGTACCCACTAACGACCTCATGATAACCTTCCCTAAGCTAATCGGGGGAGGCTGGGATCTCCGAAGAACACAACCAGCCATCTTCGCCCTTGGCCTCTATGGGACCCCGTCCCGAAAGGGAGAAAAGCTCCCCCCAGCAATACCTAATCTATCAGGGCGCAAGCAGGTTGCCCACTTGCACCCCCCAAAAAATAATTCACCACGAAGGGAATCGAACCCGGGCCTATGGCGTAACAGTTCAGCTCGCTGCTTTAATTGCAAATATCTCGAGAACTATCTATGGGTACCCTACCCTCTTAATTTTCGTCAGTACCTGGGTACCTTTGATCCCGTCGTTCTCATAAAACGTCTAAAGGTCAATTTATACTACACGGACGGATCAGCCACGGACAGAAAGACAATGCTTAAGGAATAGGGACTCTGGCCACCAGATTCCGTCGGAAGATGACGCGGCAGAGTCCCTATTTCTTAAGCATTGTCTTTCTGTCCGTGTAGTATAAATGGACCTTAAAACGTTCGTTGTCTTAGGTCTAACGCGGCTGGCGATTGCTTTCAGCTACAGCGTGTCTGGCTTCCAGATAGCTGGAAATTCCAAGGTTTGGTCACCAAATGTTGGGGTTGGCAAATCTTCGGAACCGCTGCAAGCGCATAGTTTAAATTCCATCCATCCCTAAATCGTCCCAAAAAAAGTAGAGAGGAATCGGTTAGAAGTAAGGAGGACCGAGGTGAGAAGTATGGGAACTCTCGGTCCTTCGGTTAGATTGCATCGTGACTGTTCGTGACCTCTGGATCGCTACACATTTTAGTTTAAATTGCAACTAGACTGCATCAGGGTAGACGTATTACTTAGACTGCGTTTCGCGTCATTTCTTAGTTTAACGCTAATAACTATAAAAGCAGTTCTCGCTACCAAATCTTTGCATAGCGCAAATATAGTGCTTTATAGTACCTTGTTCTATCTTTTGTCCTTCCAAACTCGGAAGGTGGTCTTTCGACAATACCCTAGCGGGCACCTCGCTGTGCGAATATCACAAAGCCCGAACGGTTCGTGCAAAATCTACCACGGGCATAAACAATTCAAGTGGAAATTTGCAGGTTCGTATATTTTTATTAAGGGTGTCAATCCGGTCTCTACACGAGGGTTGCAAGGGTTTCGTATTTTTCGATTCTTGTCTCTATAATGTACATTTCAGTGTTCTAGGTAGACACAATCACTAAATAAGAGATTAATTTATGAGGGACGTATCCTAAGAATGGCTTAATGTTACGTATTCGAGGCGCAATTTACGTTATTCGTCGATCGTGGGTTTATGAAAATGTCACTCCGGTACTTGTTGTCGAATAATGTCATTTGCACCTCGAATACGTAAACTTAAGCCATTCTTAGGATACGTGCCTCATAGATTAATCTTTTATCTAGCGATTGTGACTATCTAGAACACTGAAATGTGCATTATAGAGTCAAGAATCGAAAAATACGGAACCCTTGCAATCCTCGTGTACGTATACGCGTCTAGCGCTGTGTCCCTCACACTCGAGAGTTTCTTTTCAGGGTTAAATTCGGGGGGAGATTACGATAACCGTGGCCCCTACTTTGAAGGTTATATTTGTGTTCCTGGGATTATTTTAAGAAAAAAATGTGTATATAACAGGTATCCAATGGGCTCCGTTTAGCCGGTAAAGTAGATTTCTTGTTTTCATAAAACTGCAAATATCTCGGAAGCTATGCGAGATATGGCAAAATATCAAGAAACCTTTTTTGTAGAAAATTAAATTTCCAATAGTTTATGTCCTATGACATTTTTCTATCAACTGCGCAGTTTCCGAGTATATTTATATTTCGTGAATTTGCAGAACAACTGCCTCTCCCCCGAAATAATAATCGGTGGAACTTAAAGGCTTCGTTCTGAAAAAATCAAATTCTGGAAGACATCTACAATGGGAAGATTATGTAAATAGAGTGAGTTAGGGTTAGGTCGTGAGAGGGGGCCGATCGCGCATACGAAAATCCAGGGGTAGTCTAGTAGTAATTTCAAGTGAATATTTTTCGTGGAAAATGGACTTTTAACATCATTTTAACGTTTCTTATAGGAAATTCAGTTTCCTACAAAAAAGGTCTCTTGATATTTTGCCATATCTCGCATAGTTTCCGAGGTATTTACAGTTTTATAAAAAACAAGAAATCTACTTTACCGACTAAACGGAGCCCATTGGATACCTGTCGTATACACATTTTTTTCTTAAAATGATCCCAGGAACACAAATATAACCTTCAAAGTAGGGGCCACGGTTATCGTAATCGTGACAAATTCGGATCTAGGGTAACTGCACCAGTGAATGAACGGGCACCAGTAAATAAACGCTTTTGTATATTTCAACAAATTTTAACCCGGACGGCATACTAGCGATAAAATTGTGATTAAAGAGTTAAATAAATAGGAGAATATTGTTTAGTAATTTTGTTCATTGATTGGACTAGGATTATTCAATTACTAGAATGTAGTGTTCATTGACTGGTATTTTTCATATTTTTGATTTAACGTTTAATAAAGAAGAATAATAATAATTTCATTGTATTTGTGTTCATTTATTTTTGACAAATGAAGTATACGGAGCTATTTGGCATATATGAGATTCCTTTAATTCACATAGTTTTTTTTAAAATAAAATATTTTCCTGAACAATTTCTTAAACGTTCATTCACTGGTGCAGTTACCCTACACCCTTAAGTAGACAACGTAATTTGTTTTCATCGACAGAGCCGAAAATTTAAGGAATGAAATATTCAGAAGCACCGAACGAGGGGAGTTGACTCGAATTGAGGGGAAACATTTACCCCTTCTCCAGTATCGGATTAGTGAGTGAGGAATAGAGTCGTGGAAGGGGAAGAGCAGTTGTAGAGTGGGGACACAAGTTGTAAAGTGGGGAGACAAGTCTTGATCTGGCGACACTGCACTCAGGCACCGGAATGGCGGAAAAAAAGTGGCCAGCATCGAATTTCTTCGAATTGGCGGTTAGGGCGTTTCGCAGTAGTTCTTTCGCACCGTTCCCTTAGCAGGCCAGTAAAATATTCCCTTTCGTACCATTAAGTTCTTTATACGTTTCACTTAGCTTCTTTGCGAGTGGTATCGTTACGTCGATGACGGGAAAAAGGAACGGGATATTACCGGATTGTATCAAAGGGAGCCTCTGAGAATTCTCTCTCAGTCAGTCAGGCGGGTTGGGTAACGTGCCGCGGTCGGAAATGCGAATTCTCTTTACTTCTTCATTGTCCACCGTGGTTCCGATGGGGGTGTATTTGCTTTTCGGAGAAAGTAAACTCACGGAGCTTTTCATACACGCGCGACTCGCAGCGCTAACTCAATTTTACCGGAACGACGCCAACGTGTGCGCAGAGAAAGGACGGTTATTTGCCTTCCTACATGGCTCCACGCGGTGCCGTATGCCGCGCCATCTTTCATGTAAAATATTGGCAAAGATTGGGAATGTCTGTCTTGAATGGAATGCTCGTAGACAGTTCGAATAATATCGACTAGCCCGGAGAATTGACGAGAGGGATTTTACAAACATTTTCTGCCGACTCCACCTGCGGATACAGAACAATATTCTCCACGCAGAAGAAAGATTTCGTTGCGATTCGATCGGTTACAGCGAGAACACCCCTGGCGATTGTATAGGAAGTCCTGTCCAAAATTACACTAGGTTACGCGATTCATTGATACATAACTGGTTAAACGTTGAACTATACTGCTTGAATTTTTTGGAGAAGCTAGAGCAATTAGTTTGCTACAGGATGCGAAAAAAGAATTTTGTCAAAAATTGCAATTCATCGGAATTATTAAAAAAATACCGGAAGTTGCATTTTACAACTTTTTTATGTGGACCTACGTTGAAAATTTTAAAAATACGTTTTGTAGACCTGTGTCAATTAAACATACTCTAAAAATTTCGTCAAAATCGGTCGACGTTGCAATGAGCTACAAACGTTTAAATATGTTAAAAATTGCAGATTTTCACGATTTTCGGCCTTCAACTGCAGTAAATCTAATGATTCTTGCATCTTTCAATCGTCGTCGTTGTTTTCCACATCAGCCGATTGCGATGAAACTTTCACAGAGCATATAATTGACACAGATCTACAAAACGAATTTTTTAAATTTTCAATACAGATCCACATAAAACAGTTGTAAAATGCAACTTTTAGTATTTTTTTTATAATTCAGAGGAATTGCGATTTTTCACACATTTTCTTTCGCATCCTGTGGCAAACTAATTGCACTAGCTTGCCAAAAAAATTCAAATCGTATAGTACAATATTAAAAAAGTTACCGTCTTTGTAAGAGTGTCCGAATATTAGTGGGTGTAACTGTATAAGAATTAATTTTTCGCGGCGCCCTGGTACGATTATTATTTACTATAAATTATAATTATGATATCGGCGCCAGGTTCGATCCTTTTAAAAAGGATATCATAATTATAATTTATTTCAATTTTTCGATCGATAAGAATTTTTCCTTTATTATTTACTATACTTGGCTCTACTGTAGCGAATATGTCAAAGGGCGCCGCGAAAAATTAATTCTTATATATCAAAAATTGCGATCGATAAAATATCCACTATTTTTAAATAATGGAGTTAAAAAACGTCTGTTACGCGATTCAGCTGCGCGAAATTAATTTCTAATCACAGACGAAATTTTTAATTGGAAAATTATTTTGAATAAATTCTAATCACCAGGAACAGTTTTTAATGCTAATTTTTATAAGATCATTGTTAACGGGAGAGTCCAATCTTTTAGGATTAAAAAGCATTCTTGTTAGAGACAGTTTAGAATATTACATATTTCAATCAAGAAATAAATTATATTTGTTCTTGTTAGAAACTATCAATGAATGTTACAATCTAAATCTGTCGTTTATTTATTGATATTAACGTAGATACTCCACGGTTGAAAGCTTTTTTGTGTTCCTCTTGTGGAACCACTTTTAATAAACATTCTAAAACTATTTTTTCATGTAGCTTTTGTTATAGATCATGAAATATTTGTTCTTATGTGAGGACACTGTTCCATGAGGCTAAACATGTGGTTACAGCAACGTCAGTTATATTTATTATAATTATATTTTAATTTACACTAAGCAAGTGAGTTACAATTATAATTTTCTTAAATTTACAAATTAAAAAAAAAAGGTTTATAATTATATTTGCTCCACAGTACTAATAGAAATTGTCGGTTAATTTACAGACACAAAATTTTATTAATTTCTTGAAAATGATCTAAATATAGATCGAAACGTCGAAATTTTGATTTTGTGATATTTTGCAAATAGTGTAGAAGTAGTTTTTACCATTAAAAATTTTGTTTAAAACCTATCTACGATCGATACTAAGATATTATTATAAAGAAGCTCTTTTACTTTTTTTTACAACTTTACCAATTTTTCCTAGAGCTAGGTAAAGTACTCTTTCAAATAGTAAATTGTAAATATCAATTTCATTTGAAGTTACAAGTCCACTTTAGAATATGAAATATATTAATTATTAGATACAGTTTTCAAAACAGTACCTAAAATATTATTTTTTTGGGAGATTCTCAAAACAGACAGAATTTAATTTGAATTATTTCCCCACAGATTTCTTTATTACATTATTACTTATAATGAATGCAATTTCAAGCATTTATCGTAACGCACACGTATATTAACGTGCAAAGCTCTGCCCATGGCTACTAAAAACTTCGGCGGTGATTAGACGTCCCTGGCACATTACGTGATTTTTTAATTAAATTTTTTCTCTCGTGCTGTACACGGTTCGCATTTATATTCAGCTTAAACGTAGCTTGCTACTTGGGCATAACAATTTCACCGTAAGTACTCACTATGTGGCTTGAAAAAGTAAATGACACGTTTGAAAATATAGTTCGCACAAACAAAGGTTTATTTTTTCAGTTTGCTACACAGAATAACACCATTGGACTTTCGTTTCAAGTATCTTGAATATGATTTGTTGTTCCTGAGATATAATTCACGAAGAAGAACATTTTTTCAAGGGTTGTTTCCACCCCTTTAAAGCGAGAAATTGCACCGAAAGAAACATGTTTGAATTAGGCATAACTGGCTCTACTTGTGTGCAAAATTTCGTAATTATTTTAACTCACGGTTTCAATAACTGTTAGTCTCCTTAATTGAAAAGAAATCTGATAAATTATCGAGTAATTAATTTTTTATATCGTTCACCGTGTCCGTTCTTACGTCGTCAAAAAACAGATTCTCGAACCGATCGGGGAATCGATTATCGAAGGCAGACTGTTTGAAGTACACTTCCGGATGAAATCGTCCGAAACATACACATGATTTTCATGATTCTCCCATCGGAACCAATACGCCGTACGATGAGAACAGTTTTCGGTTTTATTACGCTGTAAATCTTGGATATAAAAAAAAACGCTCGATGTAACTTTTATTAACTTGTGTGGTTGATACGGTGCACTCACTGCGCCGCTGTGAAACTGAAACGTTTCGACGACCGTCGGAGTTTATATCTTCCAAAAATTTTGATATTGCAGGTGAAAAAAAGGAATGCTTTTATGGACAGAGTTAAATGGAATTGTTCTGCTACGTTTAAGTTTATACTTCGGAAGTAAATATTCAGATCCAATATTTTCTGAGGACAACCGTACCAAACTATCAGAGTACTATTACCAAATACGACTCCAAAACATTTGATTGACTATCTGATAGTTGAAAGGGAAGAAATTTTTATAGCACATTCATATCATATATGAAATCATAATTGAAAATTGTAATTATTTGGTGTCGTTCTGAAAGAATTTGTCAAACTTCATTTATAAAATTATAACAAATGATGGTTGGTCAAGATGCATCAATTAATCAATAAACAATTGATCAAAGGTAAAAATGATTACAAAATAGAAACGACAATTTTCAGATCCAATGTTTCCTGAAGACAACCGTACCAAGCTATGACAGTACCATTACCAAATACGACTCCAAAACATTTGATTGACTATCTGATAATTGAAAGGGAAGACATTTATATAGCACATTCATATCATATATGAAATCACAATTGAAAATTGTAATTATTTGGTGTAGTTCTGAAAGAATTTGTCAAAATTCATGTATAAAATTATTATATAACATTTATAAAATAACATTTGATGGTTGGTCAAGATGCATTAATTAATCAATTAGCGATTGATCAAAGGTAAAAATGATTACAAAATAGAAACGACAATTTTCAGATCCAATGTTTCCTGAAGACAACCGTACCAAACTATCAGAGTACTATTACCAAATACAACTCCAAAACATTTGATTCACTATCTGATAGTTGAAAGGGAAGAAATTTTTATAGCATATTCATATCATATATGAAATCACAATTGAAAATTGTAATTATTTGGTGTCGTTCTGAAAGAATTTGTCAAAATTCATGTATAAAATTATAATATTTGATGGTTGGTCAAAATGCATCAATTAACAATTGATGAAAGGTAAAAATGATTACAAAATAGAAACGACAATTTTCACATCCAATGTTTCCTGAGACAACCGTACCAAACTATGAGAGTACCATTACCAAATACGACTCCAAAACATTTGATTGACTATCTGATAATTGAAAGGGAAAAAATTATTATAGCATATTCATATCATATATAAAATCACAATTGTAAATTGTAATTATTTGCTGTAGTTCTGAAAGAATTTGTCAATATTTATGTATAAAATTATAACATTTGATGGTTGGTCAAGATGCATCAATTAATCAATAAACAATTGATCAAAGGTAAAATTAATTACAAAATAGAAGCGACAATTGTGTAAATAAAAAGTGAGCGACCAGAAAAATGAATTTCTACGATAACGCAATAAAAGGACTCTGATTTGTTTATTTAGAAATAGGATATGTTTGTTTTCACGTTATGTTTAAACTTTCTTTTATCGGAAACTGTTACTCGAATATATCAAATGTTTTATTTCGTCCATAAACATTGCCTCCTGCAGAAGTGTGGAGTACTGTACGGTCCTCCCATTTTTATTTTATCATCCCCGTTTCTTCGGCGTCACGTGTTACGCACCGCAACCGTGTTCCAAAAGTGATGTAAAATGTAAGAAAGGATACGCTCTTAAACGAGGTTTGAGAGACGCCTCCGCAATGCGATATTCCGGCAAGGTGAACCCATTGTATAGTCATGAAATCTACGGTTTGCTATTCGAAACACGTGCAGGACGGAGCGAGTAACGTCGCCAGTGCACAAGTTTTATAATACGACTGTATTTATAGCGCGAACCAACTTATCTAGATGGATTGATCGAATCTAGTTATTGAGCGACGTGTATACAAATCCAACAGCGTCACCGTTCCACTGAAAAATATTTTTGTATCTCCGGTCAGCAATTGTTTGCGAAATGGATTCGAGAAATTTATGTTTTGCTCAGAACCGCCGCGTGGGTACGAGTCGCCCGTGTGCAAAGGAAATTTAGTGTGTCTTGTTCAAACATGAACACGATTCGAATAATCTTCTTTTTTAGCAAAAATATCTATCGAAAATATTTGTTTCTGCTGCCATTAGTCTGTTCATGTTTCGGCTATTTTAGGTGGAAAAAATCCTACGCGTTTAGTGATATCAACGTAAGGTAAAGGTACTAGTAGTTGACCAGTTAAGAGAAGTTTTCCACGCGAACAACAGTAACCATTTACTCTGTCATCAAACAGCGAGAGTCGATGTCTGAAGACACTCTTTAAGTCGTCTAAATTATGTACCAAGGCCACTTTTTTAAAAAAGTTCACTTATACAAATTTAAGAAACATATTTACAAATTCAGTAATTGCTTCAGAAGTTGACCACTCATGAAAATGAAAAATCTATTGATAGTAATTGACCTCCTACTAGTTTCAATAATTTGCAGCACAAATTACGATTAAAGAATGAAATAAGAAACAAAACAAATCAATTCCATAAAAAGTTTAATTGAGGAACAGAGTAGACGTTGCAAGTTCATAGAGAATAGTATTAGAGAAATTTAACCAACAGATGGTATGGCATCCGAGGTTCACTTTCATCAAATGTGTACAGCTTATAAAAATCTTATTTTTTATGTTTTTCTATAAAATGGTCAATAACTCGTTCATGGTCAACTACTGGTACCTTTACCTTAGTTGTTGTCTTTGTAAAGAGGAGATCTTTATCTTTCAGTGTATAGTAATTTTTATAGCAATTTTTCAATTACATGTAACTTTTTATAGATAAAGTATCATCAATTTAGCACTCGACTGTTAATATAAAGGAATCTTTAAGAAAATTGAACTTGCACGTGCTATTGTGTGCCTAATGGCCAATTTAGATGGAAAATATCATAGATCATTTTACGCTTCTTGAAAAAAAAAATTTTTGTGTTAGATCAAGGAATTAAATTTAACATATGTGCAAGCTTTAAACGTAGTATTTACGTAAAAAATATTATAAAAAATTATATAAACAAATATAAGAAATGTAATAATAATATTAAACAAGAAATAAAAAATGTAGCAGTAATATTAAATAAGTATAACAATAATCTCTAAATATGACAACGGCTTTGTATTTTCGTCAGAGATAATGGTGATATTTTCCCATTTTATACGAACGGCAAATGTACGGACAAAATAAAAATGTACAGATAAAATGTATAAAAAACCTTTTTAAAAACCACGTTAATATTAAAATGCGCCAAAACGGAGAATTTAATTTTTTTTAACATTGGTGACCAGAAATAAAAGCATGGAGCGCCCACAAAGATTACGTCAATATAATTTAGCGCTTCACGCTTTTATTTATAGTCAATAATACCTAAAAAAATTATTTTCTTCTTTTTAGTGCGTTGTCATCCAGTTCTGAGCTATGTTTAATGTTTCAAGTCTCAAGTTCCTCGAGAAGTGGTTTAAAATTCGATTACAAGATTTGACGCATACAACAACATTGACACGACAAAGTACTATGCAATAATACTTACACTTATTATATATATAATAATATATAATAATATATAATAATATAATAATATATAATAATATAATAATATATAATAATATATAATAATAATATATAATAATATAATAATATACAATAATATATAATAATAATATATAATAATATAATAATATATAATAAATAATATTATATATTATTATACAATGTATAATATAATATATATTATATAATATATAATATAATATTATATAATAATAAATAATAATATAATAATATAATAAGTGTGGTAATAAAAGGGGAAAAATTTGACTGTTTTCTGTAAACCAGAATATACCAAAATGTACTCGAATATACTATAATATACTAAAATATACTAGAATATACTAAAATATACTGGAATATACTAGAACATACCAGAATGTACTAGAATCTAGTAAAATATACTAGAATATACTAAAATATACTAAATTATAGACTAATACAGTAGAATATACCAGAATGAACTAGTATGAATTATGTATTTATTATGTTTATGTTAAATGAAAGTGAAGCTATCTGATTTGTCCCTGTACTTAAAACTTCAACTTTTACTTAATTTGTTATTAGACAAATGCAAAATAGAAAATATTTGAAAAATACAAAATTGTTGTGCCGTTGTTTTCATTAGACTACATTTATAAACAAAAAAGAAAAATGAATGCAAGCCTTCCGCGCCCTTGCAATGAACAGAGAGACTTTTAATTTTGTATAAAAGTCCGCAGTCTACATTTATGAGAAAAACAGTGGTTCATTATTTCAGGAACTCGTTCGCCATCTTTCAGTTTGTTTTTTCAATTATCAACCACTTTGTTTCTTATTAGCTGGTCGTTATGTTTCATTTGTATTTGAAGGGTATAGTTTATTTTTATTTTCAGTTTCAATTTACCCTTTAATGGTCTGCTTCTCTTATCTCTCTTTTGTAGCTCTTTGATAATGATATTATCTTTCCTTTCTCTCTTTCTCGGCCGTTTCCCGACTTCCTCTAATACTTTAATTGTTTTCTGTAACTTTTTCTTCGTTCTACTCGTCTTACCCTGCTCGCTTCTACGTTTCCTTTTAAGCTTGACATTTCTTTTACTGAATCTACACTTCCCTGTCTTATTTCTGTCAAGCTGTTCTTCATATTTCTTATCTCTCTTGACAATTGTATTCACAAACTTGCTTAATATTATTATGATACACCCTCTCCTTTCTTTTTATACTTCATTGTCATCTTTCAAGAAGGTACACCATTTTCGAAACACCCTGTATATCGTATGGTAGTTTCATTCACGAAATAAAATTCTGAAAGTCTAAGGATGTTCTGGAGGTACAATGGGAGACAAAAGCACAATAAATTCGAAATCCATCAATATATTGGCAATGAAAGCCATTCACGAGTATATTTTGCATGAAAAAAATAGATTAATTTAAAAAGCTTTCATTTAATTAGTGAATGTCATGTTATATTTATTTTTTAATCAAATTGTCTTTGTATTATTAAAAGTCGTAAGTGACTTTTACGAATAATTGTACCCTCTGATTTGAACTTCAAGAAAATAAATTTGTGATATTTGTAATACATGATAAATTTGTAATATATGTATATAAGTACGCAATAAAAAGTTGAAATAAATATTTAAATAAATTAAAGAAAGCAATATTTATGGTTATTAATGAAAATTAACATGTGAAATTTGAGTAAAATTATGTTCTGATAATAATTTTATAATAAATTATTATATAAATTTTATTAATTTTTATTATATTAATTTTATAATACATTATTATATAACTTTGAAGTTTTGTAACAGTTTATAATTTTTTGCTCTGTAACTGTCTAGTGAATCCTAATAAATTTTGAACATAATTTTTACTATATATAAAAAAACTGGAGTTTCTAGTTGCGTTTTTCAAGGTTTAAATAGGGTTTGAACTAGAATTTTATGAATTCTCCATAAGAAGACGCGTTGAAATGTGGAAACTTTAAGTTGCTATAAATATTAAACGGTGTAGTGAATCTAACTCAAACTTTGGTAATTGCATTAATTTAGTAAGAATTATATCTTGTCAAATTTTCAAAAATTTTATTACGTTTTTATATACCTCCAGAACATCCTTAATGCAGACGGTTGAAGTAATAAAAAAAATGCGAGAAACAGTAAAAAATTTCTTAAACATTTACAAATAAATGTCAAGTCGATGGATCCCCCAACCGAAAGTTGACTTATTGTTATTACTAACTTATATATAACGCAGACTACATTCTATTAGGTGTATGCACACATTTCAGTCATTTTTACACGATTATTGTCCATGGTGATTTATAATTATAATAATAATCATAATTATAATTATAAATATAATTGTAATTATAATCATAATTATAATTGTAATTATAATCATAATTATAATTGTAATTATAATCATAATTATAATTGTAATTATAATCATAATTATAATTATTTAATTATAATTATAAATATAATTGTAATTATAATCATAATTATAATTGTAATTATAATCATAATTATAATTATAATTGTAATCATAATCCTCCATCTGTTTGTGCAATTGCTTGCGATTAAATTAAAGAGATCTCTAGACCCAGAGAAACATCGATAATTTATTTATGACAGTTGGTCCAGTAGCTTTGATTTTCGCTAAAGTTTTGCAAATATGAACAAGAATAGGATACAACGACTGGCAAGAGGAGCGTGGTGGACAACCGAGTGAGCGACAACCTAAGGGGAGGGGGTAAATCCACTCACTGTCTTTCGCTAGTTCGATCGTGGTAACGAAGTTTTCAGAGACAACATCGAGTCTGATATCTAACGAGTTCATTCCACTTCGGTGCCGCGGCAAGAACTGCAAACGGAGATCTCTATCCACTGGCCTTTCTCAGCCGGCCATACCTCCATTTCTTACTCCCCTTTATCGAACAGTCCGTAAAATGCGGATGGATCCCCTTATACAGGGTGAGTCACCTAACGTTGCCAGCTCAAATATCTTTGTTACTTTTAAAGATACGTCAATGTCTGAAAGACAAAGTTCAATGGCACAATGGAGCTCACACGATAAAAAAAGTATTTTTTTGTGTGACCTCTTTTAGAGATATCAAGGTCACCTTCATTTTTTCAAATGGAAGATCCCTTTTTTAAACAGCTACGAGGTTGTCCCTTTCAATTGTTCTTTCCAGGCAAAGATTCTGTAGACTTTCCCGAATCCAGTGATAAACATTAATAATTTTTTGAACATGTTTGAACAATCATAATGTGTTAATAATTAATTGAACATTAACGCATTAATAATTGTTTACACTTGTTTAAACAATCATAATGTGTTAATAATTAATTAAACATTAATGTATTAATAATTGTTTACACTTGTTTAAACAATCACAACGTATTAATAATTAATTAAACATTAACGCATTAATAAATGTTTAAACATGTTTAAACAATCACAACGTATCAATAATTAATTAAACATTAACGTATTAATAATTGTTTACACTTGTTTAAACAATCATAATGTGTTAATAATTAATTGAACATTAACGCATTAATAATTGTTTAAACATGTTTAAACAATCATAATGTGTTAATAATTAATTGAACATTAACGCATTAATAATTGTTTAAACATGTTTAAACAATCATAATGTATTAATAATTAATTAAACATTAACGCATTAATAACTGTTTAAACATGTTTAAACAATCGTAACGTATTAATAATTAATTAAACATTAACGCATTAATAAATGTTTAAACATGTTTAAACAATCACAACGTATCAATAATTAATTAAACATTAACGTATTAATAATTGTTTACACTTGTTTAAACAATCATAATGTGTTAATAATTAATTGAACATTAACGCATTAATAATTGTTTAAACATGTTTAAACAATCATAATGTGTTAATAATTAATTGAACATTAACGCATTAATAATTGTTTAAACATGTTTAAACAATCATAATGTATTAATAATTAATTAAACATTAACGCATTAATAACTGTTTAAACATGTTTAAACAATCGTAACGTATTAATAATTAATTAAACATTAACGCATTAATAACTGTTTAAACGTTTTTAAACAATCACAACGTATTAATAATTAATTAAACATTATCGCATTAATAAGTGTTTACACAATCATCGTATCCCGTAGAACGCCCGGAGACCCCGATGAACAATTCAATATCTTTTATAATAAGATCGCAATATTTGTTTAAAGTTGAAAAATACGTTTGTTTTAAGTCATGTTTATCAAAAACTGTGTGAAAAATTAAGGGCAAAAAAAAATTAACTCTACAATATCCATCCAACAGTTATATGGAAATATTGTTGGTGTTTGACAGTGTAATTAATTTTTTAAAAGGTTTTAAAAATAAATCCTGCAAATGACGTAAACAAAGATCGAAACGTCGATTTACCTTGATAATTTGCAAAAGTGCTTTATAAAAAGTAATAAACGGTTGAACCGTGCTCTGATAACGTGAACGATTCCTTATTAAGAACAAATAAGTTCGATAGAAGAAAGAAGTTGAAAAAATGTTTAACCCCAAGCTCGAGAGCTGTTTTTCCCCCTCAACACGGATGCACCAACCCTCGCAAGTCTCGTCTTCCCTAGATCTACAGGGTGTCCCAAAACTACCCTAGGAGCCGAAAATGGGAGGTTCCTTGGGTCATTTGAAGCAACATTTTCCTTTACAAAAATGGCGTCCGCGGCTTTGTTTAGGAGTTATTAACGAAAAACACGGACCAATCAGAGCGCGACCTAGACGCGAGTTAGCATAGTCACAGCCTACTTTAATACTAGCCGTGCTGAAGGTAAAATGGCAACACTGTGAGAGTCCGGTTTTCCGATTGAGATATATCTATATATATTGATATATATAGATATATCTTTAACAGGACTCTCGCAGTGTTGTCAAGTTGTTCAGCATGGCTAGTATTACAGTAGGCTGTGGCATAGTCGGCCCGACGCGCCAACTGTCAATTGGCCGAACATGCCATCGCATGTCTAGATCGCGCTCTGATTGGTCTGTGTTTTTCGTTAATAACTCCTAAACAAAGCCGCGGACGCCATTTTTGTACAGGAAAATGTCGCTTCAAATGATCCAAGGAACCTCCCATTTTCGGCTCCTAGGGTAGTTTTGGGACACCCTGTAGATCGTTTTACAGACGGTTACTCCGCGAGGAGACATGCTACTACGGCATGCAAGAGAGGCAGGGGTGCATAAAACACGCAACGATCCATGGCGTTCTTACCTCGGACTCTGGGGACTGTACGATCAGGGACGTTCTCGGTGGTTTCTCCGGCGGCACCTTCTTCAGCGTGCCGGTGAAGCTGACAGAGGCGACGGCAGACGGCGCCGGGACGCTCTCGTGGCCGTCGATTTGACATTGAAGCCGATGGAACTGCGAGAACGAAGTGCGCGATGTGTCGGCTCGCTCGAATTGCGGGAGACACGGCAGTGGCATTTGCGACATGTTCGGTATCTGAATAGAATTCGGGTCGCCGGTATCGTGTTGAAGCCTAGGCGATAGCTTCTCGCGGACAGACGATTGGCAGGATTGATGATTAGAGTTCTGCGAGTAGGAAGCAGTCAATAATGTTTGATGATGACTGTGCGATGGGTGCTGGCTCTGCGTTGAGCCAGTCTTATCGGATTGCTCCTGATGGTTAGCCAGGGAGTTCGATTGAATCGAATGAATCTCATTCCCCATCGGATACTGTTGAAAGTCCGTAGACCTTTGCAGCTTGTCGCACAACTGGTTCTGCGTTTGTAGATTGTGCAGGCGCGCTTGTAGATCGCTTTGTTGGTGCTGGAATTGTGCTACCTTGTCCAGAATTTGATTCTGATTCTGAAGGCAGTGAAGCTTCGCTTGTAGGTCGCTCTGTTGTCGCTCGAACTGACTCAGCTTTTCGGAAATTAAATCCAAATTATGCTGGTTCTGCATCTGTTGCTGCTGCGTTTGCAGGGAGTCGGGTTTCTCGTTCTGCGTGTCGAGTTGCGATTGAAGGTTATCCGTCTGGCTCTTGCTGTGGGTCAACAGATTGCCGGAGGCGTTGTAACTCTTGCGGTGGCTGTGTATTATGTGATCCACTTGATCGATCGGTTTGCTCAGAGTCGGCTCGCCGAAATCCGTCACCACCGTTAGCACTGTTTTGGTGTCCAACTTCGCCTCGCTGAGGGCTGGATACTGATGGCATATGTTCGGGCTAGCCCTCTGCGACGAGACGCTGCTCAAAGATGGACCTAGGTTTGCCACGGAGCCGCTGATAGGCTGATCGTCGAACTCCTTTCTGGACAGTTCCATGTGCTTCGTTAAATCCGCGCTCACGTGACGAAGATGACGACGCTGCTCCATGATTGTGCTTTGGCTGATGTTCGGCAGTGGCTGGAAAGCTGATTGGGTCATTCTCGTGTCCTTGCGATCATCTATTGGATGCAGCGGTCTAGAATCTCTCCTCTCCTCTGACTGATTGCGAGAACGCGGGCTGATGGACATCAGTTGATTCTGGATGATGTTCTTCTCGTGTTCCTGCCGCTGCCTTTGCTCCGCCCATATCGCCAGCTCCTGCCTGGTCTTCTCAAAGTTCTGGTTGATGAAAGACGGACTCTTTTGGCTGGCACGGTCCACGGACGCCTCTCGGATCGGCATGAACGGCATTGGCGATCTTCTCACATCCTCGATTCTCTTACCCTCTATGGTCATCGGCGAGCGCCGGTGCTCGTCGAAGTAATCCGATCGCCTGTTTTCTTGCGGCATCGCAACTCTTTGATTAGGACTCACGTTACCCCATTCGGACTTTCTATCAGCCCCCATGCTCTTCCTATTTTCCTGTCTCGCATCAAAAGCCATCGGTGATACTCTTAAGCTCGTATCCAATCGCCTTTGATCAGGCGGGTACACTTGATTGGCTTCGATTCGTTTCGGATCGACCATAGTCCCGGCTTTCCTTCCCGGCAGCAATATCTCCTGGCCCGTGTCGCCGGGGAACGTGAAAGTAATTGTGTCGTTGCGACGCTGGAAGCTCGATGTTACATCCACGGATATGGATTTCCTGTGCTCGGACCTGCCGACGTACAGACTGCAGTCCGAGGCTGCGGCTTCGCATAATTTCTCCCGACCGGGTGGATCGCCATTCGCGTCGACGTACAACCCATCCTGCCTGGTTCGCGGCGTTTTGTTCAAGGTCGTCAAGTATCTCCGATCCTGACCGTCCTGGATCATCTGCGCGCCCTGGACAATGATCGCGCCGTCGCTGCGATGAATCTGCTCCTGCTGAGGATTCTGACTGTGATCGTACTTAGGCTTCTGCATCCCGGCGACATCGACGCTCGCCGATTTCCTGTGACCAATGTCGTGGGTGATTTTCGAGTTGCCTCGTGGCGGCACCATGGGTTTCGGGCCACGATTAGGTCGCTCAGTCGTGGTGATCGCGATCCCATGAGCCACGTTCTGAGCGATTGGCTGGATGATCGGCTGGGTCTGATATTGACCCAGCTCTTGGGAGAATCGTTGCGGGTTAGGCGACTGCTGGCCGAACTGCTGACTAGGGTAGATACCCGCGTGAGTCGCGTATGGGATGACGTTCATCACTGTTTGAGGATACTGGCTGTACGAATACTGAGGTTGAGTTCCGAACTGGTAGCTCGGAGGCTGCGGCACCACCACCCCAGAGTAATAGGGTGGCTGGGGGCTAGCCGACTGTGACGGTATCTGCGAACTATGCTGTACAGTCACGTACTGACCTTGGCCAGTGAACACTGGATTCGTAGCACCCCCTTGGTACAAAGCAGGGTCTCTATAAGTGACGTCTCTAGTCACGTAGCCGGCTCTCTCGGCGTACTGTGCTTGCTGCGAGTATATCTGCGGTCTGACCTCGAACTGACTTCGTATCTGTGTGTACTGTGTCTGATCGTAGTCAGGCATAAACTGCGGTTGCGCCTGTACAGGCAGAGTTTGCGTGCTCGTTTGGGAAACGTGTTGCGTCCTCTCCATCGACGGTTTCTCCTGACTGTACTGTGGAGGAGGCAGCTGTCCAGTCGGAGGATGCCTGTCTTCAGGGACTCCGACTACAGACTGCTTTCTACCAGGGTACTGTCCGGTCTGCTGGCTCTGCTGCTGCTTCTGCTCGTGGTTTTGTCCCGTCGGGGGCTTCTGCTCGCACTTGTCCTGCGGGAATCTGTCGTATTCGATCGTCCGGTTCTCGAAGCCATTCGACAAATCTTGCTTGGCGCCATCGGCGGGTGGATCGGCACGGCCGTTCTGACACGTTGTCTGCTGGCTCTCCATGGTTTGCCCGGCTTGCATCTGCTCCTGGTTCTCGTTCACACCACCCGACCCAGACTGCGACATGCTGGCGGCCCCCACCGACGGTCGTCCGCCGATGTAGCCGAGAATTCGCCCCAATCCGCACACCGTGACGACTTATCCAGCAACTCTCCGTTCGAAATCTAGGTCCTCGCTCGAACGCAATCGCTCGGGATCGCGTCTTCACGC
The DNA here is from genome assembly GCA_963971365.1 of Lasioglossum villosulum. Lineage (NCBI taxonomy): Eukaryota > Metazoa > Arthropoda > Insecta > Hymenoptera > Halictidae > Lasioglossum > Lasioglossum villosulum. The sequence continues at coordinate 7,388,436 of OZ020502.1, read as the reverse complement.
CTCGTGGAGTCCTCTATGTCGGTGCAAGGCATGTAAGCATCGATTACTATGTCCCTTGACCCACGTCGGTGGCTGCACGGTCGCTCTTGTTGAACGTTCTTCTTCACTTGTGACAATTCCTCTCGTTCCAAAAATGTCAAGTAGCTATCAATTTTCTTCGTTGTGTCCCGTCGTACAGGTAGCTATGATTAGATGTCCTGCTCAGTTTCGTCTGGCATCCTTTAGCCAGTCTGCCGGATAGAGTATCGCGTTTCTAGACGTATATTAGAGCTGCTATCTGTTTGATTATGTTCTTTGATTTATTTCATTTTCCTTCCGTAAATCTACATTGGGGAATTGGTGATTCTATAAGGTTAGCTTGGCTATAATACTGTTTTTATTCCGTGCTTTTCTTGCCCCGATACGATACGAACTACATGGCGGGGAAGATGCTTGGTTTACTCTTTTTACCTCCTGTTCGTAAACACGTCGATACGGTTCGTTTGTAAGCAAAGTTTCGTTTGTATTCCAGTTTCTTGTCTTGGAGCTCGCTTCTTCGAATGGGATTCGAACGGATCCCGTCGAATCTTCCTTAAAGTATTGACCCCTTACTTCGTTTAGAGTTCGACGACTTTAGAATATACCCCTTCGCCGAGACAATAAATTCGTGTAAATTCTTCGAAACGTTACAAAAACTCGTCGACTCGCCTTTGATTTTTGAGCATTTTTGATTACATTCGATTGTTCCTGTCGAAACGTTCGACAGCTTCCGGCGCGCGTTTCGTTGATTTTGTGGAGGATGCGTCGGTCGGTTTGGTTGAATTGAAAGACAACATTTGATTATCCTTTAGAATTCGTTGGTACATTCAGTCACATTTATTCATTGTATAAGAGCTGTACACCTTGCTGAACGGTTGCAATGGATCTGTAAAAGAAAAGGACGATATCCACCCTGCAGTCATTTTCAATATTAGATTGCATTCAAGACATTCGGCGCGGTGTCGTGCTGCATAATCATTTTCGTCTTCGTGTCCGCTACAGGAGAGTAATCTTTAGCCACTATTGTGCACTATCGTGCAGCGTTATCAACAATTATGAACGAGCTGGAACTAGCTCTCAATAATTATTCTGAACCAAATGGATGCTTAAAAATCTTCTTTTACACAATAATTTCAAAGGAAATGATTGGAATTTGTTATTGAGCGTGAGTTGTCGCTTCATGATTAAAACTGTTATTGAAGGATTCTTTTAGAAAATCCTCAGCCATGAACCATAGACTTTCAACAATTATGGAATAATCATCGGCAGGTAAAGTGCCAAAATGGAATAACGCCACGGCCAAGAATCACAGAAAAACGACAAAATCACACGGTATTATTTCACTTTTGAGTCGCCAATGAGATGAATTCGATTTGTGAAGGAGTTACCTTGCTTTGCAAACGGGTGAATTTAATTTACGGAGTGGAGGAAGACTTGAAAAAGGGTTAATTTGCAAAACCTGAATTCCCCAAGCGGGGAACAGCATCGAAATCATTCGTTAATGGGGCAAGCAGTGTCTTGCAGACAGTTGAGGAAACGCGGACAATCCGCGTTTCAACTTATCGTAGAACGACAGGTCGAAACAAAGCGTTCGGTGCTTCGGAGGCGATCTGTTTTACTCTCTAGGGTGCGAATTGTTTTCGTGATTTCCCAGGCGTCTCGTGATCACTTCAGTTTCTGGGAACAGGGCCATCTTTCATTGCCGGAAAGTTGCCCCACGGCGGCGGCGGCGGCGGCGGAGAGCATAGGAAGCGGCGAAAATTTCACGTCATCCCGCGGAAAACCGTATATTATCAGAATCATTCATTTCCCCGGTTTCTTTTATAATTTCTCCGCGGTATTCGACCGGCAAGAAACCGATACGCCGATGTGCACTTTTTGCCGGGAGGAAAACAGTGCTTCTGAGTTATATTCGGTCGGAAGCGCCGGTGTTCTATTCGCAATGTGCTCCCGAAGAAATACCTATTTCCGGTAAGAATGGAATGGGAAATGCTGATCATTTCTGTGTAGTATACGGACACAGGACGCTCCTGGAAATTCGTGTTTATATCGGACGATATACACCGGCAGAAACGAGTCGAGGTAATATACGAGTTACGCAGATGTGCATAGCACTTTTATGCAATCACTAGACTGCGGATTTTATGCGATTATAACCAAAAAATTGCTAAGCGCAATTTAAAGCGGTGGACATATTAAATAGATGTAAGTCATCAAGCGTATTGGTTTCTGAGATACTATATTTTCTATATTATTCTGTATTTTTCTATATTTTCAATGTAGGCCCACCTAAAAAAGTTGTGAAACGCTACTTTTAATATTTTTTCTACAATTCCGATCAATTGCAACTTTTGACAACATTTTTTTTGTTTGTTTAAAACCCTATACCCAATGTTCTATAGGCATCCTATAGTCTACACCCAAACTCAATACCCTATAGTACCCTATACCCCACACAATATAAAATAGGTACCCTATACCCAATATTCTATAGGCATCCTATAGCCTACACCCAAACTCAATACCCTATTGGTACCCTATACCCCACACAATATCCAATAGGTACCCTATACAAAATATTCTATACGCATCCTATAGCCTACACCCAAACTCAATACCCTATAGGTACCCTAAACCCTACACACAATATCCAATGGGTACCCTATACCCAATATTCTATAGGCATCCTATAGCCTACACCCAAACTCAATACCCTATAGGTACCCCATACGCTACACACAATATCCAATGGGTACCCTATACCCAATATTCTATAGGCATCCTATAGCCAATATTCTATAGGCATCCTATAGCCTACACCCAAACTCAATACCCTATTGGTACCCTATACCCCACACAATATCCAATAGGTACCCTATACAAAATATTCTATACGCATCCTATAGCCTACACCCAAACTCAATACCCTATAGGTACCCTAAACCCTACACACAATATCCAATGGGTACCCTATACCCAATATTCTATAGGCATCCTATAGCCTACACCCAAACTCAATACCCTATAGGTACCCCATACGCTACACACAATATCCAATGGGTACCCTATACCCAATATTCTATAGGCATCCTATAGCCAATATTCTATAGGCATCCTATAGCCTACACCCAAACTAAATACCCTATAGGTACCCTATACCCCACACAATATCCAATAGGTACCCTATACCCTTTTTTGTTGCAGCTTTCTTCGGGCTCGGAGGGGTGTACAGTTAGTGTACGGAGGATTTGCTCGTTTTCGTGCTGACGCCTTTTTCAGTATCCGGCCTATTTCGCTACAGTATCCCCGGCCTGGCCATTTGCAGATGCTTCCGCTCATGTGCCCTATACCTTATACCCAATAGGCTATAGGTACCCTATACCCAATACTTAATAGGCACCCTGTACTCAATACCCTATAAGTACCCTATACCCAATACCCAATACTTAATAGGTACCCTATACCATATACTTAATAGGCACCCTATACCCAATACCCTATAGGTACTCTATACCCAATACCCAATAATAGGTATCCTGTACCCAACCCAATTTTTGACAACATTTTTTTTCACATCCTACAGCAAACTAATTGCTCTTGCTTCTAATAAAGTTCAAATTGTATGGTACGATATTTAAAAAGTTATCGCCTTTTTAAGAGTGTGCCAATACTTTATTGACCCACTGTACTCGATAATTGATGAAATTTCAACAAAAAGTAATGAAATTCCAATAAAAATATGCTGTAAAGAAGAGCCAAGTTTTTATGGCCAATTTATATAATATGGCCAAGTTCGTTAGCTTAGAAATACTTCTTGCAATACTGAAAAAGAGCGTTTGTAGAAATTAGTTTGAAAGAACGCTATTTAATTTTTAAAGAGTTACTTGTTGGGCCAAATCATTTAAACTTGGTCGCTACCTATTACCTTTTATGGCCATTGGTTTAAAAAGTAACGGCAAAGTTCAAACGATTTAGTCGTGCATGTAACTCTTTAAAAATTAGATAGCGTTCTTTCAAACTAATTTTTGCAAACGCTTTTTCAGTATTGCAAGAGGTATTTCTAAACTAACGAACCTAGCCGTATTTTGATTTCACAACTTCGTATGGCCACAGGAACTTGGCTCCTGTTTAAGGGTTGTTTTTGTTGGAATTTTTGTGTATCTTTTGAGTATCATGTATCTGGTAACCCAGGTACCCGAGTATCTCATAAGTAGACAGCGGATTTTATGCATTTATGACAAAAATGAGCACGTTTAATTTAAAACAGTAAAAAGACTAGAATAATTGAAAAGTACTGTTATATTAATTTTAACCTATTAAACATATTCAGAAAGAAAATAAATTTCCATTTCACTCTAGTCGGTTGCAAATCAGGTAGAAAATGTTTACTTTGCATAAAGATCCGCTGCCTACTCATAAGTCACAGCTCTAGTTCCAAAGTTATGTGTGTTTAAAGTAGAGCAGTTTCTAAATTCTGATTAATTTTCCAAATTCTCAGAGAGACATTGTTTAAGAAAATTAAATTGCTATTGCGCAGATGTTTATCCATAAAGATTTGTTGTTTGGTAATAAATCTTCGAGACGTAATAGATGTACATTATATTGTGTTAAAGATAGAACTTTGGAATCTGCAACATCACATATCAGGAAACAGGAAGCATGCACGGTATTGCCCGCAGAGATCTGTGGTACCTTGGCCTTGGTGGCTAGACCAGCAGATCAATCAATTATTTACCCGACTAGTACTCCCAAAACACACACGCAACCCAATAGGAATCCGTCACCGTCTTTGAGTCTGAGTGAGGTGCTTACTGGATTGAGCTTTGACCGAGGTCGAGGAGGTGTGCGTTCAATCAGCTCACAAAGGGATTGTCTCGTTTCGCAATTATGGAGGCGAGAATTAAACATCCTTAGCCCCTATCAGCTCCATACGGAGATTTATATATAACACGGTGACTGGCAACCTAGCAAACTCGACAATTTCACCAAATCGAAGTAATTGATTCGGTGAAATGATAGTTGTAAATTTAAGATGTACTATATCGAGAACTCTTCCAACCTTCTTGCCACAGTGCCGAACAGTTACGAGAGCGACCTCTGCGATAATTACTGAAATGATCGAACAATCGATTACGGAGTGAAAATATATAAAGAATTTGATGATACTATTTTGCAATTCTGGATTCATCAAAATCACTAAGCGAAGAATGAAGTAGTTAAAAATAATATTAGAATATTTTTAAGCTCTCCAAATGTATTTGTGTTTATGCAAACACAAAGAAAACGAGAATTACAAATAAACAAACTATCATAATTGCTTACCAACCCGAAACAAGATACTCTGTCCACAAAATCAGCCATGGGAACGATAAACAATTAACCTTTCCCATTACTTTAAACCAACACTTCCGCGCAATCAACAGTACCGACCGCGTCACTAATTTAACGATTCGTCATTAGCCGCCTATTGTTCATTGCATCATTCTGCTGTGCTCTAACTACGTTAGGTTAAAGGGCATAATATTGTTAGACGAAATCTTGGAAGATGAAAGTGGCTTATGCCAGACTCCTTAATATGTGTGTGTGTGTGCAATTCTATTAATTATTTATTAAATGTCCAACGTTGCTAAACTATTTCTATAAGGTTGGTGGTATAACTCTCATTCTCAAAATTCAATGAAGAGATTAAAAAATGTCGAGCATCAATTTTTGATGTGTCGTTGTAACCGAGAAGCTTCTTTGACAATTAAAATGAAGCTCAAGAACATTTTCGAAGGATTTCTCTTTTGCAAATCCCTTTACGCTTATTTTGCATACACCCTGTACATCGGAGCAAATCATTTATCAGTCGCAGATGTCGTAAGGTGCATCTCGCGATGAAAGTGAATTAGCCCGGTGCTCCGCCAGACATTCCCTGGTGTCGGATTCCAGTGAATCTTCTAAGGCAAGGTTCCCATCTTCTGAAAATTGTACTCGATTCGCTCCCGAAACTGAATAAAAGAAATCAGACTCTGTATCGGCAACGCCAACCGACTCAAATCCCCGGCGTACCCTTTAGCTCTCCTCTCCGCCGCGTAACCAAAATACAAGGCGCTCACCGCGGAGCGCCTACGTCATCGCTGATGCGCGCGACCGTTACCGACGTTAGCGATCACAGCAATCAGCTGTTTTGAAACCTTAGTATGGCGACAACCGTCGCAAAGCGTTTGCGTCTCACCTTGCGTCAAACGCATGATACCGCGTTGCTCACTCTCTCGTATCATGCGTTTCTACATCTGCGTATAACAAGGATACCGCGTTACTATTTCATTCTTGTATCCTGCGTTTCTACTTTGCGTTATCGATATTAATTGCGTGCGTGCGTTACGTTACATTGTGAATGTAATTATATTAAACGTTGTGTGAAGTGAACGACCTGAATTTACACATTCTCTTTCCTGACACATCCGAAACTCCGATTCCTTGCGTGAACATTTTGGTCCTTCGAGCCGGATTTTATCTAAACCGGTAAAGTTCGGAAGCGTGAATCAAATTCGGAAGTGTACGCGTAGTGCTAAAGTCTAAAGGAAAGGTGAAAATGTCAACCACATCGGACTATGTTCGTCGTCAGCTTGAGTTGTACGGGCTCATCTCGCGGGCGGCTACGAACTCGAAAAAGGCGAGCGCGGACCAGCGCACTTCTCACCATCTTCGTGCAAGGCTCAACACGCTGGAGGGAAATTGGGAGAAATTCCAGGCCCAACACGATCTCATCCCAACTACCGGAGAGAAGGGCAGCGACGTAGCCACCTACGTCGCTCAGGATGCGCGTTCTCTATGTGAGGAGGCCTACATCTCCTCCTACGCAGCTCTCCAAGCAGATCTCCAGGAGATCTTAAAAACGGAAGCCGCTCATTCAAACGAGGAGTCGACCAGCACCGGCGCGTCAAACACGCGGCGTTTGCCGCGCATCGACTTGCCGAAATTCAGCGGAGAATTCCACGAATGGATTTCTTTCCGAGATCTCTTCGCATCTATGGTGATCAGCAACACCAGCATCCCCAACGTCGAGAAGCTGCAGTACCTGAAGATGTGCCTGACTGGAGAAGCGAGCCAGTTGATCGCCGGCATAGCCGTTACGGAGGAGAACTTCAAACCCGCGTGGAAGGTCGTCACCGACCGTTATGAAAACAAACGCATTCTCGTCGACATACAGCTCGACTTACTGTTTTCGCTAAAACGCCTAACCTCCGAATCGGTCGTTGAACTCAAACGGCTTCACAACACCGTACGCGAGGCAACCGGCGCGCTTACCAACCTCGGCTGTAACATCAAGGAGTGGGATCCGATCCTTGTCTATTGGGTGACCTGCCGCATGGATCCTGAGTCCCTACTAGCGTGGGAGATCACCCTCGGAAACACCTCAGCCCTTCCGTCGTTTACCACGCTCGAGACGTTTCTTCTCGGCCGCGTTCGAGCGCTCGAATCCGTCGAGCGCTCGAGTCCGTAAGAGTTCGATCTGGAATTGTTGCCGAATCGCGGATTCGGCAAGGCGGGCGGTAATGTATCGGCAACGCCAACCGACTCAAATCCCCGGCGTACCCTTTAGCTCTCCTCTCCGCCGCGTAACCAAAATACAAGGCGCTCACCGCGGAGCGCCTACGTCATCGCTGATGCGCGCGACCGTTACCGACGTTAGCGATCACAGCAATCAGCTGTTTTGAAACCTTAGTATGGCGACAACCGTCGCAAAGCGTTTGCGTCTCACCTTGCGTCAAACGCATGATACCGCGTTGCTCACTCTCTCGTATCATGCGTTTCTACATCTGCGTATAACAAGGATACCGCGTTACTATTTCATTCTTGTATCCTGCGTTTCTACTTTGCGTTATCGATATTAATTGCGTGCGTGCGTTACGTTACATTGTGAATGTAATTATATTAAACGTTGTGTGAAGTGAACGACCTGAATTTACACATTCTCTTTCCTGACACATCCGAAACTCCGATTCCTTGCGTGAACAGACTCCGATAGAAGCTACGTAAGACCGTGCAACGCGCGCATGTGAGGGTCATTTCGATCGAACGTAGTCAAGGGGTAAATACCCTCGAGGAGGACGTTAAGAGTAGCTCGAAAACATTGGAGTTAGGACGATGCGGGAGTAGGAGGACTACTTTATTTTCGTCGGAGTATTTTTCCCGGTTCTGATTCGAACGGGCAATCCATCTCCGTTGAAGTTGACGAGAATCCGCCGTGGAGAACATTCGCCGTCAGCAAAGACAATTCCTCGTAAACCAAGCGACGATTCGATGCTATCGCAGAAGGGAACGGACGTCGGAGAATATTAGCTCGTTATTCCGTTAGAAAGCGTGCTAACGATGGCATTTTCAAAGTCATTCGGGGAAAGACGATCTAGGTTAGTTAATGGAGTATCGAGCGCAATGTTCCCGCGGAGTCAAGATTTTGCTTCTAATTAAACTGGCTGTGAACCAGGCCCGGGAAACTTCTTCTGCGCCGTCACTTCACGACTCCCACTACCAGTGTACCGGTTCCCCCACTAGTTTCCCACGTAACTGCGGGGCGACGGCGTCCTATACATACAATCCTAATATTCCTAATCTGTCTAACGTTGTTCTACACTCCACAGGAGTCTGGTGTGGAGGACCCAGGAGTAGGCAGAGGAGTACGCTATGCTCTATAGCCTATACTCTATACCCAATATTCTATAGGCATCCTATAGCCTACACCCAAACTCAATACCCTATAGGTACCCTATACGCTACACACAATATCCAATGGGTACCCTATACCCTACACACAATATCCAATAGGTACCCTATACCCAATATTCTATAGGCATCCTATAGCCTACACTCAAACTCAATACCCTATAGGTACCCCATACGCTACACACAATATCCAATGGGTACCCTATACCCTACACACAATATCCAATAGGTACCCTATGCCCAATATTCTACAGGCATCCTATACTCTACACCGAAACTCAATACCCTATAGGTACCCTATACCCTACACACAATATCCAATGGGTACCCTATACCCTACACACAATATCCAATAGGTACCCTATGCCCAATATTCTACAGGCATCCTATAGTCTACAGCCAAACTCAATACCCTATAGGTACCCTATACCCTACACACAATATCCAATGGGTACCCTATACCCTACACAATATCCAATAGGTACCCTATGCCCAATATTCTACAGGCATCCTATAGTCTACACCCAAACTCAATACCCTATAGGTACCCTATACCCTACACACAATACCCAATAGGTACCCTATACCTAATAGTAACCTGATAGGTACCCTATACTCAATATCCTATAAGTACCCTATACCCAATACCCAATACCTAATAGATACTGTGTAGAAGTTTAGGTTGTACAGTGATTTAAACCCTTCTTTGGTAGACTAAATATTTTGTATATTGAACGATACACTTTGTTATAGACATAAACATAGACGACTTTCCACACAGGTAGTTGTACACAGAGTGAGGCTTTGTTTCCTCACGTACGCCTTACTACATTCATGGTTACTTAATACTAATAGACATTTCGCGATTATTGATAGGTAAAGCAGATTTCTGGTTACCAACATACTGTATACCCAATACCCTATAGGTACCCTATACCCTACACACAATATCCAATGGGTACCCTATACCCTACACACAATATCCAATAGGTACCCTATGCCCAATATTCTACAGGCATCCTATAGTCTACAGCCAAACTCAATACCTTATAGGTACCCTATACCCTACACACAATATCCAATGGGTACCCTATACCCTACACAATATCCAATAGGTACCCTATGCCCAATATTCTACAGGCATCCTATAGTCTACACCCAAACTCAATACCCTATAGGTACCCTATACCCTACACACAATACCCAATAGGTACCCTATACCTAATAGTAACCTGATAGGTACCCTATACTCAATATCCTATAAGTACCCTATACCCAATACCCAATACCTAATAGATACTGTGTAGAAGTTTAGGTTGTACAGTGATTTAAACCCTTCTTTGGTAGACTAAATATTTTGTATATTGAACGATACACTTTGTTATAGACATAAACATAGACGACTTTCCACACAGGTAGTTGTACACAGAGTGAGGCTTTGTTTCCTCACGTACGCCTTACTACATTCATGGTTACTTAATACTAATAGACATTTCGCGATTATTGATAGGTAAAGCAGATTTCTGGTTACCAACATACTGTATACCCAATACCCTATAGGTACTCTATACCCAATACTCATCATCTCATAGGTACCCTATACCCAATACTCAATAGGCACCCTGTACTCAATACCCTATAGGTACCCTATACCCAATACCCAATACTTAATAGGTACCCTATACCATATACTTAATAGGCACACTATACCATATACTTAATAGTATTCAGCCATTGCATCTTTAGAAAAATAAAAAAGAAGAAAACAACTAATTATCCCATTGTACGGAATTCTTGTAGCACTTTCGTTTCAACCATTTGTTTCATATACCAAATCATTTAATCTAGATGGTAAACTTAGTGGAACCACCTTGTATATTTTATAACTGTACAATAAGCGCCTGCAGATACACTGAATTAATAATTGCACTTCGATAAGCATTGCGTTGTTCTTGAAACGGCAATGCTTGCAATCACTGCTGTACAGTAATTAATTTTGCCTTTATCCACGACTAAAATGATGTTAATTGAGCTAATTGTGACTTATTGTATATAACGCACGCTCACACGCTTACTCCACATAATATAAACTAACCGTGTTCCATTACGGTTAAATCCGTCTTTTTGCGAGTATTCACAACGAAATAATAAAATCGTTGCTTAAACAAAGGTAGATAAACACAATAAACTCAACTTTTTACAAATTCAGAAAATGATCACAACCAAAGTTATTAAAATTTGGACAGGACACCGTCTGTCAGGTCAGCTAGTTTTAGATAAATTTCGTACTCAATTAAATACAAGAATATAATAAAAGTATTTTCATTTTTGGTATCAAACTTTGTAATTAAAATTTTGTTTAAATGTATTTTTGAATTCTCTTTTAGAAATGTATTTACAAAAATGTTATTTCAAACAGTCACACAGTAATTTTACAAAAACAAAAATAGGGTTGTATTAGGCACTAGCTGAACAGCATTTGATTTTTATTTAAATAGATAACTTGCTCTACGTGTATACAAGGTTCAATAATTTTTTGAGTTTGCGGGTTCGATAACCTCCCTTGAGAATCATGCTTATCACCGTGTCGCTAACTTCGCAAAGTATTCTGTAAACCACTTCGTTATTCCCAGCATCTAGAGGATTCACCTCTCGCAAGTTCAGTGTTCAAACTAAAAGCCTGCGTGTTCCATGAAGCTTTCAGTTGAATCCTGGTATGTCAGCTCCCCTAGAAACATGACGCGTGCGAAATCTTCGATCGTATCAACCGAATGCATGCGATTTGTTCGAGACAGAATCCGAAACCTTTTACATCCAAGGAACGTGTGCAGAATGTTACTGGCCGTGCCTTTCCATTTTACTTGATATTCCGCAAGTTTAGCATGGATAACTGGAAAAAGTGCTCTGCATGTTGTACATTACCATTCCAGAAATATGAGACACAAGATCATACGCGCCGGCGAAATCACACTACGCACGTAGAGATTTACTAACGTCGACGAACAACGTGGTCGAGATACAGCTTCATCTTATTCGAAAATCTTCAAATATTTTCAGCTTCGCAATTTGGTTTCTTAAATGCACATTTTCAACGTGAAATGCTAAAACATTTTATCGAGAAAGTGAAGTATTTAAGCTTCACCTTACGGGACCACAAATTTTGAATTTCTAAAATACAATCTCCTAGATTTTGACGAGAAAATGCCAGAAATCCAAGTTTCAATGTTAGGAATTCACTGGCTCAGAAATTATACAATTATACCTGTTTAAAATGGAACTTGGGTGATTTTGTCAACTCTAAACACGTGTAACTTTTGAACCAGTGGATTTACGGGATTATATTTTAAAAAGCCTCAAATTTGTGGTCCCGTACGGTGAAATTTAACCGCATGCCTTTCTCTGTAAAAGTTTTTAGCATTCCATAAAATATTCTCCATTTAACGAACCAAATTGCAAATTTGAATGATGCATACAGACATCGCAACAATTGGTAATCGCATAGAAAATATCTTTGTCTCACAATGTAATCGTAATTCCATGATCGTTCAAAAAATAAAAGGCTCAAATATCTCGGATTGGTTCGGAGTAAACAATAGGCTGTTTGAAAATTAACTGACTCGTTGACAAATCGATAACGGGGGACACAGACAGCGGTGTGAAAACAATAGAGCAGTCATTCTTTATGCGAACATTTCTCGTTGTAACACGCACGAAGAAATCCATATCGGATTATCGAGTTGTCATTCCTGCTGCGAGTTCACCGGAAACTGATGATAACGCGGGGGTCAGGGAATGGATCTCCACCGAATTACACCAATTTCCTCGGGCCTAGGCGCAGCCGTCTGGTTATCGGGGAGTGCGATCGACTGCCGCGATGCAACGGGATCAATTGAAATCGGCTTGAAATCCTATTACTTGCCAATACTAGAAAACACGGTGACCCGGTCATTTCAGCATTTATTCCGAGGAATTTCCAATTTTCTTCCTGCATTCGGGACAATAAGACGCCATTCCTATGTATCCGTCACATTGTACACGTTAGCGGTTTCCTGATCGATTATTTTATCCAAGAGACAGCCGTGATACAATGCGACCTGGAACTTTCGAATTACTTCCTCAATGAATAAATTCGTTTCCGGTTTTATATTGCATACTAACGGAAAAACGATTAATTGAAAATGTACCGAATGAAAAATTTACTTCCTTGAAAGGGTGGATTTCTCAGGTAATTTGGAGTAACTTTTTCCTTTGCGAAAATCTTCTCCGTCGCCTGGTTAAGAAGTTATCAACGAAAAAGCTCGGACCAGTCAGAGCGCGGTGGGCGGAGTCTGGTCGTCCCATGCTAATGCCTCTGATTGGTCCGTGTTTTTCGCTAATAACTCCTAAACGAAGCCGCGAGTGACATTTTCGCAAAGGAAAAATTTACATCAAATTACCTCAGGAATCACTTATTCCAGGGACGTACGTTTTTCTGAAAAATTTAATAAATTCTTCGTTTAAAGAAATAATTTATTTAAAAGTGCATGTATTGTAGAACTTTTCTGAAGTAGAATTTTAATAAATTGTTTTAGGAGAGTCTGATAACGAATGGTTAAAGAAATAGATTTGGTATGAATTTGCAGTCGTCTAATTTTCCAATGTATAAATTTTTCGGTTCTCATGAATGAAAAAGGTTTCATTCGGAAAGAAATCTCGCGTTCACCCACTATATAAAATTACATAGTAACAGAATCTTCATGAATTTTATATTTCAGAGGAATCCAGCTCTGAGAAATCCTACTCGCCCCACAGCACGTAGCCTTCTAGAAGAGAGGCTGTTACTTGGGAATTTCAAAAGATTTTGCGGCAAAAAAATTACTGAAAATTGTGCAATAGGTACGTATAATTTTAAACAAGGTACTTGTCTTGAAAAATTCATTAAGTTGTTCGCTTTTTTTTACCCTGCAAGGGTTTTCACGAGTTTGATGGTTTTTTTAAATATCTTATTTGGTAATTAAATAAATTTTCTCGCAACAGCTTTTTTTTTATATCGATCTTGAAAACTAATAAATCAAATAACTTGAAAGATAGAATCAAATAACTACGAAAATAAACTTACAAACTGTTCACCGAAAGAAAATGCATTTGAGAAGAAAATAATTAAGAAAAAGTGCATCAGATGAAACTTACTTGATTCATGGGTTCTATTATCTGATGCCATTAATTCTTTTTAGACGTAGTGGTAGAGGGGTGGGTGCTAGAGAAGATATGAAAGTCAACCGTATCTTTATAAAATAAAAGAATGTTTCTTCATGCAGTGAAAAATGTTTTTGCATATTATTTTTAGTGTTTGAGTTCTGATGATAAATATTTGCCTTTAATTCTCCCTGCAAGTTGAAATCTAGAGGTGACAAATCTGACGAACGCGTCGGCCAATTACTTTCAATCCAGTGATCTCTCACAGTATCGAAAAATTACTGACACCGGATTATAGGCTCTCGGACCAAGCAAGATTAATCCGATATATTTTTGTTTTCTATCAAAAATAGGAAGCGCGATATTTCTATGACCTCTTTTAAAAGCTCCACTCTGCACAGGGTGTCCTATTTAAATCTTCGCACGCATTTAATTTCTACATTATAGCTTGTTTAGAAAAATTTGTTTTATACAAAACTTACTCTATTTCTGAATCGGACAATTTTATGGTGATCCCAAATTATCTCTATGACTGATTAGCCAGACCAAAGCTACAAAACGGTCAAAATTCTTTTCTCTGAACAATGTCCTGTTTTGTTATAGTCAATTACTGCCACTGACACAATTCTATTCGTCGTAACACTCCTCCAACATTCATGCCCTCGTGAATATTTCAAACCGTGTTCACGCTGACGCAACAACGAGCAGTTTTTAGTTAATGTTGCATGTATTTGGGAAATGCAACCGTATTTATTTAATAGAAGAGGGGATTTGGCGGATTTCAGTCCTCTTTGTTGCGATTTTTTCGAGTTGACATAACACGAAAACTGCTTTACCGATAACCTCCAAATTGCAAAGGTGTTGTAATGAAACATGAAACATCATCCATCCTACATTACCCCTCTTAGACTCCCCAGATCTGGGCAGTCTGAATAATGTTGCCACAAGTCTCACTTGAGGATTACAATATTTAGGTCTGTCTTCATAACATTTCTTAGAAACGAATACTAGGCTATCCTTCGAGTGTCCTCTCTTTATGTGTCCCCAACTGTACATCCAGGAAACTGCGTTCTCCAAGAGACTGCTTCATAAATAGACCTTCCCTTCCTACCCTACCTCTTCTAGATCACTATCCCCTTTTAGACACCCCAGATCTGGTTAGTTTTAATACTGGATAGCCACCACAAGTCCTTCTTGAGGACTATAATATTTAGGTCCATCTTCATAACATTTCTTAGAAACGAATACTAGACTATTCTTTGAGTGTCCTCTTTTTATGTCCCCAACTGTACATCCAGGAAACTGCGTTCTCCAAAAGACAACTTCATAAATCGACTTGTCCCACTCTACCTAGATCACTATCCCCTGCTAGACTCCCCACATCTGACCAGTATGATTATTGGATACCAGCCACAAATCCTACTTGAGGATTACAATATTTAGTCTTCATAATATTTCTTAGAAACGCATGCTGGGCTATCCTTCGAGTGTCCTCTCTTTATGTCCCCAACTGTACGTCCAGGAAACTGCGTTCTCCAAGAGACTGCATCATAAATCTACCTTCCCTTCCTACCCTACCTCTTTTAGATCACTATCCCCTTTTAGACACCCCAGATCTGGCCAGTTTGAATACTGGATAGCCACCACAAGTCCTTCATGAGGACTACGATATTTAGGTTTAGGTCCATCTTCATAACATTTCTTAAAATCGAATACTAGACTATTCTTTGAGTGTCCTCTTTTTATGTCCCCAACTGTACGTCCAGGAAACTGCGTTCTCCAAGAGATTGCTTCATAAATCGACCTTCCCTTCCTACCCTACCTCTTCCAGATCACTATCCCCTTTTAGACGCCCCCGATCTGGCCAGTTTGAATACTGGATAGCCACCACAAGTCCTTCTTGAGGACTACTATATTTAGGTCCGTCTTCATAACATTTCCTAGAATCGAATACTAGACTATCCTTCGAGTGTCCCCTCTTTATCTCCCCAACTGTACGTCCAGGAAACTGCGTTCTCCAAAAGACTACTTCATAAATCGACTTGTCCCATTCTACCATACCCCTTCTAGATTAGTATCCCTTTCTAGACTCCCCAGATCTGGCCAGTTTGAATACTAGATAGCCACCACAAGTCCTTCTCGAGGACTACAATATTTAGGTTTAGCTCCATCTTCATAACATGTCTTAGAAAGGATTACCAGGATATCCTTCGAGTGTCATCTCTTTCAAACCGCGTTCTCTAAGCAACTGCTTCATAAATCTACTTTTCCGAATGTTCCACAGTGGGATGCCGTCTCATAAACGACATTATCCAGGTCAGCCGCAGCATGATCGTGGACGGGGTCGCTGGAGGAGAAAGCTGGCGCACAAACGGGCCACAAATTAACAGCACTGAAATCGAAGGAATTCCCCGAGTCATGGTAACATCGACATCATTATTGTCGGCATTGCGCTCCGCAAGGTCGGTCTCTGAGAAGCTTGGAATTTTCATTCCGTCGTAGATTGCAGGCAACCTACTGCAACCTACAGCGACCGCATACGCGGCGGTGCTGCAGACGTTCACGTGCGAGATGAAGCACAGATATTGCCTATCCAGCCGTTCCAAGAGGGCCGTGTTGCGGTCTGCGCAAGAATAGAAGCGAAGAGTAACAACCCTCTCTCCCAGTTAACTGGTGGATTTTCAAACCGGGACATTCGATGTCCCGAATTATGGGGATTCGTATCAGTATGAAGGCGGGGACGTATTGAACCGTATAATTAAATACTGTTATCTTCAGATAACGAATTGGAAATGCGGAGCTTTGCGCAGGTTCCACATTTCTTTATACAGGACCTCCCTAAACTCCTTCGCTTCCCGATAATGGGAGGTTCCTGAGGTCATTTGAAGCGACATTTTCCTGTATCAAAATGGCGTCCGCGGCTTTGTTTAGGAATTATTAACGAAACGCACTGATTAGTCCTTTTTTCGTTAGTAACTCCTGAACAAAGCCGCGGATGTCATTCTGACAAAGAAAATGTAGAGATATTCAATGGAGCTAAAATTTTAAAAAATTCGTTCCAAGGGGGCCGCGTTGCGGTCTGCGCAAGAATAGGAGCGAAGAGCAACAACCGTCTCCCCAGGTTAACTGGTGGATTTTAAAATCGGGACATTCGGGTAAGCGGAAACAGTTTTTTTCCACATTTTTTTCTCTCTTTTTCGCTGAACATCAAACCGCCCGGTATGCTTCCGCGAACGAAATTTTCTGTATCGACGCACGGAGGCAATCGGACTGTAAGTAATTTTCGTCGATCCAGATCAGCCGCAGAACTCCATGTGATAATCGGCGGCATTTGGTTTTACGCCAATTGGATCAGGGATACCCGACTGGCTCCAACCGCGACGTGATTCGCGGATTATACGATTTCAACTTAACCGATTTGTTTTTGTAAACGAACATCGCGTATCAAGAGGGGCTTTTTCCAATGGGTTTATAAAATTTTGAGGAAGGACGTCAACGCGAGCCGCAAATATGATTTTCATTATTCCTCCGGATTACAGTTTCTTCCAGAAGATATTGCAAATAAAACTTGTGGACGTGCTTTCATCTCGCTAAACTAAATTTTGAGCGGCATTGAATGACCTTGAATGGCCTTGGAAGACAAAAGACTATATAAAGTATATCTGAAGCGAACCATATGTCGCAAACAAATAGTTATTAATGTTGATAGTTAATTTATGATCATTACTTTTCATACACCCTGTACAAACCGATTTTTCGAGGATATTTCCAGAATCGTCATAATGAAATTTTTGTCCCCACTCTATCTTCCCCTTCCACGGCGCAATCATTCATGTCACGTGACTAATCCGCTAGTGGTAAAGAGGGGGTAACATTGTGACTCTAAGTATATCTTCTAGTGTCCGAGATTAACGAAAACAGGTGAAACAGTTTTAACAGATTCGCACAATTACGAGTGTCGAATTAACTGAATCTAATTAGCAGGGTAAACTGCCTCCGATCTTGGTGCTCCTGTTTTCTCTCGCAAGTTTGCATTTTTATTTGTTTCGAGCACCTATTGTCAACATCAGGGTCGTCTTATTTCCATATTTATCATTCTACCAGCAAATTTCCCCCCTTAACTTCGTAGCAAGCGCAGAGAACTTTTTCCCTCCGGACGAGAGGGGATGTCTACATAAAAACTCTCATTCCATTTTGTTCCGACAACGAGAAAATTAGAGTCAACTCATAGTACGTGTTGGGGGAAGGTTCGTTTCCTTCATGGCTACACTGATTAGCATTCCCTTGTCTTTAATCATTTCCTTTTATTGCAAGGACAATTCAAATTCATTGTACAGGGTCCTGTGACCTTGAGTAATCGTAGTCACTGGCTTCCTAACGAAAGGGACCATCATCATAGATGTTCAAAAAGAGTGATCCCGTTTAAAAGAATGAAGGTGAATTTGAATGACCCTCAGTAATTATAGACATTGTCTTCCTAACGAAAGGGACCATGATCGTAGATTTCCAAAAAGGGGTGGTCCTGTTTAAAAGGTGAAGACGACCTTGAATGACCTTGAGTACTTATAGTCATTGAATTCCTAACGAAAGGGGCCATGATCGTAGATTTCCAAAAAGGGGTGGTCCTGTTTAAAAGAATGAAGGTGACTTTGAATGACCCTCAGTAATTATAGACATTGTCTTCCTAACGAAAGGGACCATGATCGTAGATTTCCAAAAAGGGTGGTCCTGTTTAAAAGGTGAAGACGACCTTGAATGACCTTGAGTAATTATAGTCATTGAATTCCTAACAAAAGGTACCATGATCGTAGATTTCCAAAAAGGGGTGGTCCTGTTTAAAAGAATGAAGGTGACTTTGAATGACCCTCAGTAATTATAGACATTGTCTTCCTAACGAAAGGGACCATGATCGTAGATTTCCAAAAAGGGGTGGTCCTGTTTAAAAGGTGAAGACGACCTTGAATGACCTTGAGTGATTATAGTCATTGAATTCCTAACGAAAGGGACTATCGACGTAGGTGTTGCATTTTTATTTTTTAATTATCGAAATTATAGAAATGCTTCCATTAGAAATTATTGTAAGAATGTTTATACCACCATCATTTTTAAAATGACTTCTCATCGTTCAGGCACACACATTGTTATAAAAATTGCACGAGAAATTGAAATAAATTCAGTGTTATCATTTTTATAGATCAATGTATAGCAGCTGCATTTTGTGTTTTCTTTACGTACACATGTAAAATGCCCTACGAACGAACGTCATTCAAGGTGATTGCGGTCAAGGTCAACTTCACGTGGCCTGTTTTAGGTAAATCACCCAGTCTATTCCTATAGAGTACAGACTTCCTGTAGAATAAAAATGGTAAGAAACAGGAGTTCTTGTTTACAAATATTTGTTCGACACTAATCTTTACAAACGTGGTATTCAACATGCAAGTTACTTGCAACAATCCGTGTGTGATTTAACGTGCGTACACTTGTGCCGGTTATGTTTTGTAATTGCTTTTAACAATAATTCGCAATCTAATTAAGGAAACTCGGCGACGAGCAGCGAACGCAGTTGTAATTTAATTTGTTGGAAGTTTGCGTCAGGACGCTTTCATTGTGTAACATTCTGAAGAAAACTTTGCTCGTTAGCGCGTATTCGGATTAAAATTGTTACATTTTATTCGTATTTAAACATTAGCGAGATGCCGCCGTTGTCAATAACATTATTCCTTGGCAATGACGTTTCCTTAATCATCGACGAACCTGCCTCAACATCTCGTACTCTTTTAATTAGGTGGACGTTTAATCGTGACTTAATAGCGAAACAAACTCTCGGAAAATTGTAACGGGATAAGATAATCCCGAAGTTTCGAAGAATCACTATCACGGCGCCTAAGTACCTACCCCTTCGAGGAACGTAATAAATGAACCTTGCGCCCGGAGACTCGAAAATCTTCAGGACTAATGAAAATACTTCCCTCAGGATGAACGGAGAGGAAGAGAGAAGATGGAAAATTGATTGCCAGCGTTCGTTTTAAACGGAAGAAACGTTGAAGTTCGAATGAGCCTTGAAAATCATTGAAACTTAATGAGATACCGAATTAATAAGCGAGCTAGTGAATTGTTTACAAGTCTTCCAGTAAGTCCCACTCGGGTGAACACTGACGACGGATTTTGTTCAATGTTTTCAAAAATATTCGTTTATATGTATTTATTGATATTTATTCATTTTAATTATTATTCGTTTCGTCATATATATTTGGTTTAATTATTATTTATTTCAATTATTATTCATGTTATGCATTTATTTTAATTATTACGTATTTATTTTCACAATGTCACGTGATGAATCCAGTACTGACAGAGAGAGAGAGGGTAATTGTATTCCTCACAATTTTTTATTCGCGAAATTATACGTGCGCATTTTCAATACTACACAATGAACCCCTTTCGATTCTATTATTATTTCTTAATTCCTTTATCACAAATTCTGTATACACGTTGACTGCAAACAAAGCATCTTCTGCGCCATTGAACAATATTATTAAATCATTTGAACAATCGAAGTTACAAAGTTGGATACATTGATGCTGCGCAAGAACATACGAACACCAGTTGCATAACGAAAACTTCCCAGTACAAAGGGTGTATTGAGCATCGCTCGATGGTCATATTTCATTGCATACATTGCAGTTTGTACAGTTCCACACAAAAAAGACAAGATATTGGTCGGTAGAGAAAAGGTCCTTCTGTTACGTGGAACATGGAAAATTTAGGTATTATCAAAGTCGAATCGAGAGTCTCGCACAATCGTGAACAGAGGGAACGGGAAAGCTTGGCGTGGGCGTGGCGAGCAGGGGTAGGGGGTTGAAGAGGGTGGGGTCTGATTCCCACGTTACTTTTTATCGCAATTAGCCAGGCATTCGTTACTGGCCACTTATTTTTTGTATCCGTGATCATTCGAAAGACTCGTCGACGTCACTTGACCCCCTTGTTGCACCGCAACAATACTCTCGCAAGGAACGAAGGAAGTCGGAAAAATAGGGATTAAAATTGTAGAACGTCAAATGAAAAGCTTTCCAGGTGAAAAGGGGTCAGCATGCTAACGAAAAAGTGGAAGAGAACCGGCGAAAGAGAGGAAACGATGGCGAGACGGGGGAAGAGAGAGAAAGAGGGAGCTAGATGTAGAGGGGAGGGAAGAGCCCTGACGGAATGAGCGCAAATGTTTGCCTAAGCTGATTCAGTTGTTCCTGCTAAGCGAGTAATACAAGGTCCTCTTCCTCCATTTTCGTCCATTTTTTACTCTGTCCGTCTATAAGGGATGGAGGAAAAGGGTTGAAACATGTTTTTGTAGCACGGTCTACTTTTTAAGAGGAGAAGATTCTTGATCTTCGTATCGAGCTGTTATCTCAACTATAAGTGAAGAAAATGAGAATGTTATTCATTCTGAATTGTTATTTATTCTGAATTTATAGATTTTTGTAGAAATGATTGATGAATTGTTTTAAAACAATTATTGAGATTATTAATTGGAAGAATTTAATTATATAAGGCAGATAGTTCTGAGTAAATAAAATGTACTTCTACTCAAAGATTTTATAGTCGATTAATTTTCTATTTGTTGATAAATGAACAGAAAATATCGAAGTTAGTGGAACAGGAATGTGACGTTACAATTCAATATTTCATAAAGAAATTTTAAGTAACTTTAAAATTTATTAACTGCATTTTTTATTGTAACAAGAATAATTCTTCAATAATAAATATTTATCGTACACTGTTAAAAATGTATTAACTGTATTTTATACAGAATAACTGTTTACTTATAAATTATAAGAGGAATGAATACTTATATCTTGCTTGAAATTATCTTATGTATTAGAATTAATTAATTCGTTAGACATCTTCAGACTCACGAGCATACTAATTAGATAATATGTATATTAATTACAGGGTATAACTTGGTGAATGCATTGAATTGTGTAATTAAACACTGACATCTTTAGATAACAAAATGGAAATGCTGTGAGCTCCGCGCAGATTCCACATTTCTTTATAGAAAAATTCAAAGGAGGTGAAATTAAAAAAATTTCCATTTCCTTCACCAGAGGCTTCAATTCTATGTCCAATTTTATACTTTTCCAATGATCTTCCTGCGCCCTGAATGCAGTGACCCTCAGCCCATCGAAAATTTTCCGCTGCCATCAGCAAATCCAACTTTTATAGCGAAGCTACTTCAGAACCACATCATTTTTCCCAGAAGGAAAAATTAAAAATGTTCGAAAATTTATTTACTTCGATTCTATGAAGGCTCCTATCCTTCGCAGTATAAAAATGGTACATTGTCCAATTATTGATACTTACCAATTATACAGTAGTAAATGTCTTGACTTATTTGATTAAGTGAAGGTATTGATATCAAACAAATGTAGATTCGTTTCACATATAATGTTTTTCAGTATATTTTGACCCAGAATATAAAAATTGTTTTTCACTTCCCAAATTTTCACGAATTATTTAAACGTACAGCTGTTTCATTAGAAATTCCGCTATTACCTACAAGAATGAATTTTAAAAAATAAATGGGGCAAAATGTATATATTATTATTATATTATATTATGTATATAAAAATCATATGAATAAATAGATAGATATGAATTAATTTTTTTTTAATGTTCGTAATAATCCGAATAAGGTTTTAGGGAAAGAAAAATTGGAATAGTTGCCCGGAAAAATGAAAAATTACGGAAAAACTAAAAGTGCGTTTTGTATCATATTTCAAACCAACAAAAAACGAATATTGCAGCTTTCAATCAATATTTCGATAAATTTACATTATCGACGTCTGTTTGCTACAATGATCACTCCGAAATACGTTTTTTCTCATTTTTACTTTGTAAAATTGAAATTTGTTTACACATTTCCAATAGCTTTTCACAATTTCTCACAATGATCACAACCAAATTTATTGAAATTTGGACAGGACAACTTCTGTCAGGCCAGCTAGTATTATATATATATATATATATATAATTGTATTTTATTATATATATATTATTATTATTATATTATATATTATTGTTATATTATACATTTTATATATATATATATATATATATATATATATATAATTGTATTATATTATATATTATTGTTATATTATATATTATATATTAATAAGAACGTTCTGCCCCATTTAATAAAAGGACTTATCCTCAGTTAACTGAATGTTCCGCATCCGAGGTTTAAATGACGCTGGATTATTACCGTGAGCTCCATATTTTTATTTCGAACATCTAAATGCCGAGTGGGGGCCATTGTGCTCTGATCGTTCCTCGCGTCTCGAACACGAGCGCGACCCCAGAGAACTTTCGTCTGGGAGCGTCTCTTTCGCATTGACCCATAGAGGATAAGGGAGTGGGGGGTTAGAACGATCGTTGAACCGCGAGACACCCAGTATGCATTCTTTTTAATGTTCCGTTCTCAGCCTCCTGCGACCGCCAGGAAAAGCTGCAGTCGAGTCCTCGCATAATTCAACGACTGCCAGACCAACCCCGGGCTCGCCAGAGAATTCCATCCTTGAAAGCGCCACGGCTTTTATTATCCTCCAACTGGAGACCGTTGTCAAAGCGACTCGTGATTTAACAATTTCCCGGGATTTAATCTCTGACAGCGTCGTCGACGGACGAGCGTGTAACGAGGCTTCGTAAACTGGTCTACGTCGTCGCGCCGATAACCCGTCGATGAAAAATCGGCCAGCGGTTTTTGCCCGGGCCGGAAGTTCAGCTTCATCTCCGCGACTGCCCGCTTAATACAAAAGAGGAATCGATATTAGGGACTGCTTTTGGCTGCGCGCCGCGCCGGCCGCCTGCCAATCGACGTTCGTTACTCCACGCTCGCCCCCGAAATTTCTATTAAGCGTTAATTAACGTCGCTCCCAGCCTCCCACACAGCCGAATATTAAAAAAGTCTGTCCATGTTTTGGCAGCATTCTCGGCCGATCCTATCTGCAATTTATTCCTTTTTTCGGATTTAATCGAATATATGTATACGAATGCATGTATGCATATCCGCCGTGTTCCATTTAGAACGTCGGGGTTCTAGGAGAGGTGCCACATTCTTCTTTTTTTTTTGAGTTTTAACGATCGTCAATTGATGTTTATGCACAAATGATATCGGCGCTACAGGTTCGATCAAAGATCAAGCAATGACAAACAAACATCACAGCAGCCAAGATAAGTAACAGAAGACTATTTCTTTTAACATGTAGAAAGTGTAATTTGATTCCATCAAACAAAAAAAAACTAGCTGGTTATTGTTGCTCGCTCGCTTGCGAGAGGGTTAGTGGTACGCATTGCTAGTGGGGCATACAGCTATTAATGTTTTTTTTTTAATTTTGTGTGTGACTCTCCACGAGCCACACAAAGAACTTCCCCATTCGTTAGTTGTAAGCGGTAACATTAGCATTAATTGCATAATTTAAAAAAATTTTTTTTTAAATTAAAAAAAAATTTTTCTTTAAATTTTTAGATTTTTTAGTTTTTTTAGTTTTTTTCGAAAGAAGTTCATTCAACAATGCAATTTATACGAGAGGATGGAAATTTTTCACCAAATAAACAAATGTAATTATATATATTTCATTTTTATTTAAATTTAAAAAAAATTATTCTTTAAATTTTTAGATTTTTTAGTTTTTTTAGTTTTTTCGAAAGAAGGTCATTCAACAATGCAATTTATACGAGAGGATGGAAATTTTTCACCAAATAAACAAACGTAATTATATATATTTCATTTTTATTAAAAAAAAAATTTTTTTTTAAATTAAAACAAAATTTTTCTTCAAATTTTTAGATTTTTTAGTTTTTTCGAAAGAAGTTCATTCAACAATGCAATTTATACGAGAGGATGGAAATTTTTCACCAAATAAACAAACGTAATTATATATATTTCATTTGTATTTAAAAAAAATTTTTTTTTAATTTAAAGTATATTAAATTAAAAAATTAAATTAAATTATATTAAATTAAAAATTAAAGATATATTTCATTTTTTTTTAATTTAAAGAAATAATTTTTTTTAAATAAAAATGAAATATATATAATTACGTTGGTTTATTTGGTGAAAAATTTCCATCCTCTCGTATAAATTGCATTGTTGAATGAACTTCTTTCGAAAAAACCAAAAGAAACTAAAAAATCTAAAAAACTGCTTGACCAATATGCACCAAAATCTAATCAGCTCTAAGTTACGACGGGGCACATCGATTGCATCATTCATCATTCTGATCGCGTTGTTACTTTTTCAGAAAACGTTAACGAAAAATTTGATAACATAAAAACGGCCATACGCACACACACACAAATAATTTGATAAAAATAGTCTAAAATGACTTCAATGACCACGAAACGTGAAGATCTGCTAAAAAATCGATTTTCGGGGTAATTACAGTAACTTCCCTATGAATCTGGAAGTTAAAAAAAAGCAGCAAGGTGGTAGTGATCCGCTCTACGTCTATTAACAGTGACAACAGTCATTTAGCCGTGAGAACCAAGGAAGTCGGAACTCGCTAAAAAATTTCTGGAAATAGGTCTCACCCTTGAGAAGACCATCAGATTTGAATACTGTTCCGTCGCACAGGAACAAAATACGAGGTTTTCCTTTGGAGAGCATTTATGGTGCGTTCGTGACTAAGCATCTTCTTTGAGAATTAAGCAAACAAGAGTCATTCGGCGACCAGTCGAGGCATCTGCTTAATGTTTAGCTTTTTATATACCTCTTTAAGGACAGCGTGCCATAAATCTAGTCCCTCCGAAGGATCACCCGTGACCGTTAACTGCACCGTGTTAAATTACCGAGACGCGTCGATGACAGATTCGGGGATCGCCCCACTCCTCCTTCCAAGGGCCTCATTCAGTGCTACAGGAAGGAGGCCCTAACAGCCAAAAGTAAACTGATTGGAAAATGCAACTTTCTGCAGGAACCAATCAGTGCATCTTGCTTCCTGCTCGAGAAGCCTAACGGACATCGCGTTGAGACCGCGTTCATCAGTTTAGTCTTGTCAGTCAAGTCGCGTCACTTTAACTCGGTTTACGGCAGTTCGTTGTCCAGCGATCAGGACACGCGTCAAACGGGATCGCATCTTAATCAGATCCGCGAGCATCATACATTGTCGCGATTCGACACGAACTATAGACTCATTCAAATCTGCGCCCGTATAAGGCAGGACCTGCTAGATCAGCCTTACTGATGAGTCCACTAGCAGGTCCGGGACGAAACGCTTTCTTTAACGAATTTTATTGTCACGCGAACCGATTATTGTCTTTTGCGTCTTGTATCATTATAACATCTTGAACTACTGGCCCAATATCAATTTGGCGGACACAGATCCGGAATACGTCGCGCACGACACACAGCGACGACAAAACAAATACATCTCGATATTTTTTGAAAGAAAGTGTTAACCCACTTATGCGAAACAACCGTTTACGAAGGGTCAATATGAAGGTCATTTACATCGAAACACGACCTTCATACGTCCCCTACGGGTCCACCTACAAACAGACCATTAATCTCGAAATGTGCTCCTCTTTCTGGACTGACTGCAGACGACAAGCCACGGACTCGACGAGAGAGACGAAATTGAACGCGAGCGACAACGTTGCAACTCCCTGTTCCCGGTGAACAATTTCGAATCGGGAAGGTTCGCTGAAAGAATATTTCATTTGTTTTCGTAAAGAACGGCGCGGAACAGATGCCAAAGAAAAAAAGAAGGGGGTAGGTTACAAACGACGCGAAAGATGGTCGGAGTTAGGATGTAAAAACGATGTCGAGGGTAGGGGAAGGGGCGGCGGGGCGAGGGAGGGGAGGTTGTAACGCGAAGATAACACAAAGAAAGTGAAATGAAAAGGTAGAATGGAGAATAGGTACGGAGTGAGGATCAAATGAAAATGTACGCGGACCGACCGATCTTTGCCGGTCTCGCTGTACACGTTTCACGCGCCGCGCTGCGACGTGAAAAAAACCTCGCGACAAGATAAAACGTTTTTCGTTCCGAGCCCGCCGTGCCGCCGGTTGCCCTGAAATTTCCTGAGCGAGATGCATTTAAAATTTCCGGGGAAATCGTCGATGGAAACCCCGCCGCGTCGCTCACGAATTCAGCGGCATTAATTTCGCAAAGTGCTACTTGTACGCTGTCGCCGCGGCCGAAAGTAAACTTTGCGCCGCTCGTTTATATTTATTTATCGTTATTCCAGATGTCGCAGCTGCATTCGAACGCAGACACGTGTCCCGCTCCCTCTCCGTTTCCGTTTTCGTTTCCGGTCTCGCCGCGGACCGGACACGCGACCAGTCGCTTTCGTATTTCGACTCTCGGTCAAATAACGTAATGGTGCATTAACTCAAACGGATTCGATGAACGAACGACGACGCTCGTTGGTTTTCAATATGTACGTACAGTCGCGCGCAGTGAAAATCGTGAAAGCTGGGTCGACGGGTTTTTTAACCACGCTTAGTAACAGGAAATTGCGTTATCTACTTTGGCATACCGTCACCTTAGCAACCCAGTAGTTCTTAATAATTGAAGTTTTAAATGATATAGGCGACAGGTTCGATCATTTTTGGAACAAACAACACTGTGCAATTAGTACATGTTTCTAACGTTTCGATCCCGATGTGGATCTTTTGCAAAGTATCATTAGGCGAAACTTCCGTTTATAGCAACAATCAGAATTTTGAAAATAGGTTCTTTTTTTACTAAAGTGACGATTGCCAGAAGGATTTTTGGCGAGTCGAGGCAAAATTTTTTATCATTTCAATGTCGCGCTCTACCTTACCTGCTTACCGACTTTCTATTTTATATAGAATATCTTCAATTAGTTGTAGAAAGGGATCATCACCAGCCTAGTTCACTAGGCTGATTTTAACTTCAAATTTTAACTTTAAATTACTAACTGATTTTAACTGAAATTAAACTTCAAATTTTTAAAGACTACTCCTGGATTGTCGTGTGCGAAATAACAGTAACTTCCCTATGATTCGGGAAGTTAATAATATAACTAAATAATAACTAAACATTTCGGGTTAACCTAATCCAAATTAATTCTCATCGCATAATCTTCCCATTGTAGATATTGGTTCACTTGGTTTAACAATTGAAATTTTCTATACATTTTACATTAATTTCCAGAATACATATACATATATATGACGCATGCGCACAGCACGAACATAAAGTACAAAGTCGGTAAGTCAGTAGTCGCTAAGGTAGAGCGCAACATTGAAATGATAACAATTTTTTTTTCGACGCGCCAAAAATCCTTCTAGCAATCCTCATTTTAGTAAAACAAGAACCTATTTTCAAAATTTCATCGAATTCTGATTTTTGCCATAAACGGAAGAACAGCCAATCATTATTGCGTCTGAAAAATATGTTAAGAGATATATCAAAATGAAAATTTGCAAAACTTAACATAAAGAAAACCAACGAAAAAGAAATAAAATTTTAATATAACTTACGTATTACTTAAAAAAGTGGACAATACATTATAACAAATATTGAAGGTTGTATGGAAACTATTTAAGGTCCTATCTCAATCCTAACCTCATTGTTTGTTCTAAAAATAATCGAACCTGGCGCCGATATCATTTAAAATTTTAATTATCTAAATTATCGATCGAGAATAATTCACCATTTAGTAGTTCTTATTGTTTGAAAAATGTAATTCTGTAGATTTCGAGCAGGGAATTACGAAAATCCAAGCATCAATATTCAGAACTCGACTTAAAATCACTTCTAGTTGCAACTTTTAGTTTAATTTATTTTCGTAACTTGTACAGACACCAAACGAATTATTTTTCACTGCAAAAATGTAACATAAAACTGTGACCGGAAGTTACTTTAAATTTAAAATCTTACAAGAATTTTAAGGGATATCATTTGTTCTTTTCAGCTTGTGGTAATTAAACAATACGTTTAAATGTTGATCAACGCTGTCGCCAGTGCCTCTCTCAATTGAATTTATTCGATATTGTAAATTCCTTCTGTTTTATTTTCATTTCTGCCAAACGTTCTCCATTATATTGAAATCCGGTGATTGCTGCGGTGTTTCAATCACTTTGCAGCAATTATATTGAATTTGCACAATAGTTCCAAGCGTTTTGAAATTAAAATTCAACGATAACGTTAAGAGATTTATTCATAAGTTTACTCAATGATTGTTATGCAATCATGCGCAAGCTTTTTTTATTAACACACTTATATTAGCTTGCTGTGTCGATGTTGTAGTATGTGTAAAATCTTAAATTTTAAATAATTTAAATAAATACATAATTACAGACTAGTCCACTCTGGTATGTTTTATTGTTTTAGTCTATAATTTAGTATATTTTAGTATATTCTAGTATATTTTATTATATTTTAGTACATTCTGGTATGTTCTAGTATATTCTAGTATATTTCAGTATATTAGAGTATATTCGAGTACATTTTGGTATATTCAGGTTACAGAAAAGAGTCAAATTTTTCCCCTTTTATTACCACACTTATTATATTATTATATAATTATATTATTATATAATATTATATTATAATAATAATTATATTATTATATATAATTATTATATTATAATAATAATTATATTATATAATTATTATTTTATTTTATTATATAATTATATTTATATAATTATTATTTTATTTTATTCTGTAATTATAATTATATAATTAATTATATTATTATACATATAATAAGTGTAAGTATTATTATATATTAGTTTGGCGTGTCGATGTTGTTGTATGCGTCAAATCTTGTAATCAAACTTTAAACCACTTTCCCATGAGCTTGAGACTTGAAACTTTAAACATACCTCATAACTGGATGACAATGCAATGTTAAAAAAAACTAATTTAAATAAAAAACTGTGTGTTCAAGATATAAAGAATATTAAAATATTCTCATTCGCCCCATGCCGCACGAAGCCTGTTAGTACGTCATCGCGTTCAGCGATCCCCACTCCGCGCGACAGCGCTTCCTACTCCACTGAGCGTTCCCACTCCACTGACCCACTTCACACCGAAGGAGCTCAGTATGGTGTTTCATTCATTCAGTTCCATTTAGGACAATTTCGGACTCTATCAAGAGACGTCGTACACTAAGACAAACCGATGAATGCTGTGTCAAAATTAAAGAACTTTTGCTAGCAATGAGACAGAGCGATGAAATTAAAAAAAAATTTAAGCTAAAACTTTGCAGAATATGGGAAAACAGGGAGATTATGGTACGACCGTTTTCTACCCATGAAAAAATTTGTATTGGAAAAACCACGATTTTCTTGAAATTGTTTAAGTTTAACGAATTTTTTCAACATTAGAAAACGTTCGTATCATAATCTCGCTATTTTTCGCACATTCTGCAAAGTTTCATCTTTAATTTTTTAAAAATTTCATCGCTCTATCTCATTTCTGTCGAAAGTTCTTTGATTTTGACACAGAATTCATCGTTTTGTACCATTGTGCGTGGTCTCTCGGAGTCATCCCCTCATTCTATCTGGCGAATTTCCATATATTGCTTCCCACTTAAAAAACACTAAAAAGTAGAAAATAAAAAAATTATATAAAAAGACTTTTATGAAACCACGCTTATATTAAAATGCTCTAAAAGAGGGGAAATAATTTTTTACATGTTAGTGACTATAAATAAAAGCGTGTAGCGCTAAACTATATTAATATAATATTCGTGGCCGCTGCACGTTTTTAATTATAGTCGCTAATGTCTAAAAAAATGTATTTTCTCCTTTTTAGTGGATTTTAATATAATCGTGGTTATAGAAAAATTTTTTTTATATATTTTTTTAATACTATTATCTCGTTAATGAAATATCGACATTCCATAATGCCAGCTTCAACTTTATCGGACATCAAATCTGCACTGTCATATCACATTCGGAATAAATTTTTCGTTCATTCGTATAACACATTCTTCTTAAAAAAAAAATTAAAGATTTTATCGTTTCCAGTCCCAATGCAATCAACAGAATGAATCTTGACAGTGGAAGGAAAATAGGTCGCTTCTACATGAAAATATAAACCAGGAATAACGAATGAAGCTGCGCCGAACGAACTTTCATTTTCGAGAAAATTACTTTCTAAAATACTCGAGGGATACGCTCGTTACAATCGTTTTAATGGCTGACTCCAATTATTTTTGCAATAATCGTTCATGTCATAAATACAATTTAATCAATATTAACGTTGTTACGAAAGAACAATGCTTCGCTAATGGCGTGCTAGTTCTAAATATGACGGCAAAACAAAATTTTCCGGAAATTACAAGAATCTTCGATATCTCGAAGTTGCACGCAAAATTCATAACTGTTCTTCCGGCGATTGTAAAACGTGTAAAAAGTGAATTCAGTTCGCGCGGTTTATTTTCGGGCAGTTTCTGGTCTTTGAAGAGAAAAGTTGTTTTATTTTTATCGTGCTTCGCTAAAAGGAGAAAACGAGCATGAAGGCTGCAGCGTTTACGTCTACAACAGTTTACAGCTTGAATTTAATCATGGTTGGATTTTTCTAATTTAACAGAACAAGCTGGCCGGCTACTTAATATTCGTTTCCCGACGTTCGCGTCTCTCCATTAATCTTACTTTAAAATTGTCTTTATTGCTCGTATCCTTCACTTCTTCCTTGCTAAGAAAAAAAACAATTTCCGTAACTTCGCAATTGCTCGACCACTTGGCTAGATGAGGTTATACAGCAACTGTACCGATTACTGCGAATTCATGCTTCGATCGCATTTTATTTGAATGGTATTCTAATTTATCATGAAATAAA
The DNA here is from genome assembly GCA_963971365.1 of Lasioglossum villosulum. NCBI lineage: Eukaryota > Metazoa > Arthropoda > Insecta > Hymenoptera > Halictidae > Lasioglossum > Lasioglossum villosulum. Next base: position 7,356,715 of record OZ020502.1, on the reverse strand, counting down.
CATATGTGTAAGTATTTCAAGGACGAATAACGATTAAAAAAATAAAATCGACAACTTATTGTACTTCAATGAATTGTACTTTAATCCGGGCAAAATGTACGTTTTGATGTATTTTAATATCACCGTATCAAACCAAATTTAAAAAAAAATTCATCCACTGTGAATCTCCTCAGTTACCTTCAAGACATTCAGCTAATTTGCATTTATATAATATTCATCGCGCGAAACAGTCGTGCTCTTTTCGTTTTGATGAAATCTGCTCTGGCAGGTACGCGAGAAATTACATGCATTACATTTTAAACAGGAACGCCTCGTTTTCATTTTTAAGCATCACAAATTGCACCAGAAACAGTGGAATGTTTGTACATCTCTCTTGAATTCTTCAAATTGTTCTTTACAGGGTTCTGTGTGCCTTTTTAGTGTTATCATTATTCTACAACGTTTCTCAAAATGTAAGCGATTTTATATGAATTTATGAATATATGAATTATTTGAATCGATAATACTTGTGTTTTATATTATGTTAAATATTTTATTTTCAACTTGTTTCCGCTTTTGTTCCATAAAACTGTGACAACAAATTGTGCATTCATTTTCAAGGAGTCGTAAGCAGAAGTGTTCGACTTCCAAATGTACAGCTAGTTGAATGGTAGAAGTATCTACATTACTGAATCCGGAAATTTCAATATACAAGATGTCCCAAAAGTGTATTTCCTTGAAAAGGGCGATCCCTGAAAAGATTTTAAATAACTTTTTCCTTTACGAAAATGTTCTACACCGCTTCGTTTCCGAGTTATTAGCGAAAAACGCGGACCAGTCCAGTTGACTCCGCCCACCGCGCTCTGATTGGTTCGTGTTTTCCGTTGATAACTCCTAAACGAAGCCGCGGAGAAGATTTTCGCAAAGGAAAAAGTTTCTCCAAATCACCTCGGGAATCGGCCCTTTCAAGGAAGTACAACAATATTTGGGTCACCCTGTACGAATGCAAGATAACTCCTTTATTTAATCCGCTTGAAAACCCTGCGGTGGATCTCAACCGCTTTCTCGTTTCATTAGCCGATTATGATGCACGCCACGAGGCATTCTAACAGCAGTGCTAACCATGGTGCATCGCGGGCACACATACGTATGCATGCATGCATGCTGAGTGCACGGTTAGAAGCGCGTAACTGTTTCGAATGAAAAGCTCAGGTCGATACAGGAACGACAGAAATAAGTTACTGTGACACATCCGCGGAAGCGTTGGTAATGTCGCGAGTTAAACTGAATGCTGGTAATTTCAAAAGCGAAACATCAACGCAGATGAAAATCCACGAGCTTCCAGCGGGGATTCATCAAATATCGTACCCTGACAAACAATCGCAATACTCGTCGTGGGAAATCGATTGCCTCCGTTTCGAAACGATTCAACCCGCTGGATAGTAACCGTCGCCTCTCTACAGTCTATCCACGATTACTTCTCGTCCTTATTATTTGTCTTCCTCTTCCATTCACGAACATACTTGATCGTGAATATACTTATTCGTGAAAAATATACAGGGTGTCCCAAAATTCCTCCGACACCCGAAAATGGGAGGTTCCTTGGGTCATTGGAAGCGACATTTTCCTTTACAAAGATGGCGCCAGCGGCTTTGTTTAGGAGTTATTAACGAAAAACACGGACCAATCAGAGCGCGACCTAGACGCGAGTTAGCACAGACGGCCCGACGCACAGTGTCACGAGCCATTGACAAAAATCGGAAAAGTCACTGCTTCGTGTCGATTGAAAACTATGTTTATACTATGTCAAAATGTCCAAATAAATTATTTTTTGAAAAAAAAAATTCAAAAAATCCAGTACGAAACTTATTACAAGCGAATCTGTAAACGAAAATTTGGAAGATGAAATAGTACATCAGTTCATAGCGTAACCTGTTTACGTTGTGTTATGAACAAAAGACATTTGTAAGAAATAATCTTTTTAGAAAATGATGAGTAAGGGTTGGTTAATTATAATTTATCTTCAAAAATTTTGTAACACTTATGCGCTATTTAATAATTAACCTGAAATGAAAGCATTAAATTTTATTGGTTCCCCTAATCTTTAGCAGAGGATAAAAAAATACGTATCAAAACGTATCGGCGATTTTTTCGCGTTGTATTAGTAAAATAGGATATTTTGATACTATGTAAATTTTAATTGCGAAATCTTGCGAAAAACAGAGTTATTTAACAAAATATGTAGCAAGAACTGGTCAGCAGCTGAATACACGGATATCCACTTGTAGAAATAATAATGATACTTAAAAATTGTAAATACTATGTATTCGTAAACTTTGATTAAGTATGACTACACATTTGTTTAGAGAAGCGACTTATGATTAAAGGATGTTTAGACCAGACCGAATAGTCCTACTTTTAGTTACTCGCGTCAGGCATAGTAGAGAAAGAGTGTATGTGTGTCGAGGAAGCGAATGTTATAATAGTTTAAAACGAACTTTCAGTTTCGAAAGAACTGAACTGAGAATTCATCTACTGTAAACCAGCAATAAAACAAAATTTTGTTTATAAATATCGTTTTACAATGTTTAAATAAATTACTATATTTATAATAATGGAATGTTGATATTGCTTTCAATATAAATGAAAAAACACACTTTGTTTCGTGTCTCTATCATAAACAGAACGAAAGTTATTGAATTTTGTCCAAAAAACAGGCATTTCGTGACACTGTGCGACGCGCCAACTCTCAATTGGCCGAACGTGTCATCGCATGTCTAGATCACGCTCTGATTGGTCCGTGTTTTTCATTAATAACTCCTAAACAAAACCACGGACGCCATTTTTGTAAAGGAAAATGTTGCTTCAAATGACCCAGGGAACCTCCCATTTTCGGGTGTCGGAGGAATTTTGGGACACCCTGTATACGCTTAAGACCATATGCAGGATGCACTTAGGGCCATACACCAAAGAGTTATGGCACTTTCGAATGGGTTACGTTTAAGGCGTGAAATGGTAGAGAACAGTTATGGAACAGTTGTAGGAAGTAAAAGTTCTAGGTGGAATGAAGGTCATAAAAGGTTTTCCGCGGTGGGAACAGATAGTTTCTGATGATAAGAAAGTATTTCATTACTGTGAATAGTGATTACTATTCCATGGATAGTACTTTTATGTTTTTGGTATTATTCCTTCGAAAATGATCTAAATTGAGATCGGGATAAATAATTGTGATAATTTGCAAATAGTGTATTAAGTATTAAAATGATCGAAACAATGCGCCGATAACAATTTTTGCTTAAAGCTTATTACGATCGCTAAACGTTAAACTGATAGTACTCTGACAATGTTAATTCATATTTTAGGGAAACGCATCTCTCAACATAGACAGAAAGAGATCCATCATTTTACAGTGTGTAGAAGTAGTAAATGGATGAATTTTCAATCTGAGGAACGTATGAGTTTTATGTAAACATTAAATATTCAGGGGCCTCCTCACCGATTTTGATGACCTTCAAATATGTTATCAAGGTCATCAATCTGAACAACTTTTTCCTATACATTTTACCGCCGCAAGATTTCAGTTTTCGAAATATTTGCAAAAAACTATTACTAATACTGTAAAGCCTACTCCTGGATTTTCGTATGCGTTTCGTATCTCCGCGCCCTCTACGACCTAGCAGTAGTAGTAGTAGTAGGAAACAGTAGTCGAGTATTCGATCAAGTCCAGAGCCAATTTTAGTTCAGCTAGTTAGACAAGATGGCGCCTAGTCAGGAGAACTGTCAGTGGAGATTCGTAACAACAACAATATAAAGGGCTTGAAGCCACTCTTGTAATAAGATATTGTAATTATTGTGGTCGCTGATGACCTAGATGTTGATGCGACCTTTATAAATAAATAATTAAAAAAAGGATTAGTCAGCACGTGTGTGTACGTATGTGTACGTATAAGAGTTATAATTTCAAGAGAAAACGTTAATTCATATTGTGCTTTATTTTATTGCAACTGAGGTCGAGAATATTTGTTTTGCATAAAGTTAAAATTGGTGCCAGATCTTGTACGATTGAAGAATTGCCTAATTCAAATCGAACGCGGTTGTGATAAATTACTGGAAAAATTGTAAATTATTGGTGAGACGTATTTGAAAATCGTAGCATTGTATGCGCACACGCGAATGTTATCTCGGGATGATTTATTAATCCATATGGTGCTATCAATTAAACTTGAAATACTTTTCCCGTACAATGATAACCGTTTATCGCGTGCCGCAGTCAATCGTAATTTGTGACTGGGAATAGACGGCGGTAATGGTCGCGTGGATAGCGTGTCTTACAAACCGCCACTTAATTAGTCAAAATCATGTTGAACCAGCTATTCGAGCTTCAACGAACGCTCGGGCATTATGTCTGTGGCTACAAGGCAAAGCGATATTCGATTGGGACAAAAGTTTCCCCCCGTGCAGAATTCAGGAATCAAAGGAGAAATATATTTTACGCTGAATGTGTACATTCAGTGCCGCTAAGTATATTACCGTTCAAATATCATTCTCGAATATTTTGTAAACTATTATATTTATCGCGTTGAAAAATATGGTAAGCAAAGCCTTTAGGTCTGAACATATTGCGTCTGTTCGTGGTGTTATTTCACTATATTTTATGAATAAAAAAATGTGTCTTTTTTAACTTGCAGAACTTACTTCTTTTTAATTGTAAATTATTTTGCAGGATATTTCATGAATGTGATTTTGCCAAGTCTTAAAAATTTTCGAATTCCACGTTTAGATGCACATATCTGCGACATTTTTCCGATTAGATCGGTGTTGCCGTTGGTCGAGCCAGAGTCCGCTGTAGACGCGCTGTGATTGGTCCTTGTTTTTCGTTGATAACTCCTAAACAAAGCTGCGTACACTATTTTTGCAAATGAAATTATCGCTTCGAATGATCTCAGGAACCTCCCATTTCCGGATGTTGAAGGAATTTTGGGACACCCTGTACATTACATTCCATTGATTTCTTTATTTTCGAGGTAGACAAATATTCAGAAAGCAATCGAAACTTTATACATGTTAATAGATAGTTGATTTCGGCGCACAGGTTCGATCAAATATAATACCATTACAATCGTACTTTAGGGCGTAGGGCACCCACGTGACATTACTAGAATATTACTAAAATATTACTAGATTTTGGGTCCAAACATGGGTTTATCGACGTTCGTTTTATGTCTCCATACGAGTATATTTTGAGTTGAGTGAGGGCTCGTTCTAAAGAGGAAGGATAAATACAGCCCGCTCTTCTCATGTTTTAGTTAGATTATGTTTATATCTAATAAAACGAGTGTTCAAAGTAGGGGAAACAAATAAAAAAAAATCCGCAGATTCCAAGGTATTGTTCGTTCACAAAAAGATTTTTCTTACTAAAATAACGAGAAGGACGGGCTGTATTTAACCTTTCTCTTTAGAATGATCCCTCACTCAACTCAAAATATGCTTGCACGAAGACGCAAAACAAGCGCCCGTGATTGCATTCAATTTCCCCATATTCCGCTCATGAAGGCAGAGTCTAGAGCAAGTCTAGAGCCAATTTTAGTTCGGCTAGTTAGACAAGATGGCGCCTAGTCAGGAGAACTGAGAAAATATGAAGGGCTCGAAGCCACTCGGATCCATTAATAGCTATTAGAATGATTAATTAGATAAACAGAATTGATTAAACGAAGTTTTATTAATGGAGGCAAATGAAATTACGAGCACGAAGAAAACACACCTTTATTGTTAAATGTGAAACGTCAAGTGAGGATCACTCGAGTTAGAAAGTTGAACGGTACATTAAACAAGTAACCAACGGTTATTATAAACAAACTGAAACATACTAATATTGAATTTAATCGAATCGATTATAATCGAACAATAGATTAATTTTGTATATTTCAATAATAGCAATAGGGATATTAATAAAAAGAAAACAACCTGTAACCATAGCAAAACTGGAGCATTAGACTGATGCATATGTATGTTTATCAGTGTCACCACAAAAAAAACTGTTTTTCTGCACAGGGGTTAAGGGGGTAGAGGCCCCACGTGACCATGGTATTTTTCATTGTGACCAACCCCCGGCGCGGAAAACCAATTTGGCAACAGTGATGAACATACATCTGTATCAATCTAACGCTTTAGTTTCGTTATCATTACAGGTTTTTTTCTTTTCATCAATATCTTTATTGCTATTAATGCATCCGAGTGGCTTCATGCCCTTTACACTTTTGTTGTTAAGAAACTACGCTGATAATTCTCCTGACTAAGCGCCATCTCGTCCAAGTAGCTGAACTAAAATTGCTTCTACTCACCCTTCATGAAGGGAATCTGGGAAACAATTGAATGCGATCACGGGAACACACCTCACATCCTCATACGATTATATATTGAGCTGAGTGAGGGCTCATTCGAAAGAGGAAGGTTAAATGACGCGCGCGTGGGTCCCTAAATTAGCAGGAAAAATCTTTTTGTGATCGAAAAATACATTAGAATATCCGGAATTTTTCTTCATTTGTTTTCCCTACTTTGGACAGTCACATTACTGGATATAAACATAATGTAACTGAAGTTGGACCCACGCGCGCTTCATTTAACCTTCCTCTTTAGAATGAGCCCTCACTCAGCTCAAAATATAATCATATGACGACGTGAGGTGTGTTCCCGTAAACCCCTGTTTTCACTTGTTTTCTAGTTAGATTCTGGTTACATTCTTGTAATGTCACGTGGGTACTCTACCCCCTTAAGAGGGTAGGGTACCCACGTGACATTACTAGAATGTAACCAGAATCTAACTAGATTTTGGTCCAAAACAGGGATTTACGGGAACACACCTCACGTCGTCATATGATTATATTTTGAGCTGAGTGCGGGCTCATTCTAAAGAGGAAGGTTAAATGAAGCGCGCGTGGGTCCAATTTTAGTTACATTATGTTTATATGTAGTAATGTGAGTGTCCAAAGTAGGAAAAACAAATGAAGAAAAATTCCGTATATTCTAATGTATTTTTCGATCACAAAAAGATTTTTCCTGCTAATTTAGGGACCCACGCGCGCTTCATTTAACCTTCCTCTTTCAAATGAGCCCTCACTCAGCTCAATATATAATCGTATGAGGATGTGAGGTGTGTTCCCGTGATCGCATTCAATTGTTTCCCAGATTCCCTTCATGAAGGGTGAGTAGAAGCAATTTTAGTTCAGCTACTTGGACAAGATGGCGCTTAGTCAGGAGAATTATCAGCGTAGTTTCTTAACAACAAAAGTGTAAAGGGCATGAAGCCACTCGGATCCATTAATAGCAATAAAGATAATGATTAAAAGAAAAAAACCTGTAATTATAGCGAAACTAAAGCGTTAGATTGATACAAATGTATGTTCATCACTGTTGCCAAACTGGTTTTCAGCGTGGAGTTTGGTCACAATGAAAAATACATAGTCACGTGGGGCCCCTACCCCCTTAAGGAGTTGCGAGGCCCAAGAACCCTTTTTGTACCACGCACAGCAGGAGTCTGGAAAGAGACGTCCGCGGCTCGGATGCCGACGGAATCCGACGGAATCTGTCGCTATCTCTTACACATTGTCTGTCTGTCTATCCGTGTATTATAAATGGACCTTTGGTCGCTTCCTTGCCGCAGTCCTATATGTATATTATAAGAAAAGAATAGGAGTGGTATTGGCCTGAAAAAAGACACCCTGGGTGTAGTACGGAGAGTAGGTCCCCGGGGAGCCTAGTTTAGGCACTCCTAAGATAGTAATATTTCTAGTAATATTCTGGTTAGATTCTAGTAATGTCACGTGGGTACTCTACCCCCTTAAGTACGCTGATAAATTCCCTATGAAAGGGGTCCCTACCCCCTTAATGGGTGAAATTGATTTTCGAAAGGGTGAAATCGATTTGCAAAACCTGGATTCTCTGCGGCAAGAAATGCGTCGAGCAAAAAGGACTCGGGTTACGACCCGATGTTCCAGCGAATCGATCGAGGTAGCGAAGCGTTTATTGAAACAGTACCGAGCGTATCGGGATTACCGCGGGGACAGTAGTCTTTGGGAGGAAGTATTTATCGGTTCAGACATTCTATTATATACGGGAAAGTTGTAACAATAGTTAATATTCACGGGCGAAACGGGCGACTTTGTTCCAGGGCTTTCTCGCCGTTCCGGAATACGATAGGAACTGGTTCTGGTTCGCAGTCGGCGGGTACCGACAGCCCCCGAAACTTGCCGAAACGTAAGCTCCTCTGTCTTATTAGCTCCCATCCTCTTCCCAAGTCTCTTCTCTCGGTCTCGCCGTTCTTTTCTCTTCGGGAGGAAAATAGACGAGCTTCTTCCCGTTGTTCGGGATCCAGTAGAAGCTTCTCAACCGACGACTACTCCTTGAAAGGTGAGGCGTCCGGGCCGATGTCACGTCCCTCTAACTGCATTATAATTTCTTTGGGAAATCTCACGGCTTGAAATTTGCTGCCGAGGAACCCGGTAGCACGCAGCCCGGATACCGGGTCAAGTAGGGCGTTACGTCGCGCACGACGACCCCATGAGAAATTTGTCATCTTCCATCAAATCTCGCGTTAATCAAGTGTGGAGCGAATGAAGCTATTGGGACCCAACCTGGCCGAGTATTACGAAAGAAGCTACTCGAAACGCGTCGCGTGACTGGGAATTTACTGTACACTGTAAGGTACTCCGTCGCTATTATTTAAATCAGGGCTCGGAATTATTGACTCGCAATGACTGCGACCTACAGTGGTTTGGATTGGAAAATCGAGTGACATCTTGTCGAAAACTGAACTTTCTCGTATCAACATGTATAAATATTGAAATAGTTTTGCGATCGAAAAGAATTGATAATAGATACAGTAATTTCTCAATCGTAGTCCCAAAACCCGTGTTATGAACGGACTACGATCAAGTAGGGTGGCCATTTTTTGATTTATGACTGCGTCTACCCTACCGCGCTGAGACTTCAAACGACAAGCCGAACGTAGAGAAGGACAGAATGAAATAGGATCGCGTGGCCGAAGCGTGTCCCCGTCGCCGGCACAGTTTAAAGGCCCGTGCGTCATCACAATAAAACACCAAGACCTTAGCTTCTTTGTTTTCGATGATATCATTATGGAACTTTCACCAACATATTCGTGGCATTTCTCTGATTAAAATCATACCAAACACGATATAATTTGGCCAATATTTAGTAGTTTCATCGACGATGAAAGTTTCGAACGCAACGAAGAAGAGCGTATTGGAAAGAAAGAGACGCGAAGAGTCGCCGTCGCCGGCATAGATCAAACACGCTGTCCTTCTTGTAAATGAAACTTTCATCGTCGATTAAACCACTAAATATTGGCCAAATTATATCGTGTTTGGTATGATTTTAATCAGAAAAATGCCAGGAATAAGCCAGTAAAATCTCATAAAAAAATAATGAAAATTAAGTAGTTTGAAAATTCGATTCACTCGAGTCAATGTAGTGGTGTTCACACCGATATACCCGAGCCGACATCAAACATCGCCGTCCTACTGCCTGGCGCAGCGTTGACAGGCGGTGGAATGGGTAGGCACTGGACTACGATTGCAGAGGCGACCGAGGACTACGATTGAGAAATTACTGTAGATGGTTTCGGCGCACAGGTTCGATCAAATGTAAACTAAATTTCCATGTTTTATAACAAATTTGCAAGTTGAAATCTCGACGTTTCGATCTTGATGAGGATCATTTTCCAGACATTTTTGCGCCTGAAACAAAGTGTAACATTGCAATGTTACATGTTACTGTATATGTATATACATATACATATACATACATAGAAACTACTATATTATATATATTTTTTATATTTATATATATATATATAATTGTATAAAAAATTATATAAAAAAAATTCTTATATAATATAGTAGTTTATATGTATTATATACATACCTCTATATAATATTTATATGTAGACACGCGAGAACACAATACCCAATAACATTTGTGAAACATTCACCTCGTGACACCATTCTCAATATATTGAAAACTTTTGTAAAAACATTTTTGCAATATTCAAACCTTTTTCAGGTTAACATCGGACAATGGAAGAATCCACTTTGGATACGATATTTGGAACGGGACTAATCGATATTCCACATAAAAGATAAGGAAGTCTAGATATGTCAAGGAATGATAATTTATGTAGTAAAGAATTATGGCATTTCTATCTAACGAATAATCTTGGAGATTAATGGTTACAAGCACTGATGGAAAAATCGATGGCAACACTGTCCTTGGTGTTGTCAATATTTCAATTTCTAATCTAGATTTTATTCGACTAGGTCGTGCGTTTTCCATTCGCGGCGTAACAAATGCGATCTTGATAATTAAAATCCTTTACAGAATACATCGAAACGTATAAAACCCGGAAAGTACATCGGCACGCGCAAAAGACATACAAATCTCATCGGACGTCGTTACACTGAAAATTTAATGATATTAATACCGTTAACACCAACTACGATATGATATTAGCAACGTTCATATTTTGCATTCTTTTTAAAGTGCGATACAATCTCACGTTCGAGAGCCTTCATGAAGTACATACAATTTTATATCACCAATATTAATCCAGAGTTTCAATTAATAAGTAAGTAAATAAAAATTATTAATCTTATAATAAATATATATATAAATATATATAAATATATATATAAATATATATATATAAATATATATATATATAAATATATATATAAATATATATATATAAATATATATATATATATATATATATATATATATATATATATATATTATAAATCTAATGTTTGTCAAAAGTATAACTGCATTTTATAATTGATCGATTGTAATTTTCCACTTCGTAATCACAAGGTGATTTACACAGTGTCTCACAAAGGCAAATCCACTTTGTAACTGAATTCAATGAAAACGTTAAAGATAATCGAGTGAATTTTGTTACTGTTTTAGTATCTTCTTTAGCATGCAGTAAGAAGTCTCTTCGAGTCGGAGATATTTATAAAAATGATTTATACAGCTCTGCACCAGTATCGAAAAGGTTAACCATAAAATACGACGCGGAATGTCGCGAGGTTCGTGATGATAACAATGAACAATTACTAACTTGAAGCTCTGAATGTTTCTCTCTCGAACAACTGGATACCACAGTTTACACGCGCGCATCGTAGTCTGACTACAAGGATCTGCTTCTACTGTTACCTGTACATATATACAGGTTACACATAAACTATCCAGGATATTTGTTCTCTGCCTTGCTCCCTTTGTAACCGCACAGCTACTGCGTGCCGCTTCCAACAACTCGCGCAGTACGAAGATTTAAAGACAATCTCTGTTATCGTGGTGGCATAACATTTTTCTGTGATTCTGAATTTGAAAACATAACGTTGCACAGTAGTCCAGAAGCCCGGTTTTTGAGGCCAAAATTCAATTTTTCAAGGTTAATAGATTAAAAAAATTTTGTTGCTATAAACTGATAACTCTTCAAATCCAAAATATTATTGATTTTAGGTAATTGTATAATAAAATACAGCGTTCTAAAAACAAAATCATAAAATTGAACATTCTATTAAACGTTTTAAATACCACTTACAGGATATCAGAAAAAAAGTTATAATTATGATTTTTGATATGTTAGTAGATGTTTAAGTTCTGAATGCCATCATAAACATTTTTTAATCCATAAACAAATATTCCAAGTTTGTAACAATTTAAGCTTTAAGAAGGGTTTTTAAAAAATGCTTAAAAGTGCTGAACTTTGGACTTATTTTGTACGAAAGTTTAAACATTTGTTTAAAAGAATATGTAAAGTTTAGCTGCTCCCTCTTGCAACTTTTAACTCTGCATTAATTTTAATACAGGCGTCCGAGGTAAGTTTTATTTTTTTCTATAGGTTATACTAATTAAAAAAACGTGGCATTAAGTATCTCAATGATACTGTTCTATGGAAATGATGAAAAACATCGATTTTAATAACCCTTATCATAACCCTGTCGTAAGAAAATGTTTAATTTTTAATGTCAGATTCGTTATCAGCGACTCCAAAAAATACCAACTTTCAGATAATTATGACAACATTTTGAATTTTGGCCACAAAAACCGAGCGTCTGGACCACTGTGCGTTGGCTTGAATTAAATTAAATCTGCCCTATTCCGTTTAATTAGAATCACCATTTGCATCGCTACTAAATTGTTATTTTAAAACTGGTAACGTACACTAGAAATTCAACAAATTATTAGGTTGTTGCAAATGGAACGACCGTTTTGAATCTTTAACATATACTTTAATTTTACAAACTGTATTCATATTCCATTAATCGAAATCATTTCCATCGACATCGATACGCTTCTTCCATCGTGATACTAGTGCCTGAATGATTTTTTGGTAGAAATCTAATAAACGTGAGGCAATAAAGTTATCAAATGCAGTTTTCACAGCACGTTCTTCTTTCAATATTTTTCCATTCAAAAAGCCATCTAGGTGATTGGAAAAACGATCATGCTCTGTCTCATCGGTACGGACGTGTGGACAGTAGTAGTAGGCTTTTATCCATACGTACAATTCCACACAAACAAACGGATCTAGCAGACTAAGAATAGTGAATCGGCCCCCCCTGGATTTTTATTGAAATTGTGTGGAAAACATTGGTTTTAGGTTGAAAGATAACTCCCCAAAATTTCAAGTCGATAACCCTTCATATAAGGATTATATGAGGGTAAATAGCCTTAGATATATCATTTTTTTTCTCGGTTGTTAATTAAGATATTCAGATAAAAAAAATTCGAAAATACTCTTACTTACGTCCTTCATATCATATATTTTTTTCACATGTGTGATCATATTATTAAGGGTAGAAAAAAATTATTAAATTTTTTGGGGGTGCCCTTATATAATATAAATATTATATAATATAAATAAATATATAATATAAATACCCTTAACTATATCATTTTTTTTCTCGGTTGTTAATTAAGATATTCAGATAAAAAAAAAATACGAAAATACTCGTACTTACGTCCTTCATATCATATATTTTTTCACAATTGTGATCATATTATTAAGGGTAGAAAAAAATTATTAAACTTTTTGGGAGTGCCCTTATATAATATAAATAAATATATAATATAAATACCCTTAACTATATCATTTTTTTTCTCGTTTGTTAATTAAGATATTCAGATAAAAAAAAATACGAAAGTACTCGTACTTACGTCCTTCATATCATATATTTTTTTCCCAATTGTGATCATATTATTAAGGGTAGAAAAAAATTATTAAACTTTTTGGGGGTGCAAATTGCAAACAACCCTTCGAGTGACCACTTTCAAAAAATTCAAAAACAATGTTCTGTTATCTATCTAATATATACAAAAGTTTCAAAATGGTCGGAGGGGTGGAACATAGTTAAATATTGAAGAACAAATGAAATTACGCCATTTCAAAATTGTAGGAAAGTTTTCTAAATTGAAAATGTCAATGTATGATTTCTACTCTCTTAAAATCGTTAAGGAAAGAATTAACATCCAACTTGGGGTGTATTCCTTACAATCAATGCAGGTGATGTTTATTTTGCATAAACATCCGCAGTCATTAACATTCATCGATACAGAAAGAAGCTCTCTTTTGTATTGCCAAGCATACCTTTCATTTCAGACTAGCATCGTTGCACCAATGCTATTTGATACTTGCGTATCTCCGCAGTACTGGCAGTATTAAGCTCTATTTGATCCAGCTATCACTAACGATTCCGCAGCCAGTTGTATACGAGCCTGATATAGCAGCGCCTCACGATAATGGAACTGCCATACTTCGAGCAGCGTTATGCGATTAAATTTTGTGTTCAATTTAACACGTTCCCTGACAGACTAATTTTCGATTGCTTCCCGTTCAGGTCACCTGGATTCCATACACTATATCAATTAATAATTTTTATTATGACTAGATCAAATGAAGTCGCCTGGATTCCATACACTATATCAATTAATCATTTTTATTATGGCTAGATCAAATGAAGTCTTATACACATTCATTGAGCACGATCAGTCTCTTCCGGTCCTAGAAACCGTTTGCCATAAAATTTTTCAATATTAGTAAATGAACGACACATTTTATTGTCAAATTAATTTTTCTCGAATATCTGTTAAACCATTTATCGTATTGAAAAATATGATAGGCAAAACCTTGTAGGTCTGATCCAGCTGCGCCTCTTTGTGGTGTTGTTACACTACATTTTCTCAATAAATATTAGCGACAAAAGTGTTTTTTAACTTGCAGAACTTACTTCCTTTTAATTGTAAATTATTTTGCAATATTCCACGTATGTTTTACTATAACTTTTGAACCATAAGAGACATCGGGACAATATTTCTTCTAAAATTCATTAAAAAATGATTCCCACCTACTGATAATTATTGTAATAAATATACATATATTTTTTGTAATAATTTTATAATCAATTGTTTAAATTTTATCGTCTCAACATTATATTTGAAATGGTTTACTCGTTACTTATTTAGTACCTTTTCCAGTTAATTGGAAAAAAGTAGAAGAAAATGATCGAGCAAGGTGAAATAAACCACTAATGGCTGGTACAATTACGTTTCCGGATTGTCGATGTTTTTGCAGTCAGTGCAGTAAATCAGTATTTTTCATTTCGCCAACGCAGCAATGAAATTTCCACTCGATCACTTCCAGACACCGTTGCGCAACATTCTACTCATTTACCGCGCTCAAGTCATCCTGTAATTGCAGCAGCAACATTTCAGAGCTCTGCTTACGGAAGTAATGAGGCAATTGTTATGCAAAGTTGCAATTTATCAACGGACATAATCGTTGCAGCTAATGAAGCTGAGAAGAGTTCGCCTCGCTGCTATTAAACGTTTCTCTGAGATTTTAAAGATGAAATTCCTCGCGATAACACTGATTTCTATCCCGACTACCCTTATGAATCGTACATTTCTGGCATTCTCTAATAGGTACTTTTAATTTGATTTTTTATCAGAGCTTTAATTGTTCTCTTTCAAATTGCGGAGTTAATTGAAAGCGTTTGTTATTTCTAGTTATGGTCGTACAGCAAATCGATGAAGATAGTTACTTCTAACTTTCGATAGTTTGTTGTATATATGTAGAATATGTTACATATTCATTTTAATTATATATATATAACCTCTATACAAATCTAGAAGTAATAAAATTAATTCTACATTATTCTTGTTTGTAACTTCTATAAATTACTTAATTACCATCATTAGCTTGTAAAGATTTTGAAAAAGAACTAGAACATAAACTTTCAAAGAATTTGGAATTCTTATTTCTTCACAGATGATTTTAATACATTTTAATTATGATCGTTTCGATATCAATTTACAAGAAAATCATTTTGCAAAGGCACTGTACCTGTATAGGCATTCAATTTCAAAGTAGAAATTGTTATTAATTTTTATATTATCATTAGTAGCTTCTGAAAATTTAGAAAAATTATTAGAACATAAAATTCCATAGAATTTGGAATCCTTATTTCTTTACAGATGATTTTAATTCATTTTAATTATGATCGTTTCGATATCAATTCACAAGCAAATCATTTTGCAAAGGCACTGTAACTGCATAGGCATGCAATTTCAAAGTAGAAATTGTTATTAATTTTTATATTATCATTAGTAGCTTCTGAAAATTTAGAAAAATTATTAGAACATAAAATTCCATAGAATTTAGAAGTATTATTTCTTTACAGATGATGTTAATTCATTTCAATTATGATCGTTTCGATATCAATTCAAAGGCATAGTAACTGCATAGGCGTGCAATTTCAAAGTAGAAATTGTCATTAATTTTTATATTATCATTAGTAGCTTCTGGAAATTTAGAAAAATTATTAGTACATAAAATTCCATAGAATTTAGAAGTATTATTTTTTTACAGATTATTTTAATTCATTTTAATTATGATCGTTTCGATATCAATTCACAAGGAAATCATTTAGCAAAGGCACTGTAACTGCATAGGCGTGCAATTTCAAAGTAGAAATTGTTATTAATTTTTATATTATCACTAGTAGCTTCTGGAAATTTAGAAAAATTATTAGAACATAAAATTCCAAAGAATTTGGAATTCTTATTTCTTTACAGATGATTTTAATTCATTTGTATTATGATCGTTTCGATATCAATTCACAAGGAAATCATTTTGCAAAGGCACTGTAATTGCATAGGCGTGCAATTTCAAAGTAGAAATTCTGTCACAGTAGTGATCCGGGCACGCTCGGCGTCGAATGTCAGGTGGCAGTAAAAAGGGAAGAACTAATAATAAATTCACCCTAACGAGCCCGAGTCGCGGAAGCGTGACAGCGGCTAATACAGCGCGATCGCGCTCGAGCAGGCATGCGAAGCGTGCCGTAAAATTCTGTTCCGCACCATGTGCGGAATGACGACGTGATCTTCGACCGAAGCAACACGGCGCGGCGTGGCGTCGAGTATGAGCGGCGTGACCGCGATTATCGAAGAAAGTCGCGCGATCATAATAGAAAGTCGATGTTTATTGCCGACGGTGGTGTTGAAGCGTCGCGGGGTGTTGCTTCGGAACAGTAATTTTCCCACGGGGGTGGAGGCGGGTGATGTGGAAAAGGGAACGGTGGAAAGGATCATTAGTCGTGTCGCCGGGTGCGGAAAGCGCGAGGCACGGCCAACAAACGCGCTCGGCCACGTATTCCGCGTGCAAGCGTGAATAATTTTCCGCGTGTGCGCGTGCCCGTCACGGCGAAATTGTTCCCTGTACACACTGTATTGCGACGGTGGAGACTGCAGGTATAACCTGCAATTTGCCAAAGCGCAGGGCAAATAGCTCCGGGCGACTTTCATCCTCCCGCAGGGTTTTCGCAGCTCGCGAGCTACATGGCTGAGAAAAGGGAGCAGCGAGGGAGAGGATAGTAGAGAGAGAGAGAGAGAGAGGTTGCAGAAAGGCGGACAGCGGGGTGTGGAAGGGGAGTTTGTATGGGAAAGAGAGAAACAGAAGAAAAATGGAAAGCAGAGTGTGGAGGAAGAGAGGCAATAACGAGAGAGAAGAGCGTGGAGAAAGAAGAACAATAATGAGAGTGGGGAGCGTGGAGAAAGAACAATAATGAGAGAGGAGAGCGTGGAGAAAGAACAATAATGAGAGAGGAGAGCGTTGAGGAAGAACAATAATGAGACAGGAGAGCGTGGAGAAAGATGAAGAAAGAGGATAGCGTGGAGAAAGTAAGAGAGGGAAGTGTCGAGAAAGAGAGAGGGAAAGGGGAACATGAAGAAAGAGTCGGAGAAAGAGGAGCATGAAGAAAGAAAGACAATAGTGAGAGAAGGGAGCGTGGAGAAATAGAGAGAAGGAGTGCGGATAATGTGGAGGGAGAAGAACAATAAGGAGAGAGGAGAGCATGAAGAAAGAGAGTGAATGAGAGGGGATCATGTGGAGAAAGAAGAACAATAAGGAGAGAGGAGAGCATGAAGAAAGAGAGTGAATGAGAGGGGATCATGTGGAGAAAGAAGAACAATAAGGAGAGAGGAGAGCATGAAGAAAGAGAGACAGTAGTGAGAGGAGGGAGTGTGGAGAAATAGAGAGAAGGAATGCGGATAATGTGGAGGGAGAAGAACAATAAGGAGACAGGAGAACGTGAAGAAAGACAAAAAAAGAGAGATGAAGAGGAAAAAGATGGAGAAAGAGGATAGCGTGGAGGAAGTAAGAGAGAGGGAGTGCAGAAAAGGAGAGGGGGAAAGGAGAACATGGTGAAAGAATGAGAGAGGGGAGAGTATGCAGAAAGAGAGAGAATGAGAGGGGATAGTGTGGAGAAAGAAGAACAATAAGGAGAGAGAGGAGAGAGGGAGTGCGGAAAAAGAGAGAGAGAACGGAGAACATGTAGAAAGTATGGGAGAGAGGAGAGTATGAAGAAAGAGAGACAGTAGTGGGAGAAGAGGGCGTGGAAAAAGAGAGAGAGAGAGTGAGAGGGGATAGTGTGGAGAAAAAAGAACAATAAGGAGAGAGAGGAGAGGGGGAGTGCGGAAAAAGAGAGATTGAAAGCAGAACATGGAGAAAGTATGGGAGAGAGGAGAGTATGAAGAATAAGAGACAGTAGTGGGAGAAGAGGGCGTGGAAAAAGAGAGAGTGAGAGGGGATAGTGTGGAGAAAAAGAACATTAAGGAGAGAGGAGAGAGAGGGAGTGCAGAAAAAGAGAGAGGGAAAGGAGAACATGGAGAAAGAATGGGAGAGAGGAGAGTATGAAGAAAGAGAGACAGTAGTGGGAGAAGAGGGCGTGGAAAAAAGAGAGCATGAGAGGGGATAGTGTGGAGAAAGAGTGGGAGATCGGAGAACGAGGAGGGAAAGAGTGAGTACAGCTCACCGGAAACGGCATTTCGAGCCGGAGAATGTGTAAAGGGCTCGCGAGCCGGCCTTCGATTTCGATAGAAAAATATGAAATACATTTCGTCGTGAAAAACCCGAAACCATGGACCAATCGTGATCCTTTTGAATATCCTGCTCGAGATAAAAGGTATCGGCGGGGGGGGATGTCTCGTTCGATACGCCTTCGCGGCGAATAGAGTATGCGATCATGGTCGGAGGAGATGATTCAACCAATCACGAACGAAATGGTTGTGTCTTCTCGGTTCGGATATGGAGTTTAAAGAGGAATCGAGCTTTGATATAGACTCCTCCTTGGATACGACGGTGTCTCTGTGGTCGCTTTTCCACCGTTGCTCCTGGTAATATTTCCCGATCAGGACTTTCAACAGACTGTATCACCCCATACGGCTGTTAATAATGGGAGCTGAAGACAACCCGAGTATTGTACGAGTTGTAGAGTTCATTGGGGGTTCAGACTTCTTAGACGTTCTGACGTATAAGAAATTATAGATCATTTTATGTAGTATACTTGAATATTATTACAGTATGATGGTTTTGATAATGATAGAACCGGAATGGTGACTGAACCTCACCTTATGTGGCCAACAATTTTGGACATTCTTTAATATAATATTGTACATTTGAATTTCAATGTTGGGAATTCACTGATTTAAACGTTATGGATGTTTAAAGTTGAGCGATTTCAAGATTTTTGGACTGGTTACTAGCAATAAGTGTTGTCTATACACTCCCCTACGTTTGTAACTTTTGTAAAGTTAAAATATGATTTATTATGCTCTGCAATATAATTAATATGGTTGTAATCTATAATATTATAATTGGATGTGAAATGTAATTGGAATTTGTAAATATCCAGTTTCTCTCAAGAAATGAACTTCTCAAAAAAGTGGTCTGTCCTCTAAAAAGTATCCTTTTGGTTCACTGTTATCAGGAGGTCAATAGTGGGTCACATCGAACACGCTCGCGTCAAAAATATTCCTTCCTCTCATTTGATCCCAAGTCGATTCTCGATTTAACTCTTCTGACAATTCCGGATATGATAAACAAAGAAAAAAAGTATCACGAGCGGATTCAGTTTGATTCCAGAGGCGAGTCACGCGTGCGCGTTTCTGTAACGCCATCAGCGTTATCAAAAATCCTGTTTCCGTTCGGATTGGTTTACCAAAAAAATTTCCGGCACAACTTCAGCCCGAAATTCTGAGTAACGCGACGAATTTATTCAGGACGCGTGTACCGTCGCCGGCGCCGCCGTGTCGAAAGCTTTTATGGCCGTCGTGGTGTATAACGAAGGTGAAACGTAAACACATGGCTTTCTCCCACGTTGCATGGTCTAGGTGTGCCGAGAGAACGCCAAACGTTTATGGCGAAACAGCCAGCATAATGCAATGAAAATCCGCATAGCGGTTACCAGGTGCTCGGGAGACAACCAATAATGAAATGCTTCGAAACAGGATGCGATTTCGTTCCCACTTCTCATTCGCAGTTCTCTATTTCCACTAATTTCGTATGGAATTTGCGGTGCTCGAGATCTTTAATCTGTCGAGGGAATGAAAAATCCAATGTTTACCACATTTTTAGTAGCTCGCTTTCTTGTCTGTCTGTCGCAATTGATTTTAAATTAACTTCCCGTTGAGCTAGGGACTTGAAACTTTAAATATAGCTCAGAACTGGATGACAATGCAATATTGGGAAACAAATTTTTTTAGTAACTTTAGGAGTTAAAAATGTAGGATCTAAGCGGGATCAAACCCTAGCCTCACTAAACACGCTCGGTAGTACGTAATCGCATTTAGCGATCCTCACTCCATGCGACAGAGCTCCCTACTCCACTACGAGTTTCCACTCCGAGTCATCCCCACTCCTCTGACTCACTTCGCACCGAAGGAGCTCAATATGGTCAGTGTTCCGATTGAGCCATCTTTTTTCGCGCATGCACGGAAATTGCGGCCTTAGTAACGTAACCTTTTCGATAAAATAGGGTACCTGGAGCACCCCGTAGACTTTTAAAAAATGATTAGTATATACATTCGAAATATTGAAATGATAAATCGAATAAAATATTGCTCTAAACTCATGAGAACAATAATACCGGTACACTACCGCCAATATAACTGCCACAGGCCGTCGGGGCCCTTTGTCGCTCTGCTGCGTCATTGTAGATACGCTACAAATATAAAATAATATAATATAATAATATAATATAATAATATAATATAATAATATAATATAATAATATAATATAATAATATAATATAATAATATAATATAATATAAAATATAAAATAATTTTTCCTATCCCATACAGATAATCCTGAAAATTTGTAATTGTGAATTTTTAATAATCTTTTTAAATATCTAATAAACCTTGTAAGATTTAAAGTGAAAAACGTGGGGCGCAAGATAATAGTAAGGAGTGTATCATATCATTTGCAGTGCAATAAAATGGTTAGTGATTTAGGGGAATTATTCATGCATTAATTATTTATTCCACGCGCCCCACATTTTTAATCCACAATAAATCCCACAAGTATTTTCATAGCTATTCAAAATTCACAGTCATAAATTTTCATGTACATGGCTTTTTGAACGTACTGTGAAAACTGCATTTGATAACTTGATTGCCTCACGTTTATCAGATTTCTACCAGAAAATCATTTAGACACTACTATCATGATGGAACAAGTGTATCGATGTCGATGGAAATTATTTCGATTAACGCAATATGAATAAAGCTTGTAAAATTAAAGTTTATGTTCAAGATTCAAAACGGTCGTTTAATTTGCAACAACCTAATAAATGCAATCTCAGCTGCGTCGGCAACGTAGGTTTCTGCAGTGCGAACGAAACGATCAGCCACGTGTTTGTGCACGAACCCCGTGAGATTGCACGCATAGTTTCGTCGTTACAAAAGATTCGGTGCGCAATCAGAATTATATTAAAACACACCCTCTTTGATTAGCTTAATTGCTGATAATCTGCAGCTGGGCTTTTATTGTCACGCGCGCGTTCCATTACAATTATTGCGTCGCGGAAAAATTCGTGCCGTGCAAATTGCCCGCGCCGCGGAATCGCAGGAATAAAAGGAAATGTGAAACATTACTGCGCGGTGCTTGCGGCAAATGCAGGTCAACGGTTTTTTAAAATTACGTGCCCGGAACAACGCTTTATAATACCCAGGAATACTACACGCACCCCTTAAACCATCTAAAGCGCAAACAAGTGTTTCAATGCGCTACTTATCATAAACGCGCCACGCATCCTCGTGGTGCAAGAGAGTGACAAAAGTGCCAATACTCGTTCATTACGGCAACTAAAATTCTTTCATACACTGTATAATCTTGTTTGTCCGCGTCTGGCTATCACGCGTTCGCTGCAGCTTCCCCTGCGTTCGCCTCATTATTAAACTGCGAATCTTTATGCAAAATAAAAATGTTTTGCATTGATTGTGGGAAGCAGGACTGATATAAAAAATATATAAAAATATTTTTTAAAAACCACGCTTAATATTGTTTAGTTTTGCACTCTTTCATTTATAGACACTAATGTCTACAAAAATTATTTTCTTCTTTTTAGTACATTTTAATATAAGCGTGGGTTCTAAAAAGTTTTTTCATATATTTTTTTATTTTCTACTTTTTAATATTCTTTAAATGGAACGCAACATATAGTAATACTAACAAACAATTGTTGAAAGATATCGGCGCTACGGTTCGATCGTTAATAAGAAAACAAAAATTTTTACTAAGCAATTTTGCTGATTTTCAAAATAATTGACGTTTCGGTCCCTGATTTGGAACATTTTCAAGATTTAATTGAATTGCGTCTGTAAGAAAAATGAAAAAAATGTTTAATAATACTGCAATACTTGTGTGAAATAATAAGATATGGAAATACAGGAGACGACGCACAATGGGCTGGATGTCTGATCTGTGCGGTCAAATCTACTTCAAAATTCACTCAATATTTAAACCGTTGTAATTTTGCTAACATGTATCCAAATTTCATGAAAAAGCAACCATTTTAAAGCTTGATATTTCTACTTTGGTATTGTATACCGTGTTTACTCAAATGGATGTTTTGAATGCAAAATCTGTCCATACACAGGAGCGTATCAGATTGTAAAGCTTGTAGTCTCTTACTCAATATTTAAACCGTTGTAATTTGGCTAACATGCATCCAAATTTCATGAAAAAGCAACTATTTTAAAGCTTGATATTTCTACTTTGATATTATATACCGTGTTTACTCAAATGAATGTTTTGAATGCAAAATCTGTCCATACACAGGAGCGTATCAGATTGTAAAGCTTGCAGCTTTATTCAATCAAATACTGCGGATAATTATGAATATATTAACGTTATTCGTCTATTTTATGTGCACTATCGACAAGTATAATCATTTAGAATTAAAACATCTTTTCAAAAGAGTAGATACGTGGAATAATCAATGTTTTTACGTAATTCGTCTATCTTATGTACACTGTCGAAAAGTATAATCATCTACATTTAAAATATCTTTTTAAAATACATACTATAAAGATTGCTGTTTTTCAAATATAAAGCCGTGGCGAAAAGTGCATTTTCCAATAGCGAGTTATACATATTTAAGAAGTTGAAGAAGACCTTCATGTGAGTTTCAAACGTCTATTCAAGGTCAATTGATTGAATTACCACTGTCTCAAAAATTCAATAGGCACTTTTCTGACAATGATTTAGTGACCTCTTAAAAATAATTTATGTAACATAAAAAAATTCTTATGAATTTTTTATACGTAAAGGATTAATGCATTTCACATTTGTTTTTATTGTTTAAAAATATTCCTTAAAGATTTTCACCCTAAATCAGAAATAAGCGTAATGTCTGCGTGATTCATTCTTAAAAATTCTAAAAGTTGAAATTTTAACTAAAATTGCGGCCAAAGTTGTCAGAACTAGACCAAGATTTTTTACAAAAAAGTTAGTTCAATGTAACACCTTATCAATACAGTTAGACTGCCAGACCGACGCTGTTTCACACTTTCAAGATTTACTTCCATGAATAAAAAATGTACCGAAAACAGAGATTTCCAATTAGCCCATATTTCTTAATGTTTAATAAATTTTTGAAAACTTTTTTTAGCCATTTGAGCAGTGTACTTGTAGCAACCTATTGACAAATTTTTAAACAAGTTCATTGAATAGTTTCGGTTTCACGGATTTTTTACCGCTTTTTGGCCATTTGGCACCACTGTACGATGTCTTTTGATAGAGTTCGAAATGGAACTGAATGAACGGAACACCAGACTGAGCTCTTTCGATGCTCCTTAGAAGCATTGCAAAGTCTACGGGAAATTATGTATACCATGTTAAAAAAAATTTTTCCGTGCGTGGTATTGAAAAAACCATAATTTTTTTGTGAACTTGTGCAAGTGTAACAAATTTTTTCATGGGTAGAAAACAGTCGTACCATAATCTCCCTGTTTTTCCCATATTCTGCAAAGTTTTAGTGTACGACGTCTCTTGATAGAGTCCGAAATTATCCTAAATGGAACTGAACGAATGAAACACCAGAGTGAGCTCCTTCGGTGCGAAGTAGGTCAGTGGAGTGGGAACGCGTAGCGGAGTAGTGCGAGCTGTCGCGTGGAGTGGGGATCGCTGAACGCGAATACGTACTACCGATCGTCGCGTTGTGAAGGGAGGCTGGGAATATTTAAATATATTTTATCTCCTAAACGCACAGCTTTTTCCTTAAATTTGTTTTTTTAATATTGCATTATCACCCAGTTCTGAGCTATGTTTAAAGTTTGAAGTCTCTAGCTCAAGTGGTTTAAAATTCAATTACAAGATTAGACTCGTACAACAACATCGACATGGCAAGCTAATATAAGAATGGTAAACATTGATTTCTTCCCTTAACGACTTTTTAAAATTAAAAGCAACATTACAAAATTCTTGAATTTTTAAAAGTATTTTACTCTTTTATATTCCATCCAACCAATTTCTTCATAAATGCATAAAGATCCGCAGTCTACTCATTATGCTTTCGTAATTCCAGGTTTAATGTTTAAACCGACGTAGTTTATATAGCGTATTCACAGTAGTTTTCTCAAAGTTACTTCGCCGGCCAGTTTCCGCAGAAATATACTTCTTTCTCGTTGGTTGAATAGCTCAACCACCCCATTCGTGGGGAAGTAGAAGCGAAAATATGAAGTACAAACTTTTCTTTTAGCTGCGGTACAGTATAATATCTTAGAACTAAACAATTGTGTGTAGTTTTAATTAATTTACTTGTTCGTGTACTTGATCAAAAATTTTCGAGTCATCAAATAGTTAAGGTAGAAACAAAATCTCTCCAAAAAGACGAGGACGTTCTTTCGACACTAGAACTACCGAGCACAGAAAGCAATTAAAATATTTTAGCTGATAAAAATGACAAGGTTTTATTTGCTTAAATTTCGTGCAATTTTTTTTTCCAATATGTGCTTAGATATTGAAATTTATCGAATCATTTTCTATGTCAGCAATGTCATAATTTCAATAATTATAGAATGAAAAATAATCAACATGATTATTCTTGCTCAAGGTCATTTCAAGGTCAAAAAGGTGGTATCCACTAAATTCAGTTTTTTATTGTCTATCATGCTATCGCAACAAAATATATACTATAATTCTCAAACGGTGCAGTGAATCGAACCCAAACTTTGGTAATTGCATTAATTTGGTAAGAATTATATCTGGTCAAGATTTCAAAAATTTCGTTTCGTTTTCACATACCTCCAAAACATCCTTAAACAATGATTCAGATACTATTTCATTAAAGTAAATCGACTTCACGTTCCCCTATACGCGTTCTTAGCTCGTTAGTGTTCACCTTTCTGCGTTCCTGTAAGTTTGTGGGTAACCTCCACAACGGACAATGGGTATGGGAGGGGAGGTTGGTCGATAAACTTCGCGTTAATTTCATGCAGATTCGAAAGGGTTAGCAGAGCAGGCTTGTGAACGGAGTTTAATCCTCGACTGTGCCGAGCAGTGACGGCACTATGGAAACCGCCCTCTCCGACCCACCTTTGTTTCTACGGATTAAATGATTTCTGCTCGTTGACCTCCAATTATTCATTCAGAGAAGGGCTCATCCCTTTTTATTTCGCCACGTACATAGGGAAACGATCCACTAATTTCAACGGAGAAAGATGGAGAAAAATGGTGAAAATTAAATACTCGGTTACGAACTCATAGTTCATTGTTGCAAATTCGAATTAGTCTATCGTTAGTGGCTTCGATCTGCATTGGGAAATCACGATCAATTACAGGATAGTATTTTCTTACACCTTCATGTATATAAATCGAGCTGAAAACGAATTTTAACGTGAAACTTCCGGAAAGAATTCCAGAAGGCACTAACGTACTTCAATGCACCATTTTTGAAACCCGAATTTCTTTTATTCTACCAGAGGCACGTGACCCCTTAATGGACGGTGGAGTTTTAGAAATTGAAACCGGACGTAAAAGGAATGTATTAACTATTCACTATTGCAAGCTGTATTTACATTCGCGTCAACTCAACCTGAAGCGAGTCAGAAAAATTTGTGCATCGATTGCAAGACACAGGAGTTAGATATAGATTTATAGTAAACGCCTCTTTACTGTCCAACAGCCGTGTTTTGCATGGACAGTGATTGTACCCGCACACTATTTCTGATTGATAACTGCGTCTACCGAGCTGACCGCGCCGAGCGAGACTTCGATAGAGAGCCGAACGTAGAGAAGGACAGCATGACAGTGGAGTGGGTAGACACTGGACAGTTATCGTACCGACGACCCCGGACAGTAAAGGAGCTTTAACTGTACATTCTACATTAATAAGAAACGTTTTATTTAATAAATGTAATTAACTTTTTTGTAATTAATTTTTTAAAACTTAACTTCATGTAATTGACTTTTTAAATGAAATTGCATAGTTCTCAGAAATGTATGAGCATTCACATGCTCTTTAAAATAGTAGGGTAACTGCACCAGTGAATGAAGATTTAAGAAATTGTTCAAGAAGATATTTTATATAAAAGAAAAGTGTGAATTAAAGGAATTTCATATATGCCAAATGGCTCCCTATACTTCGTTTGTCAAAAATGAATGAACACAAATAAAATGAAATTATTATTATATTTCTTCAGTAAACGTTAAATAAAAAATACCAGTCAATGAACACTACATTCTAGTAATTGAACAACGATAGTCCAATGAATGAACAAAATTACTAAACAATATTCTCCTATTTATTTAACTCTTTAATCACAATTTTATCGCTAGTATGTCGCGCGGGTTAAAATTTGTTGAAATATACAAAAGCGTTCATTTACTGGTGTCCGTTTATTCACTGGTGCAGTTAGCCTACTAGGAATCTTCTACTGAAAATTAATTAGTTTAGATATCATTAATTTACCCCCTTATCCCGAATGGCATCAATCGTTGAGCAACTGATGAAATGTCGTATTAATTTTTGTTCTCAGATATGTATAGACATTCGCATGCTCTTTAAAATAGTATTAGGAATCTTCTACTGAAAATTAATTAGTTTAGATATCATTAATTTACCCCCTTATCCCTAATGGCATCATTTGTTGTGCAACTGATGAAATCTCGTATTAATTTTTGTTCTCAGATATGTATAGACATTCGCATGTTCTTTAAAATAGTATTAGGAATCTTCTACTGAAAATTAATTAGTTTAGATATCATTAATTTACCCCCTTATCCCGAATGGCATCAATCGTTGAGCAACTGATGAAATGTCGTATTAATTTTTGTTCTCAGAACTGTATAGACATTCGCATGATCTTTAAAATAGTATTAGGAATCTTCTACCGAAAATGAATTAGTTTAGAAGTTATTAATTTACCCCCTTATCCCGAATAGCATCAATCGTTGAGCAACTGTTAAAATCTCGTATTAATTTTTGTTCTCAGATATGTATAGATATTCGCATGCTCTTTAAAATAGTATTAGGAATCTTTTACCGAAAATTAATTAGTTTAGATATCATTAATTTATTCCCTTATCCCGAATGGCATCGTTGTGCAACTGATGAAATCTCGTATGAATTTTTGTCAGAACAGAAATGTAAGCTGAAGTCGTGAAACGTGTAACGCAGAGCAATTTTGGATCGCCGCTGTTGTCTAATTAGCCGCGCGCAATTAATTATCGTGGGATAACGCAAATAATTTCGGGGCCAGCCGGCCTTTCGTTTTAGCTGATTATTATCGCGATTGTTTGCGATAGATACAGAGTGACGGAGAATATGACAGCGCTTCGATGTAGTTATAGCTTTTCCGATTAACGATCGATCGTGCATTGTGTCGCGCAAATATCGTATCTATCCCGGCTGCTGTTGGCTGGCTGGAGATTCTATTAGCGCAGCCAGAGTTTCTAGCCGGGACCATCGGCTTATACGTTTGCGCACTGCTGCGACAAGCTTCGAAAACTTTACAGTCTACGGACTTATTGACACGACCGTGCACAAATTAATTTACGTGATCGCGGTCGCGTGCGCGCGCATCTTGATTAGCAAACTCAACTTCGGTGAGACCTCGACAGATAAGAATTATTCGAGGAACATTTGAGCAAAGTTTCTCTAATTACATCGCGGTTGAATACGTTAGGGGAGGGATGATTACACCGCGGAAAACGAACTTTTGCGTTCCCGATAACCGGCGGACGATTCTTACGCACTGCGATGCGCTTTACTGCACCACCGTTGCGCTGTGGGTACATTTGACCTAACACGATTCGAAATCAAATAAGTTTCGATAGAAATGACGCAGAGCGATGCATTTTTTTAAAATTAAAGCTGAAACTTTGCAGAATATGGGAAAAATAGAGACATTACGATACGAATGTTTATTGACCTTGAAAAAATTTATTAAACATGTAAAATTTCTGGAAAATTAAGTTTCTCCGTTACCACGCGCGGAAAAATTTTTAATATGCTATATATTATTTCCCAAAGTGAGTACTAGAGCAGTACACTTAACCGATCCTAGAATATCACTGATCTTAATCAAAGATCGATTAAATTTGTATCGAAGAAAAAAGTTGTTTTTCGTGGTTTTCTTTATGGTTATTTTTGCAAATTCTTATTTTGAAATATCACTTAAAACATTTTTCAGACGCAATAATGATTGTTTAAGAAAGATCCACATAGGGATCGAAACGATAGAAACATGTATTAATTGGACATTTGTTGTTTTTGTTCTAAAAATGATCGAACCTGGCGCCGATAACATTTAAAACTTTAATTAAAAAAGGTTGTACCAGATGTCAGAATCTTCGTCGACGAAAATATGTAAGTTAAAAAGATCAGGTACTCACCTTCTTCTACAAATAAAAGTATAATTATGAATAATACATATCTAATTTATATTATTACTAGTTATTTGTAGATCTATGTTAGTTACACACACATGCTGAAAATTTCATCGAAATCGATTAACATTCACACGACCTGCAAGCGGTTAAACATGGTGAAAATTGTAGTTTTACACGATTTTTCAGTATGTGTATAACTACCACAGATCTACGTAACGGAAATTTTTAATTTTCATTTCGGGCCCAAATA
Organism: Lasioglossum villosulum; assembly: GCA_963971365.1. Classification (NCBI taxonomy): domain Eukaryota; kingdom Metazoa; phylum Arthropoda; class Insecta; order Hymenoptera; family Halictidae; genus Lasioglossum; species Lasioglossum villosulum. The sequence goes on along the minus strand of OZ020502.1, from coordinate 7,327,728 downwards.
AAAAAGTTTAAAAAATGCTGTTTTATTTTTGCATGTAACCTGGTAAATAATAATTTTTTGGAAAATCTTTTTTGCATATCATTTGATAATCCAATGCTTCTAAAACATTACAAAAATCATATCGTTTGGTACAATTATAAACAAGTGATTTCATTTTAAGTTTTAAAACTGCCTTTATTATTTTTGCATGTATCCTTGCAAATAATAATTTTTTGGAAAATCTTTTTTGCATATCATTTGATAATGCAATGCTTCTAAAACATTACAAAAATCATATCGTTTGGTACAATTAAAAAAAATCATTTCATTTTAAGTTTTAAAACTGTCTTTATTATTTTTGCATGTAACCTGGTAAATAATAATTTTTTGGAAAACTTTCTTGCATATCATTTGATAAACCAATGCATCTAGTTAATTATAAAAAAATCAGGTCGTTCGGTACAATCATAAAAAAATTATTTCATTTTAAAAAGTGTACGAACACTTCGTACATCCACTGTAGAAATTAAACAAATCCGAATTTCGTCTGTTAATCATTTCACTGAGTACACAATAGTGCAAGAGTGATTCACAGGTTTGGAATTTATCTGTTAATTTTTCTAACGAGTGCATAAAATCCGCAGCCCAGTCGTTGGTCATTCTACAATTTGTCTTTTCGTTTCGAATAAACTAAATGTTTGAAGTCGAACGTTATTATTGTGACATTGCGCAAATGGAAGAATGATTGCCGGCGCAATGTTCGTTAAATTCGTTTTATCTTTCGCGATGAAAACACTCGATAGTTCAACGCAACGGTCTCGAAAACAGTCACCCGTTGACGGATATTGATTCATCGTCTGCTTCGCGCGCACCTGAAAGCTGTCCGATGAAGCAGCGTAGCTCGTGACACTTGATCGTAAAAAATCTACTAAAAATTTTAATGTTTGTTCTCATCTCTCGTGTTTTCAACTGTCCGCGTAACTGTGTGCTACGAGAACGAACGACCGACCGAGCGACTGTAGAAACAGCGCAGCGTGGTATTTCGGAAACTAACCCGTGGAGACATGTTTGCGCGCCGAAGTCCCTTTTCTGGAATGAGAGGCAAATAATTTCGGTTATTTTTCGGACGGACGTGTCGTGTTTTCTTGTTCGGTTCGGTCAGACTTCATAACCCACTAACAGACATATAAAGTAAATTGGAACTGCGTTGTCACATCTCTGTTCCTTGTGAAGTTTATTCGGTCTAAACAATTTTTCATTGTCAAATTGTTGAAACATAGATGACCGTGTGAAGATATGATTGTTATAATGGTTTTTCTGTCTTCTTAAAGGTGCTTCCTATATTCATGTGTCGAATGTTCTTCCTGCAGGCAATTTTCAACAAGAATTTAAAGTTCCCGCCATTTATTTTCTTTTGGTTGCACTCGCCGTCAGATTTACACCCTGGCGATAGAATTTTCCATAGCAGTCGATCTTCATCGATCAATCAGCGGCGAACGTTTGATACAACACGTGTAAAGCATTAGGCGCCATATGTTTTAAATAGATTGTTTACTTAAAATGTCAAGTTATCAGCGGTCTTTCAATCCTTTAACTACAGGTGCGTATTCATAGTTCTGGGTCTTAGCGTGCAAACAATATATTCGTGATTTGAAAAGAAGACAATGGCCAAGCATATTGTACAACAACACCCAATTAAGGGTTAATAGTGTAAACACGAGGTATTAACAAGTCAGCCACTTATTGTATAGTGGTGTTACATTGGTGTATCGTTCAGAAACATGACATTGCGGGAAGCCGGTATAGTGGCGTACCGTAGTTGAAAGGTTAAATGGTGCAAAGCTGTCGAGAGTAGACGTAAGAGTATTACTGACGAGTATTGCGAAGGAACATGAATCTCAGAGTTGAACGCATTAGTTGTACGACTCCCTGTGATTACCATGACGCAGTGTACATTTGTCTGATGCGATGCAGTTGAAATTTGCAGTACACCTAGAGGTTTTTAGCTCAACCATCTATCCCCGGTCTGACAAACTTCTTGCCTGCTTTTTCACGACTTCACTACCAGTGTATCGGTTTCCCCATTACCTGTGCACCGATTCCCCAATTACTCATGCACCGGATCCCCAATTACCAATACACTGTTTCTCTCAGTACCATGCACCGATTCCTCTGCTACCAGTGTATCGGTTGCCCAATTGTCAACTATTTCATATTGCCCCAACTACCAATGCACCGTTTCCCCAATTACCAATACGCGGGTTCCCCTATTCTCAGTGTACCGATTCCTCTCTCCCACCTCTACAATCAGGGTACCGGTTGCCCAACTGTCAACTATTTTATATTGTCCCAACTACCAATGCACCGTTTCTCCAACTAAAAATGCACCGGTCTCCCAATTAACAATGCATTGGTTGCCCTACTTTCAGTGTACCAAGTCTCCCACTATCAACTATTTCATATTGTCCCAACTACGAATGCACCTGTTCTCCAATTACCAATGCACCGGTTCCCCTACTCTCAGTGGACCGATTCCCCCATAATCAATTATTTCAAGAACCAATGCCCCGATTCCCCAACTACCAATGCACCAACTGCCCAATTACCAATGCACCGGTTTCCCAATTACCCATGCACCGGTTCCCTCACTACCAATGCACCAATTCCTCCACTACCAGTGATCCGGTTACCCATCTGTCAACTATATTATATTTCCGCAACTTCTGATGTACCCATTCCCCAACTGCCAATGCACCAATTCCCCAATTACCCTTGCACCGGTTTCCCAACTACCAATGCAACGGTTCCCAATTACCAATGCACCGGATCCCCCACAATCAATTATTACATATTGTCCCAACTACCAATGCACCGGTTCTCCCACTATCAGTGTACCGGTTACTCATCTATTAAATATTTCATGTTGTCTCAAGTACCACTGCACCGATCCCCCAACTACCAATACACCGGTTCCCCTATTACCCATGCTCTGGTTCTCCAAATACCAATGCACCGGATGCCCCACTACCAAATCAGCGATTCCACCATTAGTAGTGAACCGGTTACCCATCTATCAACTATATCATATTTCCGCAACTACCGATGTACCGATTCCCCAACTACCAATGCACCGGTTCCCCAACTACTAATGCATCGGTTCCCACACTACTAATACACCGATTCCTTCACTACCAGTTTACCGGTTGCCCAACTATCAACTATTTCACATAGCCTCAACTAGGAATGCACTGGTTCCCGAACTACCAATGCACCGGTTCCTCAATTACCAATGCACCGGTTCTCCCGCTATCAATACTCCGGTTTCCCCACTATCAGAATACTGGTTGCCCATCTATCAACTATTTCATATATGCAACGAATTATATTTCTTGGTTTCCTCAGCTGAAATTCAGACGATCTCTGAACTAAGTGATTCTATATCTCTATGCTATTCTGATGTGCTGTGTGTACTACTTTAACCTCTGATCATTCGGGCTGTACTGAGCTGTCGCAACTGATTGGACCCGCTATCTAAACTGTATTGACTGTTCCTTTAGGTCTCCTTACGTACAACGTGGGGGTTACTGGGCCTCTTGCTTATCTACAGATGCTTGCTCACTACCTAACTCTTCAGCATTGAGACTCGACGATGCGATCGTTTAGACCTGAGGAACTAAATTGAATGCACGATTCCTTAAACACCCTAACTGTACTGGGTACTATGTGCCACACGTTCGCTGCAGACCGGTCTACTAAAGAACTGGCAATGCCTCGACGGTAGGGAAGAAATTACTGAACAACTCCCAGCTGGTAGACCATTCCATAAACACATTCCCAGGGTCCATACCTGAACAGTAAATACGCGTGCTATGTTCTTGACTGGGGCTGTAGTTTCCAAGTTCCGCTCTGAATTCTTAAAGTCTTCGACCACTTCCCTTTAACGGCCTGTATTTACAGGGAAAACGAACGATTAAGGAGTTCTCTCTGTACCAGTGGCAAAGACGTCGGGGCTCGCCGGGTTGGAAGTCCTCGTCGAAACAAAAATCGCGAAGTGTAAATAGCAGACCGACGTCGACGGCGGCGGGTGGGGACGGAGGGTGGGCGTACGATGCCTGAACATTACTTTCTTTCTTCGAGCCAGGGAAAAAGCAGTCGGCGCGCTTCTAGGTCCATGTTGGTGTTCGATTTTGCACCGTCTGGCTCGTCAATAACGTATTTACTCGCCGGGATTCCGAAAGGGAAAAACGCCGAAACAACGGGTGCAACGCGGAGAAAGAGAGTTGGCGAGGGAGCCGAGCACTCGAGAGTTCGGTCTTCTTGCTCTTTTCCCAGCCGTTTGGTATCGTTTTCAACCGCCTCCCAACCCCCAACTCCTTTCCGCGTCCCGTCGATCGCGGGCGTGGCCAGCATTCCACTTTATGGACACATGTACACGCAAGCCGATCGCGTAACGTTCACCGTTCTCGTGTATCAAAGCACGATGCACTTTGCGCGTTGTTCCTTTTCCCTTCATCTTTCTACACGTCCACCCCTTCCTCTAGCGAGCTGCGCGCATCGCATCCCACCGATAGAGCTGACAATAAGTTTGGTGGACCTAGACTGCCTCAAAAGCTATGACACTATAGTTAGAAAATCGTTTTCACGGTTACAATTCTGGTGGACGAACCGATCTGCCTCGAAGAAGCAACGTATTGATTAGTGTCTCTCGTCTTAGGGTATGGCTGGATAAGAGTTTTGCTCACACCATACGGTAGGGCTCTCGAACAGAACCCTCTGTGACGAGCTTGAAGTCGGTACCCACACTACAAGGGTAGTTAAAGGGTGAACACGGTTCCATGGATTATTTTTCCTGTTCTCTCCAATCAATAATTACGAAAAAATTTGTGGACATTATACCTAATGGGACACATGACAATGTATTATTTCAGAATCTTTGATTGCAAAATGATTTTTTTTAAAATTCGGTTGCATAAAATGGTCGATTTTATATTAATGGTTTCAAAGTACTACGTTTATATGATTATGTCAGTTGGTTTTTCGATTTATACGAATCTGTCTATAAAAATTGCAAATTTCCAAATATCGCGTATCGAAATTTTGGAGATTTCAGGTTTATAAAAATTCAGTGGATAGATGTTTTGAATACCTTTGTGAAATATAACGCGAATAAACAGAATTACGGAGAAATTAACGAACAGGTCCTCGATTATTGAATTTTTCAGTGTGCCGCTTCTAATAACTGGGAACGCGCGTAAAAAGACATAAGTTTCAATCAGGCTATAACGAAGTGGCTTATAGAGGTAACTTTATGTGAAGCGTGGAGCGCGTGCTATTCAAAACGAGCGTCCCATTCTCCTGAAAAATAACGAGAAGTAAAAACAATGGAATGAACGAACTGAAAATGTACACCGACGCAAATATTCAGTATTTTCGAAAAAAAACGGAAGAAGAGTCGGAAGTACACAAAAGAATCAATGGATATGTTAGGACTGCTACCTTTTCGGTGGACCATTTCATTAATGAGAAAAAAGCACGCAAAAATAAGTTCCGAACGTGTTACGCCAACGTAACTTTATGGAGACAGCTGTATGTAAACTACATGCATAACGCTGTCCACGGTGCCAGAGCAAACATTTCTCTGAAGAGTAAAAACAAGTAAATGTAAAACAAATGGGTAGCGAATGAAAATCAACACAAATATTCAGTGTTTTCATTTTGCGACGGAACAAGTGAATTATTGGGTGTGTAAATTAATTTGTGGCCCCCAGAAATAATTGTTACCTTATCAATCTTCGCAAGACAAGTTCAATCGAAATTTACTTGCGTTGTAGAACAATTATTTAAAACAGCATTTTCTTTTAATTGTGGATCAACGATTGTTTAAAATAATATTTTACTTGCGTTGTAGAACAATTATTTAAAACAGCATTTTATTTTAATTGTAGATCAACGATTACTTAAAATAATATTTTACTTGCGTTGTAGAACAATTATTTAAAACAGCATTTTATTTTAATTGTGGATCAACGACTATTTAAAATAACATTTTACTTGCGTTGTAGAACAATTATTTAAAACAGCATTTTATTTTAATTGTAGATCAACGATTATTTAAAATAGTATTTTACTTGAATTGTGAAACAATCATTATTTAGAATGATATTTTATTTTAATTGTAGATTAGTATTTATTTAAAACAGTATTTTATTTGCATTGTGGTACAACCATTATTTAGAATGGTATTTTATTTTAATTGTGAAATAACCATTACTTAGAATGGTATTTCATTTTAATTGTAAAACAACGATTAATTAAAATAGCATTTTATTTGCATCGTGGAACAATCATTATTTAGAATGGTATCTTATTTTAATTGTAGAACAACGATTATTTAAAATTACTATTTTATTTTAATTGTAGAATAGCAATTATGAAAATCAGTATTTTATTCTAATTGTGAAGTAGTATTTATTTAAAACAGTATTTTACTTGCTTTGTAGAACAGACATTATTTGGAATGGTATTCTATTTTAATTGTGACACAACCATTATTTAGAATGGTATTTCATTTTAATTGTAGAACAACAATGATTTAAAAAAACTGTTTTACTTGCATTGTAGAACAACGATTATTTAAAATTACTATTTCATTTCTATTGTAGAATAGCAATTACTTAAAGCAGTATTTTACTTGCTTTATGGAACTGCGATTACTTAGAATGATATTTTATTTTAATTGTAGAATAGCAATTATGAAAATTAATATTTTATTCTAATTATGGCGTAGTATTTATTTAAAGTAGTATTTTACTTGCATTGTAGAACAAACATTATTTGGAATGGTATTCTATTTTAATTGTGACACAACCATTATTTAGAAAGGACATTTCATTTTAATTGTAGAACAACAGTTACCTAAAAAGTTTTTACTAAAATTTGACCCGGCTCTGCCGAATTGACAGTAATGGATTGAAGAGGGTGCTCATGTGAGTCACTGCACGGGGTAGTATCGACAGTGACACGAGCGTTGTCAAGGTAACAATGTATGATTCGATGAAAGCGATAACGAAGCAACCTTGCTCGATTAGCCGAGCCGCAGAAAATCGTGGCGCGCGACAATGGATTGCGTCGTCGGTGTTCAATGACGAGGAGATTCGGAATATTCTCGGAATTCCCAAGCACCGAAACACGAGGGGAGAGCCGTGGAATTTACGACGAACGTGCACGGACATCCGTCTTCGGCCGTTTCGTAGCCAGCCTGCGACTATTTGGTATTCACGTTGGGTCTTCTCGAACCTGCAGACAGAATTTGACGCATGGACAACTTAATGCCGACTCCGAACGAGTGCCCGACCCGTCGCGATGCGCGCCGCGACGCTCGGATTCTGTACGTCGCGTCGTCGAGTGTCGTGACGAACAGTGCGACGAGCAATGGACAAAAGTGAAAAAAGAACATCTTGTCTGAAATTCACGGGCTCTGATATTTTTAGAGGCTGAGGAAGAATATTGATTTTAACATGTTTACTTTGCAAGCATAAAAACTAGAGCAGAGATAAAATTATTAAAAAAAACATTTTAAAAACCACACATATTAAAATGCACTAAAAGGAGAAAATAATTTCTGCAGAAATTAGTGACTACAAATAAAAGCGTGGAGCACTAAACTATATTGACGTAATCTTCGTAGGCGCTTCACGCTTTTATTAATAGTCACTAATGTCTGCAAAAATTATTTTCTCCTTTTTAGTGCATTTTAATATGAGTGTGGTTTCTAAAATGATTTTTTTATATATTTTTATCTCTGATCTAGTTTTTATGCTTGCAAAGTAAACATGTAAAAATTAATATTCTTCCACGAAGATTACGTTATTATAGTTTAGTGCTCCACGCTTTTATTTATAGTCACTAATGTCTGCAAAAATTATTTTCTCCTTTTTAGTGCACTTTAATATGAGTGTGGTTTCTAAAAAGTTTTTTATATATTTTTATCTCTGATCTAGTTTTCATGCTTGCAAAGTAAATATGTAAAAATTAATATTCTTCCACGAAGATTAGGTTATTATAGTTTAGTGCTCCACGGTTTTATTTATAGTCACTAATGTCTGCAAAAATTATTTTCTCCTTTTTAGTGCATTTTAATATGAGTGTGGTATCTAAAATGATTTTTTTATATATTTTTATCTCTGATCTAGTTTTTATGCTTGCAAAGTAAACATGTCAAAATTAATATTCTTCCACGAAGATTAAGTCATTACAGTTCAGCGCTCCACGCTTTCATTTATAGTCATTGTTATCTAAAAAATTATTTTCTCCCTTTTAGTGCATTTTAATATAAGCGTGGTTTCTAAAAAGTTTTTTATATATTTTTATCTCTGATCTAGTTTTTATGCTTGCAAAGTAAACATGTAAAAGTTAATATTCTTCCACGAAGATTACGTCATTACAGTTTTGTGTTCCACGCTTTTATTTATGGTCACTAATGTCTGCAAAAATTATTTTCTCCTTTTTAGTGCATTTTAATATAAGCGTGGTTTTAAAAAAATCTTTTTATATAATTTTATCTCTGATCTAGTTTTTATGCTTGCAAAGTAAACATGTAAAAATTAATATTCTTCCACGAAGATTACGTCAATGTAGTTTAGTGCTTCACGCTTTTATTTATGGTCACTAATGTCTGGAAAATTTATTTTCTCCTTTTTAGTGCATTTTAATATAAGCGTGGTTTCTAAAAATTTTTTTATGTATTTTTTTATTTTCTACTTTTTAGTCTTTTTTAAATGGAACGCAAGATATAGTATATATAAATATATAATAATTTCAATCAATTTTGTCTAAAAAAACACAGCTCTTTGTTTAATAGATTAATTACATCTCTGAAAGATTGGAATAATCCTAAAGATATAACCTTATTATGTCCTTTACGATTTTGAATATATCTCGATACTTTACACTCAAATAACATTTAAAAAGCTATCCCAATTATCATTATTATAATTAAAATTAATTAATTAAATTCAATATTACATTAAATTTTCATATATAAATTATTTTATATAAAATATAATATATAAATATAATAAGTAAATTGTTTGATATAAAATATAATATATAAATTAATACATCGATTAATGTATAAATTACAATAAACAACTCTTGTTGCCGCGACGCCATCGAGGCGAAAGTATTTAATTGACAATTTTTCCGGAAGTAAGACCAGCAATTTCCGTCCCTTCAAGATCAGAAATAGGACTTCGCGAAGATCGATAGCACAGACGCTGAAAGCTTGTTCGAAACTTCCTCTCTCTCGCTCTCTCTCTCTCTTGACCCGAAGCGGGGGATTAATATTCATCAACGTCCCCCGAAGTTTCGAACTACATTTTCCAAAGTTACAAAAGGTTAGCCGCACGCCGATCGGCCTGTGGAAGAGTGCGCGATGTTTCCCATCCGTGATTTCTTATAAAAGTGCATGCAGGTGTAAAGAGCGTAAATCACAGGCTGAAGGAAGTAAATGCAGCGAAGTGTAACGCAAGATTCCACAACAATGCGCGAGCTTTGCATCCGGACGCCGGAGTCAAGAATGGTCCCGTCTTTGGAGAACAACGGGGCGGAGAAGACACAATGTAAAAAGAAATATATAAAAAAAAAACTGTTTAAAAACGACGCTTACATTAAAATGCACTAAAATGGAGAAAATAATTTATTTAAGGGGGATATTTAAATATTTTTTATCTCCTAAACGCACATCTTTTTCTCAAAATTTGTTTTTTAATATTGCATTGTCATCCAGTTCTGAGCTATGTTCAAAGTTTTAAGTCTAACTCCTAGATAAGTGGTTTAAAATTCAATTACAAGATTTTATTCATGCAACCAGCAAACCTCAGTCCTCAAACCAAATTGAATTGGCAATGGGCCATTCGATAGCTTAACCAAAGAAAATACATCGTGATAATTTTCAACCCCCCATGTTGACAATTCACTTAATATAAAGTTAGTTAATTTAATAAAATATTTGTCGGTACAATACCCAAACGTAATAAATCTTAATAATTCTGCAGCAACGATGATCGACTATTTTTAAATGTACTTCAGACAACGTCAAAGTACTGCTAACAACGTGAATGATCGTTTAAGCCCTTTTCACAGTTGAAAGAAGTCTGACATTTCAATGAAATTTTTCCAATTGCTGATCGGCAATCTTCCATTTTAATGAAACTCGGCCGAGTGTTGGAACATTGGCAGATGTTTCATCCATTGTTTTATTCGACTCCATATTCAATTTGAGAGAAACTTTTAAAGAAAAATATTTTTGTCTGTATTTGAAACGTACTTTTCAACATGTAGAATAACTCTTTGTCGACAGCGACCTATAGTGTGTTTTCACAGTGTTCGTACACCTTTTAAAATAGAATAACTTTTTTATAATTGTACCAAACAACCTGATTTAACCTGATTGAACAACTTTTTATAATTAATTAGAAACATTGGTTTGGAAAGGTGTTCCAAATAATTACAATTTACACGGTTACGTGTAAAAATAAGTCATTGTTGAAAACTTTTTTATATGGGTCCTAAAAAAAATTTCAAATGCATGTTTTGTAGATGTGTTCGTTACACACATGCTGAAAGTTTTATTGAATTCGATTAACAAACACACGAGCCACAAGCGGTTAAAAATGGAGAAAATCGTGTTTTACAAGACTTTTGATCAGTTTCTGCTTAAATTCCGCAGAATCGTACATCCTTCAATAAATTTTCGAATAAAATTTTCAGTATGTGTATAACTATCATAAATCTACAAAACATATATTTTAAATTTTCATTAAGATTCACAAATAAAAAGTTTTAAAAATGCCTTTTATACTTTTGTAAGTAAATAATAATTTTTTGGAAAACCTTTTTTGCATTTCACCTGATAAACCAATGCTTCTAATTAATTATAAAAAAATCATGTCGTTTGGTACAATTACAAGAAAGTAACACTTTGTACACCCACTCTATATATTGGCTCGGGAATTAATAAAATGTACATCCACCTCACGTATACACTCACAACATTTTTTCCATAATAATTTGACATGTATTTTGTACAACTACTTTTGCTCACAAGGAGAGTGCAAGGCCTTCGGGTCACCGATTTGGTTGAGATTTTGTATACTTATAGATCTCGATCTCCCATTTACGAATATATACCATTATAGGTGCAAACACTCAATAATTGTTGAGATATTTAATAAACAAAGTTCTACTGAGATACTATATAATGAATAATGTCCTGGTCTAGTGGCAACGTACTACGCTTACAACCGGTGGGTTAGTGTTCGATCCCAGCCCGGGTAAAAATTTTTTTTTTCTTTTTTATTTATATTATTTATTCACTATGTAATGTCGTCTTATTTCCAAGATATTATACAATTATTATAAATTAAAGTACAAAAGTCTTAATAAATTATAAATAAATTAAATTAAGTGTACGATTAATTTAATGATATTGTACTTACATATTTTCAATATAATATATTGTACTTATATACAGGGTCATCCGTTTTTAAACGGAAAAACGTAAACCAGCTATAAAGAACTCCAAATGGAACCAGTTTTATCCCTGCCACTTTTTTTGTTTCGGCCTTGATTTCTAGAAAATTGCAAAAAACCATAATTTTTTTAGTTCACATAAACTTGAATATCTCAGGACTCCAGTGATAAATCTTGATGATTTTTTCTTTGTTGTGTTGAAAATAAACAGGAGCATCTTTCTTTTGCTCCCAAAATTTTTTTGTATGACCTTCCTATCTTGGTTTTTTCTGGATCAGACTGTAGCTATCTGAACGGTTCCAGGATGCGTGACTTCGATGGATGATATTTTCTTGGAATAAACGTGCTAAAAAAACAAAAATGTTTTGTTAACAAAAAAGATGCCCCTATTTATTTTAAACCAAACAAAGGAAAAATCATCAAGATTCATCACTGGAGTCCCGAGATATTCAAGTTCATGTGAACTAAAAAAATTATGGTTTTTTGCAATTTTCTAGAAATCAAGGCCGAAACAAAAAAAGTGGCAGGGGTAAAGCTTGTTCCATTTGGGGTTCTTTATAGCTGGTTTACGTTTTTCCGTTTAAAAACGGATGACCCTGTATTTCTAATATATTGTTTATTAAATATCTCAACAATTATTGAGTGCTTGCACCTATAATGGTATATATTCGTAAATGAGAGATCGAGATCTATAAGTATACAAAATCTCAACCAAATCGGTGACCCGAAGGCCTTGCACTCTCCTTGTCAGTATTTTTTCTGCACTCATTCCCTCAAAACTGGTAGCATAAGTTTGTCAAAAAAAATAATTCCACGGTCCACGTCTTAGCCAGAACTTATGAAAAAGTTCCATAATGATTTCTCCATAAAATTCGGATTCTTACATACAATTCGCGCAAACAAATCCTCGACTCGCCCTAGGTATTCAAACCCGACTTTCTTCTCCCGGCGTGCTAAACTTCTGGTAACTCTGTCGTAAAAAAGTTTCCGCACTTATTTTTTCACACGATCCAATCCCAATCCCGGCAATAACACCAGTTACGGATCATCCTGTTCGCGGAGAACCTAACTGAGCAAAGTAAGTAGCTTATTCCTTTAAAGTAAAAAAGCAACTTTCGTCCGTACACTTTCCATCGCGCCTTTATCCCTCGCCATTCAGATAAAACAATCCCGAAGTTGAGAAGCGGCACTTCTACCCGGGGAAGGATTCTAATTAACTATCGTAGAACTTCAAGGAACTCTTTGATCAGTATAGTTCTTTCTCTAGCCATTTGCTTGATCAAAAGGTCGGCCCTCTCGTGTTTCCCGATGGTTGAAAATCTTCGAGCACCTTGGCTATTTCGGGATTCAAGCGGCCTGAAACTCAGTCCAGGAACCAACTCGAAAAACCGGGTGGATAGTTTACACTCCCACAGCCCTGAACAAAATAATAGTACACGACTGCTAACTTCAATTTCTTCAATCCACTGTGTGACAAAATGATACACAACAATTTACACAATCCACAGTGGGACATTTTGACCAAAAAGCTGGCCAGAATTCAATTTCATACAATGTACCATCAATACCAGTCTTTTGTACCGAAATGGTTTGCGAATCAAAATACAGTAACATTTTTTTCAACATCTTCAAAAGTCAATTGCATGAAGATCCGCAGTCTAGTTATCGCAAATCTAAATGGACGTGATAAACTTTGAACGGCACTAAATGACCTTGATAAAATGATATGCTTTGGAAATCATGCAATAAATTGAATAATAAGAAAAATAGTTTTATAAAATTTACACTGTGTTGTCTCGAACCATACCTAGACATAGAAATATTGAACCATTTGATTTATAATAACCAGACTGCGGATCTTTATGCAGTCGTGGCTTAAAACACTATTCGAAAAGGCTGGAATATAAAATACGATGGAATTTTGTACATTTTTCATTTATTTTGGGTCTACAAAGGCTGTTCGCATTAAGAATAGAATTTTGTTTCATTCCGCTTTCTTAAAATTTGTCTGACAATAACCACTTTTATCTCGCAAATTGTTTAAAACCGGTAGCTCTAAATGATAACAGTATTTTATCCGTAAGTGTCCCAAAAGTCTGGCCGATAAATGTCCCAGATCTATCCCCACTACCACATAATCCAAATTTCCAACTTCCTTATTTTTCATTATTTTTTTATGAGACTGCGATTACCATATTTGTGGCATTTTTCTAAGAACAATGATACCACATATGATATAATTCTGATGATATTTACTTGTGTAATAGACAATTAAAGTTTCGGGCGCGTAGGATAGCATATAGGAAAGAAGGAGACACAGAGGGTCGTAGTCTCTAAACTTTGACTGTCTATTACACACCTAAATATCATCGGAATTATATCATATGTGGTATCATTATTCTTAGAAAAATACCACAAATATGGTAATCGCAGTCTCATAAAAAAATAACGAAAAATAAGAAAGTTAGAAATTTGGATTAGTTATGTTTACATTTCTCGACGACCGAGGCCTCTCGAGCTTAGCTGTCCTTCTCTACGTTCGGCAAAACTCAAAGGATAGTGTCTCTGGCTCATAAATATCCCTCGACAGACCCGTGCTAGGGACTTATATCGATAAAATACTGTACTATCTTTCCAGATAACACGCGCGTACTATCATTTCGCACGTGTAGCGTGAAACGTGTCGATTTAAAAACGAACCTCGTGTTCGATCGGGTTCGACGAAATTCTTCGCGGTACACGTCGTATCGGTGGGAGGTCCTGGCTACGGCAGTCCGATGAGAATAAATATTTTTCCGGCAAAGTCGCGCCATCTGCGCACAAATCTCGACCATCGTTTAGCGAAACTGACCGCGCGCTGTCCCGTGTACGCCGTTCCTCTCGGTCACCACCCCGTCCGGTTAACAACGATGCTACTCGATCGACTTTTTTTTCACAGTTGAGCATTCGATTTAGCGACACCCGAAACGCGACGCCGGGAATATACGAGATTTTCGTGCGCATTTAATTTTTATTCGACCCGTTTGTCCGCTACGATAGATTTCGGCGTTCTCGTTGCGCCGCGCCGTAGTGGCTAGCCGTTCTCATTGCACTGTGCCGTACCGGTTCGGCCCGGATAGCTCACTTGATCAATTTCGATGCGCATCGCTTACACTTGTAACATTCACTACCGCGTAACTGTATTTAACATGAAACGCCGCAATATCTCGGCAAGTAAATAATGAAAGCGATCGCCATTAACCAGCGCCGGGTTATACCCTCCGGTGACCCATAAGTACCTAGGACCACCCCGTGGGTCGAAATGGTTTCTGATTTCGTTTTTTATAATTACGGTAGAACCTGGATTATACGAACCAATTGGGACCGACAAGATTAATTTGGAATAATTTTTGTTACGTTAAGTAACGTTAGATTAAACGTTACGTTAATAAACGTTAAAATAATTATTGAAAAGAAAGATACGTATTTACTATTTCAATTTAATGTGCATGACAAAAATATAACGCGTTTACTCTTTTACATGTGTACGCAGTGTACTATGTCTGACCATTGCTTGATATTACTACTTGCAAAGTTCTTGAACAGCATTGATTAGCTGTGCTCTTCAAATCCTAATTATCTATATCTAATCGATAGAGAATAATTATTGGAAACGAAAATAATACAAACTAATTATTTATAAGTGAATTAAATCATGCAATTATCATGACAATCATAAACAATCGATTATGAGTAATATATACGTATTGTGTACTTTGTCTGACCATTGTTGGGTATTACTACTTACAGTGCTCACTGTTCTTGAACAGCATGGACTTGCTGTGCTCTGCAAATCCTAATTATTTATATCTAATCGATAGCGAATAATTATTAGAAACGAGAATAAAACAAAATAATTATTTATAAGTGAATTAAATCATGCCATTATCATGACAATCATAATCAATCGATTATGAGTAATATATACGTATTGTGCACTTTGTCTGATCATTGCTGGATATTACTACTTACAGTGCTCACTGTTCTTGAACAGCATTGACTTGCTGTGCTCTGCAAATTCTAATTATTTATATCTAATCGATAGAAAATAATGATTGGAAACGAGAATAATACATAATAATTATTTATAAGTGATGTAAGTGAATTAAATCATGCAATTATCATGACAAGCATAAACAATCGATTATGAGCAATATATACGTATTGTGTACTTTGTCTGATCATTGCTGGATATTACTATTTACAGTGCTCACTGTTCTTGAACAGCATTGACTTGCTGTGCTCTGCAAATTCTAATTATTTATATCTAATCGATAGACAATAATTATTGGAAACGAACATAATACAAACTAATTATTTATAAGTGAATTAAATCATGCAATTATCATGACAATCATAAACAATCGATTATGAGCAATATATACGTATTGTGTACTTTGTCTGACCATTGCTGGATATTACTACTTATAGTGCTCACGTGTTCATGAGCAGCATGGATTTGCTCCACTCTTTGTTACTCTATAAATTCTAATTATTTATACCTGATTGTTACAGAATCATTATTGAGAACAAAAATAATACTAATTAATTTATTCTGGGTGTTGTATATGAATTAAACAATGCAATTATCATGACAGTCATCAACAATCAATTATGAGTCATGTATACTCATTGTACTATGTCTGACCATTGCTTGATATTACTACTTCTAGTGCTCACTGTACATGAACGTCGAAATGGTTTCCGATTTCATTTTTTATAATTGCGGTGGAACCTCGATTATCCGAATCAGTTGGGCCGAGGTAATTAATTATTAAGTACAAATTTAACGTCTTTAATTCGATATGTGATTAGCTAAAATTATTATGCAGCTAGCGGTTCGATCGAATTCTTTTTGGAAATTCTACATGTATAGTTAATGTCAAATTCAGAAGCCACTGCTTCCGTATGAAATATTCAAAAGTCGCCGATGTATAACTTCGTTTCATTTTACTTTGCATTTCAAATACAGATCAAACACAGGGGGTGAACATAAAACAGCATAGCATTAACAATCACACTCGAAACAATTTGTTTATACATATGTATGCTACTGAAAACATTTCTTGCATCAGTCTCAAATTTAAACGGTACACCGTCCATTGCAATTTGCCTAATAGAATCACGGAGGTTTCTCATGATTTTCTAAAATAATTGTTATTAAATTCATAGTAAAGAGTTCTAGAAAAATTGTAGTATACATATTGATGTATTGATTAAGATATTGATCAGAAATATCAACAACTTCAGTTTTCCTTATTGTTGAGACCTTACTGTCGAAATTATGTTAAGGACATTTTCCAGGAACAAATTTTGTTCCTAACTTTTTTATTTTACTAGCGGAAGAACCTGAAAAATCGTAGCGACACCTTATGTCTCAAACCAATTTGTTAATTTAACATTTTTTTTAATCATCGGAAACTGTCCTTTCAAGATCTTTCAGTAGCAGTTTGATTTGATCGAGCCTGGTACGTCACGTTTCTGTACGATGCGCGTTAAGAATTCATTGACAAGTGCCCTGGTTTGCTTAGGCATAATTAATCGGCACATTGAGGAGTGACTTCCTATCGGCGATTTGTGGGAAATACGTCCCGAGAGAGAGACGGCGTGGCCTGTATCTATATTGTCCAGCAAATTGAATCGGGTCAGATCGGAAACGCCGTAGAATCCGCATGCGCCACACTCGCCTAATCGCAGCCGCTTATCCGAGCAAACGAAGCGCAAAATCCACCGATACCGTTCCCGTACCGGCGCGAAATTTATCGAACCGACACGCCGCGACGCGAACCTGTACGTTACGCTCGCCTTCGCAGAAGATATCACACGGAACCAAGAGGAAAATTTCAGCTTCGCCCTCCCAGCACTGCGTTTAGCGTCAACCGGATATCGATTATGCATACTGGATTAAAAAACGTTCTCAGAATTACTTTGTTACACTCCCTTGTTTGTTATTCAACCCGAGGAGCGCAATTTATCGCTCACTTACTGTAACGTAACTCATAGATGGTTGTTTTAGGGGACAGGGACGTTGCTTGAACGAATCAATGCATTTCAGATGACGAATTTCTGTGGAAATGTAATAATTAGCCTGCGGACCTCAAAATAAAAATATTATGCATTGATTGTGGGAAGCAGGAATAAAATAAAAATTAATTTCATTAATTATTAATTAATTTAATTATTAATTTCCTTAATACATTGAAAACATCATTACAGTGTTCTTAAATTTATCTGATCTTTCACTGTTTTATATTTCATCCAACTAATTTTTTCATAAATACATCAAGACCAGTCTAGTAATATTTTCAAATAACAAAAGGAATATTCAAGGGAGGTTATGTGTATTATGTCATTAATATTTCATAATCGATCCATCTCGATATTCGCAAGCCTGCATTCCATTTTTTAAGTTTGGTCTTCAACTTTGGAGCGCAAGGTTATTTGAAGGTCATGTCACAGTAAGTACTTGTATGAATGTATCTTTTTATGAACAACACGAACATGTATGCGGTTAAAAAAGACGTCGATCATCTTCAAAGTTAAGAGAGAAAACAACGTTCCGTTGGAAAGAAAAATTTGATTGAAGAAAAAAATTGTCAAAATTAAAGAAGATATTCTGCAGAGTCACATTTAAATGAGACGAATGCTTCATCCACATTGTCTACATTTTTTCGTTTAGGTATTACTTTAGCTAGATGACGTTATTGTTGGTTAATCGCAATATTTTTTAATGCTTCGTCGGATTCTCGGCGAAACATGATTGTATTGTAAATTTCCAATTCCCTCGATCTCGCAATGTTATTTATGTTAGGGTCGCCGCAAGCGAAGATCCGAGATAGATCTGGCTTACTTCTGAATTAGACGTGAGATGGGTCGTAACTTCCGCGAGAATTGTGTTTCTCCGGTGCAGATGGTGAAGCGTACCTCTAAGCGAACGAGGAACGAAACACATTTTCCAGTAGATTAATGTATCATTATTTTCATGTATCGTAAAAACTATTCTTCATTCCCAGTCTTCCTCGAAATGTCGGCGATATTACTGAGAATAAAACTAGCGCGGCGAGAGTAACTGTAAATCCAATTTTCCATTAGCTTGCGTAAACATTTTATGACATCACATAATACCTTGTTAACGGGCATAACCGACACGGGGGAAAATGAGAGAAGATCTCAGTTCGAAATTAAAGTCGAAGTACAACAGAATAAAAAAAATTAAATTATTATTATATCATTACAATATGAAAAACAGTTAATTATTTAATAAGAAATGAACTGAAAACGCTATAAAATAATATCGAATGTTACTTAACTGTTAGGTAATTATTTATCTAAAATAAAATTTAACAAATTTTCAAATAGGACACCCTGTATACTTCAACTTCTTCTTCAGTTTCATTTATTTATTAAGGAGTTTTATTTATGTATATATTTATATTTGGTACAGCAGAATAAAAAAAATTAAATTATTATTATATCATTACAATATGAATTATAGTTAATTATTGAAGAAGAAAGGAACTGAAAACGCTATAAAATAATATCGAATGTTACTTAACTGTTAGTTAATTTATCTAAAACAAAATTTAACAAATTTTCAAATAGGACACTCTGTATATTTAAACTTCTTCTTGAGTTTCATTTATTTAAAAGGAGTTTTGTTTATGTATATATTTATATTTGGTACAACACAATAAAAAAATTAAATTATTATTATATCATTACAATATGAAAAATAGTTAATTATTTAATAAGAAATGAACTGAAAACGCTATAAAATAATATGGAATGTTACTTAACTGTTAGTTAATTTATCTAAAACAAAATTTAACAAATGTACAAATAGGACACCCTGTATACTTAAACTTCTTCTTGAATTTTATTTATGTATATATTTATTAACTATTTATGAAAGTGCACGAAAAATTCTGTAATAGAATATTATTATTGACGTTTTAATAAATAATTGACGTACAGCATTTACAAATTAAGAAAGAACGTTTCTCAATTGTTAATGTTTAACTTTCAAGATATTCTTTCGAAGTGACTTTTCTTCTCTGTAACATTTTATCAATTCTACACTAATACGTTCAACTATTTTTCACATCTGTTTATTCTCGTGCTCGGATATCCTTTCTCTTTCCACGTGTCAGCGTCTTTCATCACGTGCATAAATTCTCAGAAAATATTTGGTCACATCCGTTTGATATCTTTCGTGACCAGACATTTCTCGTTTACGCCATAAACTCAAGTGCCGGAGCCAAACACTCTTCGATCACAGCTCCATCGCTGTGACCCAAATAGTTCGGACTTGCTCGAAAACATGCGTTGATTTTCGGCATTCGATGTGAAATCGTCAGAGTTGAAATCTTTACTGTTAAATATCGTAGTAAGTAGTAAATAGATATGGAAATGGAAATTTGAATACACATTTGCTGACCCATAACAATGAAGAACAAATAAATTGAAACTGTGGACAAATTTTTTACGCAGGCTTTGTTTTTTGTTATTATACGTTCGAAAATTTGTGAAGCAAACGTGACTCCAGATTCCACTGCTCCTACGTCTGATCATTGCTAGACATTTCTACTTGCTCACTATTCATGGTCAGCGTTGACTTGTTGGCTCTTTCCATTCCAACTATACCTGAGCGGTAGAGAATAATTATAGAAAACAAAAAATTAATATTTCCCATAAAATGTATACAATTCAATGTAAGTGACAAAAATACAACGCGGATGCAGTTTTACTTTTCGATATGCACTGCACTAAGTCTGACCAGTGCTTGGTGTTTCTACTTGCAGTGCCCACTGTTCAGGAACAGCATTGATTTGCTCTAATCTTTATTACTCTTTAAATTTTAATTATTTATACCTGATCGTTAGAGAATAATTTTTAAAACAAAATTACTACAAAATAGTTATTTATGAGTGATGTAAGTGAATTAAATCATGCAATTATCATGACAATCATAATCAATCGATTATGAGTAATATATACGTATTGTGTACTTTGTCTGATCATTACTGGATATTACTACTTACAGTGCCCACTGTTCAGGAACAGCATTGACTTGCTGTACTCTGCAAATCCTAATTATTTATACCTGATCGTTAGAGAATACTTATTGAGAACAAAAATAATACTAATTAATTTATTCTGAGTGTTGTATATGAATTAAATCATGCAATTATCATGACAATCATAAACAATCGTGTATAAGTAATGTATACGCACTGTACTAAGTCTGACCATTGCTTGGTGTTTCTACTTGCAGTGCTCACTGTTCAGGTACAGTATTGATTTGCTGGACTTTTTAAATTATAATTAATTACACCTGATCGTTATACAACAATTCTTTAAACAGAACTAATACATAAATAATAATTACTTACCCTAAAATGTATACGATTTTAAAATTTGTGTATGAATAATTTACATACGCGTTACATGCATATTGTGACTAAAACACAATTAAAAAACTGAAGTCATAATTAGATTTAATGAAAATTCATATATAAACAACAAATACATATCATCTACAAAACAGCTTAGAAGCGAACTCATTTACAATACTGGTTATTATTGTATCCGTACCGAAAATGGTCATATGTCTTGTAGCTTACGAAAACACGAATCCAACGAGGTGCAATACGTTGACCTTCCCGCGACCTTCAGCGAGGAAATTATTAAATGTTTGTCAGTAATTTCAGTACGCGTTCGGTAAATGAAGGAATTTCAATTTCATTGAAACAGTGTTCATAATTTACTCGCTAAAGGTCTCTTGAAGGTCAACGTATTGCACCTTGTTGAGTGCGTTGTTTATAAGCTATAAGACTGTTGTAGTGAAAATATGCAGTTCCATTAAAAAAAATACTGTGACCTTGAAATCTCGAAGAAAGTTAGGTGAAATTACGGTGTATTACAAAAGCTTTTAAAACTGAGAGTACAATCATCTGTTTACGTTACGTAAGTTCTCGATGTCTGACTATGTACCGACTCATACTACTTCGTCGTTTTCGTTTGAATACACAGTGTCAACACTTCGATTCCAACTGCGACGAATGGCTGGAGCTCGAAGAAAACTTGGCGGTTTTCTAGATGTGGGTCGCCAGAGTCCTGTTTTTCAGTTTATAACGTTTCGAGACGGCAGTTTGTATTGTTTCGATTTTTCTCAAATGAATATCCAAGTCTGTGGCTGGGTCGGGGGAATTAAGGTTGCGATACTAGGCTCTTCGACTTGTTTAGCGAACTTGTGGAGGGGTGGGTTGAAATAATTCGTGATTGTGCTTCCAAGAAGTCGACCGTTTGGTCCGAGCTTCGAGTGCTCGTAAAAATAATGGCGCTCGTTCACTTTGTCGATACGCCCGGTACCGCTGCTCCACGGAATGACTTTAAACATTCTTTTAAAAAGTAGTGAAGGCTTTCATTATACCGACACCGACAGGTTCTTGACCGTGGTCGGAGGTTTGTATAAAAGCAAGCAAATAGTCGATGATGCTGCGAAATCTATTCGACGGAAATTTCTCTATACAGGGTGTCCTAAAAGTGTTGTAGTTCCTTCAAAGGCGTACAAATCTTGAAATGGCGCATCCTTTATAAGAGTCAAAAGTGATTTATGTGGTCTCTTATAGTAACTTTTTCCTTTGCGAAAATGTCGCACCTGGCATCGTTATTTTGGAGTTAGTCACAAAAAACACGGACCAATCAGATTACAGTAGCTACGCTATGATTGGTTCGTGTGATTCGTTAATTCAATCCATGACGAATAGGGTTTGTCGGTTTTTAAAAATCGGTTTTCAAAACCTGGTTTTTAAAAGAAAATTATGCAATTCGAATACTGGTTTGTTAAGTAAAAAATCTAGGTTTTTTATGCATAACACTAATAAATTTCTACTATTCATTACAAAAACTGACATTATCAAGTTATCCGAACAGATATTACTAACTAATATTATATGGAGATTATTCTACAAGAAGATGACTGCGATGTTAAAAAAATTAACGAAGAAGAAAATGAAGATATCTATGATGAAAAAAGCTATGGTGATAGCAATAAATAAATATCTGCAAGAACTTGATGAAATGACTTCCTCTAAGCCTCAAACATTACGTAAGATGTTTTTGGTAATTTTGTGTCCAACACAAGGACACGACTAAGCATTAAAACCACTGACGTTCTATCCTTTTTCAAATCATATTTTATTAAAAAAAGAAAGAAATAAAATAATAATTTACATGAATATAAAAAATTTGTTAATTTCGTAATTTGTTTAGGGTATTATTTTGTTAATTCTTTATTTCAAGAGTTTCATGTACGTATAATTATTATAAATAAAAATATAATAATAAATAAAAAAATTAAAACATTATATCTTAATTTGTAAATATGTTTTGATGTTGATCTGTAAAAATTGAATACCAGTTTAAACCGGTTTCATAGATAAGTTAAAATGCGAAAACCGGTTTTTTAAGAAGTCGGTTTTTGTATAAAGCCTATCGACGAAGCTACTTCACATGACCTTAGGAATCGTCTTAGGAAACTTTTGTGATTAATTTGAGATAGGAGAAAGTCTTTTCTCTTCACTGAAAAACTTTACTTTTGGCACTGATCGAGTGTTCGCTTCGAGATTAAACGTTACGTTACTAAACGTTAAAATAATTATTGAAAAGAAAAATACGTATTTACTATTTCAATTTAATGTGCATGACAAAAATATAACGCGTTTACTCTTTTACATGTATACGCATTGTACTATGTCTAACCATTGCTTGATATTACTACTTGCAAAGTTCTTGAACAGCATTGACTTGCTGTGCTCTGCAAATCCTAATTATTTATATCTAATCGATAGAGAATAATTATTGGAAACGAGAATAATACAAAATAATTATTTATAAGTGATGTAAGTGAATTAAATCATGCAATTATCATGACAATCATAAACAATCGATTATGAGCAATATATACGTATTGTGTACTTTGTCTGACCATTGCTTGATATTACTACTTGCAAAGTTCTTGAACAGCATTGACTTGCTGTGCTCTGCAAATCCTAATTATTTAAATCTAATCGATAGGAAATAATTATTGGAAACGAGAATAATACAAAATAATTATTTATAAGTGATGTAAGTGAATTAAATCATGGAGTTATCATGACAATCATAATCAATCGATTATAAGTAATATATACTCATTGTATACTTTGTCTGACCATTGCTTGATATTGCTACTTGCAAAGTTCTTGAACAGCATTGACTTGCTGTGCTCTGCAAATCCTAATTATTTATATCTAATCGATAGAAAATAATTATTGGAAACGAGAATAATACAAAATAATTATTTATAAGTGATGTAAGTGAATTAAATCATGCAATTATCATTACAGTCATAATCAATCGATTATGAGTAATATATACTCATTGTATACTTTTTCTGACCATTGCTTGATATTACTACTTACAGTGCTCACTGTTCTTGAACAGCATTGACTTGCTGTGCTCTGCAAATCCTAATTATTTATATCTAATCGATAGGAAATAATTATTGGAAACGAGAATAATACAAAATAATTATTTATAAGTGATGTAAGTGAATTAAATCATGGAGTTATCATGACAATCATAATCAATCGATTATGAGTAATATATACTCATTGTATACTTTGTCTGACCATTGCTTGATATTACTACTTGCAAAGTTCTTGAACAGCATTGACTTGCTGTGCTCTGCAAATCCTAATTATTTATATCTAATCGATAGAAAATAATTATTGGAAACGAGAGTAATACAAAATAATTAATTGTAAGTGATGTAAGTGAATTAAATCATGCAATTATCATGACAATCATAATCAATCGAATTATGAGTAATATATACATAATTACGTAATATATATAATATATAGTAATATATAGTCTTTTCTCTTCACTGAAAAACTTTACTTTTGGCACTGATCGAGTGTTTGCTTCGGGAAGTCTTGAATTTAGTAAATTGTCAAATATTGGTATTATTACGAAGATACAAGACGAAAATATATATCGCTACAATTATCGATTCGAGTTGTTACATCGAATGAAATGGTAAGTAGGATGGTCTCTTGAATTGAATGTTGAGCACATTGCAGGTTATTAGTCCGATAGGGAGGTGTGGCGGCTAGTTAACCGTAATTTTATTTCGTTAGCAAAAACTGATGGTAATCACGTGTCGCAATTGAATTATCGCGGATCCAATATCCGGCGGCATCGATATTTTCCATACATTCGAATGCGTTCGAGCCGGTGGGTTTACGGTTTCGTAAATTTGCGTAAATGCCTATTGCATTTTATCAACGTGCTTCATCTTAACGGATTTCCCGCTTTTATCTTTCGCAATATCTGCTTATAAATAGCCGCCACGCGAAACGAACTATCTTGACCGTGCTTTTCATTTTCACGGGCCGTCGCGTGTATCCTGATTCAGTGAATTCATGGGAATATCAATCGCCTCATTACAATATTCCAATATTACGCTGTCACGATATACCAATCTCTATTTTTGTGGCCCCGTTGCCTCACGATCGTTGCGATGATCCTTTTCACCCTTATTTATGTAATATGATAAATTTACATTTCGAACTTACATTCGAATTATGTGCAAAATAAATTACGATATTTTACATTATTCTCATTTCGTTTCAGTTGTGTATCAGACGTACAAATTAATTCGTGGTCTTCCACCGTTATCGCTTATTTATTAACGTAATGCGTGGTTAAACTTTACCTTAAGCGACCAAAAGTTTTAGACCTTTTTTGTAACCCTGTAGATTCTGACGAGGAAACACCAGAAAAATACAAGTTCTATTGTTAGGAATCCACTGACTCGAAAGTTATACGTGTTCAAACAAGTCGAGGACCTTAATGTTATAACATTAATTCGCTTTCGATTCAAAAATTAAAACAAGACAAACAGCCACCGCGCCGCAGTATAAACCGAAAACTTGACTCCGGTGAACTACATCGGGAAGAACACCAACTTTTCTTCGAGCTCGAACCATTCGAAGCAGTCGGAACCGAAGTATTGACACTGTGTATTCAAACGAAAACGGCGAAGTAGTAGAAGTCGGTACATAGTCGGACACTGAGAATCTACATAACGTTTGCCAGCCCTACGTCAATGTAACTTTCGAATTTATTAGATTCCCCGGAAATACAAAGTTTGCAAACTGAAATTCCACAGATATAGATCCAAGGAGTATAGTATCTGGTATTCTACAAAAACATGTTCTCCCTTCCGAACGACCATCCCTTACAGTCCTCAAATCCAAAATGTCATCGATGTCAGATAATTCCGTGATCAGATGCAGGATTTTGAAGACAAAATAGCTAATTCGAAGTGACATTATACAGGGTGTCCCACGTGGGTGTGACCCTCAGAATATCTTCTTCAATCTGGTCAAACTAAAATGTTTTATGTTTAAATTGTGCTTCATTCTTTGAGTTAATTTGTGTTTCAAGGCCTGTCATCTCCTTGGAAACCAAGTTCAAGTTCGACCTTCATCCAGCAAGTGGAGTTCAATGTCATTTGAAGGTCAAGTAACATTAGGTATATATTTGATTGTGTTTTTTCGTGAGCTACGCAATGAAACACGAAAATATACGACGAGGACAAACAATATTTCAAAAAACTACCCCTCCAGGACACTGACCACTTGATGCCATTCATATCAAATAAAAAAATTGTCCACTTTGTTCAAATTTAAGAAAATATTCTGGGGTCACTTTTAAGCTAACAAAGTTTCATACGGGAGTGTAGCTGACTTGTACAGGGTGTAACAAAATTTAGCGTCATGGTTTTGGCAGATGGTTGTACACCTTCAGATCGGTAGAGGTTTGTTAAAAGAAATAGACGCAAAATTAACTTTGAAATTCAAGGTCAAATTTTTTATGCTGGTATTGCATTGGACTCACCATGGGGGCCAAACTTGTGAGAAACGAAAAAATATTCATCTCTTGGTGAGTAAAATACGATACAAGCATAAAAAAATTTTGACCTTGCATTTCAAGATCAAAGTCAATTCTGCGGCAATTTCTTTTAACAAACCTCCACCGATCCGAAGGTGTAGAACCATCTGCCAAAACCGTGACACTAAATTTGGTTACACCCTGTACAAAGGGTTAGCCAATTCTAAATAGCATGTTGTTGGGATTTGAAACGAAGGCACTCACAAATGTATTTGAATACTATTAATAAAATTATTCTATATGAAATTAATTCCTCAATTTAAATTTCATAAATCAAATACTATTAATAAAATTATTTCAACTAAAATACTATTAATAAAATTTTTAAAATTTAATTTATTCCTCAAATTAAATTAAATTTTTATAAAAAAAATTAATTTTCATAATTTTTAAATAAAAAAAGTTTCCTCGAATTTTTATTATTTATTGTTTTTAAAATGACAAATAAGTTATTATTATCTCTTCTATAATTTATCTTTTTTCCCTCTCAATTAATATAAATTTTTAATTTTCATAAGATAGTTACATACAAATTTAAATTTCATAAATTAAATTATAACTAAAATTATTTTATATAAAATTTATTACTTAATTTAAACTTCATAAATCAAATACTATTAATAAAATTATTCTATATGAAATTTATCACTTAATCTAAATTTCATAAATCAAATACTATTAATAAAATTATTCTATATAAAATTTTCAATTCAAATTTCGTAAATCAAATACTATTAATAAAATTATTTTATATGAAATTTATTTCTCAATCTAAATTTCATAAATCAAATACTATTAATAAAATTATTAAACTATTTATGAAGATGACAACAACCTTTAAGGAGTACGTTTTTACGTAATACATGTGTGATCTGATCTCCAGTACGTTAAGGGTGTGGATCCGATCTCTAGTGTGCGCGACACGTAAACATACACGAGGGTTGTAAGGGTTGCATAGTTTTCGATACCTGACTCTACAATGCACATTTTCGTATTCTAAGTAGTCACAATCGCTAGATAAAAGATTAATTAAAAAATGAATGGCTGCATTTTACATTATCGAAACGCAATTTACATTATTCGGCGGTCGTAGGTTTACGAAAATGTCTCTCGGCAGCCACGATAGGCGGCAGCACTGTCGCTCATCCCGTTGCTCTTCATGGCTCTGCTATTTCTTGTCGAATAATGTAAATTGCGCCTCGAGTACGTAAAATTAAGGCATTCTTAGCATACGTGCCTCATAGATTAATCTTGTATCTAGCGATTGTGACTACCTAGAACACTGAAATGTGCATTATAGAGTCAGGAATCGAAAAATACGGAACCCTTGCAATCCTCGTGTACGTATACGGGTCTAGCGCTGTGTCTCTCACACTCGAAAGTTTCTTATGAAGGTCAAATTCGTATCCACACTCTTAGCGAATAAGAACAACTGAGGTCTAACGAGCAACCTCATTGGTTGTCCTGAACCAGTGACGCGTAATACCGTTGACGTCAATTTCGGTAACAGCAAAGCGATTTGAATTCGGGTGCGTAGCTCGCCCATTATTGACAGATTTTCAACACACGCGAACAAACGGTGTGAAGTTGAAGGCAGCCCAGCACATGTAGATACTTTGGCAATGGCGTGTATCAGGATTAAGTTGAATAGCGGACGACGTTAATGCCTTTCGCCACAATATTTCAATAGAGCCGGTACGAACAGAGAACCGGACGGCCCCTTTGCATTTCTACGTCACCATGGGGCCGCGTAATACTGTCTGTTGCTGCAACTTCCCTCGGTGATCACGCCGTGCCGCGTCGTGCGTGGTGCGATTAGAATATTATCGCCATAACGCCGTGTACAATGGCGAATCACACGCCGCGCGTCGGCTACGCAATCTATGGTTTCGCAGTGTCACGCACGCTCATAAATTAACGCCACGCACCGGTTTCAGGGGCGAGAACCACTGCGCAATACTTTGCCGCAGAATTTCTGTAATCCGTGTCCGCCATCGTACCGGTCCGACGACCGACGGTCGACGATTACTGTTGCTAATTTGCTACCTACCGCCCACACCCCGTCGAGTATTCGCCGTAGACTGTCGCTGATTATTTGCGTAATTAGCCACGCGGCTGGCTTTCGATTTCCCTCGCAGGGTGTGGAAAATTAGCGCAACAGTAAGTCTACAGGGTGTACAAAAAGTATAAAATATGTTTATGATATCGGCGCCAGGTTCGATCATTTCAAGAAGAACAACAAATATGCAATTTAAGTATTTAAGTTTCTCAACGTTTCGATCTCAATGTGGATCATTATCAAGAGACAAAAATTTTTGCGTCTGAAAAAGAAATTAATAATATAAATTTTCGAAATTAAATATACTGTTTTCATGTAACACAGCCATGTAATTTACCAAAATTGGTAAACCAGAGAAAGAACAAGAAAAAATTGAATACATACTTGCTGTGAAAAGTGGGACGAATACTTTTTAAGACACATAATTGTGAGTTACACTATTTAAACTTTACCCCATGCTGGCGATAATGTAGCTGAAGCACAATGTGCTAACCCAACGCAAGGCAAGGCCTGTGTTGTGTATGTACAAAAAGTAATGGTCATCCGTCCTAGGGGTGAATCTACACCTCTGGATCGGTGGACATCTGTAGGAGAAACTTGCCGCAAAATTAATAAATAATTAATTAATTTTTTCGGTCGTCCTTGCTTTAAAACAAATGGAATAAAGGGTATAGCAGGATAAGCATGGGCCAGTTAAAACATAGTTTCATGTCTAAGAAAACATTGTGTAAATTTTCAAATGTCTACCCCCATCGATAAGGGTGATATTGGGGTAAATTCCCCCGCACTTAAATGCAATTTGCTACAAAACGAGAAAAGATGTCGACATGGGATAAACGGCAAACAAAAGATATAGATATACTCTACATTCCAGATTTTTTCCAAAATTTTTTGCTAATTATTTATAGTTGAAAATAATTAATTAATTGTTTGGGAATTTTTTAAAGTATCTTCCCCTGGGTTGACACCTACCAAAAAATTAGAAAATATTGCTATGATACTAACCTACTTTGTAAAAAAATTTCAGAAGTGTCCATTTGGTGGAACAGTGTCAAGAAAAATAAAGTATGCCGGCGAACGCTTGGTTTGATCAGTATCGGCGCAGCGACCGAATCCCCTTGCGGTGACTAGTAATGGGAACGAACGGGAAGTCGGCGGTGTGTACGGAAAAACTGATACATGCAAAAATGAGACTAAATCGTCTAATATACAATAATATTTTAATAATGTTTTCAATATTTTATAATATATTATATTTTATAATTTATAATATATTTAATATTGAAGAGCAAACAATAAAATTCGTTTAGTTTATAAATGCATATAAAAAAAAAGAAAAAAACTAAGACAACGAAAGATCACGTGCGTAGTCTTCTTTTCAAAAGGTTTTCTTTTCTACTATTAAACAATTTTAATAGCAAACGTGGGCTTCGACGATTATATTCAAATCCGAAACAAACGTTTGAGTTTACTTAGAAATTAGCTATATTGTTGTAGAGTTTGATCGAACCAGGGCGCCGATAAATTTATTGCATTTGTTTTGCCGCAAAATTGTTTATAACAAAGAAAATTGTTGTTAAAGTTTTTTTTTACATCAACGTATAGTCATCGAAATGTTGTAGATGGAAATGGAAGGAACACAATTTTTGACTTTGAGACTTTATTCGGACTAATTAGGAGGTAAACATACTAAATTCCACAGAATCAAATTTGCAATAACTTTTACAGCTTATAGCTCAATAAGTATTTGATTGCGACATATGGCTCCTTTCTAGCTTTTTCTCTTCTCGATGAGTAGAAGGCGTTGATGTAGAAAAAACTTTCACAACAATGTTCTTTGTTATGAACAATTTTGCGGCAAGTTTCTCTTACAAATGTCCACCTGATTCAAAGGTGTAGATTCACCCCTAGAACGGATGATCGTTACTTTTTATAATACACGTGGTCGCAGCTTGATTCACGTTTAATTATATATAATATTTCAAAATGTGAATAAATAAAATTAATAATATAATTAAAATTTCTGTTATCATTTTAAATTCAAAATCGAAAAAACCGAATATTCAAAACTGTTTTTCTCGAAAACGCAGCGTCAATGAAAAAATATTTTTCTTCATTCTCGACTTGTTGTTTTATGTAGAATCACCCCGTAAAAAGAATGTTTGATTGCTCATATATTGCCAAAGGAATGCAACGAATATTATTGAAATGAACGTTTGCAATACGTACAGCCATAATAAATAGATATCTCGAAATATTCTAATACATATAAAATTGAAGAATAAAATGGAACATCTCATTTGAATAAAAGCATATAAATTGCTATTTCTAATTACAAAAGTGAGTAGCTTTAATTGGAAGCAAGAGAAAGATTAAAATAATTAGGGAGTATCGGTATAGTAATTTCTTCCTATAAAAATGTCTAAGTGGTTTCTGTTCCTTGGAACAGATGGAGAGAATTTTTCTTTTGCGTAAAGACCCGAATTTTACTTGTAATAGTAGCAGCGGAGAAGAGAGGACACGAACAATTGTATCAGCGGCGTAGTACTAACGGCTGTACCGTTGTACCGGACAAAAAGCGTGATTGTTTTCGTTTAGGAGTCGATCGATTCGGAAATATAAGCACAACCAAAGAGTCTTATTGAGACACGAACAGCGACCAGCCAGCCTTCCTCTTAATTATCGCAGTCCTATTAATTACCGGAAAGCGAACATTGCCGGGCGACTGGAACGAGAATTGTAGAGCGATATTAATGATTCTTAAACCGCCTGGGTTCCATATTTATGAACATTATTAGTATCGATTTCTCATGAATCAAACGATTTCGTCTCTAGATAACCTACGCGCCGTAATTTTTATAGACGGTATTCCGCTGTAAATTTCCCTGCTGGATATTAATTTTGGCGGGAAAGTACCGTGCGGAACTGTCGGCTGATAGGTGTGAATGTTTATGGCTCGCTTGCTCGATTTCCTGAACGGCGTCGATACGGTTTTTAATTATTTTATTCATGTTTGAAAATTCATAGATATGCCGAGTTATAGCCCACGTTTATTGATTTCTGACGGTACTCCCATTCGAAGTCGACAGTTTCTAATAAATTATTGGATAGAGTGTATGGAGGGCAACTTCTTCCCCGCTGCCGATTCACGACTCCAGTGTACCGGTTCCCCCACTGATAATGCACGGGTTTCGCCACTATTAGTGTACCAGTTCCTGCACTATCAATGCACCTCCCCCCTAGTGATACAGCGGTTCCCCCACTATCAATGCACCCACTGCTCCACTAACAGTATACCGGTTACCCAACTAACAATTATTTCATATTGCCACAACTACCAATGCACCGTTTACTTCAATTAACCATGCACCGGTTCCCCCACTACCAATTAACCGATTCCTCCACCACCAGTGTACCGGTTGCCCAACTATCAACTATTTCATATTGCCTCAACTAGGAATGCACCGATTCCCGAACTACCACTGCACCGGATCCCCACTTACCAATGCACCGGTTCCCCAATTACCAATGCACCGGTTTCCCAATCACCCATGCACTGGTTCCCCCACTACCAATTAACCGATTCCTCCACTACCAGTGTACCGGTTGCCCAACTATCAACTATTTCATATTGCCTCAACTGGGAATGCACCGATTCCCGAACTACCAATACTCCGGTTTCCCAATTACCAATGCACCAGTTCTCCCAGTACCAACGCACCGACTACCAAATTACCATTGCACCGGTTTCCCAATTACCAATGCACCAGTTCTCCCAGTACCGACGCACCGACTACCCAATTACCAATGCACCGGTATCCCAATTACCAATGCACCGGTGCTCCCAGTACCAACGCACCGACTACCCAATTACCAAAGCAACGGTTCTCCCACTACCAATGCACCGATTCCCGAACTACCAATGCACCAGTTTCCCAATTACCAATGCACCGACTGCCCAGTTACCAATGCACCGGTTTCCTAATTACCAATGCACCGGTTCTCCCAGTACCAATGCACCGACTGCCCAATTACCAATGCACCGGTTTCCCAATTACCAATGCACCGGTGCTCCCAGTACCAACGCACCGACTACCCAATTACCAATGCAACGGTTCTCCCACTACCAATGCACCGACTGCCCAATTACCAATGCACCGGTTTCCCAATTACCAATGCACCGGTTCTCCCAGTACCAATGCACCGATTGCCCAATTACCAATGCACCGGTTTTCCAATTACCCATGCACCGGTTTTCCAATTACCCATGCACCAGTTCCCCCACTACCAATGCACCGATTCCTCTACTATCAGAATACTGGTTGCCCAACTATCAACTACTTCATATTGTCTCAACTTCCAATGCACCGGTTCCCCAATTACCAATGCACCGCTCCCCAACTACTGATGCACCGACTCTCTAATTACCAATGCACCGGTTCCCCCACTACCAATGCACCGATTCCCGAACTACCAATGCACCGGTTCCCCACTGACCAATGCACCGGTTCTCCCAGTACCAATACTCCGGTTCCCCCACTACTAATGCACCGGTTCCCCAATCACCCATGCACCGACTTTCCAACTGCCAATGCACCGGTTCTTTGACTAGCAATGGTCCGTTTAACCCGCTAATAATGCACTGGTTCCTCACTATCAACTATTTCATATTATCCCAGTCACTAATGCATCGATTCCCCCACTATGAATGCACCAGTTCCCACACTGAAAGGTTTAATGCGAGGTGAAAAGGAGCCATACGAAAACTTAAACACAATTTCCGGCATCGTGACTCTACACCATCCTCCACGTTGTTCGTAATGATGATGCGACCTCGGAGTTCATACATCAATGATTGCGTTCTTACTGGCCGAACGGACAACATCGTCCACGTTGAATAAAGTATAACGCCTGCGAAAGTGGCTCACCGAATAATGATAATGATGACGTAAATCAAGGTGGTAATACCTTGTGAGACACCCTGTATATAAACTTTCGGAGACCGGCTGCAAGCTTGTTACTCTGTGCATCTTGCACAATTTACAAGCGTTCCATTAAGCTGTAATGTGCTGTATAGTTACGTTGTTACACGGCGAATTCAGACTTAAAGTCCGGTGGATTTGTTTAAAATGGCGGTGTTCCAGTTCACTGGCTGCATCCGAAAGCAGCCGGAATTTTTCGAGCACTTTTCCTCGCTTTTCGCGAGCGTTCCGTATGGTAATGTGTTTGGGAGGTCAGCAAGCGGTTTTCTCGTCTGCTCACAACGACAGATTTATACATAATTAATGAGCAGATTAGCATTGATTAATACTGGAACCTGATGGTTTAGTAATTATTTCGCGGGTGCGAGAGTTTACCATTTTTTATTAAAACCTGGGACTCGTGTCAGAACACATAACCCGCAAAGTTGGAGCAAAATAATCTGTGCTATTATTAATAGTGATGGAATGCTGTTGTGATAAATGCTGAATATCATAAAACAAAATTATACAGAATTGAATAAGGGAAAAGTAGTGACCAACCCTAAATTTTGAGAGATAATTTATATATTTTTAATGAAATAATTTTTGAAAATATTGTACATAACACATCTTGGTAAAATAATTCTTTAAATTTTTATAAAAATCAAAGATGTACTTATACCATTTATTAGTTTTCTGTAGCTATCTACAAAATATTAAAGTTTAATGTCAGTTAGTCTCTTGGTTAAATAAACTGAGTAATGTTAAAGTAAAGTAGTTATTAAAAACGATTGAATATTCAAAAATTAGAATAGATGTATATAGAATAGATAACACATCTTGGTAAAATAATTCTTTAAATTTTTATAAAAATCAAAGATGTAATACCATTTATTAGTTTTCTGTAGCTATCTACAAAATATTACAGTTTAATGTCAGTTAGTCTCTTGTTTAAATAAACTGAGTAATGTTAAAGTAAAGTAGTTAAAATCATTGAATATTCAAAAATTAGAATAGATGTATATAGAATAGATAACACATCTTGGTAAAATAATTCTTTAAATTTTTATAAAAATCAAAGATGTACTTATACCATTTATTAGTTTTCTGTAGCTATCTACAAAATATTAAAGTTTAATGTCAGTTAGTCTCTTGGTTAAATAAACTGAGTAATGTTAAAGTAAAGTAGTTATTAAAAATCATTGAATATTCAAAAATTAGAATAGATGTATATAGAATAGATAACACATCTTGGTAAAATAATTCTTTAAATTTTTATAAAAATCAAAGATGTAATACCATTTATTAGTTTTCTGTAGCTATCTACAAAATATTAAAGTTTAATGTCAGTTAGTCTCTGGTTTAAATAAACTGAGTAATGTTAAAGTAAAGTAGTTGTTAAAAACGATTGAATATTCAAAAATTAGACTAGATGTCATTTTTATTCATCGAGTACTACCACATTTAATGACGATATCTGTCGTAGAAACAATTACAGTGCATAATTTTCGCGAGTGGCGGACCTGAAAATATTACGTTATTGATCCGGCAGGTTCGAGCAGCAGAAACATTCCCATCCGAAGTCATTGACCAGACAAAAGTTTTGCCTCGGCGTGTAGGTTAGACGTTTCGCAGTCCATTCATGAAAGTTTGATCAGATCACAACAATGGAAATCTCGCAGAAATATATAAAAGAAAGGGACTATCGGGGTAATGCAAAATCGTGCCAAAAAGAGAGATTAAAAAATTTTATCCGAGATCGCAATTCTTCATAAATATTTATCAACGTCAACAATCTCGTTAATAAAAATTTCTTACATTATATATACATTTTTCGAAA
Organism: Lasioglossum villosulum; assembly: GCA_963971365.1. Classification (NCBI taxonomy): domain Eukaryota; kingdom Metazoa; phylum Arthropoda; class Insecta; order Hymenoptera; family Halictidae; genus Lasioglossum; species Lasioglossum villosulum. The sequence continues at coordinate 7,292,315 of OZ020502.1, read as the reverse complement.
TATTTATACAGAGTGTCGTCTCGTAAGCTCTGAGAAAACTCCAAAAATGAAGTTTCAGACTAGCAAAGATGTTTCAAATGTCTTTTCCCTTTCAATTTATGATTTCAGATACAATATGGAGCTCCTAACCAGCTTAGACTACTACTAAAACTTTTGACTAACTTCCCCAACGGAGTAAGGAACTAGTGGAATATAATCTTCGTAACCGCATTATTAGTTTTCAGACTTCGTAAAACTCCAAGTATAAAACACGTTAGAAAAGTTTGAGAAAGTGCAAGATACAAATAATCGCAGCCGATAGTATCTGCGCCTGGAACTATTGTTTGTCACAATCCAACTAGTACATTAATCTCCATCTAGAAATTCTACGTGGTACACAATACATGTCTCGAAATTGCCCAACTAACAAACACCAAAATTTTAATTAATAATTGCGTAAAATCCACAGTCCAGTGATCAGCATCTTTTTGATTCCCTATAAAATATTATTCAATTAGTTCAAACCTGAAAACATTAATTTCAAACTCCGTCGAGTAGTGTATTAAAAAAACAAAACATTAGAACACCACTCCATTTAAAAAAGTTCTTCACGTTGGGACGAATAAAAAAAAATTACGCAAAACTATGTTGGTCACTGCGAACTTTTGTTTGAAACATTTTTCGATACAATTAACGGCTTCGGAAATGTTTTATAGTCATGGGAGACTTTCCCTCGATAAAAATCGTTTCGAAATTATTTGCGACCAGCCGTAGATAACGTCGATACCAGAATATCCGTCGTTAGCGTGAAACCGGTTTCAAAATTGACAAATGCCTGCTGTACATTTTTATTTGTTAAACAATGGTTCCCGGGTAATTGTCGGAAAATGCGTGGCATGCAAATTGAAAAAGTCTCGACACAGAAACCGGCTCGCGTTATTAAATGGCCGTTGTGTCTCCAGTACATTGAAATTAGTTTGTTCGGCATGTTGTAAAATTGAAGGGCGCGTGTCTCTGTGTGAAGTCGGATCGTTGCGTGACTTTTGTGAAGCCGCTGTCACGGGAGTTATCTCGAGAGCATTACGGATGGCCGTGCACACGTCAGAAATTGTGTGCATTTAAAATTTTCGAACACACCCGTGCGCGTTTAATATCTCTGCGGCGATGTCAAAAGTTGCGGGTAACCAGAGCTCTATTTGCGATGCTTAACCACGTATTAATTACGCGCAAATATCCCTGAATTTTTGGTCAGTATGCCCGAATACCTGATCCGTTTTTTATCTGTAAACACCGGAACGTAGAAATTACCGCGACCTAATTATTGCAATAGTTACGTATTTCTCGATCGTAGATTTTTAATATGAACCAGATACATGTTCTCGGCGCACCGTTTCGATCAATGATAAAAGCAAATTAGCAATAATTAAATTAAACTCAACATTTCGATCCAGGTGTGGATCATCTTCAAGAGCAATTGCGTTTGCTAAGTGTAAAGACAAGTTTCTTATTATATTGATGCTTTCAGAAATACAAACGATGACTGAGTTCCATGCTGGTCTAAATTGAACTGCTAATTATTGCGACGGAAATTCAAAGATAAAACTGAGACTCATTGATTTATTAACATGTTTTCCGTTCTATCACTTTCTGCCATTTTCAGGTAACTTATAACTAGCCTCTGAATTAATGTCTGAATTTTAATGTTTCTACATTGTAATTTTCTACTTTCATAATGTTTATCCAGTAAATATCATATTCATAATTTTGATTGAATATTTTCTGCCAGAGTTAAGTATCACGTGAAAAAATAGTTGGTTGTTCCGTTAATTGTAAATAGAATTGTTTTAAGGATGTTCTGGAGATACAATGGGAGACAAAATTACAAGAAATTTGAAATCCATCAATATATTGGCAATGAAAGCCATTCACGAGTATATTTTGCATGAAAAAATAGATTAATTTAAAAAGCTTTCGTTTAATTAGTGAATTTCATGTTTTTTATATTTATGAATCAAATTGTCTTCATATTATAAAAAATTGTAAATGAATTTTGTGAATAATTGTACCCTCCGAATCAGTGGTCTACAGTATTGTCGCGTTTTCATGCTAGTGCGATGACAACACGATAAATTTGATGTTTTATAACAGTTTATAATTTTTTGCTCTGTAACTGTTTAGTGAATCCTAATAAATTTTCAACATAATTAAATACATAATTTTTACTGTATATATAAAAAAATTGCAGTTTCTAGTTGCGTTTTTTCAAGGTTTAAATAGTGTTTGAAGTGGAATTTTATGAATTTTCCATAAGAAGACGTGTTAAAATGTGCAAACTTTAAGTTGCTATAAATATTAAACGATGTAGTGAATCTAACTGAAACTTTGGTAATTGCATTAATTTAGTCAGAATTATATCTCGTCAAATTTTCAAAAATTTTGTTGCGTTTTTATATAGCTCCAGAACATCCTTAAACGCAGGTTTAAATCCGTCGTTGCTATTATAAATCCATCTGCAAACGAATTAATGTTTTTCTGTAATGTTCGTTTAAAAACACGTGGCGGTTAAGATAATGGGAACAGGTTAAAATGAAATTGCGACGATCAGATAATTTTGTGCTGAGAACGATAATTATCATAACAGTGCGTCCGATAAAGAGCAGATTTATTCGTCTCTGTTTCAGTTTAATAATCGGAAGGGGATTAATAATTTCACTCTACAAGAATCCCTCAATACCACACTATTTTCATTTAACCAATTTGTAGGACAAAGGTCGCATTATCATTGCGAAATCACATTATTAAATTTATTCTTTAGCAGGCCGATTACGTTCAGGGATTATTCATTTACACCTTTACATAATTTAGATACAACTTCATAAATACTTCACGGAACGTTCAACAAAACATTTTCGAATTCAGTAAATAATTATCTCGATTGCTCTATGGTTGTGTTTGCATAAAAGATTGTTTGAGGGGACTCAGTATTGACCACCGAAGAAGTAATACATACAGTTCTTTTAAAACAATTTTGTCAAGGTCATTTGAAGGTCGAGCCATAACGCTGTACTCCGATTTTGATGAAATATAAATATGTTTTAGATTTCGACATTTCGAACAACTTTTTCCTTTTCCAATATAGAGGGGTCGCTTTTGGATTTCGAGATATTCGCAAAAAACTATTGCTAATACTGTATTGAACTTTCTGTATTCCAGCACGCTCCGTGGCAATGTAAGGCCGCTCCGGCGCGGCGTCTGTTTACTTTCTTTTTAACACGTTGTAGGGATAACAGAAAACAGGGTCTCACTCTATATATAGGGTGTCTCAAAATTCACTCAACATCCGGAAATGGGAGGTTCCTGAGATCATTTGAAGCGACAATTTCCTTTGCAAAAACGGCGTCAACGGCTTTGTTAAGGCTTATTAACGAAAAATACGGACCAATCAGAGCACGACTACAGCGAAAAGAGTCCGACTCGATGACAGGTCGCGCTTAGTGTGGCATCACCGTTAGCAGAGCCAGAATCAATCCACTGTAGCCGCGATCTGATTGGTCCATGTTTTTCAGGAACTTCCTATTTCCGGATGTTGAAGGAATTTTGAGACACTTTGTAGTATGATACATATATAGGATGAGCTTTTAATTTTGAAAGACTACTCTTGAATTTTCTTATGCGTATGCTCTCCGTCCCCTCCACGACTTAACCACAACTCATTCTATTCGCATGATTTTTCCATTACTAGCTCAAATTCTGGATTATACATAGCTACAATGCAAAGATTATGCGAATAGAATCAGTTGTGGTTCGGTCGTGAAGGGGGCGGAGAGATTCAAAATTGGTAGCTCACCCTATATATGTATGACCAGAGTGAGATCCTGTTTTCTCTCTTATCTCCACAGTGTGTTTACAAAAAAGGAGCGTGCTAGAATACAGAAAATTCAATATAGTATTCGCAATAGATTTTTGCAAATATCTCGAAAACTAAAACCGACCCCCCTACATTGGAAAAGGAAAAATTTGTTAAAAATGTCGAAATAAATAACATATCCAAATTTCATTAAAATCGGAGTGCAGCGACCTGCTTGCAATAATTACCGAATTTGTTTGTGAGCTACGCGATGCAACACAAAAATAAATGTATAGTTGTTTAAAAGTAAGACCATCGATAACCTTGTGAACTATTTGTAAAACGAAGATGTTCTGGGTGTCACGCTTATGTAAGACACCCTGTATACTAAATCTATTGATCTAAAAAGATGGACATTGTTCACTAGATTGTGCCTGCGCTGGTGTCGTACACCGAATTAATAACAACGGTAACAATGCACGGTGACTCATCGCCTCGGATTGAACGAAGTAATTCTAGATGGTGTATCAGGGGAGTGATCTAGACTCATTCACACATACGCCGGGGGGCTTCTAGAAAAAGTGAATGGCCAAACAAAGGTGTTTAAGACCAGGCGTTCTCGATGCACTCTTGCACAGAAGAGCGGCGAAGAAGGGGAAGAAGGATCGATGCAGAAGGGCGGCTGAGAGCTCGCAAGAGCCAAATCAATGGGACAGCCAAGCGAGTTTAGATAAGCGATTAAAGCGATAGCATAGCTCGCGCATCGATCATTTAAGCAGAACAGTTACGTGTGTTATCCGGCGGACAGTGTCATTACGTGCACACAGCAGATGCGCTTAACGATCCCGGCGCATCGAGTGCATCACGTTATTGACCTCTAAACTGAAATACGTGTCCGAAAGACACGGCCTCACTTCGTTGCGGTAACAGGTGAGCCTCCGGCCGCGTAAAAGTTTCGCTGAAAGCTGCTCCTTACACGTTCCAATAGGTAATTCATTAGGTTGTTGCATATGAAATGTCCAATTTACAGGGTGTCCCAAAATTCCTTCAGCATCCGGAAATGGGAGGTTCCTTAGATCATTTGCAGAAACACTTCTCTTTGCAAAAATGTCGTCCGCGGTTTTGTTTAGAAGTTATTAACGAAAAATACGGACAAATCAGAGCGCGGCTACAGTGGACAGAGTCCGACATAAGGACAGGTCCCACTTAGCGCGGTGTTGCCGTTGGTCGAGCCAGAATCAATTCGCTGTAGACGCACTGTGATTGGTCCTGGTTTTTCGTTAATAACTCCTAAACAAAGCTGCGTACACTATTGTCATAAAGGAAAATATCACTTCAAATTATCTTAGGAACCTCCCATTTCCGGATGTTGAAAAAATTTTGGGACACCCTGTATAACAGTGACATTAATCAAACGCAATTTTGTGTACCCAATATATTCCACCTACAAATTTCAAATGCGTTTCTTGATTAGACAGGGTTGTCTTGATTGTACATATTCTATTGATTTAAAAAATGTGACGTAATCGTTGTAAATCTGTTCAAGGTTGTCGCAAGGTCGAGTGAAAGTTAGTGTTGTTTGTTGTATGCGTCAGATCTTGTAATCGAATTTTAAACCACATCCCGATGAGCTAGAAACTTTAAAAATAGCTCAGAACTGGATGATAATGCAATATTCAAAGTACAATTTTTTTTAAACTGTGTTTTGAAAATAAAAAATGTAGGATCTCAGCGGGAATCGAACCCGGGCCTCACTAAATGCGCTCGGTAGTACGCCATCGCGTTCTACGATCCCCATTCCGCGCGACAGCGCTCCCTACTCCGACTCATCCCCACTTCGCTGACCCACTTTGCACCGAAGGAGCTCAATGCAGTGTTCCGATTAGGTCCATCTTCTATCGTGCATGCGTAACGATTTCGGTCTCAGTAACGTAAGCTTCTCGATCAAATGGGGTACCTTGAGCACCCCGTTGACTGTTATAAAATTATTAGTATCCAAATATGAAATACTAAAACGATAAGATCAATAGAATGCTGTTCTAAAATCACGAGAACAATAATACCGTTACATTAATGCCAATACAACTGCTTCAAGGGCGTCAGGGCTTTGGCTGCAAGAAAACTATGGTCGCTCCCTACTCCACTACGCGTTCCCACTCCGACTCATCCCCACTTCGCTGACCCACTTTGCACCGAAGGAGCTCAGTGCAGTGTTCCGATTAGGTGTATCTTCTATCGTGCATGCGTGACGATTTCGGTCTCAGTAACGTAAGCTTCTCGATAAAATGGGGTACCTTGAGCACCCCGCTGACTGTTATGAAATTATTAGGATTCAAATATGCAATATTAAAACGATAAGATCAATAGAATGCTGTTCTAAAATCACGAGAACAATAATACCGTTACATTCACGCCAATATAACTGCCTCAAGGGCGTCAGGGCTCTGGCCGCAGAAAAATATGGTCGCTCCCTACTCCACTACGCGTTCCCACTCCCACTCATCCCCACTTCGCTGACCCACTTTGCACCGAAGGAGCTCAGTGCAGTGTTCCGATTAGGTCCATCTTCTATCGTGCATGCGTGACGATTTCGGTTTCAGTAACGTAAGCTTCTCGATAAAATGGGTACCTTGAGCACCCCGCTGACTGTTATAAAATTATTAGTATTCAAATATGCAATATTAAAACGATAAGTTCAATAGAATATTGTTCTAAGATCACGAGAATAATTATACCGTTACATTCACGCCAATGTAACTGCCTCAAGGGCGTCAGGGCTCTGGCCGCAAGAAAAATATGGTCCTGATCGGAACACTGGCTCATTTATTCAGTTCCATTTCGGACAAATTCGGACTTTATCAAGAGACGTCATCTCAAAATTTTGTATGCAAAGTATTATTTTCTAAGTTCATTCCTTATATAATCCCGCAAAATTAATAGAATCCAATTTCTTGAATTTAATTTAATTACGGAAAGTTCAGTGTCAATCACCGGTGACTGACACTTAATATTTTTATTTATCAAAAATCGTGACACTGTATGAAACTCATAAGTTAGAACTTCATACGTTTCGAAGACTGAAATTTCGAGCACTTGGAAGACTTCGAAGAATTCGAAGACTTCAAATCTTCGAAACTTCGAAGTTCCCACCGTTCCTTCGAAAAAGTTACAGTCCTAGTTTCTATATCTTACTATGTCACATCAGCATTACTATATCCTGCGTTCCATTTAAAAAAGACTAAAAAGTAGAAAATAATGCTTATATTAAAATGCAGTAAACAGGAGGAAATCATTTTTTAGACATTAGCGACTTGAGGTAATCTTCGTGGGCGTTTTACGCTCGTATTTACAATCACTAATGTCTAAAAAAGTTATTGTCTCCTTTTCAGTGCATTTTAATATAAGTGTGGTTTTTAAAAGGTTTCTTTTACATATTTTCGTATCACTCATATTTTTTCAAGATGTTTACACGCTGCCTGATAAATCATGTCGCGCATAAGCACACAGTTTTGACGTCATTTATAAAAACAGTGCTTCCATTGGCTAAAAAGAAAGTCAGGTGATTTGATCAAATTTTTAAAAAATCATTCTCGCGAGGATCCTTACGTGTTCGGTACTTGGAGAAGCAAGGCAATCTATAGCCTGGTCATCAGATTAATTAGCACCCTTTTTAAAAAAAGGGTAGTTAAGAGACAAGTGTCCTGAAACACGAGACGCGTAACTCTCTATCTCCTCTAATTGGATCCTAGTTTAAGTATACGCGAGGAACCTTTTGAGGGCATGTCACCCTCTTTGAAGGAGGGCGAGAGGAGCGAAACAGGGATGAGGGGGGTGAAACAGAGGCTAAATGGAGAGAGTCGCATTTCCTCCTTCAAGATCCTCGGATGCGATAAGCTCGCGAGCGTCGCACCTGAGAGTCTCCGGAGAAATGTATGATTATAGTCGACCTAAGTAGAGCGAATTTATCGCGGAAATAATGTGCCCCTTGTCTCGGAAATATTTCAGGGCAACGCGCTCGATGCGACACAGACCCGTCGCTAAAAGGCCGGATTCTATGAAAAAGAATCGCTTCAAGCAAAACACTTTCGAACAAGATAACCAAAGACAAGGAGAAACAAAGATTGTTCAACGCGAACAACAATGTTTCCAGACAATGACCATTTATGCATCGTGTTCCTTTAGAGATTTCCAGAAGAATTCGTTAAACAAAGAGGAAAAACAATTGCTTTTTCATTTATTTTTACAGAAGATTTGAAAGCCATCTTGAAACCATTGTATATCTGATAAAAACATTTTCGATCAGACTGCTAATTAAGTCTACTGATCACGATTCGTAGTTCACCCAGTATATTAAACAAGAACAATTTTGTATGATAAAGAGTTGTTTCATGTTTCGCAATTTCCATCTTACATACGTTTATCTAAATTGTTTCGTTCCATGTTTAAATAATCGTAAATCCTTCATCGCGCTCTGTTTAATCCTCGGCAATCCGAATCCCTTTATACGCGTCACGTTTCACAACTGCAATTACATTCGTGCAGTTTAAAGCTTCGGCACGATATCGGCCAAGAAAAATAAGTGAAATATTCTTGGACATCCGAATCGTTTTATTCCGCAGATTCGATTTCATGAATATTTTACAAATCTCGTTTTTACGACTGCCGAATACCGATACGGAATTTATATTTTACGTCCTCGCAGAAAATCCGCGAATCTTTTTATTTTCCGCCACGGTGATCAGGTAGATACACCGGTAATGCCCAATAAAGTCGAAGCTTTTTCTATACATGAGAAAATTAACGTTCGGTAATCGAGGAAGAAAAGTTTGGCGCACATTTACAAGGCATTAAGAGAATCAAATAAATATAAACCTATTAAATGGTACAACGTATTAAAAAACAAATTTTTTGGAACTAAGTTTTTGGAAATGGTGTTTCCAGAAAACCTTCTCAACCAGTTCCCAAATTTACCCACTGCTTCAGAATACTTTTCGATACAAAAATAATTATTTATTCAAAAATATTTTATTTCTATTAAAATTATTAAATCAACTATTTCGATATGTTGTTCAAAGAATTTTTCGAAATCTTAAAAATTGTTGGTCTCACAGCGTGTAAAATAAAGCGTCAATATTTTTTCCATTAAATTATAATAGCTGAAGTAGCGAACCGAGGAAAATAAGTTTTTAGGAGCTTATAGTGAAAACATAAGAGTATCTACTAAAAAAATGCATTAATTTCTTTCAACAATTTATTCTTCATATTATGAATATTTTAAGAAATACAGAGAAATTTATACCCGAAGACATTGGTGATTTAAATTAATTGAAGAACTACTAAATAAGTAACAAATTAACAATTTTTAATTTTATATTAAAACAACAACAATTCAAGAATTAATTAGAAATGATTACACGAAATATATTTATTACGATAGTTACCTACAATTAATCTACAATGAAAAATAAATGTGTTCCGTAAATTAATAAAAACATATTCGGCGAAATTTCCGTTTATAGCAAAAATCAGAATTCGATGAAATTTTGAAAATGGGTTCTTTTTTGACTAAAATGACGATTGCCAGAAGGATTTTTTGCGCATCGAAAAATCACATAAATAATAAATAAACTTTTCAGGTTAACCTAATCCAAATTAATTCTCATCGCATAATCTTCCCATTGTAGATATTGGTTCACTTGGTTTAACAATTGAAATTTTCCATACATTTTACATTAATTTCCAGAATATATATATATATATATATATATATATATATATATATATATATATATATATATATATATATGACGCATGCGCACAGCACGAACATAAACTACAAAGTCGGTAAGTCAGTAGTCGCTAAGGTAGAGCGCTACATTGAAATGATAAAAAATTTTGACGCGCCAAAAATCCTTCTGGCAATCGTCATTTTAGTAAAAAAAGAACCTATTTTCAAAATTTCATGGAATTCTGATTTTTGCTATAAACGGAAGAACAGCCCAGCAAATATTGAGATATTGTGGAAATGTCGCGTCCTCAGAACAGAATCCAGAAGGCTGTAAAATCCGAAGCTCCGAACAATATGCGTGACAAAGAAAACTAAAGAGAGTAACGTATGTAATTTTGCATTCGCGAAATGAAGACCGGACGGAAGTATCAAGAATCCTCCCTGTATTTTTTGTTTCACTTCTGCGTCCCATATTTAATGCAGAATATTTTTATTCGTATTTTCCGAGACGTTTACACGCTTCCAGATACGTCATGTAACACATACATCCACACCGTAGGGAAGTTTTGGCGAATACGATAATTTAAGCAATACACGACGATGCGCGGAAGGTAACAAAAGTTTATCGGCAGAACAAGACGACCCGTCGTTCAAGAATGTTGGCAAGTTACACGTTCCATGGATCGAATTCTTTATGTCCGCTCTATCGTGCAGAGAGAGAGAGAAAGAGAGGGTTATGGGTGTGGGGTGGGAGATAGAGAAAGAGAAAACTGAAAGCGGTACAGCGAATATAGAAGAGAACTTGCATTCTGCCGAGGCATTGAGTGCATGCTCAAGAAGCATGTCTGAAAGCATACAGCAAAAATCCGAATTCCCAGCAACCGCTTTTGTACGTAATTCGTTGCAACGAATCGTTCGTGTGCGCAACTTTTTTCTGCAAAAAGTTCTCAACTCTATGATCATACGACGGCCACTCGGAGAAGACCGAATTGAATTTCCTGAAATGTAATACCATCGTAGTATTACGAAATCAATTGGTCTGGCATATATAATCACAGTACTGTAGCTCTAGAGGGTGTCCGATAAATGATGTACTTTTTTAGTCCCTACACGAAATTTCTCCGTTTGCAAAATAATGCGACTATACTATAGCTAAAACGCGCACTATAGCTACAACGATTTTACTTATACAGGGTGAGTCCGCAGAAACAGAACACCTGAATAACGCGGCTGCTATTGGTGTTAGTGTTATTAATTTGATGTTAGTAGCTTTTTTGTAGGTGGACGCGTAAAGGACATATGAAGGTCAACTTCATTTTTTTAAGTGGAATGAGGTATTTTTTAATACATCAATCGACGCAGTTGGACATTTGTTATAAAAAAGTACTAACCTATGTATGTGGAAAAGTTAGTAGTTCAGGAGATATTTCAATTTAAATAACTCAAAAATACCATCACTGGCATTCTAAGACGTTACACTAGTAAGTAAACGATAACGACTTAGTATGACAGTAATGGTATTTTTGAATTATTTAAATTGAAATATCTCCTGAACTACTAACTTTTCGAAGTACATAGGTTAGTACTTTTTTATAACGAATGTCCAACTGCATCGATTGATGTATTAAAAAATGCCTCATTTCACTTTAAAAAATGAAGTTGACCTTCGTATGTCCTTTACGCGTCCACCTACAAAAAAGCTACTAACATCAGATTAATGCCCCCTCCAAACCATGCAAGTTTCATCTGATGCATCTCTTCCTAACACCAATAGCGGAAGCTATTTGAAGCTCACCCTCTATAGGGTGTCTCAAAATTCCTGCAACATCTGGAAATGGAAGGTTCCTGAGATTATTTGAAGCGACATTTTCCTTTGAAAAAATGACGCCCCCGACTTTGTGAAAGTATTATTAAGGAAATTTGGCGGGTGTAACGCGCCAAAACTATTGCAACGTTATTAATAGTGTGAAAGACATAATATTAGATACCGTTGAATTCGTCTTAACACCAGCTACAACATTATCGCCTCAAAAAAACAATTTAATGTTTAAAAAGTCGAAGCAATCTTAGTTTTCTTTTTTAAACAAAATTTTTTCAAATTTTTTTGTATATTGCAGTTTATACCTACGTTAATACTATTAAACTTTTATTTCAAACTTCTTTTGACAATTTTTTCGTCAGGTTAAGAGAAATTATTATTGCAACGTTATTAATAGTGTCAAAAATATTATATGTCGTTGAATTCGTCTTAACACCTGCTACAACATTATCGACTCAAAAATACAATTTAATGTTTAAAAAATCGAGGCGATCTTGGTTTTTTCTTTTAAACAAAATTTTTTCCAATTTTTTTTGTATATTGCAATTTATACCTGCGTTAATACTATTAAATTTTTTTTGACAATATTTTCGTCAGATTAAGAGAAATTATTATTACAACGTTATTAATAGTGTAAAAAATATTATATGTCGTTGAATTCGTCTTAACACCAGCTACAACATTATCGAATTAAAAATACAATTTAATGTTTAAAAAATCGAGGCGATCTTAGTTTTCTTTTTTAAACAAAATTTTTTCAGATTTTTTTGTATATTGCAATTTATACCTGCGTTAATACTATTAAATTTTTTTTGACAATATTTTCGTCAGATTAAGAGAAATTATTATTGCAACGTTATTAATAGTGCCAAAATTATTGCAACTTTATTGATAGTGGCAAAGTTATAATATTATTTATGAGTAGAGATCCAACGAGAGAAACAAGGGATCATTTATCGTCCATCGAACTAAGATATCTAACAATTCTCTGTATTCTTCAGAATTCGGTTGATTCGATGGATTGTACACAAGAGGTGTAGACTAGTTTTGATCAAAGTGATCCAAGTTTCGTAATTGCAAATGATACAGGAGCGTCGCGATGAATGTATATCGTTCTATAAATGTTCGAATAATTAACACCAGGATAATACCGGGGATGGTTAAAAATTCGCGAGCTAATGCCAGCGCCAGTTAAAAGCAGCGATCGTCAAATACCAAGGCATGGTTACTCTGATTCACGGTAAATTATTTAAGCGTTAACCGACTTTCGCGTCGGTACGGTTCAGAATTTCGATTCATCAGAACGAAGAGGAACGATTACGTATTAAAATTACCATTCATCGGCCCTCAATAGCGTGCGCCAGGGCTCTCGCAGATTTGCTTTCGAATACCGTAGGCGCACGGCTTCGTATTTTCCGCAAGAATTCACCTGATAGGTTAGAAAGGATCGTCTCGGGAATTAGCTGCGAGCATATATCTCTCTAAAAGCTCTCGAGTGCCGTAGGACACTGTTGTCGAGCACCTACAAGGAGAAAATGCATTTCACCGTTTCCCTTCCCCAACCCCGGACATTGTATTTTCCTTTTGCATTGTTCCGCATCGTGTGCTCTCTCTCTCTCTCTTTTCCCCCATAGCTGCCACTCGCATAAATAACGATCACCCAAGTCGTAGTCTATGTTTATTTTAAAATACGTCGACCGCCGACCGAGCAATAATTTTATTTTACACGCTGAAAGGATGGTCGTACTCGAGCTAGGTTAACTATGAATATGCACTTTCAGGGGAACGCGGAAAGCAACGGACCACCAGCCACCAAAGTCCCGGCATTTATTCTAGCCACGGCGCCATTGAGTATTCTGAAAATATACAGGCAGCTCGCGCAAGCGTTTGATCAAATATTATCAGCAGAGATGGCTCGAGTTTCCCCGGCCGAACGAAACTTTTCGAATAAGGAGCGAGCACTTCGGAACTTTCTGTCTGTTATCTTTTTTTTTTAATCACGGTGTATGCTAATTTAAATTACAGATCGCAATGAACAGCGCTCGCGGTTTGTCGCGATACTTCGTTGTTACTTCATGAATACTCCCCGAAGAATTGATTGATTATGCAACAGCTTACATAATGCGGTGTAATATTGTTTACCTGATACGAACAACCTTATTCCACCGCGATATCAAAGTTGTTGCGAAATTCAATTATTAACTAGACGAGATAAGTCCAAGTATATACCGGGTGGACCGGGAATCGTGATCAGTAAGTAGAAGATTTTTTATCATTCACAGGGTGATCCTTTCGAGTAAGGCCACCTAAATACCTCTACACATTATTGTAGTGTGCATGGTGTCCATGGATCAATATTTTTTTCCAAAGGTCATTTTTTCGAAGTTATCAAGGTCGTCGGTGATTTTTGGTGCATAACTACGTTTTCTTTAAATTGCACCGTGTAGCCGATCGAAAAGTACATTCCGATAGTGACATGACCTTGAAATGACCTCCATCTTCGAAAATTGGTGTTTCTTTGCATGGTAAGGCCACCTAACTATCTCTTCAGGTCAGATTGCACTGCTAATAACAAAGTAATCCCTACTGATCACGATTCGTGATTCACCCTGTATAAATACAACTATTCTATTGTATAAATACAATTGTATAATAATATAATCTAAGAATATAATAATCGATAATAATAAAATGTTTGTTTCGTTAATATTATATGTTTTGCATTTAGATTCCTGCACGTTTAGATTTGCGAATATTGCAAGCTTCAATGTATGTGCAAATTAATGGATCGACCTCATTAACTATTCACATAGAAATAACACAAAATTTTATATTTCTCGTCGGTAATCCGAATGGTTTATCGAAATGTTTACATTAATTCCTGCTTATGGGGTGAATTTTCATGATTTCACTGATGCGTGATCTATTGGTAATAAGCGGGATGATAATCAGCACGTTGGGTGACATCGTGTGAACAAACATTAGTTAATTTCCAATGTTACAGACTTAACCATGCAGTACTTTGTTACTGAGAGATTAAATTATTTTATTGGGAAACAAATAAGTGATAGTATCAATTAAACTGAAAATTTTGTAAAATGCTGCTTCCTTAAGAGGGATAATTCTTGGGGTTGGAATGGCCTCAGAAATAATCCCTTTCAAGGAATGTGTACTTTGATACTGAACGATTAAATTATTTTATTGGGAAATACATACTTTACAGTACTAATGCTGATTTCAATTACACTGAAAATTTTGCAAAATGCTGCTTCCTTAAGAGGGATGATTCCTGAGGTTGAAATGGCTTCAGAAATCATCCCTTTCAAGGACTGTGTACTTTAATACTGAAGATTAAATTATTTTATAGAGAAATAAATACTTTGCAGTACTAATGCTGATTTCAATTAAACTGAAAATTTTGCAAAATGCTGCTTTCTTAAGAGGAATGGTTCCTGAGGTCGAAATGGCCTCAGAATCATCCCTTTCAAGGCCGTACATTTTTGGGACATCCTGTGTAGGTCACAATTCATATTGAAAAGTCGATACACCATCTGTGTTTCAATTTAACCTATCTTCGGGTGCAATCGATCGAATTAAAACGCGTCAAACGGTTTCATCGCGCACTCGCAAACAAAACGTATTCCCGGCTGCCATGCTTCAACTATACTTATTCCTTTGATAATCAAATGTACCGTGTACGAACAAAGTTAGGATATCGCGATGCATTTCAAATTTTCATCGAATTTTCCGTATTTTGACAAATATGAACATCACGCGTTTCATTCGAAATGAAATAAAATTTGACTCGTTTGTATAACCATTCAAGTAAATACAGCCATATAAAAAGAAGTATAAATTCTCTCTTCTCTTCTACGGCATTTTTCGAGACAAGGATCTTCTCTAATCACAGTAAATATAAAAGAAAAGCTTGGAAACAATTTTGCGGTAAGTTTCTCTTACAAATGTCCACCGATCCAGAAGTGTAAATTCATCCCTTGGACGAATGACCATTACTTTCTTTACACCCTGTACATCGCCGTGCAGCGTTCACTTCAAATCATTTTAATTTCTTCAATTTTCAAGTGTCCATCTTTTTGAAAAGAGGTCCATAGAGGAGACACTTGGGGCTATAACCCCTTCCTCAACTTTTCATCCCAATCCAAAATGAACTCATCCTATCATTTCTATCTAGGTCAACCTCCCCTGCATTCGGTACAGCCTCCTACAAAATTCGTCGGGCATTCTCTCCGACAGCCAGTTAGCCCGGCTCAAACAATGCCGATTCACCATGAATTTTGAACACACGAGGCGATGTTTGAACAACTCCCCGATGCGTGTAATCATCGGTCGGCCATGTATACAGAGGCTAATGATCGGCAAGTATGAAAGACGCCGTCCGTGTAAAGGGATGAATAGGTTCGGCTCGTTGTATCAGTCGAAAATGAACATCATAATTGCAGGTGTCTGCGGTTCTAACGGTTTGCCACCATCGTGAACGGTCAGTAAATCTCGTGGTTCGCGTTCACGGGGATGGATCGAGGTCGTATCTACATTTCCCGTCCGCCATTTCCCCGTAAAGGTCGGATCTCCTTTGCGCGTCTAGACGCAACGTTTTGCGATCCATACTCCATTCGTCGTAGCTCTTTTCTTTTGTTTTCTTTTCTTTTCTGATGTGAAGTATGACGAATGGAGTATAAATGGCGCTAGAATAACAAAACGCTGCGTCGAGACGCGCAAAGGAGATCCGACCTTAAGGGTACGCGCACAGTGGATCCGTTTTCGTCCGATTCGAACGACGTCCGACGTTCTGTCTCTTTTCCGCACCCTTGAAAAAAGAGCAAAATGCGTCGGACGAAAGCGGATCCATTGTGCGCGTATCCTAAGGCTTCGTACAGACCTAAATGGTTTGGCGAACCGTTCGCCAAACCGTTTGACGAACCGCGCATTTCACGCATTTCGCATATCCTAAACATTCATAAGATAAAGTATAAATGTCAAGAAATAGAAAGAAATTTTTGTTTTTTGTTAAATTTTTGTTAATTTTATAATTATAGTTTTAGTCTTATTATTTTTATTTTTATTTTAGTTTATGATAGATTTACATAAGAACATAAATAAATGAAAAGAAAAATGAAAATTGTAAAGGGAACGGGATCTGTCTTTGTAACCCGTAAGGAACAAATAAAATTATACTACTACTACTACTACTAGAAAGAAATTTGTAAACAAAGACATCGGTGATTTAAATTATCTGAAACAATTATATGTCTACTTCCTAATTAGTTTCAAATTATTAACGAGGCCCTTGCTACGTGAACATTGCATTTTTTGCAAACCCTTCCGTTTTTAGTCTGAATATGCATCGCAGAATCATAAATAGACGAAAATTCATCATGTTGCAACATCTTCAAAAATTCAAGAAATTTTTGTTTTTTGTTAATTTTATAATTATAGTTTTAGTCTTATTATTTTTATTTTAGTTTATGACAGATTTATATAAGAACATAAATAAATGAAAAGAAAAATGAAAATTGTAAAGGGAACGGGATCTGTCTTTGTAACCCGTAAGGGAACAAATAAAATTAAACTACTACTACTACTACTAGAAAGAAATTTGTAAACAAAGACATCGGTGATTTAAATTATCTGAAACAATTATATGTCTACTTCCTAATTAGTTTCAAATTATTAACGAGGCCCTTGCTACGAGAACATTGCATTTTTTGCAAACCCTTCCGTTTTTAGTCAGAATATGCATAGCAGAATCGTAAAATAGACGAAAATTCATCATGTTGCAACATCTCCAAAAATTCAAGTCATTCAATCCCGAATCTGATGTCTTTAATGCTTCGTGACCTGATCATTTCATTTTGAAACTTTAATTCACTCAATAAACTGCCAACATTTTCTGTATTGCTTTCTGTTCGCCATTTTGCGCGGCGTTCGACGCGACTCGTCAAACGGTTTGGAGAACGGTGCGGCAAACCGTTTAGGTTTGTACGAAGCCTAAGAAGGGCTGGTTCGCGTTTACGTTCATCCGAGTCGCTCGAAATTCTGGGTCACGCGTGTACGCCGCCCCGCCTTTGACCAGCGAATCGTGAACAGACAATTTGCTGCTTCGGGATTCGAGACGGTCCACCAACCTATTTTGTCAGTTAATGAAAACAAATTTCCCTCAACAACCAAATAGTTTCAATTTGGATCGGTGGGGCAACACCGCGCGCGTTCCACCCTTTAACTGTTTGACCAGCAACGCGTGTGAGAGTATCACTCGACTTTGTCGTTTTTTGAATGTATATGTTAGGTTAGGCAATCTTTATTTTACGTTCTAAATTAATTATTTAGGATCGCATGAACCGCTTTCATGGGTTATTAGAGACTTCCTGTTGTGATCGATAATTTTCTATACAATTTGGTATGCATTAGGTAACATAATTAATTTGGAATCGATTAATTTGAAAGCCTGAATATTGCACGCGTACAGTGGATGTGCAATGATTAAAGGAACGCGAAGTTTTCATAAAAAAATTTGTCGATATATGCGCCAATGCCCATAGAAGTCGTTCAAAATTAGGCTGTTCTTCTGTTTATGGCAAGAACCAGAATTCGATGAAATTTTTAAAATAGGTTCTTTTTTTACTAAAATGACGATTGCCAGAAGGATTTTTGGCGCGTCGAAAAAAATATTTTTATCATTTCAATGTTGCGCTCTACCTTAGCGACTACTGACTTACCGACTTTGTACTTTATATTCGTGCTGTGCGCATGCGTCATATATATATTCTGGAAATTAATGTTAAATGTATAGAAAATTTCAATTGTTAAACCAAGTGAACCAATATCTACAATGGGAAGATTATGCGATGAGAATTAATTTGGATTAGGTTAACCCGAAAAGTTTATTTATTATTTAGTTATATTATTATTTATGTGATTAGAATAAGTTGTGGTAAGGTCGGAGTGGGGGTGGAGACCATGCACACGACAATCCAGGAATAGTCTTTAAAATTTTCAAGTTTACCTTATGTATGTGTTACTTTATACTAAAGAGGATTCGTTTATAGATGATATGTGTGAATTTTTATGGCGCTGTGAGGTGAACTAGGCTAGTGATGATCGTAAGTTGGTAAGGTAGAGCGCGACATTGAAATGATAAAAAAAATTTGTTTCGATGCGCCAAAAATCCTTCTGGCAATCGTCATTTTAGTCAAAAAAGAACCTATTTTCAAAATTCCATCGAATTCTGATTTTTGCTATAAACGGAAGTTTCGCCCGAAATTAAAATAACTTGTTTAATAATACAAAGTAACATTCATGTATCTCGTGAGTTCTTAAAATGTATAATCATTTGTTCCTAATGATTGCCTAATGGAAAGATTTACATTTGCTTTATGTCTACAGTTACATTAATGTTTGAATATTGACAATAGAAAAAGAAAATTGTATTTCGGTTTCATAAAATCTGGAGGGGATTAATAAATTGTAGTAAAAATTGATTTTCTTCTATAACAAACATTGCAATAGTATTTCTCGATCGTTTTATAACATTGCATCTCGAAATCGAACAATTCGTATGGAGCTGTTACGAGCCAGGGCCGCGAGCAGCACGAGTGGCCGGCGAAGGGTTATTACCCTGGGAGTATGGTTAAAAACTGTTAGTTAAAGCGGACGATCCTTGATACGATTGTCAGGTTGCCGCTAGTATGAGTGAAGTTTCAGGGATGAACCTACGTGTGAATGGGGAACTCTGACTTGAAAGATTATTAAGGAGGTTATAGAGTTTAGCGGACGCACCTTGATGCGATTGTCAGGGAGCCGCTAGTAGGTTGGATTCAAGGGAAAAACGGACGATCCTTGATACGATTGTCAGGTTGCCGTTTAATTTGTGTGTGGACGTATAGGTAATGTGGATGATCCCAATATGAAATCGGGTAGGTACTAGGTTGGAAAATATCCCGATTAGGCGATTGGAATGTCGTCTAAGAGTTTGATAGGTGATGGGGTTGTTAGTAAGCCTCGTAACAAGTATAATTTAATTGATACAATCCGAGCGGTAAGATTGTATCATGTGGGAACGTTCAACTACTAAATTAGGATTGGTATAACAATAATTAAGGGTTGAAAGAATTTAGAAGTGAGTAGGTAAAATTCAGATATATTCAAAATCGTTATAGTTTACAATGAAATATATGTGTATGTGTCGCGAGATAGTGTGTGCGAGAATAAAAGAATATTACCTATGTTGCTCGATGTTGACGCACTGGCAAGATGCGGGGGTTTCGAAGCGATTTTACTAAATGCCTTAATAGATTTATTACCGGACTACGGAATCTATACGGTTTAAAGGTTGGTCCGAAGGGGAACTTTAGCCCGATCTTACTGGAAATCGACTTACGAAAATACAGCACGACACGACACGATTCGTGACTATGGAAGTACTGCCCCCTGAGAGTAAAAATGTACGGGTTTATATACCCCAAAATTGAAGGGGGTGGACTGTTCATAACCTAATCGCCGCTTAGGACCAGACTCTAGTTTTTTGTCGATTTCCATTAAGTCGAGCCAGAAGTCGGTCTTCGTTAAAAGGGATCAACTAAGATATGAAAAGGTTATCTAGGACGTTTCCTGCCAGAGACGATTTTGAAGAGATTCCTGTGAGAAAGTCAACGGAATCTGTTCGCTAACCGTCACAGAGCAACTTATTAAAATATATTTTTACGTATGTTTCTGCTAGTGTTGAAGTAACGAATAATACGTAGCGACAAATTGAAATGAATGGAACTCGATCCGGATAGATTAAAAATATTGACAATTTAACCAAGCTGGACGAAATTGCTGAACGATATTTAACTCGTGTGTTTCCACTAAATATTTCACGGAAAACAATTGCAATTAAATGTTTTTTTCGACGTCAATCTTATGTTCAAAATTAGAACGAAGATTAAAATTAAATTAACATCTCGGATGTCCACGAGCAAAAGAGTTTCATGCAACGCTTTATGTCCGATGGAATCGATTTTCGGACTACAAACGGTTCTCATTAAATCAGAATTGACGGCGATTAACGATTCTTTCGTTTTTTCTTGCTGCACAACTCGGTAATTCGTGATAAATTAGAAGTGGACGCCATTAATCGCGTGTAATTCGTTGAAATTGATGTATTCCTTCGTCTCGCAGAATAGCCCCGCAAATTTTTTATTTCTCACTTTCTCCGTTGAGAAGAGATCTCCCTTGGTCGTCTGGTTATAAATTTCTCTGTGTTTACAAAAATATTTATAACATCAGGAATAAATGTCAAGAAATACAGAGAATAGTCAAAGACATAGGTGAACAAGTAACAAATGAATAATTGAAAATTCTATTTTAAGACCAGAAAATTGAAAGAATTCATGAAAAAAATTATTAGAAAAGATGTATGTATATATGCATACAGGGTGTCCCAAAACTAGTGTAGGAGCGGAAAATGGAAAATGGGAGGAATCCATTTTTTTTAAGTGGATTGAGGAAGCACTCTCTTAAAAAGGCGATAAGTTTTTAAATATCGTATTATACGATTTGAATTTTTTTGGGAAGCTAGAGCAATTAGATTGCCACAGGATGCGAAAAAAAATTTTGTCAAAAATTGCAATTTATCGGAATTGCACCAAATGTACTAAAAGTTGCATTTTACAACTTTTAGTATTTTTGCTACCATTCCGATGAATTGCAATTTTTGACAAAATTTTTGCCGAAAAATACTAAAAGTTGCATTTTACAACTTTTAGTATTTTTGCTACAATTCCGATGAATTGCAATTTTTGCTACAATTCCGATGAATTGCAATTTTTGACAAAATTTTTGCCGAAAAATACTAAAAGTTGCATTTTACAACTTTTAGTATTTTTGCTACAATTCCGATCAATTGCAATTTTTGCTACAATTCCGATGAATTGCAATTTTTGACAAAATTTTTGCCGAAAAATACTAAAAGTTGCATTTTACAATTTTTAGTATTTTTGCTACAATTCCGATGAATTGCAATTTTTGTTACAATTCCGATGAATTGCAATTTTTGCTACAATTCCGATGAATTGCAATTTTTGCTACAATTCCGATGAATTGCAATTTTTGACAAAATTTTTGCTACAATTCCGATGAATTGCAATTTTTGCTACAATTCCGATGAATTGCAATTTTTGCTACAATTCCGATGAATTGCAATTTTTGACAAAATTTTTGCTTCAATTTCGATGAATTGCAATTTTTGCTACAATTCCGATGAATTGCAATTTTTGCTACAATTCCGATGAATTGCAATTTTTGACAAAATTTTTTTTCACATCCTGTGGCAAACTAATTGCTCTAGCTTCCGAAAAAATTAAAATCATATAATACAATATTTAAAAAGTTATCGCCTTTTTAAGAGTGTGCCAATACTTTTTTTACCGACTGTATCTTCTGAACTACTAACTTTTCGACATACATAGGTTAGCACTTTTTTATAACGAATGTCCATCTGCATCGTTTGATGTACTAAAAAATACCTCATATTCCACTTCAGAAAATGAAGTTGACCTTCATATGTCCTTTACGCGTGCACCTACAAAAAAGCTACTAACATCAGTTTAATGCCATGCAAGTTCCATCTGATGCATCTCTTCTTAACACCAACAGCAGCCGCGTTATTCAGGTGTTCTGTTTCTGCGGTCTCACCCTGTATATAAAAATGAACAGGTTACTTCGCGACTGCGGTTTTTGCAAACACTAAAGTTACTCATTTCAATAACTCATTCATATAAATGTACGGAGAGGATAAACAAGGAAGCGCAATTTTTTAGCCGATGGCACGTTAAAACTAATATTTCAAAAATTGACACGTAAGCACTAAATTCTCAAGGCACTTTGACATTTTATGATGCACCGCTCGTGAGTTTTACGCGTCCCGATATTTTCCTAGGCAATTTCATTTGTTTGAAATGCATAGTTCAAGACGATGCAGTAAAGTCTATTTTAACTAACACACTGTCCGAAAAATCTCTAAACCCACCTCCATTTTCGTGGAATATTTTAAAAACAAATATCGAAGCTCAATGTATCTGTATTTATGCGTTTATGCATTTATAACAACAACGAGCAAGTGCAATTTAAAACAGTGGAAATATTAAAAGACTGAGAGTGTTAACATATTATCTTCACAACATTGAAATTATTAATTCGGCAAAATAATCTCTAACTTGAGGTTCTAATTGCATTAAATAAAAAAAAAAATTATTAATGAAGAATATAAATTTATATTTAGCTCCTGTATCTTGCAATTGATGAGCGAACTTTTTATTTTGCATAAACATCCGGAGTCTAGTGATAAATAATTGATAATCTGAGTTTACTTGTGAAAATATCGCATTCTCTTCTGTTACATTATATTTTTATTAATACTTGCAGATCTAAATTATGCGCAGAGTGCGGAGTACATGTAATGTGAAGTGTAGATTAAAAGAACTGATCATGGGTGCTAATTAATGGAATTAATGAGACACGATTCCTACCTACGTGAGCCAGTAATATATGATATTTATTCAAATGAATTTTACTGCCAAATTTCCATTTCGAATCGCATTATTCGCCGCAGATCAATGCCCGAACGTGACTGCTTTTCGAAATAACTGCGAATTCATTTGAGCCAGAATAAAATCGTAACTTATTAAACTTATTTCGAAATTCAGCGGTTCAAGCACCGTTACTGTCGTGGGATTGAAATTCTCGTTACAATTGTTACACTGCAAAATACAATCTGCTCTTGTCGGAACGAAATAAATCTGAAACGTGGAAATATACATATTTTTTACAGGGAAACTACAATGGCAGTCACTAGAACTGTCCTAACTCGATCTGTTCATTCAATCAACCATTGTAGACACCTTTATGGAAAATAAAAATGTCCTGCGTCGATTCGAAAATTGATTTCACGATTCGATGAATAATAAATGATTCATTGATTAGTTTTTTGCGAATATCTCGAAAACTAATAGCGACTCCTCTATATGTGCATGCAGCTGCGTAACATATTTAACCCTCGTCCGCCCCCTCATTTCACAACCTGAATCTGTACATCGGTGTCAAATTGACACAGTGATAAACAAATCGATAAAATAACAAGACAAACAGTTACTTTTCCCCATTTTTTTCATTCAAATTGATGAGTTAATATTTACATCTTAAGTTTTTGAGGTCATGTTTCGCATTAAAAAAATATAAGTCACCAACTTTTGGACAAATTTACTTACAAATAACAGAACAGTATAACTAACTAATTAATTAATTAATTACATGGGATGGACGGCAAACAAAAGATATAGATATACTCTACATTCCAGATTTTTTCCAAAATTTTTTGCTAATTATTTATGGTTGAAAATAATGAATTAATTTTTTGGGAATTTTTTTAAGTATCTTCCCCTGGGTTGACACCTACCAAAAAATTATAAAATATTGCTATGATACTTACCTACTTTGTAAAAAAATCTCAGAAGTGTCCATTTGGTGGAACAGTGTCAAGAAAAATAAAGTATGCCGGCGAACGCTTGGTCTGATCAGTATCGGCGCAGCGACCGAATCCCCTTGCGGTGACTAGTAATGGGAACGAGCGGGAAGTCGACGGTGTGTACGGTAAAGCTGATACATGTAAAAATGCGACTGTGGGTAGACCTTATCGATGTGGGTAGACATTTGAAATTTCACACAATGTTTTTTTAGACATAAAACTATGTTTCAAGACAGAAATCAGGAAAATCGGAGCGGGGCCGCTGGCCCATGCTAATCCTGCTATACCCTTTCATCAAAATCGGTAAAAGAATACGTATACTTCCATGTTTCGAATTTTTTCTGTTCCGACGAGAACAGATTGCTTTTTGCAATGTAACAATCCAGCAAAGATTCTCCCGTATGACGGACGACCATTACTTTTTATAGAGGCTGTAAGCTCATGATTGGAGTGTATTGCGTGATTAGTTTGACGGGTTCTATTTAGAGGCGGCGCGATGTATTGCCGGCAGGCTGAAGGGGGTCGCGTTTCGACGATGTTTACATGGGGTGTATATGGCGAGTCAGCGGCTCGGAGTTTACACGGCGTGAAAGAACCAGGCATGTGTTTACCGAGATGATCGGATTGTTGCTTCGAAAACACTCAGCGTTGGAGTGGGTACGCTGCGGAATCTCCCCTATCCAAACTAATAGGCGTAGGCGACAGTTTGAAAACTGAAACGGTGGTAAAAATTCATGCTCCTCGACATCTGTCAACAATCCTGTTGCGAAGGATTTAAAATATGTACTGTTGCAATATCTCAAAATCATTGAAGTATATTTCAAATACGAAAGATTAATATCTACGTAGCCCTCATTTCTTGCAATTCGCACAGTGTTTATTTTGTCTAAAAATCTGCAATGTAGTGATTATCGTAGAATAAAACATAATTTGTTCCTCTTATCTCCAAAAATGTATAGAAGAAATTCATATAAGTAAAATATATATAACTTTGCCACCATTATTTTTTTACTCACACAAAAAATGTTTGGGGGGGTAATTTATCGTATTTGGAGAGGGGTGTGGGTGAACTGTGGTCAGTGTGGGTGAAATTTCGATAATTTAAAAATGTGATGTAACTCTGCTACCCTTACTAACTTTTTAATTCATACAAAAAATGTTTGGGGAGAAATTTATCATTCTTGGAGGGGGTGTGGGTGAAATTTCGATAATTTAAGAATGTAATGTAACTCAGCCAACCATAATAATTTTTTTATTCATACAAAAAATGTTTGGGGGTAAATTTATCGTACTTGGAGGGGGGTATGGGTGAAGTGTGGTCACTGTGGTCAGTGCGGGTGAAATTTCGATAATTTAAAAATGTAATATAACTCAGCCAACCATAATAATTTTTTTAATCATACAAAAAATGTTTAGGGGTAAATTTATCGTACTTGGAGGGGGGGTGGGTGAAGTGTGGTCAGTGTGGGTGAAATGTGGGTGAAATTTCGATAATTTAGAACGTAATATAAACCCCTTTCACCCTTAATAATTTTTTTATTCAAACAAAAAAAGTTTGGGGCTGTAATTTATCGTATTTGGAGAGGGTTGTAGGTGAACTGTGGCCAGTGTAGATGAAATTTCGATAATTTAAAAATGTAATGTAACTCTGCTACCCTTAGTAACTTTTTAATTCTTACAAAAAATATTTGGGGAGAAATTTATCGTTCTTGGAGGGGGGTGTCGGTGAAGTGTGGTCAGTGTGGGTGAAATTTCGATAACTTAGAATGTAATATAAACCCCTTTCACCCTTAATAATTTTTTTATTCAAACAAAAAAAGTTTGGGGCTGTAATTTATCGTATTTGGAGAGGGTTGTAGGTGAACTGTGGCCAGTGTAGATGAAATTTCGATAATTTAAAAATGTAATGTAACTCTGCTACCCTTAGTAACTTTTTAATTCTTACAAAAAATATTTGGGGAGAAATGTATCGTTCTTGGAGGGGGTGAGGGTGAAGTGTGGTCAGTGTGGGTGAAATGTGGGTGAAATTTCGACAACTTAGAATGTAATATAAACCCTGCGACCCTTAATAATTTTTGTATTCAAACAAAAAAAGTTTGGGGCTGTAATTTATCGTATTTGGAGAGGGTTGTAGGTGAACTGTGGTCAGTGTGGGTGAAATTTCGATAATTTAAAAATGTAATGTAACTCAGCCAACCATAATAATTTTTTTATTTATACCTAAAATATTTGGGGAGAAATTTAACTTTCTTGAAGGGGGTGTGGGTGAATTGTGGTGAGTGTAGCGGAAATGTGGGTGAAATTTCGATAACTTTCTTGTGATATTTCTAGTCTCTGGTAAAATTTAGTTAATATTCCTATCACCTTTTAACGAAAAAGGTTGATAGTCAATTGTTTATCAGTGGTAAAAATAAATTAAAACCTGAACCAAAAATTCTCGTTTGACGTAGAAGTTTCTTTACCTTCTAATAGTCTGCACCTGAAAATATATTGTAAACAAATTAACACGTTAATTGTGTTCCCGATTCAGTGTTTCGGGACGCAGGTCGAGATTCAATAGCTTTTTTCCTGCGTGCAATAGTCTCGTGACAGTTTGTCGTTTCAATGGAGATTTAGCTGGGTTTTTTTATTGGTCGGATTCCGCCTGAATAAGACTGGGGATGTATCGGTTTTAGGGAAAGTAGATTAAATGGTTTTCGGTCGGGATATTTGTTTGTGCAAAGGTGAATGATTGGCGAAATGACACGCTCGTGTTGTTTTTTGAACGTTAATGGATGAACGGGCGTCACAAAAAATCATTCGTCAGTGACGAAACGGAAATTCAGTTAAATTTTTAATGGACGTTGCGCCGTTTCAAATTTCATTTTTCAAACATTATCGCTGCTGGAAATATACACGATAATATTCCCGAAATTGGATATATCAATGAAATATGATAATGCCTATAATTGCGTAATAATTTACTAATACTATTATAAGACGTAAAATCTATTTGTAAAACAAAGTTAAGAAATAAAAGCAAAATTGGATGAAACAAACTCGTCAATTCTGTGCTGGAAAATTTATTCGAAAATATGATCAGTAAAGTAATTCATCCAAAAAACAAAACAGATGGTCCAAATGTTAATAGATCATTTCAAATGTAACCCTCTTGCTTCTTCAAAAGTTTATATTTTTTTGAAAAAAAATTCTAGTAACTCTTTGGTCAGCCTATACAGGATGTCCCAAAATTAGTGTAGGAGCGGAAAATGGGAGGTTCCTTGAGTCATTTGAAGCGACATTTTCTTTTACAAAAATGGCGTCCACGGCTTTGTTTAGGAATTATTAACTAAAAACACGGACCAATCAGAGCGCGACCTAGACGCGACTTAGTGTAGCAACTGTAGCTACCTTCAGTCATGTGAACTTTCTCACTATTGTGAAGTTGCTTTTTGAATTATTTTGTTTTAAAACAAATGTTTGAAAAAGTGTTTAAAAATATTTAATCGATAAATTGAATTCATTGGAGAAGGGTCGTAGTGTTAAGATTTAAAATTGTTACTTTTAAATAATTTATTTTAATGTTACAAGTTACAAATAAAATTAAATAGTTAATTTCAGTCTTATAAATTTATTTGAGGATCCAATTCAATAATCCCTAGTTATCCTCTAAACTTAGCACAGTCAGCCCGACGCGCCAACTGTTAATTGGCCGAACGTGACATCACGTGTCTAGATCGCGCTCTGATTGGTCCGTGTTTTTCGTTAATAACTCCTAAACAAAATCGCGGACACCATTTTTGTAACGAAAAATGTTGCTTCAAATGACCCAAAGAACCTCCCATTTCTCGCTCCTACACTAGTTTTGGGACACCCTGTATATTGTACTGGAGTTTGTTCTCTCTGGTGGCGAACTTTGTCATTTCTTGAAAGCATTGGAGGAACTGCGCGTATGTTCTTACGATATCTTTATTTTATTTTCCAGTTATAATATTCATACGTCGACGTTATATCATCCGATTTCTGCAGGTACGTCAGCAATTTCTCATAACCTCGTTCCTGTATCCCATTGTGGCCGGCCAGAAAGAAAACGTTTTCATTCTCTTCGCAACTTATTGCATTCGGCCATGACGTTACAACAAAGCCGCTCTTCCATTTGTAGTTCGGAAAAAGGCATTTTTCTACGAACCTTATGCGCCACTAAAAGCTCCGTAAAATATGCGGACAGCTCTCTCTTCCCGTTTCATTCTTAAGATATGGAGATTATCCCCCTTAAGTAACGTGCCTCCTTTTCGACGTAATTAACGTAGTCTAATGCAGCCTTTTAAAGACTTAATTCTTGTACATACCTTTCACGGATGCGTAACACTTGCATTGTTCATAGATACATTTTATTTTTTTTTGCCACGCTTATATTAACTTCCCGTGTTGTTTGCTGTATACGTCAAATCTTGTAATCGAATTTTAAACCACATCCAGATGAGCTAGAGACTTGAAACTTTAAATATAGCTCAGAACGTATTGACAATACAATATTAAAAAAGAATTTGTGAAAAGAACTGTGCGTTTAGGAGATAAAAAATATTTAAATATTCACTCGGTAGTAAGTCATCGCGTTTAGCGATCCCCACTCCGCGCGAAAGTGCTCCCTACTCCGCTACGCGTTCTCCCTCCACTGACCAACTTCGCACCGAAGGAGCTCAGTGTGATGTTCCGTTAATTCAGTTCCATTTCGGACAATTTCGGACTCTTTCAAGGGACGTTGTACAGAGGTACAAACCGATGAATTCTTTGTCAACATCATAGAACTCTCGATAGAAATGAGACAGAGCGATGATCTTTTCTTAAATTAAAGCTGAAACTTTGTAGAATATGGGAAAAATAGGGAGCTTATGTTACGAACGATTTTTAATCTTGAAAAAGTTCGTTAAACTTGCACAATTTCAAGAAAATTGTGGTTTTTCCAACACCACACGAGGAAATCTTTTTTAACATGATATATATCATTTTCCGTAGATCTTTTCACGTTGATTTCAAAACTGGTTTCAAAATTTGTCTACGACCTCAGAATTTATCAAAAAATCAATTTTTATGAACAAAACTAATGTAATAACATTTTCGTTGAAATTATTTGATGACCCACTAGTAAAAGTAAAAAAATTATGAAATACTTACCTTACTTCCTGTGTAAATAAAAATATAATTATACGTTCAAATACTTCATTCTGATTACTTTTAATGTGTAATATATATGAGAATATATACCTTCAAACGAGGGGGTTATCAAATCATTTCAACGAAAAAATGATTACGTTAGTTTTGTTAACAAAAATCGACTTTGTGCAGAATTCCGAGGTCGTAGACAAATTTTGAAATCAGCATGAAAAATTCTACGAGAAGTAGTGCATATCATGTTACAAAAAAATGTTTCCACCCGTGATATTGGAAAATCCACAATTTTCTTGAAATTGTGCAAGTTTAATTAATTTTTTCAAGGTTAAAAAACGTTCGTACCATAATCTTCATATTTTTCCTATATTCTGCAAAGTTTCTGCTTTAATTTAAAACAAATTTCATCGTTCAATCTCACTTCTATTGAAAGTTCCTTGATTTTGACACAGAATTCATCGATTTGATTCTATCTTGCGTATTTCCATATCTTGCGTTTCAATATCTTACTATTTCATACCTGTATTACTATACCTTGAGTTTCATTTAAAAAAGACTAAAAAGTCAAAAATAACGCTTATATTATATCGAAATGCACTAAACGGGAGAAAATGATTTTTTTAAACATTAGTGACCATAAATAATAGCAAGGAGCGCTAAACTATATTAACGTAATCTTCGTGGGTGCTCTACGCTTGTATTTATAGTCACTGATGTCTAAAAACAATTTTCTCCTTTCTATTGCATTTTTATAAAAGCGTAGTTTCGAAAAAGTTTTTTTATATATTTTTTATAGTTCCTATTGGCTTACTGATATTGATAAAATATTTTATTTACGGCAAGGTTTTGAACAGTTGCTCGAACAATGTTTAACAGGAATTATTATTGCAATATTCAACAGCTAAAAAGACAGTAACAATGAACGGTAGATAATCAATAAAATAAAATGGACTGTTCTTTCCGGTAGACCTAACGTATTGAAGCTATTCCGGAAAACAATGAGCTTTGCTCAGGGAAGATAAATAGAGGGATCCAGCATAGAAAAAGCTGATGAAAACCGTGGAGTAGTATTTTTTGCACCCGGCCGGACTCTCGGAAATAATCGAATATGAAAGTTGTTGAGTACACGGAGCTTCCGAATACGAATTGGCTAGTGTCCATTCATTTTTTTGTCTCTACTTCTCGCGAACACGGATATTGACGCGCTGACTCCTGTATCAGCTCGCTATCGATTTGCTATTCGTCAATTTACAGAAAATTATTGCGCCGAACAAATAATAGTTCTCCTGTGCTTACAAACAGATCAATAATGCGTGTTTGCCACCCGAGGATGTATAGCGGGGCGACAACAACGTGGTTGTAAAGACGTAATTGTTTGTCATTTCTATTACACCAATCATCTCCTTTAACGGCTGTGATCCGTGATTACGGTGACCATGATGTCACGTAGAATCCGAACTTTCGACAATAATTACCGAATGTCCGTGCAGCTCCTCTCATTACCGTTCACAATTCGGGATCCGTTGTTTTATTCGCTACATTTCACTTTGCATGATACAACTGCTTTGATTAAACGTCAAATTGCCTTGATTGCAACATAAATTGGGGCATTAGAATCGACTATTAATCAGGGTGACGAGTAGCCACGTTCCCTCGTCACCTCCGCCCTGTGAACCAGTGTCGCCAGATGAGGGGAGGAAGAGCGAATCGAGGGGAAAAAGTTACCCTCTCCCTGCCGGCATCGGACACGTGCACCAGATACCAAACGCATCACGTGACCCATATGGAGGCGTGGGGAGTAGCGTCGTAGGAGGTCCGAGTTAGGTTTGCTTCGTATTGTTCATTTTGTTCCTTTTCGTATTGTTAATTTTATAACAGTTTAATGTATAGCGATCGTAATGAGCTTTAAGCATAAATTAAATGTTGTCGGCGCGTTGGTTCGATCAATTATACAGGGTGTCCCACATAAATGATAACACTTAAACATCTTTCGTATTTACAGTCCTATCAGAAAACTTCAGAGGACAAAATGATGCTATTGCAATATAATAATGAAGAAAAAAATTTTTTATGTCGTGTTTTTAAATGAAATTGCAATGTCACCGATGTTTTTTAAAATGGAATAGTATATTTTTTTGCGATAGCATGATAGACAATGAAAAACTGAATTTAGTGGATACCACCTTTTTGACCTTGAAATGACCTTGATATGATATGTAAAGGTCAACCCGACGTAAACAACGCGCCATCTTTGCTGAAACACGTAAGTTTTAAACTTCCACATTTCGTCCGCTTCAGCATGATTATTCTTGCTCAAGGTCATTTCAAGGTCAACAAGGTGGTATCCACTAAATTCAGTTTTTTATTGTCTATCATACTAACGCAAAAAAAATTCCTACGTAGGAATGGCGTAATTTCATTTGTTTTTCAATATTTAACTATGTTCCACCCCTCCGACCATCTTGAAACTTTTGTATACAGGGTGTCCCACATAAATGATAACACCTAAACATCTTTCGTATTTACAGTCCTATCAGAAAACTTCAGAGAACAAAATGATGCTATTGCAATATAATAATGAAGAAAAAAATTTTTTATGTCGTGTTTTTAAATGAAATTGCAATGTCACCGATGTTTTTTAAAATGGAATAGTATATTTTTTTGCGATAGCATGATAGACAATGAAAAACTGAATTTAGTGGATACCACCTTTTTGACCTTGAAATGACCTTGATATGATATGTAAAGGTCAACCCGACGTAAACAACCCGCCATCTTTGCTGAAAGCATGATTATTCTTGCTCAAGGTTATTTCAAGGTCAAAAAGGTGGTATCCACTAAATTCAATTATTTATTGTCTATCATGCTATCGTAAAAAATATAATATTCTATTTAAAAAAACATCGGTGACCTCGAAATTTCATTGAAAACACAACATTCAAAATTTTTTCTTTACCATTACATTTGGCCCCTGCAACAGTGTCACTTTGATCTCGGAAGTTCTCTGATGGGACTGTAGGTGTTCCCATTTATGTGGAACACCCTGTATATATACATATATATGCATATATATATTGCATTTTGCATTCTTCTCAATTAATATACAGGGTGTCTTAAAATTCCATCAACATCCGGAAATGGAAGGTTCCTGAAATCATTTGAAGGAACATTTTCCTCTGCAAAAATGGCGTCTGTTGCTTCGTTAAGGAGCTGTTAACAAAAACCATGGACCAACAAAGTCGTTCCAACACACCAACTGTCGATTGACCAACTATGCCATCATGCGTCTACAGGGTGTTCCAAAACTAGTGTAGGAGCGGAAAATTGGAGGTTCCACGGCTTTGTTTAGGAATTATTAACTAAAAACACGGATCAATAAATAATAATATATTAACTAAAAGCCGCGGACGCCATTTTTGTAAAGTGAAATGTCGCTTCAAATGACACAAGGACCCACCCATTCTCCGTTCCTACACTAGTTTTAGGACATCCTGTAGATCACGCTCGGATTGGTCGATGTTTTTCGTTGATATCTGCTTAACAGAGCCGCGGACGCCATTTCTGCGAAGGAAAACGTCGCATCAAGTGATCTCAGGAAACTCCCATTTCCGGATGTCGAAGAAATTTTGAGACACCCGGTGTATTGGATATATTGCGTTTCTCTACATTTTCAAAAGCGTCAGCTTTAATAATTTATGCTGATCGGTTATTCTCTTCGAAATTGTTCACAAAATCTGCATAATGAGGCGCGCGTTATTGACACGTTTCACCGGATTTGGAAAATAAAACACCGGAACACTTTGGTCTATCGCTCTTAACGTTCCATTAAAGTCCGGGGTGATTTCCATTTCGATGCAAATCGTGTAATTACAGTCGATGATGAATGACGTTGATAGTGCAGAACAGAGACGCCGGATTGACGTCGGTGAACGTGTCAAGCCGAGACGCTTCATTTTTGAAAGTGGATGAAACAAATATCTGAATTGCACGCGTTCGACACGATTCCACGCGCATTTCAATTCATATCCACCGCACTGCAGTCGACCAACTTTCATATATCTACGAAACAGTAAATAATAAATAAAAATGAATTTGTACAATTTCATTCGTAAATCAATTATTTTTACTGAAGTCATTAAAATGGCGCCAGCAATGGGTTCCTCTTTAAAAATGAAATCACTTGGATGTATCCATTAAACAGTAAATAATAATTAAAAATGAATTTGTACAATTACATTCGTAAATCAATTATTTTTACTGAAATCATTAAAATGGCGCTAGCAATGGGTTCCTCTTTAAAAATGAAATCATTTTGATATGTCTTTAAAACAGTAACTAATAATTAAAAATGAATTTGTACAATTTCATTCGTAAATCAATTATTTTTACTGAAGTCATTAAAATGGCGCCAGCAATGGGTTCCTCTTTAAAAATGAAATCACTTGGATGTGTCTATAAAACAGTCAATAATAATTAAAAATTAATTTCTGCAATTTGAAAATGAAATTACTTTGACGTTTCTATTAAACAGTAGATAATAAATGAAAATTAATTTGTACAATTTCATTCGTAAATCAATTATTTTTACTGAAGTCATTAAAATGGCGCCAGCAATGGGTTCCTCTTTAAAAATGAAATCACTTGGACGTATCTATTAAACAGTAAATAATAATTAAAAATGAATTTATACAATTTCATTCGTAAATCAATTATTTTTACTGAAGTCATTAAAATGGCGCCAGCAATGGGTTCCTCTTTAAAAATGAAATCACTTGGATGTGTCTATAAAACAGTCAATAATAATTAAAAATTAATTTCTGCAATTTGAAAATGAAATTACTTTGACGTTTCTATTAAACAGTAGATAATAAATGAAAATTAATTTGTTCAATTTCATTTATAAATGAATATGTTTATAGCTTCCGAACCTCCATTAGAGTGCTACGGGTTAAATTTCATTCACTTAAAATTTATTTTAATTTAGCATGTAGATTTCACATTTATTTTAAAAACTGTTTGACTATTTATTAATTGAATTTCTTCGGCTTTAAGTCTTCCGTTAATCAGACCAGCGTTTTTCTTGCGCTGCGCAAGCACCAGAGATCCACATGTTTACCGAGTAGATCAGTGCGCGAGGGTTTTGTGTTCCGATAGACGCGCTCTGTTCCGCAATTTTGCATGATTTTCTCCTTTCTACAGCTTGCAACTCATCCAATCGAACCATCCCCGTATTCATCCACGCGCGCGCGTGCGCGCCCACTTTTCGACGTTAATTAGAAATACTCATTCCCACGTGATCGGCGGCGGAAAGAGTTTAGCAACGTTGCGGCCGGGACTTTTTTCCGAGCATTCGAAAAATTTCATTACCCTGCGAAATGAAATATCGAATTTTCCTGAACAGTCGTTTACCCTGCCACGATCGAACGGATCAGGGAAATTTGTATCTTTCCATCGATGTGAACCGTGCTCTTTACGGATTATATGTGAATTTAGCAAACGCGTAATACACCAGGAATGCATGTGAAATATTTAACCATTTTTTACAATTTTCTATCAGTGTATTTGCAGTTGAAAATAGAATAAGAATGTTGACTTTATTTGGATTCAATTGAAAATACTCTTGTACACCTTTTGAAAAGGAATATTTTGTACCATTTGTAAATAATAAAAATTTCCTTTTTTAGTGGGTAATACTTAATATTCAGGTGAAACAAACCAATCTTGATGAAACTTATGCGAGATGTAGTTCTTCGAAAAATATTTGACACGTATTTTCTTTTATTGGCAACCATCCACTTTGAAGGGGTGAAAACAGCCCTCAAAGTTCGCTGCCAGATCTATATTTTTTGAGATATTTTGGAAACCAGAGATCGAAAAATTTGATTTTTTAAAAATTGTTTTTCTTTTAATGGAGAATGTAGTAGTGCAAAAAATATTAACAAAATATGTTTGTGCAAACAATACATTAAAAATATTATGTTTTCTTTCGGTTTCTCTTATATATTGTTAGTTAATTTTAATGTACACTGTGTGTGATCTTTCATCCAAAATATGGAATACATGTTTTAGGATTTTCTTTTTTTTCTATTTATCAATATTTATGCATAATGATATATTCTGGAAAAGAAAAAAGAAAAATTCTGGCTTGTTTTACAGAAATACAAGCGTTTATTTTTAACATATTATTTAAACAAATGTCTTTTGTTAAAATTTTTGCACGAATTTCCCATTAAAAATACACAATTTAAAAAGAAAATCAATTTTTTTCGACCTTTGGTTTCTGAGATATCTCAGAAAATATGACTGACCACGAATTTTGAGGGTTGTTTTCACCCCTTCAAAGTAAATGGTTGCCGATAAAAAAAATACGTGTCAAATATTTTTCGAAGAACTATATCTGACATAAGTTTCATCAAAATCGGTTTGTCTCATCTGAATAGGTTCCCTTGTAAGAAAAACCGTCGGGTTCATGCTGTTTCTTAGATCCTGTAATTCTACTGTTTCTTTCAATCTGAAATAGGTTGGTGAGAGTACCATAAAAAATAATGAAATTACATTACATAGAATCTGCAGTTTACTAACAAATTTGCTAATAAAATAATTATTCTACATTTCACCCCCATCTCTTGGCTTACAGTTTACCCGCAAAATTCTACTATTTCTTTCAATCTGAAAATAGATTGGTCCCATAAAAAAATAATGAAATTATATTGCATTAATCTGCAGTTTGCTAATAAATTTATCAGTATTTTACATTTCACCCCCATCTCTTGGCTTACAATTTACCCATAAAACTCTACTATTTCTTCCAATCTGAAAATAGTTTGGTCCCATAAAAAATAATGAAATTATATTGCATAAAATCTGCAGATTGCTAATAAATTTATAATTATTCTACATTTCACCCTCCGTCTCTTGGCTTACAATTTACCCGCAAAATTCTACTATTTCTTTCAATCTGAAAATAGTTTGGTCCCACAAAAAAATAATGAATTTATATTGCATAAAATCTGCAGATTGCTAATAAATTTATAATTATTCTACATTTCACCCTCCGTCTCTTGGCTTACAATTTACCCGCAAAATTCTACTATTTCTTTCAATCTGAAAATAGGTTGGTCCCATAAAAAAAAAAATGAAATTATATTGCATAAAATCTGCAGATTGCTAATAAATTGATCAGTATTTTACATTTCACCATCTAACTCTTGGCTTACAATTAGCCCGTAAAATTCACAATGAACATACTTATTACATATTTATCACCGTTGCCTAATCATTTTCCCTGCTAACTAGTCTGCAAAGAATCCTAATAAATAGTTCATATAGCAGAAATCTTGAACAAATACTAACCCATTTAGCTAAATTAATTCTATCAAATAAAATTCATTAGACCACCGCAACGTTTCGTTTGCACACTCCACAAACTCGCAGATGCGATAATTAATGTCAAAATTCATAGGGGACATTTCGAACGTTAATTGCGTACAGTTAATGCGTTCGGGTTCTGGTAAATGGGACGCGTAAGGAATTTTAAAATTGGCATATTGGGAAGACTGATTACTCTTACGATAATAAGAACTGTTATTGTGTACATGATTCTATGTTGCTATCGTGAAGATTAAAGAAATATTATCAGATTAGTCGTATCACATAAGATTGTACAGGGTGTCTCAAAAATGCTGTACTTAATATAGTAAATCACTAAATATAACTGAAATTATCACACGTTTGATGTTATTTCAATCAGAAATAAGTTGGCGAAAGTCCCATAAAAAAATAATGAAAAATAAAAGAGTTGTGTAATTAACAACAATTTTCTTTATTGTAAACAATTTTGCGGTAAGTTTCTCTTACAAATGTCCACCGATCCTGAAGTGTAGATTCATCCCTAGGACGGATGACTATTACTTTTTATACGCCATGTACTCACGGTGCGGTAGACGCGATCATAAAAAAATAATGTTCCTACACGATACGTCTCCGTGCAGAACGCAGCCGTTGGAAATATATCGCGACTTTACTGTAGATTGGAGTGGGTTCCCGCGACGTTCGTCAGACAATGCAATATTGCGTTGCGTCGTTAAAGGGAAACGGAAATGGGGTTAAAATTCGTCGACAGCCGACCCCGTGAATTTCAATCCCGCCACTTTTATCAGACCGTTGCACAGACGATACACGGTAATCCGAGGACCACCTGCGTGCACATGGTCGACGCAGCAGATCATTCCCTGTCGACTTCCGATACGGACTGTCAAAACAACCCTCGCCTCGGGGCTTCGTCGAGGTCCAATTACGAGTAATCAGTTTCCCCCGATGACGTCTTTCAGCATGCATGGCTTTAATTAGAAACTCGGATGTCGCCTTTCGTCCTCGATTATCAGCATCGACGAGAGTCGGCCTCGTGACCTCGCCTAATCGAAAGTGGAGGAAGGCTTCCGCACACTGCAAGACGCGGCGCTTGAAATTGTACACGCAGAAACGTGCACGGAATTGCGAAACGTTCGAACGTTATGCAACGTTATTCTTCTAATTACCGCGTGGATGAATTATAATCATTACTTCTCTCGATTTTAATTGGATTCCGTTGAAGCAAATTGAACCGGGAAATCTGCATAAGTCAACCTCCGTGGATTTTCCGGCGAAACTAGAGCATTTTTGAATAATGTTTGGGTAAACAAAAAGAGTGGTCAATGGTTAACGGTGGGGTAACTGTATCGATCGAATTTTATTTGAATATTACTCCTAATTTGTCATGAAATAATAATATCTGTATCCATTTTATGGAAGAATGATGTGTTCTGAGTACAAAAAGAATTAGTGACCCTCCAAATCTAATGAAATATAAGAAAATATTTAAAAAATAGAAGATCTATAATTTTTTAAAATAACTAAAAGTAAGTTTGACTCCATACTTTTTTTATGGTAATTTTCATATGCAAATATTTTGTTAGTGGAATTATTTTGCTGGACCTACATTGCTATTAAACACAATGTTATTCCTAATTAGGGATGAAATAATAATATGTGTATCCATTTTATGGAAGAATGATGTGTTCTGAATATAAAAAAAATTAGTGACCCTCCAAATCTAATGAAACATAAGAAAATATTTAAAAAATAGTAGAATTATAATTTTTTAAAAATAAGTAGAGAAACTTGGTGGATAGAAGTAAGTTTGATTACATATTTTTATTATTGTAACTTTGATATGCAAATATTTTATTTGTGGTATTATTTTGCAGTACCTAAATTTCTATTAAACACAATGTTATTCCTAATTAGTGATGAAATAATAATATATGTAACCATGTTATGGAAGAATGTGTTCTGAATACAAAAATGAATTAGTGACCCTCCCAACCTAATGAAACATAAGAAAATATTTAAAAAATAGAAGATTTATCATTTTTTAAAAATAATTAAACAAAAGTAAGTTTGACTCCTTACTTTTTTAATGGTAATTTTCATATGCAAATATTTTGTTAGTGGAATTATTTTGCTGGACCTACATTGCTGTTAAATACAATATATAGTTATGAAATTGAGTTAGGATTGAAACGTAACCTAGACCTCAGCTGAATCTAACCCAGACATAATCTAGATCTCCATATTATCGTGAATTACTCACCCTGTGTTGGATCTAGGTGAGATCTAGGATAGATCTGAATTAGATAGTCCTACTGTTTGCATTTTATGGAACGTAAACAAGGCTCAGGAAATTACATATTATTAGCCAAGCTTCGTTCAGAACTTTTTAATAAAGGTCAGTTGTTAACATTTTCGAAAGTTATCGCGAATTAAAATATTGTGACCTTTTAAAATTTTGGAAAAAGGAATATAAAAATATATATTTGCATTTCTTTTTGGTAATACCCTTGACATTAAATTTAGTTTTGAATATACATCAATTTTGCCACTGACTCCTACAAATATTCTGAAATTAGTGTTTGGATATACAAAATGGTAATAATTGAAATAGTAATATTTCTTTTAGTTTTTATTTGAAATCGTAACACTGTAGTTTCCAAGCTTCACATTGTGACAGATTTTTATCGGAACGCGACTTCCATTTTATTTATATATAACCAAAAGTTATTAAACAGTTATTTCCACATGTTACCGACACGTTTTATTTGATTTAACTATGGCTAATTATTTCCTGGTAACAAAGAGGATCGAATCGTACGAATCCTTTGATATCAAATATTCCACCAAATGTTTCAATTAATGTTAATAGTCATACATAATTATTTCATGTCGCATACCGTGCTTCTTTATAAGGTAAAATATTTTCGTTGTTGCACAGAAGAATTCAATAAAATGCATAAGTTTTACAAACATATTATAATAAACTTGTAAACACATTTTCCCTACGCATTAAATAACTCGAATGAGGTGATAACAGAACTGTCGAAAACAAAATGAACGTTCCACTGGTGCGTGGTATGCGTTTTGTTTCGTTTGCAGCTCCTATTTCCGCACCCCCATTCCACTATAGTCAAATCCAACCGTAAATGGTTTTAATATTTAATGAACTAGCCTTTTCAAACTGCTATATATTGTATATTTATTTTTTATACAATATTATACATTTGAAAAGGCTATTCGAATTTTCTTCAGTCTTTGTTTGTATAATTTATAACTGTTTTAACATTGAACTATACTATTTGAATTTTTGTGGGAAGCCAGAGTAAATAGCTTGCTACAGGATGTGAAAAAAGTTTATTCGAAAATTGCAATTGATTGGAATTGTAGAAAAAATATGAAAAATTGCATTTTACAATTTTTTTATGTGGATCTATACATATAGAAAATGTAAAAATTACGTTTTGTAGAACTGTGTTAATTATATGCACTGTGAAAGTTTCATAGAAATCGGTTGATGCGGGAAAAAACGGCAGCCATTGAAAGGTGTAAAAATCCTTATCCTGCAGTTATAGCACGAAAATCGTGAAAATCTGCACTTTTACCACCTTCAAACGTTTGTAGCTCAACGCAACGGCGACCGAAATTTCCTTTTTACGAAATTTTCAGAGTATGTTTAATTGACACGGATCTACAAAACGTATTCCTCAAATTTTCACCATAAGCTCACATAAAAACATTGTCAAATGCAAGTTTTAGTATTTTTTCTACAATTCCGAGCAATTGCAATTTTTAAAAAAATTATTTTCACGTCCTTTAGCAAACTAATTGTTCTAGCTTCTCAAGAAAGTTCAAATTGTATAGTACATTATTAAAAAAGTTATCGTCTTTGTAATAGTGCCTGAATATTAGTGGGAGTCACTGTAATTGTACATTCTAAAAATTTTCTTGACAACTGTCAATTTCAATCTATTCAATCAATTTTCATCTATTGTATCCGTTCAAATCGCAACTAAAAGTTGCCTTGTTATTCAAAATGAATGATATGTATCAGTTAAATTTAACACGAAGTTAAAAATAAAATGGCACCCTTAGAAATGAAATTTTAGAGTAGAAATACGGTAAACAATTTGTATTATTTTTTAAAAGATCAGGTTAGGTCTGAGTTGGATTAAATACGGTAAACAATTTGTATTATCTTTTTAAAGATCAGGTTAGGTCTGGGTTGGATTAAATACGTTTAGAAATTAATCTTTCTAGAATAACATAAATTAATAAATTATCTTTTCAAAGATCAGGTTATGTCTGGGTTGTATTAAATACGGTAAACAATTTGTATTATCTTTTTGAAGATCAGGTTAGGTCTGGGTTGGATTAAATACAGTAAACAATTCGTATTATCTTTTTAAAGATCAGGTTAGGTCTGGGTTGGGTTGAATACGTTTGGAAATTAATCTTTCTAGAATAATATAAATTAATCAATTATCTTTTTAAAGATCAGGTTAGGTTTGGGTTGGATTAAATACGGTAAACAATTTGTATTATCTTTTTGAAGATCAGGTTAGGTGTGAGTTGGATTAAATACGCTTAGAAATTAATCTTTCTAGAATAATATAAATTAATCAATTATCTTTTTAAAGATCAGGTTAGGTTTGGGTTGGATTAAATACGGTAAACAATTTGTATTATCTTTTTAAAGATCAGGTTAGGTCTGGTTTGGATTAAATCTAAAATGACACAGTTACAATAAAAGTTACAAGTAGAAACAAAGAATTTTTATTCATATTTTAGAAATGAGGTTATAAATCTGGGTTAGGTTAAAACTAAAATGGCGCGTGTGAAATAGAAGCGACAAGCGGACGGTTCAGATTCATCCCCGTCGATTCGCCTAATTAAATGTTTAATGTCGCTGATGAGAATACTTATCGAAGTAATTTCACATTAAAATTTAAAAACTGATTAAGAAAGGGGATATGTAAATGAAGGAAATGCAGAAAGAAGTTCTCGCAGAATACCAAATGAGACCGCTGAAATGCAATAAGAACTGCGTGAACTATGAATTACGTGAATTTTGAAAATTGACCGAGCATTTCGACCGCGTGATAATTGATTTCGAAGAATTTCGAACATCTCAGGAATTCCACGACGGTCGTCTAGCATTATTCAAAATGTTGAGTCGAATGAAGCAATTCATGATAAGTCTCGCTATTAAATATCTTACTATGTAGCAGTCTCCGGAGCCCAACGAGAGCTCGTACAAATTATGGCTAATTCAGACTACCCAAATTCCGAAAGTTTCCCAAGGAAGACTTGCATCATTTACTAATTAATTCCATGCTTATGGCAGCCTTATTAACCCTTATGTGGGTACTCAGACGCTGGTGTACTCACTTACAATGCGAGTTGCAAGCTTTGACAACAAATGTTCGCAATTATCGCGTGCAGAGCAATGCTTTTAGGCTGAAAGATAATCCCCCAAAATTTCAAGTCGCTAAATCCTCGTCAAAGAGTAAACACTCTCAGCTTTATCATATTTATCTTGGTTGTTAATTGTGATATCCAGATGAAATAAAAACGGAAATACTCAAAGGTACCGCCTGCATTTCGTCTAATTGTTTTCACAATTTTCAGCAAATTTTTAAGGGCAGAAATAAAATTTAATTCTCTAAGGGTGGGATGACATCTACCAAAAAATTTAAGAACAATGTTTTTGGTGCCAGAACGTTGTTTTTTCATTTTTTGGTACGAAGGGTTGTTTACAACCCTCACCCCTAAAAAAGTAATATTTAATTGCAAAGTGATGAAATATTCAGGTTCATTATTTTGATTACCTTTTCAAGTATATTAATGATAAATCATCGCGTTCATTTAGTACTGTATGCCAGCGAGTATTTCAAATTATAAATTATTTATTAACGATCTATCTATTATTTGGATCTTCTGCAATATGGTGCAATGATCGGAAGGAATAATTAATTCACAAAACCTCTGTGCCTTATTCAATTATGCATTTACGGTGTAAATGTAATCCAGCAGCCCAACGACGTAGACAAGTTGGATAAGTACACGAGGGTTAAGAGACGTGATTATGGTAGAAGGTCGATTATCCGTACATCGCTTAACGGAAGCGACTATTATCTCGACATCGGTTAGGGCCGATTATCGGAACGCGGAATGAATCATGAATCGAAACAATGTATCAATTTAATCATGTTTCTATTATCTTTTTCTGTTCATAAATATGCTACAGTTTAATATACCGTTTCAATTTACAAGGGAAGTTATGTAATTCGAAAATTCAAAAAATTATGAAGCTTTGGACCCAAGTAGAGCAAGCTATGTCTAATAAAACTATTTTTTCGTGCTACTTGTCACATTAAAGGGGTGACATCAACCTTTGAAACAACGTCAATATTTTCTTTTTTCTTAAATATATATTTCAAAAACAACGAATGGTATTTTTAAAAAATTGACATGGAAGTTGCGTAGTATTGTTGTGTCTATCAAACTGTGTGAAAACAATGTTTTGTTACAGAACATTTCTAAAAATAGAGAATTAGAAAAAGGAATTTGAAAAACAACATTTTTAACACAGTTTGTTAGACACAATACTATCATGCAACTTTCGTTTCAACTGTTCCTACAATATCATTTTCTGTCCTTGAATAAATTTCACCGTGTCCACTTTTGTACGCAACTGAACACGTTATCCACACCATTGGAATAAGCTATGTGACAGTTTAATTGATAATGAAGCTAAATTGCGACCGATTGATTTCGGAAAATTCGGCACAGATTATATCTGGATTTACAAAATGTCAATGAAATGACTCGTTGCAAATAGATAAGAATAAATACGGACATGAAAGTATGTTTGATGCAAATATCGTTTCAGCCACTTTAAATATGACAACCATGTGAAGACATCATAGTCACCAGCTGTCACAATTCAGAGGACAGTGCCAAATCAAGCCCAATGATTTGTGACGCATCAACACGGAAATGTCCATCGGCCATCTTGTGTAACATCCCGAATATCAATTTATAATAACATAACATGAAATGTTTCACTTGGATGTAACGCAACAAGATGAAATTTTCCAACATTCCTGAAGGACATCGAACTTTGTCATCTAATGCACCAGCACATTGAACCATCAGAGTTTCACATAGTCCTCACTGATGAGAAGACGTAACCTAAATATTGTGACGTAAACAACATGGAAATGTCCATCGGCCATCTTGTGTAACATCCCGAATATCAATTTATAATAACCCAACATGAAGTGTTTCACTTGGATGTAACGCAACAAGATGAAATTTTCCAACATTCTTGAAGGACATTGAACTTTGTCATTTAATTGATCACCACATTGAACCATCAGAGTTTCACATAGTCTTCACTGATGAGAAGACGTAACCTAAATATTGTGACGCATACAACATGGAAATGTCCATCGGCCATCTTGTGTAATATCCCAAATATCAATTTATAATAACATAACATGAAGTGTTTCACTTGGATGTAACGCAACAAGATAAAATTTTCCAACATTCTTGAAGGACATTGAACTTTGTCATTTAATTGATCACCACATTGAACCATCAGAGTTTCACATAGTCTTCACTGATGAGAAGACATAACCTAAATATTGTGACGTATACAACATGGATATGTCCATCGGCCATCTTGTGTAATATCCCAAATATCAATTTATAATAACATAACATGAAATGTTTCACTTGGATGTAACGCAACAAGATAAAATTTTCCTGCATTCCTGAAGGACATCGAATCTTGTCATCTAATGCACCAGCACATTGAACCAACAGAGTTTCGCATAGTCCTCACTAATGAGAAGACATAACCTAAATAGAATAATAACAGATAATAATAAATAATAATAACAACTGATTTATCTAATATGTTTATAATATTAATATAT
Organism: Lasioglossum villosulum; assembly: GCA_963971365.1. Taxonomy (NCBI): domain Eukaryota; kingdom Metazoa; phylum Arthropoda; class Insecta; order Hymenoptera; family Halictidae; genus Lasioglossum; species Lasioglossum villosulum. The sequence continues at coordinate 7,247,960 of OZ020502.1, read as the reverse complement.
TATATAATCTTATTGTTTACTATCTAACAACTGATAACCTAATTACAACTGCACTATAGTCACTACAGCAATGGACAAAAATACAAGACACCTTGAAAATGATTAGTTTAGGTACTTAATAATATAGTTATGTGGAAATACATTTCATCGAAAAAAAATGGTTCATTTTTTAATAACATCTTCATAAATTGTGCGAAAAAGAGTAATATATTTCTAATTTATTCGTTTTGGCAGACTTTTATACAGGGTGGGGCACTATAAACAGGTCACCTAAATAACGCGGTTGCTATTGGTGTTACGAAAAAATGCATCAAGTGGAAGTTGCATGGTTTCGAGGGGGCATTAATCTTAAGGTCAACTTCATTTCTTTAAACGGAATAAGTTATTTCTTAATACATCAATCGATGGTTATAAAAAAGTACTAACCTATGTATGTCGAAAAGTTAGTAGTTCAGGAGATATTTCAATTTAAATAACTCTAAATCACCATACTGTCGGAGTCAGACGTTAATTTACTACTGCAATGTCTTAGTACAACAATAATTTATTTTTGAGTTATTTAAATCGAAATATCTCCTGAACTACTAACTTTTCGACATACATAGGTTAGTACTTCTTTATAATGTCCAGCTGCATCGATTGATGTATTAAAAAATACCTCATTCCATTTAAAAAAAAGAACCTGACCTTCATATGCCCTTTACACGCCCACCTACAAAAAAGCTACTAACATCAGATTAATGCTCCCTCGAAACCATGCAACTTCCATCTGATGCATTTCTTCCCAACACTAATAGCATCCACGTTATTCAGGTGTCCTGTTTATAGTGCCCCACCCTGTATAAAAGTCTGCCGACGCGAATGAATTAGAAATGTGTTACTCATTTTCGCAAAATTTATGACGATGTTATTCAAAAATAATCAATTTTCTGTCAATAATCAATGTTGTCCACAGCTGTAAGTGTAAGACATGACTAGACAGCGAATCTTTATGCAAAAGAAAAATGTTCTACCTGAATTGCAACGATCTGGTGTGAAATAAAAATTGATTTCCTTTCTTGCGTGATTAATTGGTTGGAATAATAATGCTTTTACTGTTTTAATTTACACCTACTCATTTTTATCATAAATGCATAAAATCCAGTGCCTAGATATGACCTAACCTGAGAAGACATGACCTAAATATTTCAATGGTCAATAAAAAAAGGAACAACAATGAAACTATGAATAAGATAACGATAATCCAGCTGTACGTCGATCCTAGTGATTAATCAAACGAGTGAAGAAAAGTGTCTAACAACAAAGCAATCCCCAAACCTCGTGACGTGTCTAATTGAACGCATGAATGGTTTGAAAGGTGATTCGCGGGTGCAAGAGTGTTCTCACCCTGGTGCACGCGAGTCCAACATCGGAAGCTAGGCCACGAGGGGCGTCAGCCGCGGGAAGTTAAGGCCGAAATCAGGCTGAAATTCCCATTGATCGGTCGAGGAACTTTCGTCGGTCGCCTTTGCTTGTCGTAGCGCGATATTAAATCAACAATTACGGTGGTCGGTTCGCCGCGAGATGAATTCCTCGGCACGCGGGCTCTCGTGGCAAATTCAATTCACGTTTTTCATTCGATCCTTTGAGCTCGCAGTAGCCGGCTTTCATAAATATTAAAACGGAACACAGGCCTGCGTACCGGCGCTGCAACCTGGACCGTTCCTCCACCTGTCATTTAATATTCCCGGTCGCGTGTAGCATTGCGCCAATGAAGCAAGGTTTGAAAGGGATTCTGGTCTAGCCGACGACCTCGGAGGCCTGCGCCAAGAACCTGTGGGGCGATTAACGCGCTGAAGAACCCGACCGTGAGACGACGCGCTCTCATTTTGCGGACACAAATCATCATCGTCAGTGAATGGAAAACCGCTGCGGACGGTGGACCACACCTGGACCGGTTACATAACGGGATTTACAGACGCGCAGGACTGAGGATCTCTGAAAAACTGACGATCCCGAGCGAAGATTAATGAACCAACGAGGACACTCTAGATAGCGACCAACCATTCTTATCACCGACCGAAGGAGAGGTCCAAAATCTTTCTGGACCATCGACAGAGTATGAACTTCGAACGTCTATAAATCCTGGTGGCTTCTTTGGAGTCCCGAAGACTTCGATGCTGAAGGAATCGAACTCTCTCGCAGGCAAAGATTACTCTCCTTTGAACGTCGTGAATGAGCACGACACACCGTTAGCCCGAATATCATGTGATCTTATCGGCGACGGCGAACGTGCAACTTACCAGGCTGGTTATGAGGGCTGATTCACGTGCTCGCCCCAGTGACGTGGGGCAGGAGTCCACCACGTCACTTAAAGCCGCACAGCGTAATCCGAAACGGTACTTTGGCGCGAACAATCGCACGAGGCTCCGCTCTCTCGCGGAACGCGGTTCGATGCGCTCGTTGCAGAACCTGTTGGCGGGTTACACATGTAAGAGGTTTCACTGGCACACTTCACTGGAAATTTATTATTCCATTGGGAGCACAAGATTTATCCGCGGAGACGTGCGTTTCCACCCACTTGGAGCTCGACGACGATCACGCGTCGCAGACACACCTTTTCACGAAATCAACTCCCCGGGTGCCGATCGGCCACCAATTAACCAGCCGATTCAGCGTGCTCGTTATCTACCAGCGCCGCCGGTTAATTACACCTCGTGTATCGCGGTGCCACGCGTTTATTCGCCGTTAATTTAATCCTGGCTTTCGAACCTGACACGAATTCGGACCCGGCTCGACGGGAACGATGTCCTCCTCGACGGAAAAGATAGCCACGTGACAATGTTTGCCAAAGATTTCCTTCCGATCGCTATCCAATCATCGGACCCCTAACGTGTTGTATTCATGCGTCGGACCTAGAGCTATCGTCGACGTGCACTACCCCGTTCTCCGTTTCGTAGCAACCCCTAACGGACCGGTGTCCCGAACGTCCGTGAACCTAACCCCGAACCTGGACGACCGGTGTGTCTCGCGTCGGCAACGCTTGACCACGTGTTCCAAAGGACATATGCTCCTTCGCGTCTCCTCCTCCGTCTGCTAGCGCGTCGATGATCGCGTGCACGCGTCGCTCACGAGACGCACCAGGCGACGGCGTAACACACTGTTCACAAACACCGAACGTCAACGTTAGGAGGACTCGTTCACGGCACCAACCACTCCGCGCATCGGTTCAACACAACGGATTCACCTGGACTCGAGAACACGGTGGACACTTGCGATTACGGAGAGAAAAAGTTCGCGACGGGACACCCACAGCGAGCTCGACGCAGCGTCGCTCGCTCCGAAACGAACGACGCCCTGTTGTCGTCGCGGCACGGGGTGAACGCACGACTTTGCGGATGACGATCCGCGCCCTCCACCACCCAGAAACTACCTTCCGTCGCTGCTGCCGCCGCCACCGCCACCACTACCACCACCACTACCACCGCCTCCTCCACCACCACCGTCCGCGTCACCCACCTCCACCGCTTTCACAACCACCTCTACTTTCTCCACCAATACCACCCCAACCAACGCACCAGCACATCGACGTTGCGCGGCGGCGGCAACGGCTACTCCTCTCTCTCTCTCTCTCCCTCACACACGCACACTTCCTCTCTGTATGTATGTTGCGAATATTAGTAATACCCCGGTGCTCGGGTTGGGAAATCCTGTCACGCTACTACTACCGCCCTACTAGATACAAGCTAGTGTCCATTCGCTCCATAGCAATATCAACGGCGACATTAACACTAATCCTCGACTCGTGTAGACTCCCTTACAGAATAACAAGGTCGGCCGGATTATGTAACGAAGTGTTGCTACAGGTACGCACACCGTTCCAGTCACCTCTGTGCTCGCCGTGATTGGGGATTTGATGATACTCTTTAGCACTCTACAGGTACCGGTGTCACGGCTGTTTGATCGCGATCGGGGATCTCTCTTGAACCGGCCGGACCCAATAATAATCCAGCAGCTGTGTATTGTAAAATCGTAAATCTTCTTTCGGTAGAGATCCAGTCTGAAAGATGTTTCTAGCATTATCAGTGCTCCAAGCGCTATCGCCAGCCTAGCTCTTACCAATACCAGTCGGCGCGACGTTTAAACGTGGTTATCGCACACACTCTCTGGCCAAGTTTCTATGTACCCGTCCGCCGTACATCTACGCCTACAGCGGCGTAGATTTTACGGACACAGAGGAACTCTCCCTCGTGGGTACGTGCACATCCTGGCACACGATTCTCAGAGCCAGTGGTTCTCCTCGCGCAGGTCAGAACTCCCAGTGACGGTTGACAAGAATCGGTGGTGGATGGGTAGAGGGTGGGGAGAGGGAGAGGTTCTCTCGCGAAGGGTGCATCCTGCTCTCTCCCTTGGCAGTTCTCTTGGTGTGTTTACGGGGCGTCTCGACGCGGGCGCCGCCACGCGGTTGGGTGGTCACGGTTGGAAGTTCCGACGTCGATCGAATCCCCAATTGGGTGGGAGATGTGGGCACCTGGGGGTGCGTCGGGGGCACGGGGACGGCTCCGCTCGAGGTTAGGGGAAAACTCTGAACCCTTCGTACTAGCAGGCCACCCTCCACGGAGCTCCGATAACAGCGTTGCCGCGGCTACGCACGCCTTTGTGAATGGAGACAAAACCGAAACGATCCTTCGCGAGAGAAGGTCGACATCTTCCGCGGGTTCCCAGCCGACTCTTCCCGTTCAATAGCCACTTGGTCATCGTAATGACCCAATTGCGAACGGTCCGCTCTCATCCGTCGCTTAATAACAAGTGAACGTTAACCTTGCCCGAGCTAGATAGATCAGCGAGCTCGCGAACATGATCCTGTGCAAATCAATTTGTATCCGCGGGTCTACCTCCATTAACACTCTAAGTTCTAAGTGATTCATAATAATCCGGAATATGGTGAAGTTGATTGCGGAACTTTTTTCAAGTTGGTCCAAAGACTTGAATTTTTTGAGATGTTAGACTGACTTATTGGAGAATGAGTAAACGAAAATATGTTTAGGTTGCAATTAAGGAATATTACGGCTATGAACGAAATTATAAGACATCCTGAAAATTATTGGTTCGCAAAATTTATGAGGATATAATTAAAAAATAAACCATTTTCTGTTGATGAAATGTATTTTGATATAACTATGTCATTAAGTATCTAAACCGATAATTTTCAGGGTGTCATAATTTTGTCCATAGCTGTATAAGATTTCAAAAATTATTAAAGATAAATATTTTTATTTATTTAGGTACTGCAAAAACTATTACCATTGAAAATAAGATTTTACATGATTCCATGTACCTAAACCGATAATTTTCAGAGTGTCATAATTTTGTCCATAGCTGTATAAGATTTTAAAAATTATTTAAGATAAATATTTTTATTTATCTAGGAACTGCAAAAACTGCTACCATTGAAAATAATATTTTACATGATTCCACTTTCTTAAGATTTGCCTGTTAAAATTGAAAATTGCATAAACATCCGCAGTCCGGTAAATCGATTAGTCACTTAGGGGTTGAAATCTTCTTGAATGTAGACAAAAGCGACACGATCCTTCTCGAAAAAAGGTCATCTTCCGCGGGATCCGTACTCTTCCCGTTCAATGGCCACTTGGTCATCGTAGTGGACCAATTGCGTTCGTCCCCACTAGCCGCTTAATAATGAGTGAACGTTAACCTAGCTCAAATTCGATCACACCGGTATTTCGATGGTCTCGCGATCTCCAGTCCGCAACACGTTATCAAATAAATCGGTCCCTTGTTTGCGTTCTCCTCCTCTTGTTTGCATCTTGATGGCAGGTTTTATTGGAATTCAACTCACTTCGTTTCCTGAGAATGATACGTACCCTCGTCGTCTGCTCTTCAAGGATTTTATTGTTGGTGGTGCTCGGCTGTGGCACTCCAATGTGCAGGCGCTTCGGCTTGTTGACCGATTATTTTGCTGGTAAATCGCGGATTCTTGTGTATTTTTGCCGCAGGGCAGTTACAGTATTGGGAAAAGTGTTGGATCCAGCTGAATTCTTCGACGAAATTAATATCTTGAAATCTGTGCAACATGTGCAACGTGTGCAGCAAAAACTGATTAATTTTGTTCGACACATTTCTGTACCTGGTCACCGGAAGTGCAAAGAAGATTTGTGATCAATGAACTCCAAGAGAAATTTGTTTACGTTCGATCAACGTTTCTGTCTACAATAATTTTCAATTTTCATGGGCACTTTAGAGAAAAATGTCAGGTGAAAAATTTGAAAACTTGAAATCAATGTACTTTTGAAAATGACATCAGTGTGTTGTGAAGATTAATGTAGCGCTTGACAAACTTCTGACGGAGAACGATTTCTTTGTTTGAAGACAGCAGCTCGATAAATTTCTGTTATCAACTTCGAACGTTTCATAAAACGAAAACTCCCGCACGGTTACCAATATCTCGGGCCGTTCATCGTACAGAATGAAAAGATGGAGTACAACGTAACTAGTATAGCTGCTGTATAATTCATGAAAAAATAAAAAAACGCCATCGCGGGGTCGCTCGATCGTAACAGCGTTCCCTTTGAAAAGCAAACTGCGCCATAATTCTGGTACGTAAACGGTCGAGCAAAATATTTTTACAGCGCACAAACAGATTATATATCGTTCGTAGTACGCGAACGTAAAGCAATTTCTGAAGGGAAGTAAGAAAACGAAATTTGTCAATATAATTCTTACCGTTGAATGAAATGGAAACCAATTTTGGAATCTGGGGCTTGGCAGTTTTGGAAACAGTCACTTCCATAAAACTGCAAATAATTCATCAATTTCGAAGATACCTTAATCGTTCTATTGTAAGTGCACATATATTCAATGACCTTGAGAAAAGTGTATGATAACTAGACAGCGGATGTCGATGCAAAAATAAAGAATTATTATTTATGTAAATATAATTTTAATTGATTGAAAACAACCTCTCCGCATTTTTACATTTTTTAATTGTTTTCACTGTTTTAAATTCCACTTAGTGATTTTTGTCATAAATGCATTAAATCTCTAACGTTTTGTGGACATTAATTATTTTATTGATTCATATTACACTGTAATTTGTTTCTGGAGATCTCAATATCACAATCATTTTTTTCAACGAGGCCACCCCCTTTTAAACGCTTATGATGACAGTCCTTTTCATCAGGATTTCAGTGACTATTATTACCCAAAGCCATTCAAGGTCACTTAAGAAAAAATAAAATGAATAACAATTTTTGGTACTTGAGTTAATTTGGATTAATTGTATAGGACCACAAACAGTGTTAGCCCAGGGCCTACGATGACAATCTTCGGATTAGATCATTCAACTCAAGGATATTCAAAATCACAGACAGAGGAAACTTAAGAGAAAATAAATTCTACAATAGCTGTTGGTACTTGAGTTAATTTGGATGAATTGTGTAGGTCCCCAAACAGGGTTATCCCAGGACCTATGATGACAATCATGGGGTTAGGTCATTCAACTCAAGGATATTCAAAGTCACAGACAGAGGAGACTTAAGAGAAAATAAATTAGGCAAAATCTATTGTTACTTGAGTTAATTTGGATTAATTGTGTAGGCCCACAAAGAGTATTAGCCCAGGACCTAGGATGATAATCCTATGGTTAAATTATTCAACTCAAGGATGTTCAACGTCACAGACAGAAGAAACTTAAGAGAAAATAAATTATACAATAGCTGTTGGTACTTGAGTTAATTTGGATTAATTGTGTAGGCCCCCAAACAGTGTTAACCCAGGACCTATGATGACAATCTTGGGGTTAGGTCACTCAACTCAAAGGTATTCAAAGTCACAGGCAGAGTAAACTTAAGAGAAAATAAATTAGGCAAAAGCTATTGTTACTTGAGTTAATTTGGGTTAATTGTATAGGACACCAAACAGTGTTAGCCCAGGGCCTACGATGACAATCTTGGGATTAGATCATTCAACTCAAGGATGTTCAACGTCACATACACAAGAAACTTAAGAGAAAATAAACTATACAATAGCTGTTGGTACTTGAGTTAATTTGGATTAATTGTGTAGGCCCCCAAACAGTGTTAGCCCAGGACCTAGGATGATAATCCTATGGTTAAATCATTCGACTCAAGGATATTCAAAATCACTAGCAGAGGAAGAAACTTAAGAGAAAATAAATTAGGCAAAAGCTATTGTTACTTGAGTCAATTAGGATGAATTGTGTAGACCCCCAAACAGTGTTATTCCAGGACCTATGATGACAATCTTGGGGTTAGGTCATTCAACTCAAGGGTATTCAAAGTCACAGGCAGAGTAAACTTAAGAGAAAATAAATTACACAAAAACTGTTGTTTCTTGAGTTAACCTGGGTTAATTGCGTAGGTTCCCGGCCAGTGTTAGCCCAGGGCCCCAAGACTGCCGGTCCGCCACCGTGTATAGCACACTTGGCTGGTTGCATGCGAGTGTAGTTTAACTTTCTATCGCAACTAACAAACTTGTTATCGATCGTAAACTTCGGGCGCAGCCGAAGACAAGGATTTCCGCTGGCTCCAGAAAAAACATCGGTGGATTGATGAATTAATGAAAGAGGAGAATGCGCCAGGTACTCTGACGACAGAGGGAATCAGGTATTGTGATCACGTTCCTCTTTGTTTAATTGTGCTTTGTTTATTCATTCATTCGCTCTTTTCAAGTTTTCCTGGTAATGGACGAGCGGGCTGAGAGTGTGTCAGTGGAACAGGTCGATGTTCCGTCCGCCGGCGCAGAATTCAATCCATAGTTCGCAGCAATAATAGAAAAAAAAGGATTCCGTTTGCTTGGCAGCTGGTATGATGAGCCAGAAGGAGGATTCATTTCCACCGTGCGACCTGTATGCCAAGTTTCGCGTGTTTGGCTCAACCACCCAACGCGATCCATCATTCTCCACGCCCTGGTTTATCTTTCTCCAAACCCCATTATCCCGTTATGATCGAGTTCCTAACATATTTTTAGGGAACAAGAGCGCACCAGCTGGTCAGCCACAGAGCCCTTGAAAATAATTCCGAGTCTGATAACCATATATACGTCAAGCTTCCCCGATAATAACACGAAAATTTTCATTGAACGATACTTCTCGTTTCACCAACTACATTTTGAATTACAGTAACGCCCTATTCGAAGTCAATTCTCGGTTCTCTGTAGAGACATAGATAGGAACAGGACACTATTTCGTTTTCTGGCTTCGTCGACCACACGCAATATAAAAAAGCACAGCGAAAAATTGACGACTACTCAGAATCAAACACAATTTAGTCAGAAATGTAAACTCCAGCAGGATCTACACATTTTGTCCATCTGCCGGACAGGTAGCGGATCCCATTTCTCTAAAATTCGGTTCTGAGTCTATGCAGTCCGTGATGCATTTTTCGGCCTCTTCATACTTTTTCAAGTGGGAATCCACTAAATGGTGTTGGAGGGATCGGAACAAGTGAAAGCCCGGTGGAGTCAGGTTTGGCGAATTCGCCGGATGTGGCAAAATTTCCTAGCTCAACGAATCAGGAGTACCTTCAGTCGTTTTGCCGTATGGGCGCTGGCGATTTTGTGCAGCTTTATAACCGGTCCAAGCTTTGCGAGACTCAGCGATTCTTCAACTTCAATCAGCTTTGGCAACCGGACCATAGTACGTTGTTCAGTAATTGCGACTTCGTAAAAATTATTTCAGAGAATTGTTTCAAACAGAGTTTTGTCTTCGAGAAAAATTCTTCAGACTATCGGTAGTTATAACAAGTGGAATCGGCAAGCCATGATCAGACGCGTCAGTCGATACTCATTCAGTAGTAAACGTACTTCCAACATCAAAATCTTATTCTACTCAAAGTCATTTTTTAGAGACATCAAGGTCACCTCGACCTTTTCAAATAGAACTACCCTTTTTCAAACACCTACAATGATAGTCTCTTTCATTAGGAATTCAGCGACTATAATTATTCCAAGGTCATTCAAGGTCAAGGACAGAAAAAACGTATAAAACTGAAATATCGAAGTAGAATACCTGTATTCTGCTACTCCAAACAAAAATTTTGTTTTTATGTCATCTTTTAGAGACATCAAGGTCGCCTTGACCTTTTTAGATGTAACCACCCTTTTCTAAACACCTACAATGATAGTCTCTTTAATTAGGAATGCCTCCCCTAAACGTAATAATTACCTACGATTTGTTTTACTATGAACAACGTTTAGAATTTACAATTTCATCGTAATGAACAATGTTCAGAATTTACAATTTTGTACCATTAACCATTTTTGTCACAATTTCAAGTATTACCCATGTGTCGAAGCGTGACAACACTAATCTCGAAGGATGAGAAACAACGGGAAATTTGAAATGACACCTTTTAATGGATACCCCATTTATATCCATCTTCTGCAGCAATTGATTCGATACTTGGGGACCAGCACAGCGGCGTGTATCTATTTTGCAGGATCCACCCGAGGGACACCAGTAACCTGATCACGCTGAGATGACTATTCTTTTCCTTGGTAGCAGTTACCCAGGTCCAATGGTAGAAGGAGCCGCCATGAAAGAGTCCATTGCGCTGAACATTGGGTCTCGGTGGGCCACTAACCGTCGAAAGAATTCATCAGTAACGTTGAAGTAATAACCATCGGGACGAACATGCAGGTCCTAACTCGGGGTAACACGCGAATAAGAAGCAGTTATTGCTCCTCGATTTACCAGACCTGTCGAGATAGCAAGTGGCAAGGGGTGGTGACTCTGAATTGCCAGCTTCCACGCTGCTGCGTCGGACTCGAGTGCAGGCTCTTACCTCGGAGAGGTAAAAGGGCCAGGAATCTTTGAGCACCAGCACGAGGAAAGGGGATATATATCGACTTGCCCTAGACCTTCGCTTCCCGACGCTTTACTTAGCCTGAGCTTGCAGTTCCGCGTCCCCATTACGGGACCACGGATCACCGAGCCCTCCGGCTAGTTGAGCACCAGTGACCCACCCTTTTCCCGACTGCCTTCGAGTGTGTTTCACTCTTTCTCTCCTGCCGGCTATGCTCGCCTTCGAATCTCGCGACTCCTCCCTTCGGCGTTACCGTACCTTACTCCCTCAGCCTCTTCCCTTCTTTACACCCCTACGCGATAAGGGTTCGAACAATGTAGGTTATTACAGAGGGATCACGCACCAGCCGAACGGTGAACGCACGTCGCGCGACTACTGTTTTAATCTACACCCCGTGATGAGACAGTAAGGCATAGGACATTTAATGAATATTCTACACATTAACAGGTACATAGATCTCAACAGAAACATCCTGTAAACAGGAACCAGTTCCTACGGCCCACAGTAGGCTGGAAACCCATTTCTCATGGCCAAAAGTATTTTAGCGTTACTTTAAGGTAAAGGTTATATACAGGGTGTCCCAAAATTCCTCCGACACCCGAAAATGGGAGGTTCCTTGGGTCATTTGAAGCGACAGTTTCCTTTACAAAAATGGCGTCCGCGGCTTTGTTTAGTAGTTAGTGACGAAAAACACGGACCAATCAAAGCGCGACCTAGACGCGAGTTAGCACAGTCTACCCGACGCGCCAACTGTCAATTGGCCGAACGTGCCATCGCATGTCTAGATCGCGCTCTGATTGGTCCGTGTTTTTCGTTGATAACTCTTAAACAAAGCCGCGGACGCCATTTTTGTAAATGATAATGCCCCAAGCAACCTCCCATTTTCCGCTCTTACACTAGTTTTGGGACACCCTGTATATGCTAGGTCGTTGAATTCGTTTCGACACCAGCAATAATATTATTGTTGTACAGACTTTATTTGGTTTAATAAGATAGCTTTATTTATTCAATGCAAACAAAATTACAACAGTGGATTCTTGTGTGTATCAGAGGAAAAAGTATATTATGATGTGTTCTGTTCTGTGTAACTACAACACTGAAGTGGGGGTGCCATAAACCACTTGGACCAGAGCCGCACCACTGTCTGTTTCTATATAATATTATCGTTGGATTCCAACAATTATAAAATCAGAAATGTATAGTAACATTAAAAAAATTGACGTGATTCTCATTTTTAAATACAAAAATTTTTTTCCAATTTTTGTATATTGAAATTTATAGATGTGTAAATACTTTCGTTGGAAAGTTTTTTTTTTGGCAGATCATAGAAAATGTCTTAAAAATCGCGTTATTTTCCTAGTACTATTCTGCCGCAGGAATAACATAAGTAATAATTAGACTGCGGATCTTTATGCAAAATAAAAAATGTCTGCATTGATTGCAAGACACAGGGGCCACATAAAAACTTGTTTCTTCTTTTAATTATGTTATTAGCGTGGAACTTATACATTGGTTGCCTTAAATCTGTTTAATATGTTCACTGTTATAAATTCTATGTACACATTCTTATCATAAATGCATAAAATCCGCAGTCTAGTAATAATACTAGCACAAATAAGACAAATACATAAGTACTTATGTCCTAGATTAAAATAATTGCTAGATACAATTCAGAGGTCACATCACTATTTTGTGATAAATAAAAGATGACAGTAAATAACCCCAAGGACACTTAGAGGTTAATAAGCTGTTAATAAGTACACCTTGATACCGTCCTGCATAGTTGCACACATTAATCCCTTATGGGTAAGGATCAATAACATCAATAACAGCCATTTCTCTTATTTTCTATTGCAGTTGACCTTGAATGACCTTAAACGACCTTCATAATAGGTCATTGTACTCGTCTTAAAATCACGAGTTCGGCAGCAACGTGACGTAGCCAAGATCCGGCTGAAAGCGACGTCGCAGCGTTGTAAATATGTCCGAAAGTGTTTTTCACATTTGTCTCCGGAACGAGGCCTTTAAATGGCTATCATATCGTGGATCAGCCATAAAGTTTTCTAGCTAGTTGAACATAGGAGGCATTCAGTGTGTTCGGACGTTCCATTCCATTTTTCTTTGTCCCAACTGCCTTCATATAGTCGCTCGTACCGGTTCCATGTAGTACAGTTTGCACTTTTCTATTGCACAGGACAATCGGGATATTACTTGCTTGATTTGAAGTAGTTGATTCGATGAACCAGAGCGCGGCGTACCGTTCCGATTTCAGTGAGTGTTCTTCCATTAGCATTAGTCCCTTTCCGTTTCTACGCTGCTTCTTTATTTGGTCAACATCCGACTCTCTACTAATCTAATCTACTATCTGGGTCTTTTATTGTTGCCGAGATCTAATCGGAAGCCTTAAGGTTTCTCTTCTTTATATTTTCTCTAGCCACGCTCAGTGGGCTGGATGTCCGATTTGTGCGGTCACAGCTATTTCAAAAAGTCGCACAATATTTAAACTGCTGCAACTTTGCTAATACTTATCCAAATTCGATGAACAAGCAACCGATTTAGAGCTTGAGTTTCTACTTTTGTACTACGTACCGCTTTTACTCAAATGGATGTTCTGAGTACAAAATTCGTTCGTAAACAGGACCGTATGAGATTGTAAAGTTTTAGCTACTTTTGAATCAAGTGTTGCGGATAATAATCAATATTTTAACGTTACTCGTCTATTTTATGTCCACTATCGACAAGTATAATCATTTACCTTAACAATAGCAATAAACAACAATAAACAAATTTTAAAATAGTTAGTACAAAGAATAATCAATATTTTTACGTTATTCATCTATTTTTTGTACACTATGGAAAAGTATAATCATTTACATTTAAAATATCTTTTTTAAATACTTATTATAAAGAATACAGTTTTTTAAATATATAGCCATGGCCAAAAGTATGCATTTTCCAATAGGAAGTACTACATATTTAAGAAGTTGAAGATGACCTTCCGTCTATTCAACTTTCGCACAACTTTTGTCTGAAACACTTTTCTCCAAATTGCTCAATTTCCGAAATATACGTCTGCTACACTTCAACTGTCTCACCCTGTATATTATTTAGATTTTACATGCGTACTGTTTTCTTATTTTCGTGTATATTGTATGTTCATTATTATTATTTAGTATTAACTTAAGTTAAGTACAGTGGGTGTACACTTTTTAAAATGGAATAACTTTTTTATAATTGAACCAAACGACCTGATTTTTTTTATAATTAATTAGAAGCATTGGTTTAAGAAATTATATGTAGAAAAGATTTTCCAAAAAATTATTATTTACAATGTTACATACAAAAATAAGAGGCATTTTTAAAAAATCTTTTTATTGGGTTCATAATGAAAATTTAAAATTTATGTTTTGTAGGTCTGTGGTAGTTATACACGTACTGAACATTTCATCGAAATCTGTTTACGCATCGAAAGATATACGACTCTATGGATTTTAATCAGAAATTGATCAAAAGTCGTGAAAATTTGCGATTTTCACTATTTTTAAACGCTTGCAGCTCGTCTGTATGTTAATCGAATTCGACGACATTTTCAGCATGTGTGTAACAACCATAGATCTACAAAACATATATAGTTTAAATTTTCATGAAGGACCCTGATAAAAAATTCGAAAAAATGCTTTTCTTATTTTTGCATGCAATCTTATAATTTATAATTTTTGTAATATCTTTTTTGCAGATCATTTGGTAAACCCATGCTTCTAATTGATGATAAAAAATTCATACGATTTGGGACAATTGTAAAAAAGTTATTCTACTTTAAAAGGTGTACGAACACTTCGAACACCCACTGTATGTGAGATGCAATTTCTCTTGCATCTTAATCAAAAAACTGCAAAGAACAAAATGGCACAGAAATGAACACCGGGGCTCACCCTAAAGTATAAAAAAATAATTACCAAAGTTTTAGAATCATAAAAAAGTGACTGAATTGTTGGTTAACTTTAAGTGTTAATAACTACAAAAATGTACATAGAACAAAAGTGAAATTCTCTTAAATATACATCTTATACTTAGCTAAAAAAACTTCTATAAAACAGAAAGCTATTTCATTTATGTAAATAAGGTAGGAATTACTACTAGGTGAATTCTTTGAGAAATGAAAGGGTGGTAACAGGATTTCAAACTTCCGACAAATTTCAGTGCTTTATGGATACATAAATGGAAAAACGGATGGGAGATTGTTCCTTAGATATTCAACTAACTCAAGCAACAAAAATTAAAAGAATTGAATTTTGACCGCACAAAACTAAAATCAGCTCACTGTGCGACGCAGGACCTGATCTAGATTTCGTTTTGCTAAGCTTGTCAACGTGCTACCTCCAATCCGATTTCGATGACCTTGAAACATGTTGTCAAGGTGACCATTCGAAACAATATTTCCCTGTAAAGTTTCTGGCGGTTGGCTTTAGTTTCCGATTTATACGCAAAAAGCTTATAAATTATATGTTTTCCATGAAAATCCGCAGTCCATGTCCACACATTCTTACACAGTGATTTATTTAACGAAATAAACTATTGAAAGGTTCAGGTTTGAGGTATGGAGTACTCTACAGAGACCCATCACAATGTGCGATGGGCTACTTCCTAACCTCCAGACTATCCGTTTCAGCTCGTCACTGAAACATCGGCGGTTTGGGCCGACGCGGGCCACCGATTGATTAATTGTACGTTCTTGGAACTGGTTTCCTGGTTTCCTTTGATTTATTGTGATATTTCTCATCGGTAACTGATCGGTCCGGGAATATCAACCAACGTTTTCTTGCGGTTCGAAGTTCCACGCTAAATGGTCAGTGACGCCAGAATCGCCAGATCAGGGAAATTCACTCGAACCGAAGGGAAAAAGTTTCCCTCTCTGACTCTCTGCCAGTTCCGGATTAGTCACGTGACGTTTTCAGACACCTAGGTGGGGGAAGGTAGAGTGGGGACACAAGTTTAATTAGTCAGCCAGAAAATTCCTTATATTAAAGTTGAATCAATTTATGTTGTTGTTGTGCTATAAAGCTCCGCCATCTAGCGATGGGACAAAACTTTGGATCGGGAAGCTCTCTCTAATTGAAATCGACGAGAGCCGCAATTACTTTTGCAACAATCAAACACGGGCAAGATGTAGATAAAATCTTATCGTGGGAATAAACAGAATAGAACATTGAAAACATTTAATAGGAATCCGAGATATCGCGCATCCCGATTGAAAGGAGGATTTCCACAAATCCGACGCGACGTTCGCGACGACTATTCACTGGAAAGTGTCTTTCAATGCTAAATCGGATGTCGATATTAACACCCTCTAGATTCACGCCGAGAGGAAAGAGACCGACCTCGTTTCAGTCCTTAAAGGAACCGTCTTTCTGCGGCGCAAGACTTGTTACGAAAGACATCTTCTCCTGTTGAGAACTTCCGGAAATTTAGTTGCCAGAAATTCGACATATACCTTAAGCCCCGGTCAGAGAGTCTCAAGCTCCTATTCGTTTTACACGATGAATTTAAACAGAGACGAAGCAAATTGTTAATTTTCCTGATCACTCCGCATGGAGCACCATTGCTGCTACCATTAATACATACGAGTATTACTTTTTCCATAAAATCCACTCTGTATACAGTGTATAGGGTGTTTCATTCGAAGTCACCACCTAATTGTCTCCCAAACTATTTGTTACTGCAAAAAAAGTTTTCAACAAAACCTGGTTTGTTCAATGTGTTTGTCTTTGAAGGTCATCCAATATTGCTGCTTGCCATGACAAGACATTTAATTTATTGAAACAACCCCTATAAACTAAACCTATAACATTGAAAAACCGTGACGTCTCTTCAGTGTATACCCCAACTTTGTCCAACCCGATCATTATTGTAGTTGCTGTTGCCTCCAAACGAAAAACCGTAGCGTCTCTTCAGTGTATACCCTAACTTCGTCAAACCCGATCATTATTGTAGTTGCTCTTGCCTCCCAATGAAAAAACCTGGCGCCTCTTCAGCGTGTACCCTAACTTCGTCCAACCCGATTATTATTGTAGTTCTTCTTGTCTCCCAATGAAAAAACCTGGCGTCTCTTCAGCGTATACCCTAACTTCGACCAACCCGATCATTATGGTAGTTGCTCTTGCCTCCAAACGAAAAACCGTGGCGTCTCTTCAGTGTATACCCTAACTTCGTCAAACCCGATTATTATTGTAGTTGTCCTTACCTCCCAATGAAAAAACCTGGCGCCTCTTTAGCGTATACCCTAACTTCGTCCAACCCGATTATTATTGTAGTTGTTGTTGCCTCCCAATGAAAAAACCTGACGTCTCTTTAGCGTGTACCCTAACTTCGTCCAACCCGATTATTATTGTAGTTTTTCTTGCCTCCCAATGAAAAAACCTGGCACCTCTTTAGCGTGTACCCTAACTTCGTCCAACCCTATTATTATTGTACTTGCTGTTGCTTCCAAACGAAAAACCGTGGCGTCTCTTCAGCGTGTACCCTAACTTCGTCCAACCCGATACCACAAGTTTCGAGACCGAAGAGGTATGTACAAAACCTGTTGGTGGAACGGTGTTATAGGCGGCACGTGACCGGGGTAGAGGGTTAAAACCCGTCGAGAAAAAATAATTGCGAGGGGGATGATCGGACACGTTGCAGGGCTGTTCCGAGCGCAAACCGGGAGACAGGAATGTATCGCGGTAGCCTGGCCATAGGAAAAAGCGGCGGACTCCGTAAGGGCGTGGGAGGGAAAGTTCATGGAGAAAACCTCTCTCTAACCGAGAGAGCTCCGCGTTAAAGTTCTCCTGCATTGCGGGACTACGCGGTACGACTCAGTGAAAACCCATCTTCTAATAAACTTGCCGGCAAAACGACGAGGAGGACGATGCAGAACCAGGGATTCGCTGCCCCGGCCCCTCCCCCGTCTTCCTTCTGCTTACGTTACACACCGACTAGTCGGCTGGCAGGGCTGTGTACCAGCCACCGCCACATTCTTTCCCGCCACCCACACACCGGCGAAAGTACTCCGAGCAGTGGCGCGGAAATCCGGAAATTTTCTGGACAAAAGGCCTCGGCAAATGAAGTCGCTTTCGGGGATCGGCTTTTCGTACCGTCCCCGGCCAAGGAGTTGGGAATTAAGAGCGAGTTTAAGGTCGCGCGATAACGCTGATAATAGCGCCCGAAGAAAGGATGCTGACTGCCGAAAGATATGAGATATTGATGGGGCTCAGGGGCTGAAGGGGTTCCCACCAGAAATTATGGCTGCGCTCGACCGAATGCATTTCACCGAACCCTATCCTCTTACACCGGGCCATTCTGAATGGTGTGTGGTGTTGAGTAGCTTCTGGAAGGAATAATCGCTGGATTTGTGGTGCAAGGGTTCTTCAAAGCACGTTTATTCGAATGTACAGATACGGATTATGTGATATGCACGTGGTCCACGTCGGGCCGAGTTAGCTTTCGTTGACCGCAACCTGACTTTAGGTGTTCCGAGGTCCCAAACTGTTTAGCGACACCCATTCAGCTGCGAGGGACTCGAATTTTTACATAATCTTCCATCTATAATAGTGTGGGAAGATGATTAAATTTTCAAAGAGAGGAGGAAAAGGAAAGGAGCGTTTCGTCCTAAAAATGCTAGAGGACTCATCAGAAAGGCCATCTAGCGAGCCCTGCCTTGGATGATAGGATGTGGGAAGGCGGTTGAGGACTGTATACATACAAATCAGTGATGGATCCGGTACTAGGAGGAAAGGATAGGAATAGATTTGACTGTCTAGCCATCTCGTGGCAAGTGTCGGAACCTAAGTGCTGCCAAAATAGGTAAAATCCCCGAGTTGGCCTCGATTTTACTCTAGGTAGCAAATCTCGGCGAAAGCAAAGAACAGCAGCGGTTTTGCTCCGTGGTAGCGAAATGCGCTGTAATGCGAAAACTTGGTCACGCATTCTCCGCTAGCCTCGGACGATGTTGAGGTAAAGGGTTTAACTGTACCTTGGGCTGTAGGGTTTTAGAAGGCATGGACAGGGATACACCACAAGTTATGCAGTCGTGTTGTCAGCGTAACGAGTCGTGCAGTTCCGTTTTTCCCCGCATAACATCTTAGGGGAGCCGAATCTCTCACTACCCTCTTCAGACGTCATCTGAGGAGGGGGTGTGCGTAAAAGCATTTCCCCACAACATTATTTAATCAAATTATTGAAAATTCTCTCGGAATGGTGGATACTCTTCGAACATAGGCTTCAGAGCTGTAAAACTTCTGAAATGTCTGTACGTAAACATACGAGATTACTGTCAAATATTATGTAACATGGAACTTTGCAATATTGTTTTTATAATACCTTGATTGCACAGCTGAAACCATAATAGAGGACTATATCAGTTTAGTGGAATTCACAGTTTCAGTATTTGATTGCACGGTGAAACAATATTCTCAATTAGAGATATTCTATCGTAAGGGAGTTAATTTCTGTTAATTGTGAGGTGAGCGCAAAAGCCGCAGCAGCTCGTCAAGCTTCTTGAACGGTCGATAAAATAATTGCCTTGCGATACAGTACCAGAATCTGTCTCAGTTGGCCGGAATTGGTCTCGACCTAGCTTTAGATGGTCCGAATGGGTCTCAAAAGAGGGGAATACAGTCTTCCCTCGCATAGTGTGACTTACAATTTCCTATTTCTGTAGGTAATACAATCGAATACAACTTGAATAAAGTCTTGTCATATTATTTGTTATTCAAAAACATAAAAAAGAGGAGAACACAGTCTTCCCTCGCATAGTGTGACTTACAATTTCCTATTTCTGTAGGTAATACAATCGAATACAACTTGAATAAAGTCTTGTCATATTATTTGTTATTCAAAAACATAAAAAAGAGGAGAACACAGTCTTCCCTCGCATAGTGTGACTTTTGATTTCCTATTTGTATAGGTAATGCAAATTGTCATTTTATTTGTTATTCAAAAACATTCGATAGACATTGCGTACATATATTATCAAATAGTGTAATTACGTGGAGATACTACATTCAGTACAACGAAACAGACAACCCATTCTTCGCTTCACGCAAAATGTAATTACCCGTCTATGTTCGAAAGCAGTGTACAAAGCGCAAACATAGGCGTAATAGCCACGCGAGAGTGTATAATCGGTGCTGCGTCTGCAGTGAGCGTGAAATATTTATTTTCGTTCTGCAATTATTGTTATAATATCTATGTCCGATGCAGAACGCTGCCGCATTACAGCCGCGCGAATGCTGCGTCATCAAAGCGTTTGTTTCTCGTGAATTTCGCATAAGCCAGCTCTTCGTGAATTTCTTATTGTGCGTGTCCAGCGCCACTTAAATTTTCCGAACATCACGTAACGCGTTATTGCGTCGTGTAAAATTACATTAACGCAAGAGAAATTCCATTTAAATTCCGTGTTCCTTTGGAATTACCTCGGAACGAATGGTTGTTTTTAATTTTTATTTATCGTCGCGTAAAGCCGGTTTTCACCGCGAAATTCATGTATTTTATAACAGTTCAGTTGCCAGGAGATAAAGAGGTAATTACGGTGGAGAAGCTTAATAGACTATCACGGAGCATTTAGCAAATGTACAGAGATATTAAACGATACTCGCCGGTGTACATCTGAAATACTTGATACAATAGACCGTTACGTAATAATGAAGTCTATTGTGAAACGAAACAGGCTGCGAAGGTACGAAAGAGACCTAGCTTTTACAAATTGCTTCAAGGCTCGTTCCGTAAATGCGAAAACGAAATTTCGAAGGATCCCACTAATATTTATCACCGTGACTGCAATAATTCACGGTATGGTAACTCGTGCATTTTTGTGCAGGGTATTTCACCTGACTTTCAACTTGAACGGTGTGCGATATGTTGATCTTCGCGCGATCTTCAAATAACATGTTATATTATTTGTTATTCAAAAACATAAAAAAGAGGAGAACACAGTCTTCCCTCGCATAGTGTGACTTTTGATTTCCTATTTGTATAGATAATGCAACTGAATACGAGTTGAATAAATAGTCTTCTCATATTATTTGTTATTCAAAAACATTCGATAGACATTGCGTACATATATTATCAAATAGTGCAATTACGTGGAGATACTACATTCAGAAGAACGAAACAGTCAACCCATTCTTCGTTTTACGCAGAATTAATTAACATGAATTAATTTGGATTAGGTTAATCCGAAAAGTTCATTTATTATTGAGTTATATTATTATTTATGTGATTAGAATGAGTTGTGGTTAGGTCGGGGTGGGGGCGGAGTCCAAGAGTAGTCTTTAAAAATTTCAAGTTTACCTTATACAGTACAGACTTGATTTTTGTCCCAGGTTCGACGACTCGATTTTTGTCCAAGCCTACTCACTCCACTGCCTGTCAACGCTGTCCCGCGCCGCAGGCGGTGACTATTGTTCTCGGCCCGGGCATATCGGTGTGAACACCACTACGTTTACTCAATGAATCGAATGTTCTAATTTCTTAATCTTCATTATTTTTTCGTGGGACCTTTCGAAAACTTATTTCTGGAATTTTTTCGAGTAAACAAGACCAAACGCGATATAATTTCAATTGTATTTGGTGGTTTAATCGACTGTAAAAGTTTCGAAAGAAAGAGACACAAACAGTCGCCGACGCCGGCAATTCAAAGGCCCACGTATTCTCACAATGTTTATTGCCAATTAAAAATGATTTATTTTTCATTACTTCTTGGTTTCATTGACTTTGTGGTGTAACTGTAGGATATGGAAGAGGATATTGAGTGAGGAGGAAAGAAAAACTGTATTGTATGCTCTATTCTTTAAAATACCAATGCGACTAACACATTTATTAATAACTTATTAAATGAAAATTTTTCTGATTAGATATTCGTGTATGTAATCGTTTAAATATTTCTTATTCTTTATTTCTTTGAGAACATATTTCTTAGCAAGTTTTTTGAACATTTTCTTGCAACAAAATTTAACTTGATTAACCAAATATAACACTTCAAAGTGAAAAATCAATCAACCCAATGTTAAAAATGTAGGGGGCAGAAGCCCCAGGAAATTTTTCATAAAAAACCATCCTTTCTCAAACCTAGGTGTAAACCTGCTTAAAAAAAAAAAAAAATTCTTTGAGAACATATTTTCGAGATGTTTAGTTGTTTATTTAAACATATGCTAGAGCGTATGTTGAATGTATGATATATTATAAATTATGCTTCTCACATGTAGAGTAAATATGGTCCAAATTATATTGTGTTTGGTCTTGTTTTAATCAGAATATTTCCAGAAACAAGCAAATAAAAGTCTCATAAAAAAATAATGAAAAATAAAACATTTTGAATTGGCATTACATTGTGAAAACAAGTGGGCCTTTAAACTGCGTTGCTCTATTGTAGTCTCGCTCAGCGCGATCGGAGCGGTAGACCCAGCTGTAAATCAGAAAAACAAGTCTACATCGCGATTTTTGTCCGCTCCACGAACAGCCCTGGGACAAGAATCAAGGAATTACTGTATATGTATTACTTTAAACTAAACAGGATTCGTTTATAGATGATAGTGTGAATTTTTATGGCGCTGTGGGGTGAACTAGGCTGGTGATGATCCCTTTTTACAACTAACTGAAGATATTCTATATACAATAGACAGTCGGTAAATCGGTAAGGTAGAGCGCGACATTGAAATGATAAAAAAATCTTTTTCGATGCGCAAAAAATCCTTCTGGCAATCGTCATTTTAGTAAAAAAAAGAACCTATTTTCAAAATTTCATCGAATTCTGAGGTGTACCATAAACGGAAGTTTGGCCAAATTTTTTGTCATCATTATTTGTATATATAAATAACACACGTTGGTTAGGTACAAACTGTTAGGCACCATAAAATGACAATAAGGCTTTTGCTTTCGTGCTCTCGCTCTCCCTCCCTTTTTTCTCGTATTTAGACTACGAATCGCACGAGAGTCTGCGTGCTAGCCACTTCCGTTCCTCATTTCCGTTTCATAGCCAGGTCGTTTTTACCGCGCCAAAGGAAGTTTCACCTGAAAAAGTTGTGTGAAAAGAATATTTTTGACCAAGAGAACAAAAATTAATCTGTAAATGAATGCGTCAACCCGTTGCACATCGCAGTTCGTTTCGCGTCGCTCCGGCACGCGGCGCCATGGAATTCTAAAGGATATCCGTCGCGACCGAAGTCGCGCGAATCTTTGAAGACAGATTTCTCGCGCGCTCCGCGGGCCGGACGATTATTCGACAATCAAGTAATTAGTCGGCAAGAGCAGCAACGAGCCGGGTGCGAAAATTCCGCGCGGCTTTGAAACGGAAGCTGCACAATTCGGTTGTTGGAAGCGGTCGCGTCAAAGTACCGTCGCGTTTCTCTCAGCTCTGAGAAAAAGACGTAGATGTTTTGCTGAGATAAACAATTTCAGAGATACTCGACGGGATCGAATCCATTAAATTATAAAAATTGATAAAAAATGATAAGAGAATTTCAAGAGAAGAACCTTACTTTTGCATAAAGATTCTGCAGTCGAATAACTACAGATAACACTTAATCAGTTTTACAAATGAATCGTTTTCCTCGCCGTAAAATAAGATAGCAGCTATAAAAACGAGCCATAAAAACTTTAATGCAGCCGATAAGTTGAAAAACGCTGATGTAGAATATGAGGTGAAGGAGAGACGTCGCTGGAAGGTGGATACGTCGCAGCAATATCGTTTTTCTATTGTTTTTAGCTAGGCAACCGTTAATGAGACACGGACGCAACAGCGCGAGGCTCTTAACAACGAAAAGCGAGAACGTAGAAGTTGGAACGAATTAATTAGCGATAATGTGTAATTACAGCGTAATTATATTTATTAGTTTACTACAGGATGTCCGACCTAATTGAGCACCTTGGATGTCTCGTTTGGTTTTGATATTGTAGAAACAATGGGGGAGTAACACGTTATATTGTTTTCAAGGGCAACACATTTTTCTCACGGTCATAATTATTGACATTTCAAGGTCATCGATGGTAGTACACATTTTTCTCGTGAATTCTCTTCATTTGAAACAGCTTCAAGCTAAAGATAACAAACATTGCTAAAAAATATATTTTTTTAATATACTACGGTGTTCAAAATTAATAAACGGTTTATCCATTTAGATTGCAATAAAAAAATTAATTATTTGTTCCTTTAACTAGGATTTATTTCAATGAATTATTAAGTATAATTAAGTACATCTCGAATTTTAATCCTCAGTAGGGTTTATACAAAAACCGACTTTTTAAACAAAATATATTTTTTTAATATACTACGGTGTTCAAAATTAATAAACGGTTTAACCATTTAGATTGTAATAAAAAAATAAATTATTTGTTCCTGTAACTAGGATTTATTCTAATGAATTATTAAGTATAATTAAGTACATCTCGAATTTTAATCCTCAGTAGGGTTTATATAAAAACCGACTTTTTAAACAAACGGTTTTCGAATTTTATCTTTTTCATGAAACCGGTTTAAACTGGATTTAAGTAAGAAATATTTACAACTTACAACAGAAGTTTTTAATTCTTTTATTTACAATAATTAAAAAATACAAAAAAGAAAACATAAGGTACCTATATACATATACGTACATACATAAAATGATTAAAATAAAAAATGAACAAAATTATACCCTTAAAAAATTACAGAAATTAACTAAATAAGAAATTATTATTTTACTTCTTTCTTTGTATAATAAAATGTAACTTCAAAAAGCAAAGAACGTTAATGGATTTATTGCTTAGTCGTGTCCTTATATTGGACACAAAATTACCAGAAATAGAAGGAACTCACTTTAAAGCATTAAATAATGAATCTAAATATTTTATTTTTCTATTTGTTGTCTCTAAAACCAAAAACTCCTTCTTTAATATTTTGAGGACTAGAGGAAGTCACTTCTTCAGGTTCTTGCAGATATTTATTTATTGCTACATCTATATCATTTTTCATTATAGATACTTATGTCTTGATTTTCTTCTTCGTCACTTTTTTTTTAACATTGCAGTCACGTTTTGTAGAATAATCTTTATTATAATCTTGATAATATCTGTCTGGATAACTTAATAATGTCAGTTTGTTGTAGCTAATGGAAGAAAGTTACTACAAGATATATAAGTGTTATGTGTAAATTTAAAATCGGGTTTGTTACAGAAGAAATTGGTTTCCGAATTGCACAATTTTTTGTTAAAAACCGACAAACCCTAGTCCTCAGTAATGTGTACGCAGTAATTGGTACATGGCTATTTTTCGTCCGCAGTAATCGGTACAGAATGTTAGCGATTATATTTTTTACGATTTTCTTATGTGGCGTTAGGTTTCGGGGGTCACCAATTATTTCTTGTATTTGGAACACATAATTCTTACGAAATAAATCTACGACAAATTAGGAATAATATTAAAACAAAGTACCACGGTTACCATGACCCAGTGAGTAGGATAAATACAGCACAATGACCAGAATTACCAGCAACCGTAATGGAATCACCATTCAAAAAAATTCGTCCGCGAATAAAAAGTGACACAGATTTCGGATCAGTGGAAACCTCAAATACCCTGCGACCCAGAACGAAGATTTGGGGTCGCGACCTCCGCGGGATTAACTCGTCGGCGAGTGTGCATGGCAGGGGAGCGAGAGGAGAGCAGGAGAAAATCGAAATTACATTTTTGGCACCGTTTGCGCCCTGCTCTTTCAAATAACACTGTACCCGCGCGTACGGTGTTTATCGGGATCACGGAATTGCAACGAACAAAATGTCGGTTGTAATCGAATCGCTGTTCAAGTAGGCGCATGCATATTTACGCGTCGATATCAACACCCTGCCCGAGAGAAGGCTTCATTGGAATGCAGAGGAGGAACGGAGAAAGTGAATGCTCACGAACACGAACATACTGACCGGAGCACGATGGTGTGCGAGGGAGAAGGCACAAAGGCGTAAGGCGGCAAAGGGTGCAAGAGAAAAAGGGGATCAAAATGCGGACGTTCCTGGCGTGTTTGTTAATTCCATGGTGGCGCGAATTTACAGCTATGGACAAAATTATTAGATACCTTGAAAATTATTGGTCTAGGTACTTAATAATATGGCTATATGATATTGAAAGAAAATGGGGCGAAACTTCCGTTTATGGTACACCTCAGAATTCGATGAAATTTTGAAAATAGGTTCTTTTTTTTACTAAAATGACGATTGCCAGAAGGATTTTTGGCGCATCGAAAAAGATTTTTTTTATCATTTCAATGTCGCGCTCTACCTTACCGATTTACCGACTTTCTATTTTATATAGAATATCTTCAATTAGTTGTAAAAAGGGATCATCACCAGCCATAAATATTCACACATATCATCTACAAACGAATCCTGTTTAGTTTAAAGTAATACATATATAAGGTAAACTTGAAATTTTTAAAGACTACTCCTGGATTATCGTGTGCGTGGTCTTCGCCCCCACCTCGACCTAACCACAACTCATTCTAATCACATAAATAATAATATAACTAAATAATAAATAAACTTTTCGGTTTAACCTAATGCAAATTAATTCTCATCGCATAATCTTCCCATTGCAGATATTGATTCACTTGGTTTAACAATTGCAATTTTCTATGCATTTTACATTAATTTCCAGGATATATATGACGCGTGCGCACGGCACGAACATAAAGTTCAAAGTCTTAAGTCAATAGTCGCTAAGGTAGAGCGCAACATTGAAATGATAACAATTTTTTTTCGACGCGCTGAAAATCCTTCTGGCAATCGTCATTTTAGTCAAAAAAGAACCTATTTTCAAAATTTCATCGAATTCTGAGGTGTACCATAAACGGAAGTTTCGCCAAACATTTTATAAAAAAGAATTAAACCGAAACGCACTAAAAAAATTCACTATAAAGTATGAAATAATTTCCGTTCGATCTCTATGAATATACGCCAACTGTTAATACAATTGATTAAAATAAAATGTTAAATACAATACAATCTTTTCAGAGGCGGCGCAAAATTAAAACTTGTCGACACTGGAAATTACGAAAATCCTTCAATTCTTTCACATGCGTTCACATGTTAATATATCTTCTCTTCCAACCTACCAATTTCCAATTCCACCATATTCCAATGAAATCATAATCAGCAAATCCGTGATTTGGAAAATTGTCATTGTTGCACCGCCTCCGAAAAGATTGCATTGTATTTAACATTTTATTTTAATCACGCTACATATTTTTCACATCATTTGAAAACGTGTGACAAGATAAGATCTTTCAAGGTCCGTTCAAGGTCATTCAAGGTCAAAACATCTTTCACAAGTGTACTTGATAAGGCTACATCAAATGTTCATTAAATATGACCTCCTTGTGCATTAATGCATATTTCGACTCCATTTGTTGAATTCTTTGTAGCTTCTTCTAATGTTTAATGTAATGTTTTTTGCATGCACAATTCTTTTAAGGCATGAGAAAATGTCTGCCATTAATTGCAACACGGTTTTATTGGTCCAATTTTGCTGCTCGCTGTACGTTTCGTCCGGCTCGCGACAAAAAATCGAGCTGCGGTGAGTTAAATCACTGGAATCAGACGATCTTGATGGCAACCCCTAACCACCCCGTACGCTCCATCATCGTTTCATGATGCATCTGTTGGCAGCGGTGGTCCCCCGGGACCCGGAGTCTTAGCAAATATGCGACGGTCTACGAGGATCGTAAACTTCTCCACCCTCTATCCGGACATCTAACCAGCCTCGGTCGAAAGACCAAGAGGGATGGCCACCCTGTTTCGTTTCGCTGAGCAACGGGCGGAGTCGTGGACCGAAATAAAATAGCGGGGATACCGGAAACGATGAACTTGACGAAAAAAGAAGAAGAAAAAAAGAAAAGGGGGTTGATACGCACGCGGCGGGACCCACAGTCTTCCTCTACCGGTCTCCCGCAGGACCATGGTCCTCCTCGGTGAAATACGACGCCATCCAAGAGCTCGGTTGCTTCCGGGATAATAATTATTCCCGCAGAGAGAAAGAGAGAGAGTGGGATAGAGCACCGCGCGTCGCGGTCCTTTATGAAGGACGGGAATCTGTGTCGTCTTGCGGGGAACTCCATTTTAGAACGGGCCGCGTCACGCCGCCGGCTCCAAGTTTACCATTGCCATTCACTTTATCAAGTTTGTACATAGTTTCTAATGATGAACGCCGCTCGCGAGTAGCCTTGTGGGCCGCTCATACAGTCGAGCTCTTTGCCGGGCGAATTGTCTCGTGACAATTTCAGTTTGCTTATTTTGTTTCGGGGGAATAATATTGGCGCAGAGATTACGTTTGATAGCAGCTGGGAATTGTGAATGGGGATAATTTACCGCGCTATAATTTGTTAGGTGGTCTCTCTACGAGCGGGTCTCAATTGCGCAGGACCACCCGCTATGGAAATTTGCGGAGAACCGAGCCTGTTATTGTCGTCTTCCGCTCCCGAGGAAATCGTGTTGTTTGCTGTTGTTCCTTAGTGGCTTTGTCTGTCGTGGTTGTTGACGAATGATAGAACTATTTGGCCATTTTGGTTGAGGTAAATGTACAAATAATCACGCATGTACCATCGAGTAGCCTCTCAACTTAGCACCAAGTAGACCAACTGGTCCAGTTTAGGGACTCGTAAACGGGCTTGTGATACATGAAGACGTTGGTGAAGGAACCTTCCAGGAACCTGGCAACCAAGCTGTGTCATCTGGATCGCTCGTGGGCATCACCACAGACAATCGGTATACAGTAAAGACTCACATACTGTCCGGGGTTGAGATCCTAAACGTTGTCTAGGCCTACTCACTCCACAGGGAGGACAAATAGCAAAGAACAGGAGTGACGTTGAGTCGACCCTACTTCCGTCTGAATACGGATAGCAGGTTGCGGAGGATAAAAGGTCCGTAAGGGCCCTGGACGGTGGGGTCTTAGTGGGTATGGCGGATGCGTTAGGCAATATAATCCCCCCAATTTCCACTAGAGGGAGGAGCCGAGTCCCACACTACTCTGTCCAACTAAAAAAGGTGGGAGGGAGGCCAGTGACGTTCGCTTCGAGATCTAAACCCCCTCCCTAGTTAGTTCAGGGAGTGGGCCGGGGAACCTTGTGCATTTCCCGTCTCTACTCCTAGGGAGGGCGTGGAGTCCTTAATAAGTGATTACCACCGCGTTAAAAAAGGACTCCATTTGCCCTAGATGCTAGGAGCAAGATTAAACCCCTCTCCAGGTCATACTGCGCTATAGAAGCACAGAGAATCTCATGGAAATAATTTGAGGGGCCTCTGACAACACCGCACTCCTTCTAGAAGCCAGCACGTTAGGTGGCTCTTGGAATTTGCCAAAGAAACCAACTTACACGAGCACCTTTCCTGAACTGGCCTGCTCTACCATTCCTGGGCCCGGGCACGATGGTCCCCATGGACTGGAGGTTCACGGTCAATCAATCAGTCCAATTCAAATTGATGACCTTGTACTGATCATTGACATTTTTTCTATTTCGATTAAATTAAAAAATTGATGGAGTTTGTCATCGAGAACATTAAATAAATTGGAAGTGGCCACCCAGGATTGACGTAGGTGTTAAAAGATCAAGCTACGAAACTGACCTAACATTTCAACGCTGGAATAAAAGCTTTGAATAAAAAATTGGACGTGGTTCGTAACAAAATAACTCTGTCACTAATTGATTCAGACATTTCGACGAATTGCGAGCTCTCTCCAAGCCTGAAAAAGAGTGACTATTGTACTACTGTGGCAGAGTCGTGTCAGGGGGCAGTTTATCAGATTTTATTCGACGATTACACGCTTTCATGCACGTCCCCGGAAGGCAACGCGTGGACAACGCCGTCACCCTCGAGTCAAATCGTTCCGCTCAAACAAGTTGATAGTTCGGCTCCCGGAACGAGATTGTAAGACTTCTTCGCAAACGAATCTCTTCGCCGGGCAAATAGACACAAGCAGCTTAAGCTCACCGAACAGATTGCTCGTGCCCGAGTCCATGAGCATCGTTTTTATTCGTTTCTATCCGGAACTTTCGTTTCGCCGGCTTATCGTTGCAGTTTCACAATGCACCTCTCTTAAATTCAACGGAAACCTTATTTTCCTTCAATTGCACCCATCTGTCTACGTTCTCGAATATTTCTTGCAACGTTTAGTTTTGAGTTTTCTTACGAACCTTTTCCCATCGAATTCGTTTCGTTTTTCTGATTGAAACGACACCAAACATCGCATACAAAGAATGTAACACCTCTACTGTAACTGTTACTTGACAGACCCAATGATGCGACAGTTATGGAATTATTGCTGTATAAAAGATGCAACGAGATTTTCATCGCAGGAACATGATCAATGGCGGTGTAAGGTAACTAACAAGTCCCATAATATGCACATAAATCAAATTTTCTCATCGCATTGATTTTTGTCCCAGTTTTTCGAAAAACCTGTGACGTGTCTTGCCACGCGGAATTTCGCAGAAAGTGTCCGAATATCGATTCACACATGCAAAGAATCGCTGCCGAATTTCGTTTCCTTTGCATCGGTGTCTCTCCCAGAAATGCGAATGAGGGGGTGCTGAGGGGGGACAGAGGCGGGGAGATGCCGCACGAGGATTCAAACGATGAGACAAGTATCGCGCTGCAAAGCTTCGCCGGCTGCAGACGTGCGCGACTCATTTTCGGAAGTGGTTCATTTTTTATTATTCCCTTTCCCTCTGAGTCGTGAAACGACGTTCACGACCGTATCGTCTCCCCGCGGATTTCTCTTTCCTTTTCTTTCTCTCTTTCATTCGTACGTTTGGTTGTTTACTCTCTCTCTCTCCCTCTCTCTCGTTCGTTCTCTATCACTCTAAAATGCTGCAAAAATGGTGCAAAATGCTTAGATACCGAGAAGAACGGTTTCCAAAATTTTATGTTGACGTGATCCCATTGGATCGTAGAGTAACTCTGTACCGACTACTACGGTAACATGCTTCGATTTTATTTCATTTTAATATTATTCGTAATTTATCATAAAATAATAAGGTATACAGGGTGTCCGAAACCACCCCTCCATGGGTGTTACTTCCCAGGTAAAGCATGCCCCAACAAAAACATCCTGTAAACAGGAGAATGCGAATAAACATCTTATGGTTCGTCCTCGGTGTCATGCAAGGTTCTGCCGCAAATTGTGTACTTTCGTGGGCCCCGTGTGCAAAAACTATAAGGATTACAGAATATCTAGAACTAAGACCAGAGAGCCCGTTTCGTCCACTATTGCAAATAGTTTTTCGCGAGCTGGTCATGCAGTGACGTCACAGCGCTGCGCGTGGGAGTCTAAAGGACTTGTGTGCAGTGTTCGAATCCGGTGCACCGATTTGCACGCGATGGCCACCAGATGGCACGAAAACAGTGTCCAGAGATACCGAATGAAGGAACCTGGAGGAACTTTCCCCTCCGGCTGGGCCCCCCACTTTTACTTCTACTAGTTCTACTGCGCACGGGCCACGCACGACGTACCCAGGGGGTGTCGACTCCCATAGCGACGAATATAATTCTAATTCATACCCTTAGGGTATGGTGGCAGCACAGTAGTGCCTCGGTGGTGGGGGATTACTATCTCTGCCTTGCGCGTCATTCAGCTATTTGACGCCATCAGACGCCATTTATAACTGTTGCTGAGTTAGACTGTTGCTGAGTTAGACTGTTGCTGAGTTAGACTGTTGCTGAGTTAGAATGTTGCTGAGTTAGACTGTTGCTGAGTTAGACTGTTGCTGAGTTTTCATATTTGCTGCTTATTTATTGATGTAATTCAATGTAATTGTTCAATGTAATTATAATATGCTACATTACCAATTCATTTTACCTGAAAATATATTCATAACCATCAATAGCTAGCGAAGAATACGATTACACGTATATGCAAGGTTGATCATGTGTGAGTTAGGTGTGCGTGTGATCACACACTGCTTGTATCCCTACTCTTTGGTCTCTACTGTGCTGCCACCATACCCAAGGGGACTGAACTACAACTAAATTAGTGTCCACTTTTTTATATGGGAGTCGACATCCCCTGGTACCTCTGCTCTGCCCTAGTGAGTCACGTTTAGAGCATAGATTTAGAGGTACGTTCGTGTGTGGCGCATGTGCAGTAGAACTAGTAGAAGTAAGAGTGGGGGTGCCCAGCTGGAGGGGAAAGTTTCTCCAGGTTCCTGAATTTGGCATCTCTGACAGTGCCGTGTCTAGAAGAAGGTAGCAGAGCGGCCAGAGCCCTGAGGCAACTATATTGCCGGGATTGTACTGGTATTATTGGCGGGACGAGCATTTCATCTAGAAACTTAATTTCTAACGTTTTAAGGGTAGATTAACCCTTTACATTTCCATATGTATATACTAATAATTTTTTAAAATTCTGCGGGGTACTCAAGGTACCCCATTTTTCTGTTACTGAGGCTGAAGACGCCGCCATCTGGTGGCCGTCGCGTGCGAATCGGTGCGCTATATCCGAACACTGCTTTTGTGGGCGCGACGCGCGCTCAGTTTAGTTGTATCTTCGGAAAGAGTTTGTCAATTTTAGTGATCGAGGTGTCTACAGAGAGCTGGGAACGTGATTTAGACGCTACTAACACAGAAAATATAAAATTAATCTCGGAAAGCAGAAAATATTGAGATATTGTGAAAATGCTGCGTCCTCAGATGAGAAAAGAAGGCTGTAAAATTTGGAGCTCCGAACTATAGGGTTGAAGTACGAATGATGTGTGTGTATTGTACGAATGAACGTGTGTGTATTAACAGACAACCCTATATATAGTTAAATTTATAAAATAGAGAATCGGAACAGAAGAATTCTAAAATTGTAATTGCCAACGAATTGTAAAAAGAAGATCAGATCGAAACGAACGCGCCCGTGACAAACACGTCTGTCAATGATTATAATAAATACGGCTTTTCCTTACAGAACAAAATGAATGACAAACGAAGCAAAAGAATAACGAGAGTAACGTATGTACTTTCGCATTCAAGAAATAAATACTCGATCGGAGTATCAAGAATATTCCCTGTATTTTTTTCAACTTGAGGAACTTATTTTCCTTTAATTGCAGATTTTCTTCGCCGGAGATTCTATATTTTTGTTTCAACTCTTGAAAATTTTCGAGTTCCAGTCTCGCAGGAGTCAAGGTTTTATAATCAGATTACGAGAAATTACGGGACCAACGGTCGCGCAATGTCTGGCAAGAAATGAGCACTACTCATTCTCGAAAGTGCCACGTTGCTCGTGCTTCTTTTCTCATCCTGTCTGGTACACGTAATTTAAAATGTATTTCTGTAATTCAACGCGAACGCTGCGTAATTTTTCCAGAAAATCGTGAATGATAAGAACGCATCAACTTTGCACGTAATTGTAACATTAATAATTTAATTATTAAACTGTTAATAGCTAAAATTCTTTATTGAGCACGTTGGTATTTAATTATTTTATGATTGAAATGTTTTGACAATAATTATCTAGTTTTTACATGTAATGGCTAAATTGTGACTCCATTTCTACAAATTTCAAATTGTTATACAAATTCGGTTTAAAATGAAATTATGATAAGCTATAAATTATTATCTCAATTAGATATTTACAATAATTCTTATACACTTTCTATACTTAAAAACAATGGAATGAATAGTAACAAAACGTATTAAATAATATAAATAACATACAACTACGTCTCCATTTTTAAAAGCAACAAACCAGATCAATATTTTTGCAATAAAACGCTTTCCTCCTCTTTAGTTAAAATTATTGTTAAAACGTGTAAGCATACTGTCTGCGAAGTTTACGCATTGCTGTAGCCCGCCGTGTAACAGAAATCGCCAATTACCAAAATTTTAATTATTCGACGGACCAATTATGAAAACACAGTATGATGCACGCATTCGTCATGATCCAGTGGTCCGAATTTAGTGCTCCGAAATGTAAACGTTTCATTCATGTAACAAATATACTGCTACACTTTATGCAGAATTCGCGATTCGTATTTTCACAAGCGAATCCGTAAAAACTGAAAATAAATAATCTCAATTCTTCCGTGGATGGTACCAGCAAGTAAAAATAACAATTTATCAAAATCATTTTATATCACAAATTCACGAACTTTCACAATCTAAAATATGGAAAGAATACATGTGCTTTTAAAGTTATTTTTGTATTTTATTATTGTTATTGTTATATAAGTCTAATTTGT
The DNA here is from genome assembly GCA_963971365.1 of Lasioglossum villosulum. Taxonomy (NCBI): domain Eukaryota; kingdom Metazoa; phylum Arthropoda; class Insecta; order Hymenoptera; family Halictidae; genus Lasioglossum; species Lasioglossum villosulum. The sequence goes on along the minus strand of OZ020502.1, from coordinate 7,213,912 downwards.
CTATTAGAAAATTCATTATATTAAAGTGGAGATATATAATATTAAACTATTAATGGAATCATGGCGCTCAATTTCCGGTTCCCTACAGTAAGCAACCCGATTCCCATTTTTCGGTTCCCCTTCAGAAGGCAACCCGCTCGATGTTCTAGCGTGACAAAAACTATAGAACTATTTTATATAATAGAAAAGATTATACAGTATTTTATCGATATAAGTCCCTAGCACGGGTCTGTCGAGGGACATTTATGCGCCAGAGACACTAATCTTTGAGTTTTGCCGAACGTAGAGAAGCTAATCCAAATTTCCAACTTCCTTATTTTTCATTATTTTTTTATGAGACTCCGATTATCGTATTTATGGCATTTTTCTAAGAAAAATGATACTACATAAGATATAATTCCGATGATATTTACTTGTGTAATAGACAGTCAAAGTTTCGGGTGCAAGGGAGCACAGCGATTCGCACGCGACGGCCACCAGATGGGGTAAAAACAGTGCCGTGTCTAGAATAAGGTAGCAGAACGGCCGGAACCCTGAGAGCGTTATATTGGCGGGTGTGTACCGGTGTTATCGGCGGGACGTGTGTTCTGTCTTGAAACATAATTGCTAACGTTTTAAGGGTAGGTTAACCCTTTACATTTTCATATGTATATACTAATAAGTTTTTAAAATTCTGCGGGGTACTGAAGGTACCCCATTTTCCTGTTATTGAGGCTGAAGATGCCGCCATCTGGTGGGCATCGTGTGCGAATCGATGCGCCATATCCCTTAGACCATATACAGGGTGTCCCAAAACTACCCTAGGAGCCGAAAATGGGAGGTTCCTTGGCTCATTTGAAGCGACATTTTCCTTTACAAAAATGGTGTCCGTGACTTTGTTTAGGAGTTATTAACGAAAAACACGGACCAATCAGACCGCAGCTATAGCGAACGGTGTCCGACTCTGCGACAGGTCCCGCGAGGCGTGGTGTTGCCATTGGTCGACTCAGAATCAATCCGCTGTAGCCACGCTCTGATTGATCCGTGTTTTTCGTTAATAACTCCTAAACAAAGTCACGGACACCATTTTTGTAAAGGAAAATTTCGCTTCAAATGACCCAAGGAACCTCCCATTTTCGGCTCCTAGGGTAGTTTTGGGACACCCTGTATACTCATAGACACGGCATAGGTATAGTATGTGTATGGGAAAACTGAGAGTTGGCCGTGGCAAAGATCGTGGTAAAAGCTGAGTCATAAGATACTTCTACAGTTCTGTAGTTCATAAGCCAAGCGTAGGCGCTGTCGATGAGCATAGCTTCTACATTTCTCGAAACGGTGACTCACACATTACCGTCATCTTTGCCATAAGCCAAATTATCTGTGCCGTGTCTATAAGTATATATGGTCTCACCCATATCCGAACACTGTGCCGGCGAGCCTTTGAAATGAGCTGGTGACTACGACTCTCTGCGTCTCTTTCTTTCTCATACACTATCCTACGCGCCCGAAACTTTAACGGTCTATTACTCAAGTAAATATCATCGGAATTATATCATATGTGGTATCATTTTTCTTAGAAAAATGCCACAAATATGGTAATCGAGGTCTCATAAAAAAGTAATTAAAAATAAGGAAGTTGGAAATTCCGATTAGGCGGCCTTACCGAGACGCCTGAGCCACTTGATGTCATACTTCTCGGCGACCGAGGCGCCTCGAGTTTCTCGGCCCCTCAAGGGGTATACCCCGCAGTAGTGGGGATAGATCTGGAACATTTGTAGGTCAGACTTTTGGGACATTTACGGGATAAAATACTGTATCATATTATTTTATATCGTATCGTATCGTATCCTTCGGGAGGCAACCTGGTAGGCGTGTTAGCGTTACAGAAATTGCAGAACTATTTTATATAACAGAAAGATAATACGATCGATAGAAGATACTTTTTTACTATACTCGATTTTTCACTTAAAAAATTGCAATATTAAATGTGTATCGTATTTTCCGATCTGATCGCCTTCTACTTTTGTCCGTCACTGTCAGTTTTCATCCTCTAGACAGGTCATTCTATCTTGACTAGGCGACCCACCCTACAGCGACGTTCATTCTCGGAGAACGTATCCGTCGATTTCCTAGTCCTTTCATTGAACGGCAAGCGGAAGGAACGAACTCTTTTCTTCTGTTCCATCTTTCCGTGTTTGAGTACCGAGCGACTTTTTGCCCTTTTTATTTGGCGACTCCTTGCTTCACCTTCCCCTTTTTTTGCCTCGGTCAGATTACTCGCGGCACGGGGGTTGGGGGGAGGGAAGGGTTCGTCGCGGTCCGAGGACCGGGGACCGTATACACGTGGATGTAAATAATAAAAAATGAACCACTTCCGAAAATGAGTCGTGCGCAACCCCAGCCGGTGGCTCTTTGTTGCACGACACTTGTCTCCTCGTTTGAGTCCTTTGCCATTATGCGTCTCCCCGGCCCCGGTACTTTTCACTCCGCCGCTCTTTTTTGTCTGTTTCACTTCTTTTCCCTTTTTTTTCCTCCTCTTCTTCTTCGTTTTTTTACTCGCAGCACTCGGTATCGTTGCCACTGGGTTTTTGATCCGATTCCCGTGTACGTCTAGCAACGATGACAAAGAACAACGTTTCGCAGAACTATTCCACGGAGCATCGACGTTTATGATTAGTATTAGCTTTGAATATTTTAGCAGAGGGAAGTTTCTTCGCTCGCAGTCGTGCCGCTGCAGAACTTCGCTTGCCTGAACGGGTCCGAAGACAAATTCGAAGTTCTTCGAGAACTGAACTGATGGGGAATGAATTATTTTTGTTTTAGGTATTTTTGCATTTATAGAGCACATATTTTGTGCCCCACTCTAACTTCCCTTTCTACGTCGCCAGTCCCCCACTCATCCGCCGTGGCACTCAGTGGTCTGGATCGAAGAATTAATATTTGTCCGAAAAGTCGACCTTCCGAAACAAACTAATCAATTTGTACTGCAAAATATATCTATACATAAAATATATAAAATAATCTACATTAATAAAGAATTAAGTTCCGCAAGTAAAAGAAAACTGATTTTTCGCTAATGCTTACTGGTAAAATATAGTGAAACAACACCGAAAAAAGACGAATAGATCGTCAAGACGATATTCGAGAGGTATTTTTGAAGCTGTTCTTCCGTTTATAGCAAAAATCAGAATTCGATGAAATTTTGAAAATAGGTTCCATTTTACTAAAATGACGATTGCCAGAAGGATTTCTCCCGTTTCGAAAAAAATTTTTTATCATTCCAATGTTGCGCTCTAGCTTACCGACTACTGACTCACCAATTTTCTTTATGTTCGTGCTATGCGCATGCGTCAATTAGAATGAGTTGTGGTTAGGTCGGGGCGGAGAGCTGACCACGCACACGACAATCCAGGAGTAGTTTTTAAAAATTTAAGGTTACCTTATACATGTATTACTTTAAACTAAAGAAGATCCGTTTATAGATGATATGTATTTGAATTTTTATGGCGCTGTGAGGTGAATTAGGCTGGCGATGATCCCTTTTTACAACTAATTGAAGATATTCTATATAAAATAGAAAGTCGGTAAGTCGGTAAGGTAGAGCGCGACATTGAAATTATAGAGGATTTTAAACTAAAGAGGATTCGTTTATAGATGATTGAACTTATTTTCAAAATTTCATCGAATTCTGATTAGTACCATAAACGGAAGTTTCGCCCCAAGTTCTCTCACCCATTCTAGTGTCGAGTCAAAATCTTTAATTTTTGTACAATATAAAACAAATTTAAATGACTCATTGTTAACCTATACGACTTATACAACTCTAAAAGCATTTGACAAACTCTCACATCACACAGACGCATGCGCACAGCAGAAACATAAATTACAAAGTCGGTAAGTCAGTAGTCGGTAAGGTAGAGCGCGACATTGAAATGATAAAAAATTTTTTTTCGAAACGGAAGAAATCCTTCTGGCAATCGTCATTTTAGTCAAAAAAGAACCTATTTTCAAAATTTCATCTAATTCTGATTTTTGCTATAAACGGAAATTTCGCCTATTTTTGACAACAAAATTTGTTTTTCATTTAATGACATTGAAAAATTTTATGGCAAAAGGTAACGAATTTGACTTACGCTCGGACCGGACGGATAAAAGGACGATAAAGTGGAAGAACGGAGTTCATTTCGCGCGTCGTCGAATGAAAGGACTCGGGAAGTCGTCGAACGTAAGGTGCGACCGGGAGCGAAGCTAAAAAACAACGATTCTGTCGCGTTTAAGAAAAGATGGGGACGCTTCCACGGTGTTCCCCAGGTTTTAAACGTTGACGATTCTCCGGCGGCCGGGGCGACGCGACGGGAAGCACTCTCCGCGAGAAAACCGTTCCTCGAAAGCTAGAAACTTGGAGAAGTTCCGCGTTTCATAGGACCTCCCGAACGACTTTTCATTCGACCTTCGATCGGCAGTCATCTAACGGCTAAAGTGACCAATTCTGAGAAGTTTCACCGAGATAATTACTCAGGGATCGCAACTGGGACAGTGAACCCGAAGTGCTCGCCACTGCAATCTTATTGGTATACTTTTTTATTACCGTCCGAGGCTGTAATTAAAATTTAGTTGGACCAAGGTCGTTGGCCCGTGACACGCAGTCACAGCGATGAGATATTAATTAAACCGTTGCATATGAAATGTCTGGTCATAGCAGTTAACCCACTGAGGCTCAACGTTCCGCAACATTTCTCCAGCAATTTTTTGCCGGCAATTTATCTAGTTTATTAGTTTTTATTAACTTAATTATTCTTCGTGTTGTCGATGTATTCCGTTGAACAATTTATTTGATACTTCGTTCATTAGTATTTCATGGTGCACTTATAATTATACACAATTTTTGGGACACTCTGCATAACGATTCTGTAGACTACAACAGTATTTCTTGATCAGAACATTGATAACATTTGCATTCTAAAATCGGACAATTAATTGATAATTTAATTAGATTGTATTTCTCGTTGCCCCTATAATTATACACAATTTTTGGGACACTCTGTATAACGATTCTGTAGACTACAACAGTTTTTCTTGATCAGAACAGTTGATAACATTTGCATTCTAAAATCGGTAATTTAAATTAATTATTCAAGGATTCAAAGATTTAATTGATATTTTATTCATTAGTATTTCTTGTTGCACCTGTAATTATACAAAATTTTTAGGACACTCTGTATAACGATTCTGTAGATTACAACAGTATTTTTTGATCAGAACAGTTGATAACATTTGCATTCTAAAATCGGTAATTTAAATTAATTATTCAAGGACTCAAAGACTTAATTGATATTTTATTCATTAGTATTTCTTGTTGCACCTGTAATTATACAAAATTTTTGGGACACTCTGTATAACGATTCTGTAGATTACAACAGTATTTTTTGATCAGAACAGTTGATAACATTTGCATTCTAAAATCGGTAATTTAAATTAATTATTCAAGGATTCAAAGATTTAATTTATATTTTATTCATTAGTTTTCTTTTGTTGCACCTGTAATTATACAATATTTTTGTGGCACTCTGTTTAACAATCCTGTAGATTACAACAGTATTTCTTGATCAGAACATTCATAAAATTTGCATTCTAAAATCGGACAATTAATTGATAATTTAATTAGTTTGTATTTCTCGTTGCCCCTATAATTATACACAATTTTTGGGACACTCTGTATAACGATTCTGTAGATTACAACAGTATTTCTTGATCAGAACATTGATAACATTTGCATTCTAAAATCGGACAATTAATTGATAATTTAATTAGTTTGTATTTCTCGTTGCCCCTATAATTATACAAAATTTTTGGGACACTCTGTAGATTACAACAGTATTTCTTGATCACAACATTCATAAAATTTGCATTCTAAAATCGGACATTTAAATTAATTATTTTTCGTATTGTAGGTATAATGGGTTCAATGATTTAATTGATATTTTATTCATTAGTATTTCTTGTTGCACCTGTAATTATACAATATTTTTGGGACACTGTATAACAATCCTGTAGATTACCACAGTATTTCCTGAACAGAATACTTGATAACATTTGCATTCTGAAATCGGACATATAAATTAATTATTTTTCGTATTGTAGGTATAATGGGTTCGAAATTTTGTTAGAAGCGAGTAATCGTGATAAAAAAAATGCAAATCAATTACTTTGATCATCAGGATAGATCAGGACTTAATAACGTCTACTGTCTTGTAATTGATACTACGCTTAATTGCCCCGCACTCATTATATCGAGGAGGTACTGAATTTCATTTCTGAAAGGAATATCGCTTTACGTCGCCGCCACACGAATTATCGGCTCTATCAATATTTTACGTCGAACGGGGTTAAAGATTCATGTAATCCCAGTAATGAAGCGCAGCACCCATAGGATTCGAGATGCATTAAGACCACTTCAAACTACTTAAAAGATTATTTCCGCGTTTATCGGCAGGATTACTGCTTTCTGCGCAATATTCTACGCGCCAGTTTCAAATTACTGTGAAAGCTACCGTCACATTTATTGTTCTACCCGGTTCAATGCAATTTTTACTCCTACACTGTTCGCGAAGTAAGACACTTATAGAAGAATCGTTAGAGTAACGCCAAGAAAAACGTTAACAGTAACCGTACCAACGGTCGAATGACCGGTTTCACCTTTTTTATTATTTAATCATTAAAATTACAACGATGCTTCCCAATCAGAAATTATTCAATAAATTCTTTTATCTAATCACGTGTCACTATAAAAACTATGAAAACTCTAAATAAGTTCAATCTTGTAATTTTTATAAAACAATGTTATATCCGGACACATTTTGCAATCGGTACAGTTAGTGTTAATAAACGTAATACAGTAATCGCACCTTTACTGTCCGGTGTCGTGGGCAAGATCACTATCCAGTCAAAATCAAAAAACTTTCGATAGACATTTTTTTTAATTAAATCTGTAACTTTGCAAAATATGGGAAAATAGGAAGATCACGGTACGGACGATTTATATCGTGAAAAAATTCGTTGAACTTGTACAATTTCAAGAAAATTGACGGTTTTCCAACACCACGCGCGGAAATAATTTTTTATACGATTAATTATTATATGATTGATTAAATGAATAATTTCTTTATGATATACATCATTTTCAGTAAATTTTTTCACGCTGATTTCAAAACTGATCTCAAAATTTGTCAGTTGAGATCACGCACACGACAATCCAGGAGTAGCCTTTAAAAATTTCAAATTTCCTTATATATGTATTACTTTAAACTAAAGAAGATTCGTTTATAGATGATATGTGTGAATTTTTATGGCGCTGTGAGGTGAACTAGGCTGGTGATAATCCCTTTTTACAACTAATTGAAGATATTCTATAGAAAGTCGGTAAGTCGGTAAGGTAGAGCGCGACATTGAAATGATAAAAAAAATTTTTGTCAATGCGCCAAAAATCCTTCTGGCAATCGTCATTATAGTTAAAAAAGAACCTATTTTCAAAATTTCATCGAATTCTGATACTCGCTATAAAGGGAAGTTTCGCCCAAAGGTGTAATTGCAAGGTAGAATTAAAAGTTGTTTTCGATGTTGTCTTTAATACCTGTCTTAGGATAGTAGGAGGCTGGCGCGGCGCCAGCATCAATGAAGCTTCAATTAATTTTCCGTGCTTATCCGCGCTGGTTACACATCCGCTTAAACCAACCTGAAATACCGAGTAATGCTACGACGATGGTCCCCGCAATTTACGATTCCCCCATAAAACTGATCCCTCGAGTCTCGCCGAGGTTTCCTAATTCCACTTAACACTTCTACGACATCGCCGTCGCGACTATCCACCTTAAAACATCTGCGAGTATCGCAAGTATCGACCTTAAAGAGTATCCTCTGTCCGGCATGGTGCGCGGTTATGTTTCGGTTATGGCGTCAGCATTGTTGGGCGAGGTTGTGCTACCTCTGCTCAGCAAACCGGCGAAAACTTCGTAACACGCGGAACTAAGGGAGTGTGTAGGCCAGCTTAGTCGGCTGTCCAGGGTACTTGAAGCCGCAAATGAGTTGAGTGGTTCACTTGGGAAGGAAGGTGCTATAATTGATGTAACCACGCTCTCTACTGGAAATCGGGAAGCTTTATTAAATTCGGACAAAACAGTTTGTACACGATGAATAAGAAGATCGTTTCAATGTAATGGATAGAATAGAGTTTGGGAAATCCTGAAGGAAATTAGCTCGAAGTCTATGCAACGTTGAGGATCGACCCCGTTAAATTGCAAATGTTTGAAGTTCATGCTTGAAATGCAAAAATGCAATTTGTAGGAGAACGAACGACTCGGTATACGAAAGACACTATCGAAAGAGGTAATACCTATAAGTGCCGGGATTTGTTCCTGGTTTCGCGCGAGACTCCATGAAATCTCTAAGTTAAATTCAATTTCATCCTGTTATGCTCTTCTTCGGGAAGCACGGAACAAAGTTGGCGGAGCTGAAAGTGCTAGCAATGGGAAATTGCCGCGGCTTGGAAATATGTAGTACAAAGCGGCGATTCCGATGCAGGCTCATTTAATTTCCGCGACCAATGGAATTCGTATTTCCGTAAGAAAGGGCAAATATTTCAGAAGAACAAGTTACGAACGTTTATTTCTAGGTAGAGATTGAAATACAGTGGTCGTTCAGTGTTCGTACATCTTTTAAAATAGAATAACCTTTTTATAATTGTACCAGACGACCTGATTTATTGTAATCAATTAGAAGCGTTGGTTTACGACATGATGTGAAAACTAGATTTTACAAAAATTGCAATTTACAAGGTTACGTCTCCTCTAAAAGATCCTGCAAAATCTCGTCTCCTCTCGTCCACGTTTGGAAATTATGATGGTTTGAACTCTTACGCTCTTACGAGTGTAAAGACCTAGCCCAAACTTATCTTATGAAGTTTTGAAGTGAAGCTTCTTTTGACAGGGTGTAAGCCTACCCGCCCACGCTACGGGGCAGGCGACGGTTAATGGGAGGCGGGACTAGATAAGTCCTTCCCGCCTCCCCCCCCAAAAAAAGGGCACCCAAGTCGGGGAGTGTCTTTGCACGGGGGGGACTATTCCCGCCCCCCCCTTCCCTCTGTCCCCCGTGGGGGACATATAGATCGTTGTGATGGGGGTGGGCGTGGAGGAGTGGCGAACGCGGGCAGGGTGCCCGCCTTCGTCCCTCCTTGTCGCGCGCGGAGACCTCGTCCCTCGGCCGAGAGCCCTTTTAAGGGTGTGGATACGAATTTGACCTTCACCAGAAACTTTCGAGTGTGCGAGAGACGCAGCCCTAGACCCGTATACGTACACGAGAGTTGTAGAGGTTCCGCATTTTTCGATTCCTGACTCTATACTGCACATTTCAGTGTTCTAGGTAGTCACAATCGCTAGATAAAAGATTAATCTAGAAGGGACGTACCCTAAGAATTGCTGCATTTTAAGTTGTCGAGGCGCAATTTACATTATTCGACAACAAGTAGGTTTATGAAACTGTCTCTCAGCAGCCACGATAGGCGACAGCACTGTCGCTTGTCCCGTTGCTTCTCATGGCTCCGCTACTTGTTGTCGAATAATGTAAATTGCGCCTCGATAACTTAAAATGCAGCAATTCTTAGGGTGGGCGGAGCGAGCTGGAGACTCGCTGGAGGAGGAGCTTAGCAATTCTCCGTCGTTGGGCGGAGCGAGCTGGAGACTCGTGAAGCCCACCGAACGGCCCAGGCAAGGGGGGTGTAAGTGGGCAACCTGCTTACATCCTGATAGCTTAGGTATTGCTGGGGGAAGCTTCTCTCCTCCCGGGACGGGGTCCCACAGGGGCCAAGGACGAAGGGGGATGGCTGGTTGTGTTCTTTGGAGATCCCAGCCGCCCCCGAATAGCTTAGGGAAGGTTGTCGTGTGGTTTTTTAGTGCGGTACTGTGAGCTCTTCTGGGTCTCGTAAGTCCCACATACCCCCCTGTCCCTCCCAGGGGGCATGGGAAGTCCGTAAAAGGATTCTTCCTCACGCAAAAAAAAGGGTGTAAGTCTCACTCGCGTCACGGAATTCGCGACACGAAAATGCGTAACGGAAGTGGTGGGGATGGTTAGCCGAGCTAGTCTTAAATAAAAAATGGCTGTATCTCGTGAACGGTGCGTTCTACCGCAAAAATAATGAAATTTTTAATAGGTTCAACAGAAGAGCATACAGGGTATGCTGAACCACATGACATATGTAGTCTTTTGAATTTTTCAAAATAAAAAATTAAAATTAAAAAAAAATCATATAATAAATCATAGTAATGTTTAGAAGCGACAACAAAATCAGGAACAACTCTCGATGCAGTATTTGCAAGGCATTTAAACAAAATTGAATCAAGTACATTTATATTATATTTTAGCTATCACAAGCCAATTGTTTCAATGATAGAATCATAGAAAATCACAGAAGGAGAAAGTGAATGGGAAAGAAAGAGACATAGTTCATAGCATTTCCCATATGCTTTATTTTCTATTTTGCGAAAGACAAAATAACAACGTTAAAAATATTTTTTAATATATCTGAAACAACACATTGGTGAATAACTTAACATAGTTGAATGTAGCCACAGTCGCCACAATTCAACTACGAATATATTCAACTTGCACCAATTTCATCATGAAATCAAATTATCGCTGAAGCTAAAACGATTTCCAATAATATCTCGTTTCTATTCAATCGTCAAATTTGTATCTTCATTTTTTCAAGGTCATTTCAAGGTCACCTCGTCACCTGCTTCACCGAAGAACAAAACTCTCAAAGGAAGTGCAGGTCTCGAGACAACCGATCTTTTGAAAAACGACTTTAAAGTTCCGTAAACTATTCCCTATGTCTACAGGGTGTCACATAAAAATAGTTTGGGGAACTTCACCATCGATTCCTGGAAAAAAGATTGACTTCAGATCCACGGTTTCTGCGACACTTTCGTACGTCGCGACTATACGATGCAATGAACAAACATGTTGAGAAAAGGTTCACAGTCAATTTTGAAACATCCTGTACATCCAGTTAGGAAAGTCTCTGTACACAAATACGAATAAAATAGTAAGGGATGTTTTCCACAAGTTTTCATTTGAGACTGTAGGATAAATATTTGAAAATGCGTGTTACAAGCTAATGTGAATTACAGTATGCGTGTTAATTCACGTATACACAACACAATGCTGATTCAGAAGTTATAATTACTCCAGAAGTTAATATTTCGGAAAGTAATGAGAATCATGGCAATTGTGATACGATCGGGTTACCCGATGTAGATTGGCATAAATCTGACATTAATTTGCATATCAATGACGCGGATACGTCACTGTATCAGCGATGACACGCCGTCCACGCATTTTAATGTAATCCGTGAATTTAAGTTTATACGGCAGATTCGAGCGCGCACATATCACTTATAAGAGGCAAAAATAACGAGATTAAATTTATCGGGGCTAATGAGAACTAATCCGCGCATTCAATAACCAGTTCATTAATTTGAGAGGGTGTATAATATGATACCCGCCTCATTAGCTTGCGCGGACCCTGGTTTCTGCCGAATTGTGTTTTTGAAAACGGTATTAATCAAACTGGGAGAAACGCCTCAATTATCTGAACTAGTTGGGACCAAGGTGGTTCGGACAATCGAACAGTTTTAAAATTTCTTATTAAATACAGATGCACTACTGCTGTAATTAGAAATATGATATTTATTAAAGTAGACTTTAATTTTTTAATCCAGATCCACGAATCTCCCCTTTGAACGAAGTACAACATTTTTGGGATACTGTATAAAAATGATTACGTGTACATTTTTTAGTTTGACTGAAAAAGTGTAGTTTACAATTAATTAATCCCTTTGTTTATAATTAATTTAATTTCTTACCATTTCTTACTAATTTCTGGTCAATAAGGATTTGTGTTCATGATTGTTCCCTCATACTCTCTCAAGGTATTTACAAATTTTTTAATAGTACAATTATTTAGTATTAGTACTTCTCTGGTCGAATTAACAAGTCTGAATATCATTCGAGTTTCATTACTCCCGCGTATCGTGGAAAACCGAACATAGAATGCTGACTAACTAATCTCTTAATTAGTTGATGTGTGTCAGACGTGTGAAATTGTAATTTCCGATTCGTAATAATTGTTTCATTACGCATGAAATGCTTGCAGCGTCGTGCTCGTTCCTGTTATATCCAATCTGCGATGATTCATTGAAATGTCATCGCGGAGCCGACGTGCAAAATCATTTAACGAACTGGTTATTAACCAAAAATACGGATTGTTTAAATTCTACGCCGGGTTTAATAATTTGTTTCATGGAAAGATAATTATTATTATCATGCACTACAAAAGTTAGGTAAAAAATAGTTAATAATGATTGACAATAAGATAAACAGTTACAATATCAATAACAGTTATAATATAATTTCTTGTATAGCATTTAATGCCAATAATATGGTTATTAGTATAGTATTTGGTACTAATAATATAGTTACTAGTTAATATTATATGAAATTGTAAAAAAAGTAAAAAAAATTGTAAATTCTAAATTTGTGTAGACTCAATTTAAAAAATCGATACGATTATAGGTAGTACTTGAGTCTGCAATAATGCAATTAATTAGTATTATTAGTATAATATTTGGTACTAATAATATAGTTGCTAGTTAATATTATATAACATAAAGAACTGGAACAGGATTTCAAACACTTAGAGCAAGATGTACATATGGATTAATTAATTAATTAATTAAACTGGAATTAATTAATTAATTAAATTGGAATTAATTAATTAATTAATCCATATGTAGATGTTGCTTTAAGTGTTTGAAATCCTGTTCCAGTTCTTTATGTTAAATAATATTAACCAGTAACTATATTATTAGTACCAAATACTATACTAATAATACTAATTAATTGCATTATTGCAGACTCAAGTACTACCTATAATCATATCGATTTTTTTTATTGAATCTACGAAATTTTAAAAAACAATTACCCAGGATTATAAGATAATACCATATCGCTTATACTATTAGTTTTTTTGCATGTCCCTTCTTTGTTAATAGACAAGTAGCCTTTAGGCGAAACTCCCGTTTACGTCCCTTCTCAGAATTCGATGAAATTTTGAGAGTAGGTTCTTTTTGTACTAAAATGACGATTGTCAGAAGGATTTTTGCCGACTCGAAAACATTTTTTTCATCATTTCAATGTCGCTCTCTACCTTACCGATTAAGTGGCCAAAGAAGTTAAAAAGAATGGCAAAAAATGCCATTGCGGGCGATGTTCTCGGAGTTGACGCGACTATAAATTCAAAAAATAAATTAAAACAAACGTTACATGACAAATGAACACTTAATTCTAACTCAAACAACGATATTTGATAGTTCTAGTTCGTTTCTAGTAGAAAAAACTAGTGTCTCACAACCCAACCACTATGGTGTCTCATAACCTAACCATGAAAAAAACTGTGTTTGTCGTATATGCGCAAAACTCAATATTTCATCGTAAAATGTAAGGAAAACATTAAATGAAAATGCATCACACTCACCTTTTGCAATTGATTCACTCAACACAATATTTTTTAAAAAATGAGTCAAAGTTTTGTAAATTGATTTTTACACACTATGTCCGTATTCAATATAAGCACACGTCTATACACCTCGGTGCTAGCACAAAAACTAGCAGACGTCAAAGCAAAAATTTCACAACCCAACCACGTCCCACACTGATAATAATAATATTATTTAGTACTAATTTTTAGTAAGTACAATTATAACTAACCGACAGATGAAGTCACCTCGAGACAGTTCTAACGAAGCTGCATTGGTTACAGATGTCGCGCAGCCATCGATCGATTTACTCCAGGAAATGATTAGGTAACCCCGCCTCGACAAACCGAAGTTTCGCCGCAGACCATAGATATAACAATAACGAACAAGTTTAATCAGTGTCAAGAATATCTTGTGGGTTTGTACATCGGAGCTGCGGCCGTGCTGCAAATCCAGCGTGCGCGGTATGCTCTATCTGTGAATCCTCTTTGAACGTAGAATTAGATCAGGCAATTACAGGATTATTCGTATTGGATCTCCACGGAGAGAAAAGGGACCAGTGGGAACGGGAAACGGCTCGCCCGTTCCTTCTGTTTCTTATTTTTCCGGACCTTTTATTCTCATCGAACGTTTTATTTAAGACATAACTATCGCCCGGCCTCGCTGCGGTGCACCGTCGAGATGGGAATTCCCGGCTTCTCTTAAATTAAACAGCGACCTTGAAACGGAACGAAAAATTTGCTAGAATTCGAACTAGAACATTGAAACGCCGACCATTGTTGTTTTGATTTCGGTAGTGTTCAACGAATAAATTACTTTGGAGATCAACGAGTTCTAAAACTGGCGCACCTGCACCTGGGAGGTTAATTTTCTCAAATTTTTTCTCGCAAGCTGCACGCTGCCATCTTCAAAGCATTAGACGGCGCGTACGTACAGATTGTAAGAATTTGGGGCTTCGAATTTAGCAAACGAAATAAGGCAACAATGTTGTAAGGAGACTCGGAGGTTCGACACAACACGTTGTTATCTGTCGCTTGCTCGCAGAGAACTGTTTTATTTAACAAAAACTGAACGAAACATACATTTGTTAACAAAAGCCTTAACGTGACATATAAATCAATAAAATTATATATAACACATAAATCAATAAAATTATATATAACAAATAAACATATGATAGAAACAGTCATCCACACGGTGATATATTACAAACATTCACATTGGAACAACATTGGACATTCCTATTGGAACGCCTTTTCTTAGATCTAGAGCTACCTGCCTAAAGTCCATACTTAATAAATCTGAAATTGCGTAACCTGACTCTGACACCTTGAAAATCTACTCCGCACTATAACAATACCAGTCTCCGTTCTCCATCGCCCGGGGTGCAAACTACTGTACACCGAACTAACTGCTATGAATCACGAGTCTGATAAGCAGACAAGCTCGTCTGTAAACGTTAATGTTCGCTCGCCAGCATAATTGATGGACGGTACTTGGGTTCTTTAGTGACGCTTCTGATGTTCAGAAAACTATAAGGTTGGTAGACTGGTAATGGGGGAACTGGTACACTGATAGTGAGGGAACTGCAACAGTGGTAGTGGAAGAACCGGTACATCGGTATTGGAGGAACCGCTAACTGGAATTAGGAGAACTGGTGCATTGGTAGTGGAAGAATCGGTGCATTGACAGTAGAGGAAACGGTGCATTAGTTTTAAGGGAGAATCGGTGCATTGATAGAGGAGTAACGGGTGCATCCTTAATAGGGGAACCGGTACACTGGGAGTAGGAAAACCGGTGCATTAGTAGTGAGAGAATCGGTGCACTGATAGTAGAGGAACAGATGCATCCTTATTGGGGGAATCAGTACACTGGGAGTAGGAAAACCGGTGCATTGGTAATGGAAACATCGGTGAATTGACAATAGAGGAAACGGTGCATTAGTTTTGAGGGAGAATCGGTGCATTGATAGAGAAGGAACCAGTGCATTAGTTTTAGGGGAGAATCGGTGCATTGATAGTGGAGGAACGAGTGCATCCTTATTGGAAGAATCGGTACACTAGGAGTAGGAAAACCGGTGCATTGGTAGTGGGAGAATGGGTGCATTGATAGTAGAGGAACAGGTGTATCCTTATTGGGGGAATCGGTACACTTGGAGTAGAAACACCAGTGCATTGGTAATGGAAACATCGGTGAATTGACAGTAGAGGAAACGGTGCATTAGTTTTGAGGGTGAATCGGTGCATTGATAGATGAGGAACCAATGCATTAGTTTTAGGGGAGAATCGGTGTATTGATAGTGGAGGAACGAGTGCATCCTTATTGGGAGAATCGGTGCACTGATAGTGTAGGAACCGGTGCATTAGTGTTGGGGGAGAATCGGTGCATTGATAGAGGAGGAACGGGTGCATTGGTATTAGGGGAACCAGTGCATTAGTAATCGAGGATCCGGTGCACTGAGAATGGGGGAACCGGTGCATTCGTAGTGGAAGAATCGGTGGCATCGGTGCATTGATAGTGGAGGAACCGGTGCAATAGTGTTGAGAGAGAATCGGCACATTGATAGTGGAGGGACTGTTGCATCGGTATTGAGAGAACCGGTACACTGGGAGTAGGAAACGGATGCATTGGTAGTGGGAGAATCGGTTCATTGATAGTGGAGGAACTGGTACATCGGTATTGGGGGAATCGTTACACTGGGATTAGGGGAACCGGCGCATTAGTATTGGGAGAGAATGGGTGCATTGATAGTGAAAAAGAAGTTGCCCAGGCCTGCAAGTAATTCACTATGAAACGATTATATTTTCAGCACATATTTAACCCTTTATACTCGGAGCCATTTTAACTCGAAAATGAAACATTTCTTTCGACCTCGAAAAATTTAATTCTATATGATTTCTTTCTCTCCGTAGATAAGGAATTTATATATTACCTGATGAAATACTGAATTGTTTAGTAATTGATTAAATATCAATATTCAATAATGGTACATACATCCAAGAAAGCGAATAATTAAAGTCGTTGACATCCCAATAATGCTGCAGATATAGCTCCTCCCATAAAAATCGATTAAAGCGAAAGATTATTTATCCGAGAAGTTCTTTAGGAATTAGCCGAAGACGGCGTTCGCAGTTCCACAGACGACAGCACAAGAGTTACGATTTCTCGAGACAAGAATTATTATAATAAACATCGGACAAATGGGAGCGTAGCGTTGAAATAAATTTTTCCTTCAGGCTCGAACCTTCCGCGACATAAATCAGTGTAAAACTGCGAAACTGGTAGAAGACTTGGGACGATAAAACTTTTCCGTCGTGTTACTTCGCCTCATCCGGAGATTAATAATATACACGATGTGAACATGGCTTAAGCGTCCGTGTTTTAATTAAATCGAAATCCGCAGTGGATCCTGTTGTACGGTCTATTAAAAAAGGCCGGAGATGATAAAAAAATGATTATAAACGACCTGCAAAGAAAAAGGAGTGTCGATCTTATAAATAAAAATAAAATTTCATCTATTCGACGCAGCGTCCATTTAACAACGTTTAATGGAAAATCTGCTTTCCTGCGATTTCCCCGGTGCACAATAATTAATTATAAATCACATACGAGTTACTTTGTTTAATGCCCTTTGTTGCGTTAATCGTGTCCCAATAAAATTTAAATAAAAGACAGGAATTAATTGATCATACGAATTCTCCTTTCCATTTAATATACGCATATTTTACATTAATTAGACTGTAATTAATGTTCATCTTTCGGATGGTGCAAATATAATGACAGAATTCTTTCACTTCGTGTTTCGCAAATATTATTTCTGACAAATCTCGTTGGGTTTTTAATTTTTTAATTAATCTCTCAAACTTGAAATAATTATTCTAACGCCAGGCAAGCAATGAAATTTAATAGGAAATTTATTTGTAACACAAAAAAGGATTATTCTTTTACAAACATTATATTATACTTTACAACAAAACGAAACGACAGCGAGACAGAAAAACTGCGTTCATTACAGGCGGTTTGCATATTATATAACGCACTTAGCTTTTTATACACTAAGGTGTATTTAGTCCATAATGATTGTAGTAAAAATATTAAGTTAATCCCACAAGGGCGTAAAAAGTTGAGCCATAAAGTGCTTACAGCCCGATGATGAAATCGTTGAACGCAGTCCTGAATAAAGAACTTTAATAAGAGGCGTCTCATGAAGTATTCATTTTTCATACAATATGGAAATGTTTTTTTACAGTCACCAGTAAAAGCGCTATCCAGCTGAATCATCTAACGACGTACGCCCAACTTCGTATATTTTAACATTTTTTAAAGCCAACGATTTTGCTTCCGAATAAAATCTTTCAATTATCAATTTTAAAGTGCAATCTTAATTTCAATTTCAATTTTCAGTTTCTGTAGACGAAGTTATTACGAAGTTCAGTGCACTTCCGAAAAGGACATACCTCCTATTTTCTAATACTCTGGATTCTTACGTATTTCGACGTGCTGATTACGAATATGATAGTCAAAATTGGCGCAAATTTTATTTTCATAGCGGAAACCATGAAAAAACCATAAAAATCATAGTTTTTTATTTACTTCCATAAACAATGGCAATTTTGAAAAATACTTCAAATAAAAGATGTAGGTTCTATCGAAATACACAGTTCAGAACGTATTGATTTTTGTCATAAAGACAATAGTTTTTGAGAAAAACGATATTTATTGTTCAAAACTGCATATAACTAATCCAACACAATTTTACTTAATTTTGTTTTTTTATTTCAAACTATTTTTTAGTTGTCATGATATTGTTCTATCCACTTTGTTTTTTTAGAACAAACAGATTCATTTTTTGATTTATATGAACAGTCGTTTAACCTAATGTTTAAGTTTAGGTTTCGGTTAGGTAAGGTAATTAGGTCGTTAGATAAGTTAGGATTAGGTTAGTGTACTAATTTTAGTAGATTAATTTTTTGGTTTATATGAACAGTCGTTTTACTTAATGTTTAAGTTTAGGTTTAGGTTAGGTAAGGTAATTAGGTCGTTAGATAAGTTAGGATTAGGTTAGTGTACTAATTTTAGTCGATTCATTTTTTGATTTATATGAACAGTCGTTTAACCTAATGTTTAAGTTTAGGTTTAGGTTAGGTAAGGTAATTAGGTTGTTAGATAAGTTAGGATTAGGTTAGTGTACTAATTTTAGTCGACTCATTTTTTTATTTATATGAACAGTCGTTTAACCTAATGTTTAAGTTTAGGTTTCGGTTAGGTAAGGTAATTAGGTCGTTAGATAAGTTAGGATTAGGTTAGTGTACTAATTTTAGTAGACTCATTTTTTGATTTATATGAACAGTCGTTTAACTTAATGTTTAAGTTTAGGTTTAGGTTAGGTAAGGTAATTAGGTTGTTAGATAAGTTAGGATTAGGTTAGTGTACTAATTTTAGTCGACTCATTTTTTTATTTATATGAACAGTCGTTTAACCTAATGTTTAAGTTTAGGTTTAGGTTAGGTAAGGTAATTAGGTCGTTAGATAAGTTAGGATTAGGTTAATGTACTAATTTTAGTAGATTCATTTTTTGATTTATATGAACAGTCGTTTAACCTAACGTTTAAGTTTAGGTTTCGGTTAGGTAAGGTAATTAGGTCGTTAGATAAGTTAGGATTAGGTTAGTGTACTAATTTTAGTAGATTAATTTTTTGGTTTATATGAACAGTCGTTTTACTTAATGTTTAAGTTTAGGTTTAGGTTAGGTAAGGTAATTAGGTCGTTAGATAAGTTAGGATTAGGTTAGTGTACTAATTTTAGTCGATTCATTTTTTGATTTATATGAACAGTCGTTTAACCTAATGTTTAAGTTTAGGTTTAGGTTAGGTAAGGTAATTAGGTTGTTAGATAAGTTAGGATTAGGTTAGTGTACTAATTTTAGTCGACTCATTTTTTTATTTATATGAACAGTCGTTTAACCTAATGTTTAAGTTTAGGTTTCGGTTAGGTAAGGTAATTAGGTCGTTAGATAAGTTAGGATTAGGTTAGTGTACTAATTTTAGTAGACTCATTTTTTGATTTATATGAACAGTCGTTTAACTTAATGTTTAAGTTTAGGTTTAGGTTAGGTAAGGTAATTAGGTTGTTAGATAAGTTAGGATTAGGTTAGTGTACTAATTTTAGTCGACTCATTTTTTTATTTATATGAACAGTCGTTTAACCTAATGTTTAAGTTTAGGTTTAGGTTAGGTAAGGTAATTAGGTCGTTAGATAAGTTAGGATTAGGTTAATGTACTAATTTTAGTAGATTCATTTTTTGATTTATATGAACAGTCGTTTAACCTAACGTTTAAGTTTAGGTTTCGGTTAGGTAAGGTAATTAGGTCGTTAGATAAGTTAGGATTAGGTTAGTGTACTAATTTTAGTAGATTCATTTTTTTATTTATATGAACAGTCGTTTAACCTAATGTTTAAGTTTAGGTTTCGGTTAGGTAAGGTAATTAGGTTGTTAGATAAGTTAGGATTAGGTTAGTATTCGTCAAAATTACTATTATTTACGAAAATAAATAGAGAAATCTGTGATTTTTATGGTTTCCGGCATTACAATAAAATTGAAAATAAAATTTCACGAAGTTTCCTACAATTTTGTTCCCCTCTGTAAAATTGCCAACAAACCCATCGCGAACGGAATAAAATTTGGTGTTATGTAAATTACATAATATAAAACAAGTTTCAGCTAGAAAGGCTCGTACCTAGATCTCGATCGTTCCCATTAATTTCGGGAAGAATGAAATTGATTAAAACGACGTGACGAGGCACTCTGCCAGCACAGTTTAAAAGAAATTCACCGAACAGTTTCGATACGCGTTTAACGGTTTCCGTGATTCGGAAATGTTATCGCCCCTCGCATTGGGGCCCACTGATCCAGTTAATTTTTCGACCGGCCGTAACTGCGCATAATTTAACGCGCATACATTGTGGTGCGCCTCTTTGATCATTGTTTATTCGGCCCGCGAATTCAGCTTCGTACTTGACGCCGCTGGTTTATAATTACGATTTAATAACTCTGGCTGGCATCGCAGGGGCGACGGCGTTCATTCGACAACTTTTTCAATTCTATCGTTCCGACGCGAAGCGAAGTTAAATAGAAAGCCACGTCTCGCGAGGCGAAGTTTCCGCCACTGTGTATTTTAATACATTTTGTACAGCGCACCGTGTACTAGCTCGACTCCACAGATTCGCGCAGCAGAAGAGAAAATATTGGTTTTTCTGTTTTTCGTCCGGGCCCAGAGTGACTGCACCGATTACTACGGTATTACTTCGATCGTACTTTATTTTAATACAATTCCGAATATATTACTGTGTTTCAAATGAAATGGCCGTTTTGAATCTTTAACATAAACTTTAATTGGTAATTATACAGAAAAGGTAATTATACCCCGATTTTCATGAAATTTTAATATGATATAGATTTCGACATTCTGAACAACTTTTTCCTTTTCCAATGTAGGGGGGTCGCTTTTAGTTTTCGAGATATTCGCAAAAAACTATTGCTAATACTGTATTGAACTTTCACTACACGTGTATATCACGATGTACGATCAATTCCTTTGGAAGAACGTTTTATTAGGTGGTAATTGATATTATCAATCATGTAATAATAATTTTTATCCATAAATATTGTTAATTTTTTCTTAATTTATTAATTTTATTGTTAAATTTTTTGTTGTTGCGAATAATTACTATTGCATTTACATTATGTAAGAAAATGTATGGGTTCTGTTTTATCGACTCGTGCCTATGTGTAGTTTATGGGTGCGTGCGTGCGTGTTGCGCCTCCCCCCACTTTTGTTCTTTTTGTTCTAGAAGACTGTAGTCTCCTTCACGCTGCCATGCGTTATACATGTGTATTTTATAAGTCAATATAGTGTGATAATAATAAGTTGTTTTTATTATCCCGAAACTTCTGACAGGTTATGGGCCCAGAAGCTTCAAAGTTATCGTGTGTTATTTAAGGCTTAATTAAAGAAATATTGAAAAATGGCGATGGCGTCGGGTCTCGCAAACGTTGAAAAATTAACTGCCGAAAATTACGATCTGTGGAAGGTGCAGATGAAAAGTGTTCTTGTGTTCAACGATCTGTGGGCATACGTTGACGGTACGGAAGTAAAGCCAGAAGAACATGCTGAGGAATGGACAAAGAAAGATGGCAAAGCATTAGCGTTAATAAATTTAAGTGTAACGCATAGCCAACTAAATCACATTAAAAAAGCAGCATCTTCGAAAGAAGCTTGGGATGGCCTCAAAGAAGCATTTGAATCCCGTGGCCCAGTGAGGAAAGCAGCATTGTACAAACAACTGCTAAAGATGGAAAAGAAACGAAGCTCATCGATGACGCAATATGTATCGGATTTCACGCACAAGGCGGAACAATTGAAAGAAGCGGGAATCGACATCCCGGAAGAATTGCTGTCGATAATGATGCTGAGTTCATTACCGACCGAATATGAAAATTTTACCATTGCAATGGAACTAAGGGACCAGATACCGACAGTGGAGACACTGAAGCTAAAACTCATAGAAGAGGAAGCGAGACAGAATGATCGGGTGAAGGAGACAAACGACGTCGAAGAAAAGAGTGACGCTTTATTAACTAAGGGACGTTATAGACAATCGAAGCAGTATAACGAAAAATCGAAAAGCGATCCGAGAAAATATTTATCTAATCAAAAATTCAACGGGAAGTGTTATAATTGCGGAAAAATAGGGCATTCAAGTCGATATTGTAGATCGAAACATAGTGAATCGAGTTATGTTAGTGATGCGATGACAGCGGTTGCGTGTAACACCGAACCGATCGAAAAATCGAAAACATGGTATATCGATAGCGGTGCAACGAGACATATGTGCAATGATGAGAAAGATTTTGCGACACTTAACGATAAAGAACAAATGCGAGTATATACGGCCGCGAGACATTTTGAAAAATCGGTAGGCGCGGGTGATATCAATTTGAACGCTAAATTAAATGAACGTACGACAAAATCTATAAAATTAAAGGATGCGTTATGTGTGCCGGGTCTGCGCAATAATCTTTTATCAGTATCGAGGGTTACTGACCACGGTTACACGGTCATATTCAATAAAAATCGAGCAAAGATCAATCGTAGAGATGGTTCAACGGTTCTCACGGCTACGAAACACGATCAGCTGTATGTAGTAGATAAGAGAAATGAACAGGCGTCGTTAGTTAGCGAAAACCGCGAAAAAGATATTTATAAATGGCATCAGAGATACGGGCATTTAAATATTAGCGACTTAAGAAAAATGAAAAACGGAGAAATGGTACACGGTATGAATTTTGCGACGAATGTGTATGAAATTAATTGCGAAATATGTGCGAGATCCAAAATTCATAATCTGCCGTTCAAACCGTCAACCACTCGCGAAACAGAAATTTTAGGACTCGTTCATTCGGATATCTGCGGTCCAATGAAAACACAGTCATTAGGCGGTGCGAAATATTTTGCCACTTTTATAGACGACTGTACCAGATATACAGAAACTGTTATAATTAGAAATAGGTCTGATATTCTTCAAGCTTTCAGAGACTATAAGCAGAAGGTGGAGAAGCAGACGGGACGAAAGATAAAGAAACTACGTACGGACAACGGGAAGGAATATGTATCAAAGGACTTCAACGGATTCCTCAAGGAGGAGGGAATCGTACATCAATTAAGTACAGAATATACACCTCAGCAGAACGGAGTTGCGGAACGAGCAAACCGTACGTTAGTGGAAATGGCCAGATGTATGATGTTGCATGCAAAGCTCCCAGAATCTTTGTGGGCAGAAGCGGTGAATACCGCAACTTATTTGAGGAATAGGAGCGCGACAAAATGCCTGGATGGTATTACGCCAATAGAAGCGTGGTCGCAGCAAAAACCATACGTTGGATTCTTTCGAACATTTGGAAGTAAGGTAATTGCTTTAAATAAAGGTCGTAGGATTGGAAAATTTCAACCAAAAGGCGACGGCTACTTACTGGTAGGTTATTCCAATGAGAGCAAAGCTTATAGATTGTGGAAACCTGGTACAAAAGTAGTAATAAAAGCTCGCGATGTAAAATTCTTTGAAAACATAGAGTTTCCAGAAACATCGACGAGGGAGACGTTCTTCTTGCCTGAATCCGCTCCAGAGACACTAGAAGAAGGACATGAGAACGATGTTCAAAACATCGATGAAAACGATGACGAGAGTGAATCACAAAATGAAGATTCAAATACTGAAATGCGTCGAGGACCAGGTCGTCCAAAAATCGAGAGGACTGGCAAGCCTGGCAGACCACGAAAAACTTATCAGGTAAAAAATACACAACGTCCCGATCCTAAAAATATATCTGATATTTTAGAACAAGACGATAGTGAGGCATGACTAACCGCTATGCAAAAGGAATACAATACTTTGCTAGAAAACAAGACTTGGACCCTTGTACCAAGACCGAACCACAAGAAAGTATTGACAAACCGGTGGGTGTTTAGGACCAAGAGAAATCAGGATGGTAAAATTGAACAATACAAAGCACGTTTGGTTGCCGGAGGTCACAAGCAGGAATACGGAGTCGATTACGACGAGGTGTTTGCACCCGTAGCGAGATACGAGATAATTCGTACGTTAATGGCTGCATCAGTAAACGAAGAAATGCATATACACCAAATGGATGTAACGTCGGCCTATGTGCAGGGTGAACTATACGATGAAGTGTATATGGAACAGCCCGAAAAATTTGTCGAGCCCAGACAAAAAGAAAGCGTGTGCAAATTGTTGAAGCCACTATACGGATTAAAGCAATCAGGGAGAGAGTGGTATAAAAAGTTGGATAATTACATTCAAAATATCGGAGGAAAGCGCACGGCTGCAGATCCATGCGTATACGTCATAGGCAAAAATGAAGACAGAGTCATTATGGTAGTATATGTAGACGATTTAATTTTGGCATCAAAGAAACTCGAAAAAATTAATATAATTAAATCGAAAATGAAATCTGCGTTCAAAATAGTGGATCTCGGTAAAATTCATAATATTCTTGGAGTGAACGTGCAACGGGAAGGAGAAACTGGCAGAATACGCCTTTCGCAAACGAAATATATAAAAGAGTTGATTGAAAAATTCAACATGGAACATGCGAAAGGTGTATCAACCCCAATTGAATCAAACCTAAAGATTACGAAGGAAATGTGTCCAACAACGGAAGATGAAAAACGCGAAATGGAAAATCGACCGTATAGGGAACTGGTCGGTGGTTTGATTTATCTAGCTAATGCCACACGGCCCGACATAGCTTTCGCGGCAAATACATTGAGTCGTTTTTGTTGTAATCCGGGTAAACAGCATTGGTTAATTGCGAAGCGAATTTTACGGTATTTAAAGTTTACGTCTCATTACAGTTTAAATTACAAGAAGACAGAAGAAAGCCTCATGGGTTATACAGATTCCGACTGGGGTGGAGATTGCGATGACCGTAGATCTTGTTCCGGATGCGTTATGACGTTAGCTGGAAGTCCGATTAGCTGGAAGTCAAAAAGGCAAAAGTCTGTTGCCTTATCCACTATGGAAGCTGAATATGTTGCACTTTCAGAAACCTCACGAGAAATTATTTATATTAGACGATTGTTAAGTCACATGGGTTTTGATAAATATGTAAAATCTCCTATTACTGTATTTTGCGACAATCAAAGCGCAATAGAATTATCGAAGAATGCTAAGTTTCATAAGCGCAGCAAACATATTGATATAAATTATCATTTCACTCGGGAACTAGCAGAAAAAGGGGATATTATTATCAAGTATTTGCAAACGGATCGTATGCTTGCTGATATATTAACTAAGTCGTTGAGTAAGTGTAAACATGAACAATGTATAAAGATGTTAAATTTAAGTTAGATTGTATATGTGTTTGAAAACATGTTAAATGATATTTTTTGTTTGAGGCACATGTCGATAGGAGGGGTGTAAGAAAATGTATGGGTTCTGTTTTATCGACTCGTGCCTATGTGTAGTTTATGGGTGCGTGCGTGCGTGTTGCGCCTCCCCCCACTTTTGTTCTTTTTGTTCTAGAAGACTGTAGTCTCCTTCACGCTGCCATGCGTTATACATGTGTATTTTATAAGTCAATATAGTGTGATAATAATAAGTTGTTTTTATTATCCCGAAACTTCTGACACATTATTAACCAAATTTATATTTTTATAAAAACTTTTACCATGTGCCATACTCTCTAGAGTCCCAAAAATCAAATAATATTATATTAATTGTATTAATTACTGTACAATTAATTAATTCTGTATAATGGAAAATGCTCACCAAGGTATATGCATTTTTTTTACATTTAGTAAAGTAGATTTATTTTTTGTATAAATTTTCAACGGTGGTTTTATTTATTACTTGCATATAAATCTTCAAATTAACATATCTCGAGAAGCGCAAAAAATATCCTGAGATTTTGACATAATCGGATATATTACTTGTTGTAATTTTATAAACATTTTCATAAATGCCCGTACCTTGCCTTTATAATGTATTGTGGAAAATTCGTTAATTTCTTTTTAAATTTATTAGTTATAAAAAATGCTATTCAATAACACCATAATTGACCCCCCACATCCTGGGGGTGGGAGAGGGAATTATTTGAAAATCTCTATAGCGAATAGCATTTTGTTAAGTTTATTAATTTTGTTTATACTATTATAATTTGTCTAAGTTTATTATTATTAATATTAAATATGGTTCATTTATTATTAATTTCATTTTAAATTTGTTAGTTTTTATAAATATATTTTTGTTTAAATAAAAATTGTTAATTTCTTAATAAATTTATTGATTATGTTGGTAGTGATATTTTATATCTGTTTTTTCTCAAGTTTGTAATTCAAATTTTTTTCATTCTTTTTGCCATCGAACTATTGTTTATCGACAAATGTTTCCTATAATTATTGATATTGATTGAATTTTACGTGTTGTTCAATATTGCCAGCCACTGCCCTCTCCTACGCACGTATGTAAAATATAAACGACAAATAGAAATATTATAATTCGAAATTACAGTAAACTCTAATAAACGAGCAGATATTTGTCCCCTTCTGTTACAAATACAAATATTGTACATACGTATAAATACCCTTCGACTCTAATAAATGGGCAAATATTTGCATCCATTTATAATAATGCAGCATTAGCGCGGTATTTCCAAACCATCCCGACCTCCCTAAAAGTGCACGTACGATACATTAGTATAATAAATTCTGTACACTGAAATGAAAAATTCCTGTATAATCTTCTGTCTTTACGGTGCATTTTGCCATTAAATAGTACTTCGAAATTCGATTAATTACGATCAGGAATAACATGGTAATTTAGTTAACTAAGAATCTGTTATCTATTTACAGTATAATCGAACTAACAACGTGATTGAACTATGCTGCAATTATAATTTACGGAATAATTGAATCGAAACCCCGCCTGATTCCGATGATAACTAACATTTTAATCCGATTTTGCAAATATTGACCAACGGAAATAACATAATACATTAATCCAATTGAAAACAGTGCTTGCATTGAATATTAAAACAACAACGAGATTAAAATACGTAAAAATAAATATTTCGCTCCGAATAAATTTGTACAGGGTGTATAAAGAGGGTGCATATAATAGTCACCCATTACATAAAACATTTGTAGAATTAACTTTCCGCAAAATTGTTTATCCTAAAGAAAATTGTTGTAGTTTTCATGCGACGCCCTCATCCAAACCAATGGAGCTCGCTGAACATTAAACACGCGTAACATTTAAACCACTGAAATCCTAGGATTGAAATTTGCATTTCTGACATTTTATCGCAAAAATCTACAGGATCGCATAAGAAAAAGCCAAAAATTTCTGGCTACGTAAGGTAAAGTTTAACCCAAACATTTCCTCTTCTCGTTGAATAGTGGGTGTTGATAGTAAAAATCAACTTCAACAACAATTTCCCGTTGATTCATCCCTAAGACAGACGATCTTGCTTTTGTAACAAAATTTGGAAGGGAACACCAATGAAAACGCCACGATGGCGACAAGAAAGAATGTGTTCCGTTTCGCGTTATTATCATTCGAACACGTGCTGATGTTTCTATTGTCGCGGGGACGGCTAATGGGACGAGGCGTAATCTCATTTCGAGAGGGGAGGCCGGACATGTGAAAGGGAACGGGTGAAAGAGACGAATGCGAGATTCCGAGATCAGGCGGAGAAGTTCGGCCGTCGGAGAGCAAAGTTTCTTCCGGTTTGCTCGAAATTGAAGGAGAAGTATGCTCGAACATCTGCGATGATTTATTTGCGCGAAAAGAAATTCCCGGAGATACAGTTCACGCTTGAACTCTGCGCATTAACGAAGATCCGCGAAACTTCGGCGAACCGGCGCGCAGGAGTGCTTTAAAATGCTTTCGGTTATAAAACGTTTTTTCTTCTTCAGCCCGGCCGAAATGCTTCGAACTGGTTCACAAACTATCTCTCTCGGAAAATTGAAAAATAATGATTTCGTGAAGTGGTCGAGGGGAGGGTGTTCACGAGGGCACGATTACGACAACCGTGGCCCCTACTTTGAAGGTTAAAGGGTATAGCAGGATAGGTATGGTCCAGCGGCCCCTGCTCCGATTTTCCTGATTTCTGTCTTAAAACATAGTTTTATGTCTAAAACAACATTGTGTAAAATTTCAAATGTCTACCCCCACCGATAAGGGTGATATTGGGGTAAATTCCCCCGCACTTAAATGCAATTTGCTACAAAACGAGAAAAGATATCGACATGGGATAAACAGCAAACAAAAGATATAGATAAACTCTACATTCCAGATTTTTTCCAAAATTTTTTGCTAATAATAAAAATTGCAGATTTTCACGATTTTCGAACTATAACTGCAGATTCTTACATCTTTCAATGCCTTGACAATAATTAATTTTTTGGGAATTTTTTAAAGTATCTTCCCCTGGGTTGACACGTACCAAAAAATTATAAAATATTGCTATGATACTTACCTACTTTGTAAAAAAATCTCAGAAGTGTCCATTTGGTGGAACAGTGTCAAGAAAGATAAAGTATGCCGGCGAACGCTTGGTCTGATCAGTATCGGCGCAGCGACCGAATCCCCTTGCGGTGGCTAGTTATGGGAGCGAACGGGAAGTCGGCGCGTGTACGGAAAAGCTGATACATGTAAAAATGCGACTTTCCTATCAGAAACGTTAAAGTGATGTTAAAAGTCCTTTTTTCACGAAAATTATTCACTTGAAATTGCGACTAGACTACCCCTGGATTTTCACAAGCGTGGTCGGCCCGGCCTCACGACCGGGCCTCTCCGCCCCCTCTAATGGCCCAACCCTAACTCACTCTGTTTACATAATCTTCCCATTGTAGATGTTTCCCAGAATTTGATCTTTTCAGAACGAAGTTTTTACGTTCCACCGATTATTATTTCGGGGGAGAGACAGTTGTTCTGCAAATTCACCGAAATATAAATATACAGTAATTTCTCAATCGTTGTCCTCGGTCGCCTCTGCAATCGTAGTCCAGTGCCTACCCATTCCACCGCCTGTCAACGCTGCGCCGGGCAGCAGGACGGCGATGTTTGATGTCGGCTCGGGTATATCGGTGTGAACACCACTACATTGACTCGA
This sequence comes from Lasioglossum villosulum, assembly GCA_963971365.1. Classification (NCBI taxonomy): domain Eukaryota; kingdom Metazoa; phylum Arthropoda; class Insecta; order Hymenoptera; family Halictidae; genus Lasioglossum; species Lasioglossum villosulum. The sequence goes on along the minus strand of OZ020502.1, from coordinate 7,184,653 downwards.
GTGAATCGAATTTTCAAACTACTTAATTTTCATTATTTTTTTATGAGATTTTACTGGCTTATTCCTGGCATTTTTCTGATTATAATCATACCAAACACGATATAATTTGGCCAATATTTAGTGGTTTAATCGACGATGAAAGTTTTACTTACAAGAAGGACAGCGTGTTTGATCTATGCCGGCGACGGCGACTCTTTGCGTCTCTTTCTTTCCAATACGCTCTTCTTCGTTGCGTTCGAAACTTTCATCGTCGATTAAACCACTAAATAGTGGCCAAATTATATCGTGTTTGGTATGATTTTAATCAGAGAAATGCCACGAATATGTTGGTGAAAGTTCCATAACGATATCATCGAAAATAAAGAAGCTAAGGTCTTGGTGTTTTATTGTGATGACGCACGGGCCTTTAAACTGTGCCGGCGACGGGGACACGCTTCGGCCACGCGATCCTATTTCATTCTGTCCTTCTCTACGTTCGGCTTGTCGTTTGAAGTCTCAGCGCGGTAGGGTAGGCGCAGTCATAAATCAAAAAATAGCCACCCTACTTGATCGTAGTCCGTTCGTAACACGGGTGTTGGGACTACGATTGAGAAATTACTGTATATCGCAATCTAGACATACCCGCGCGAATATGAGCGAACAGTGACGTGGAAGATGGCAACGATCAGATAACAGGTTTCAGAAAACGAATAATTACCCGCGGCTACTAAATAGAATATACTCGGGGAGTGGTCCACACTCAATTCCACTGGGAACAAACCGTTTCGCTCTCATTAAACCCACCGGCATGGCGAACGGTTTCAACATGGAAGCAATCAAGTCTTGTTTAACGACTGCTCGAGCGAGGCAGTTGCATAAAATAAGAGGACCTTGGATCCAACATTTTTTCTGGTCCGTAACAAATCCCGTGACGTCAAAGGCGACGGGGACAGAAGTCAAAGGCGGTTTCGCAGCGCACGAACAGAAACGTGGGGGGTGTCGCGAAAAGGAAACGAGAGGGACCCAGGGGCGTCTTCATTTTTCACACGACTCCTGTTATTTCATGCTTGTTAAACTCGACTATCGGCCAGTGGCCGGTTCGCAGCGGGGGATCTCTTTTTAATTAAATGAAGAAAAAGATCTTTGGTTTCTATGCAGTTTGACGTCGGATAGGAAAGGTGAGAATTGAGGGTGGCGGTACGGTGAAAATCGGTAGATAAGACTCCCGATCAAACCGCATTCGAAATTTTGCATACGAGTCCGCAAAGAAGTGAGACATTTTATGTCTTTACTTTGCTCCCCCCACCCCCTCCCGCTCCCGCTTTTCTTCCTTTGCTGTCCTATATGATTTGGTCAAGTGTATAGGTCAATTGAGAATATACGTCTTACGTCATACGTCTTACGTCATGTGGAATGATTTATTTAAAACAAAAGTAACCTATCAAAAATATATTTACAACTGATCCTATCTACAGAGGTGGAAAATGAGCCGAAATCACAAGAGGCTTGTAGGATCGGTTAAGATCAAAAGGGTGTGAAGCTATGGGTCAATAGTCGCGCCAAAAAAGTCCATTCGATCAAAAGTTATAAGCAGCAACGTGCCCTCTCTCTCTGCCTCTCTCTCTGGAAGGTTTTAGATCAAACCGCATTCGAAATTTTCGTGACACGTTTTCGTGACACTTTTCGATAACGCTTTTTTCTGCTATGTGCCAAAGTAAAGACATAAAATGCCAAAATTGTAGCTCCCTTCGAGGCGGCAATTTGAATTCATAGGCGGCCTGGGCGAGTCGCGAGCATTGTTTGAACAGCACCGGGTCTCTCGTTTAAAAGATGGTCAGCGAGGCTGAGACCTGCCGACGAGAACGATAATTATCCACCTCTCAGCGACAGTGTCTCTCTTCGGCAATTTGGCTACGAGCAGGGTCTGCCAGGACGTAAAGTGTTTTCACGTGTACCCCCGCGTAACACACCCCTCCCGCACCCACACTGCCGTCCTGTCTCGGCGTTTCGCACTTCCGGCCAGATAAGGGCTGCTGAGCTGTTGTGTTTTCCGTGGAATTGCAGGGAAAATATTTCCAAGGGAGAGTCCGCGTGTCCGCCGTCGCAACGTGTGATAGGCCAACCGACAGCACCCGAATGGAACGTTCCCGCAGATATTTCTTTCACCTATCTCGAACGTATTCGGCAAATGGACAACGAAATTAAGGAACTGCTGAGCATGAACTTTATCTTCGAGCGGGGGAGGGGTTAATGGGGAATGCAACCCTCGCTGTAACTGGTTTTAATACGGTCGGATGCAGTAAACCAGCGGCGCTGTGTTGGTTTCTTGGCTTCTGTTATTGGGAGAACAATCTGGACCGTGTTTCAAGTTATGTGCAGAGAGGCGTAGCAAGTTCGTCCAGTTGTAATATCTTTATTGATGAAATTTTAGCGATGGACATTTATACAGGGTGTTCGATTACAGGTGGGAGGAAATTTAAGAAGTGGTTCTTGACGATAACACAGGGAGGTCTGTTTCAATAAGAACACCTACGTATCTCTTCAGGTTATTGCAATGCAACAAATATTGGTTGCGTAATGTGCATGGTGTCCATGGACCATTATCTGCCAACAATATTTTTTTCCAGAGGCCGTTTTTTTCGAAATTCTCGAGGTCATCGGTTCTGTGGATACGTAACTACATTTGTTTTAATTGCATCGTGTAGCTGATCGAGAAATATATTCAGATATTTATAGTAACGTGACCTTGAAGTGATCTTGAACTTCGAAAGTTGGTGTTCCTTTGCGTGGTATGGCCACCTACATATCTCTTTAGGTTATTGTTTTTAATTGCACCGTGTAGCTGATCGAAAAATATATTCAGATATTTATAGTAACGTGACCTTGAAGTGACCTTGATCTTCGAAATTTGGTGTTCCTCTGCGTGGTAAGGCCACCTATATATCTCTTCAAGGTTATTGTAATTCAACAAATATTTCTTACGTAATGTGCATGGTGTCCATGGACCATTATCTGCGAAAAATATTTTTTCCAGAGGTCATTTTTTTCGAAGTTCTCGAGGTCATCGGTGTTTTTTAATACGTAACCACATTTGTTTTTAATTGCATCGTGTAGCTAATCGAGAAATATATTCAGATATTTATAGTAACGTGACCTTGAAGTGATCTTGAACTTCGAAAGTTGGTGTTCCTTTGCGTGGTAAGGCCACCTACATATCTCTTCAGGTCAATGTGATGCAACAAATGTTACGTAATATGCATGGTGTCCATGGACCATTATCTGCGAAAAGTATTTTTTTCCAGAGGTCATTTTTTTCGAAGTTCTCAAGGTCATCAATGTTTTTTAATACGTAATTAGATTTGTTTTTAATTGCATCGTGTAGCTGATCGAGAAATATATTCAGATATTTATAGTAATGTGACCTTGACGTGACCTTGATCTTCGAAAATTGGTGTTCCTTTGCGTGGTAAGGCCACCTACATATCTCTTCAGGTCAATGTGATGCAACAAATATTTGTTACGTAATATGCATGGTATCCATGCACCAATATCTGCCAACAATATTTTTTTCCAGAGGTCATTTTTTTCGAAATTCTCGAGGTCATCGGTTCTTTGGATACATAACTACAATTTTTTTAATTGCATCGTGTAGCTGGTCGAGAAATATATTCAGATATTTATAGTAACGTGACCTTGAAGTGATCTTGAACTTCGAAAGTTGGTGTTCCTTTGCGTGGTATGGCCACCTACATATCTCTTTAGGTTATTGTTTTTAATTGCACCGTGTAGCTGATCGAAAAATATATTCAGATATTTATAGTAACGTGACCTTGAAGTGACCTTGATCTTCGAAAATTGGTGTTCCTCTGCGTGGTAAGGCCACCTATATATCTCTTCAAGGTTATTGTAATTCAACAAATATTTCTTACGTAATGTGCATGGTGTCCATGGACCATTATCTGCGAAAAATATTTTTTCCAGAGGTCATTTTTTTCGAAGTTCTCGAGGTCATCGGTGTTTTTTAATACGTAACCACATTTGTTTTTAATTGCATCGTGTAGCTAATCGAGAAATATATTCAGATATTTATAGTAACGTGACCTTGAAGTGATCTTGAACTTCGAAAGTTGGTGTTCCTTTGCGTGGTAAGGCCACCTACATATCTCTTCAGGTCAATGTGATGCAACAAATGTTACGTAATATGCATGGTGTCCATGGACCATTATCTGCGAAAAGTATTTTTTTCCAGAGGTCATTTTTTTCGAAGTTCTCAAGGTCATCAATGTTTTTTAATACGTAATTAGATTTGTTTTTAATTGCATCGTGTAGCTGATCGAGAAATATATTCAGATATTTATAGTAATGTGACCTTGACGTGACCTTGATCTTCGAAAATTGGTGTTCCTTTGCGTGGTAAGGCCACCTACATATCTCTTCAGGTCAATGTGATGCAACAAATATTTGTTACGTAATATGCATGGTATCCATGCACCAATATCTGCCAACAATATTTTTTTCCAGAGGTCATTTTTTTCGAAATTCTCGAGGTCATCGGTTCTTTGGATACATAACTACAATTTTTTTAATTGCATCGTGTAGCTGGTCGAGAAATATATTCAGATATTTATAGTAACGTGACCTTGAAGTGACCTTGATCTTCGGAAATTGGTGTTCCTTTGCGTGGTAAGGCCACCTACATATTTCTTCAGGTTATTGTAATTCAACAAATATATGTTACGTAATGTGTACGGTGTCCATGGACCATTGACGTCCACAACGTATACTTTTGTTAGACGTGTTGCCGCATTTTAGGCGGATTTTTCATTGTTAATTTCTAAATAACGAAGCCGAAGTCGCAATTTTTTAATCCTTCATTTTTGTCTTATATTATCTTCAAGAACCACCACTTAAATTTTCTCCAACCTGTAGTCGAACACCCTGCATGTATAAGGTATAAATTGTCCAACATTTAAGGGATGGTTCTGCGTGACAGTACAAGACGAAAATGAAGAATGACAAAATTGCGATTTCTGCTTCGGTTTTGAAATATTAACAATTACAAATATCCCTGAAATGCGGCAATCCGACCAACAGAGGTGAACGCGTCACATACGTCACGGGCGCGCGACAGTGATGTATCAAGTGACAGATATGTACTCATGCGACGTACACCATTGTCGGTCGGGTTGCAGCATTTTAGGCGAATCCTTAATTATTAATAACTGATAAATGAAGCGGAAATCGCGATTTTTTAATTCTTCATTAATATTTTCATCGAACAACCTGCATATAGATACAGTTCATAAAATGTTTATTACTGTTATCACTCCTGTTATTGCTAGAGTCACTCCTTATTATAACATCGCTAGTTCATTTTATGTGTTATTTCTGAGTTCGATTTCGTTTCAGTTTAAAGGACGGAAAATATACATATAAAGGGGCGTGGTCTGTGCCATTCACCGTCCCGTAGTTCACTGTTTTCCGGCATATTGTTCCTGGCTAAAAGCATACGGTTAAGATCTATGTCTAGAGGCAATCTTCGACTACAAACAGAATATCCAATAGCGGAAAACAGACGCCGCTTTGGAAACTACTCCTGCTGATGGCTATTCTGACGAAATAAACAACAAAAATTGAGCTCGCGCTCTGTTATGATACTACGTCTGAAATAGGATCTTTATTAAGGAATAAACACTTATCATCATAAATCATACATGTTTCTTTGTAATTTTTCTGCATTCGTTTACATGCAATAACAGTCATAAGTATCGTTTTCTAAAATGGAACAGCATGTTTTCATTAGAATAACTTAGTATATAATACATTAGAAAAACGTACTATTACAACTAACAATTTTCAATGAAATTATTAGAAACGAAATAATTACTAGTAGAAACTTTTCATATGATTAAACAAAAAAGCGTTAATCTTAGGTATGAATCACCTAAGATTCATGACCATTACGCTGCATTACCGAATCAGTAATGTTTTATGATGAAGTTTCTAATTTTTAATAGTTTTCTATATATATCATATATTATAATGTTTGATTCTGATTTATTTTCATTTAAATTTCAAATGTAGTTGAATGTTGATTTCCTTCAGCTACCACAATAATGTTGAGGTATTATACTGTGTAGTCATGTGATTGAGACGAACTATATTGAGGTTTGAATTTACCGCCTAATATGGATTGAGCAAACATAGATCACTTGCTTCTAATTGGTCAAATTTCAATTCTCTATCCGTTAGTATGCTTTGTTTACTGTGTAACCTTTAACAAGGATTTAGTACATTATCTACCAGCATGGAAGTAACACATTATTCATAAAAGATAAATTTCTTTCCTATATAACATGTAAGGAAAAATAAGTTCATTTTTCGAGTTCAAAATTTTGTTTTTTCCTTTTCTTTTAAAATACAGTTATTTTTGCGATGTTACATTTTGTTTCAGACGCAAAAATCTCTTGAAAATGATCCTCATCAGGATCGAAACGTCGAGATTTCAACTTGCAAATTTGTTATAAAACAGTTTATATTTGATCGAACCTGTGCGCCGAAACCATCTATCTATTATCAATTCTTTTCGATCGCAAAACTATTTCAATACGTATTATTGCTTGAACCCTCTTTCTAGTATAAATGATCAACTGCTAACGAATAAAGGAGGTCAATTACTAGATTTTTCATTTTCAAAAGTGGTCAACTTCTGAAGTAATTACTGAATTTTTAAATACATTTCTTAAATTTGTATAAGTAAACTCTTTTTAAATAGTGGCCTCGGTACGTAATTTAGAAGGTTTACAGAGTGTCTTCAGGCATCGACTCTCGCTATTTGATGACAGAGTAAGTGGTTACTATTGTTCGCGTGGAGAACTTCCCTTAACTGGTCAACTACTAGTACCTATAATAGGTAAATTCCTCTCGATCGAAAAGTAATAGTATAATAAAATGTATGATATCGGCGCTAGGTTCGATCCTTAATAGAAAAAACAACAAATGTGCAATTATTTACATGCTTCTAACGTTTCGATCCCTATGTGGATCTTTTTCAAAGAGAACATTTTTGCGTCTGAAAAAGAAGAAAAAACAAATAAATTTTCAATGTAATACCAAATACTTGAAAACAGCTTCTTCTTCTTTTCTTCTTTCTTCTTTTTCAGACGCAAAAATGTTCTAAAAATGTTAGGTATAATATGTGGTGATGGGAAAATATTGTAATTTTGAATTTACCGCCTTATTAGGATCTCAGACGCAAATCGATACATTTTCGGCCATTAGTCGTCTGCTTGTCTATACAGTCCTCACTACTGTGGTGACTGCCTAGGCAGCAACATGTAGTCACACGTGCTCTTACAATGTGTTCTTCAAATGTTCTTCATTTAATTTCCAATGTTTTCTTATAAAGTGTTCTAATTCACCGCAATGGTATTCAATTTTCTTTACACTACGCAAGTGAGTGTGAAATTATTTTAGTTTATTTTTTGTTTTGGCTTAAATGCAATGATTAATATTTTTGTTAATTTCCATTACAGACACAATATATATTTTGTTAGTATTCTCTTGATAATGATCTAAATTGAGATCGAAACGTCGAGACAAATTATTGTGCCTATTTTGCAAATTGTGTAAATAGTAATTTTTGATCGAACCAATGCGCCGAAAACGTTTTAATTTTGCTGCAAAAATGTTCTCTTCGAAAAAGATCCACATAGGGATCGAAACGTTAGAAGCATGTAGATAATTGCACATTTGTTGTTTTTTCTATTAAGGATCGAACCTAGCGCCGATATCATACATTTTATTATACTAGTACCTATACCTTACTATTTAACAAAATGAATTTCCATGAAACGTATTGTATATATCCTAAATATCATCTCGTATTCCAGGTGTTTGAACAGCAACGAAATACAACATGACAATTGCGCGCACGGTATTCCCGTGCTCAAATCGGCGTTAAAATTTCCAGCAACAATTCCAATGGGAACCTGTAATCCCGTTTGGGTCCGTTAAAGTGACGCGCAAAAATTGTGTACTTTTATAAACGATGCCCACTTTATTAACAAATTTTGATTGCATTCGAATCAATGATATTGGTAAATTATTATTCCGGCGGTGAACGTAGTCGGTCGGTAATCGATTGTTTAACACATCGCGGGGATTCCGGTGTCCGTGTCGCAAAACGCAAAGCGGTCTCGTTGCTTCGGCCGTTCGAGTATTTTATTCGGACGTGTTGGGAATCGAACGCGTATGACGGAAAATTGATTTTTCCAGCGTGATTTGTCAATGGTTCAGCTCGTACGTTGAACTGGCGGGAGACAGTTAATGAGCAATCGGTTTGTGTAGGTTTTCACTGACCTAGATCCTTGAATTGAAAATATTTTTCCTTTTTTCATAGCGATTTCACTCGTGTCCCATACAATTAGGGATTGCAATCCCGCGCCATTTTCAATCCCGCGGGACTGAGGATTTAGTTCTTCAATCTAATATATGTATATTTAATGAAGAAACAAATTTTGCTTAATGAAATAATCATCTTTAATCGTACATTGGAAACGTCCTCCTACTCTTTTTGAAGTCTATAAATATATGTATGCAGCTTTTGTAACCCCATACCAAGAAAAACATCCTCATACCATTGTAGATATACCACACATTAGGAAAGTGCAAGTGCATTAGTAAAAAGAAACGTCATTCATTAATGATAATATATTCTATTATATTAATTGTTATTATTGATATTGTTTATTTCTTTAAAGTACACTTTCTTAATTTAAATGTACCATACAATTTTATTAAAATTTTACAGTTTATTGTGTTTTAATATGCATTGATTTTTTCTTGATCATTAAACCTATCCATTTAATTTTGTCCACGACTGTATACAGGGTGTCCCAAAATAAGTGTAACTCCCGGAAATGGGAGGTTCCTTGGGTTATTTGAAGCGACATTTTCCTTTACAAAAATGGCGTCCGCGGCTTTGTTCAGGAGTTATTATCGAAAAACACGGACCAATCAGAGCACGGCTAACCCATCCCCGTACCATTATGGATACCACACATTAGTAAAGTGCAAGTGCATTAGTAAAAAGAAACGTCGTCCATTAATGATAATAAAATTCTATTATATTAATTGTTATTATTGATATTTTTATTTCTTTAAAGTACACTTTCTTAATTTAAATGTACCATACAATTTTATAAAAATTTTACAGTTTATTGTGTTTTAATATGCATTGATTTTTTCTTGATCTCATTAAACCTATCCATTTAAGTTTGTCAAGACTGTATACAGGGTGTCCCGAAATAAGTGTAACTCCCGGAAATGAGAGGTTCCTTGGGTCATTTGAAGCGACATTTTCCTTTACAAAAATGGCGTCCGCGGTTTTGTTTAGGAGTTATTATCGAAAAACACGGACCAATCAGAGTACGGCTATAGCGAACGGAGTCCGACTCGGCGACAGGTCACGCTTAACGTGGTGTCGCTATTGGCCGATCCGGAATCAATCCGCTGTATCCGCGCTCTGATTGGTCCGTGTTTTTCGTTAATATCTCCTAAGCAATGCCGCGGACGCCATTTTTGTAAAGGAAAATGTTGATTCAAATGACTCAAGGAACCTCCCATTTCCGGGAGTTACACTTATTTCGGGACACCCTGTATATCAATTTCCTGACAATATTTATCAGCATTTATGGTTTCACCTGTTTTTAAAAATGAATAATCTACAATACCCTTTGCTGACCACCATAGATACGCCAATATTTTACGCGGATGAGGGTGAGGGTCCTTAACAAACGAAGGAGCAATACAATGTTAGGACGCCTTCTAATTTTATTCATTTCCATGTTCTAAGTGGGTAATATACTAGCCTAATCGGATTATTCTAAACCCTGACTCAAGAAGCTTACGGTTAAGATATTCTGTAAAATTAAAAAATATTTAGTACGTTTATCGTTTCGAGTGAAAAATGCTTACGATACATAAGTGATTAAGAGATTATTAGATTAATAGATTATTAGATTAGATTAAGCTTACAGCCCTTTCAGCATTATTCGTAACAGGGAACTTCCGAAAAATATCTCGCGTTTCCTGAAAGTTTATTTGATTGTGTCAAAGTTAGATTGTGTGGAATTATACGTATACAGGGTGTCCCAGAATTCCTTCAACGTCCGGAAATGGGAGGTTCCTTGGATTATTTGAGCGCGTTTTCCTTTGCAAAAATGGCGTCCACAGCTTCATTTAGAGCCAGAATTAAGTTTTTTCCGTTAATAGGACCTTAACACAGCTTTGAAAATCATTTTCGAAAAGGGAAAAGTTTCTTCAAATAAGCTCAGGAACCACCCCTTTCAGAAAAGTATATTTTTTATATTGCTGTACCATAGTTTAAAATAAAGTTATCACACTTGAAATATGAAACACACCTGGAGAATGTAGCGTTGAAATACTCTTCTTATCGACTGCATACATTCATGGAATAATTAATCGAATAAAAATATCGACCTATCGAATGAACACTGCAAATCGGTTTAGGCCACCTTCAGTATTAAGTCATACCATTGAAGTGAGCGCTGCAATAAATCACGTCAAATTGATTTTCAATTTAGTTTGGAAGCTCCAACAACTGGACACTCTGATCGCACATATGTAGAATGGGTTCTCGATTAATCAGCTTAATCGGAGTTGAGACAAATTGGGTACATTAAGCCTCAGTAATTTCGAGCCCATCAGGAACTATTAATTAAAGCTTCAATTGTATAATTATTAACTTACAGACGCTTTGTCGATCCGCGTGTTCATTGTTTTTCTACGTGAAAGAACATTCCAGGAAATAAATTAATGATTTAGTATCATTGTAGGATTTATTTTATTAACGTAATAATAATTGGCAGTACATCTTTATGCAAAATAAAAATTGTCTACTTTTATTGCTGAAGCAGCCAGATAAATATTTAATTCTTTCTTTAATAATAATAATACGTTGTTATTCTTGAATCAATTTAATCTCGTTGCTGTTTGATAGGTCGATCTTCAAATGACTTTCTCGCTGAAGGTCACGTGAAGGTCAACATGTCATTATCGTTATGGGTTCTGAAAATTTTTAAACAAGCGTGGAATATAAAATTCGACAGAATGTAATTGAATTTTTTATATACAGAATAAAATTCTATTTTATTCCAATTTCTGAAAGTTCGTCTGCAAAAATTGCAAATTGCAATAACATTCGCAGCTTGATTATAAATATTGAAAAAAATATCGAACAGACCAATCGATTTATACATTCCGACACGTATCGTTAGCTGCAGAGTTAAAAGGTTTGTGTTTGATTTTTAATTAGCATACTTCCACTTTCTTAAAGTTCGTCTGCAAAAATTGCAAATTGCAATAACATTCGCAGCTTGATTATAAATATTGAAAAAAATATCGAACAAACCAATCGATTTATACATTCCGACACGGATCGTTAGCTGCAGAGTTAAAAGGTTTGTGTTTGATTTTTAATTAGGATACTTCGCAGTCGATCCAAGTGTCCTGTCTGGAAGGGGAAACTGTTCCCATTAATCATTTCTTAACTTTGCACTTCTTCGAGCGTACTTTTTTAGTTGTCTATAAGACTCTTTTAGCCCGTCGAATAAATTAAAGGGATACTATAACTTCACCGTGGCACTCGGAACTTTCTGCTCTCGAGTTAATAGCTTCTTAGTGCGAGCACAATCGTTACAAAAAAGAATATACAATACCCCAGTAAGAAGCATAAAATAATGGCTGGGGCGATATTCGTTGAAAATACCGTCCGACATTTCGCACAAAAATATGCATTAGACTTATGTCGAGAAGATTGTCGTTGTTTCCTTCACCCATTTTTAATAACCGGACTGCTGATCTTTATGCAGAATAAAAATTGTTTGCATCGATTGCAAGAAATGGAAACCAAGTTGAATGTTATTTCATCCCTTAGTGATATGAACAGAGATCGTCAATTGGCATCTTCGATTTGTCAAATTTCCAACAGTTCTCCATCTCTCAAGACAGTCACATAAAAGTATTTGTTTTTCTAATATTTTTGGAAATCACAAGAACATATTCATTCTTTTAAACAGGATCTCAACTTTTTAAACACCTACGATCACAGTCCCTTTTATTGTGGCTCATCGTGAACGATATATCTAATACAAACATTTATTTTAAAGAGACTAACACTCACTAAGGAAGCAGTAATTAGACAGGCACATTAATCGGAGACAGGCAAATATGAAGGGGGACGCTAACGTGTTCAAAGAGTTCGCAGAGGCACACTAATTGGGACATCGACCCTTTCCATTTGAACTCGAAAACTTAAAGTTTGCTTGAAAAATTATTCCACAAAAAGAAGAAGTTCGACGATCAATATAAATTTTGAGCAGATGTAATTAAAGTCAAATAATTCATTCGTTCGTGAATCATCTTTAAAAGTCAGTTGACCTTGACCCATTCTTTCAAAGTCAAACTTTGTTATGACTGCATTGTGTTCTACTCGTGTGGAGTAGCAAACGTCTGGAAGAACTGTGAATGAAGGATGAACGGTTCTGAAGGTAGCGCAACAGGAGTAAATTTCGAAAGTCTAGAATGTGGTGCTAATCAATTTGATCTCAAGCTGTCAACACGTGTACACATCGCCCTGCTTTTTCTGATAACAAACGTATCACGTTCTCTCCCACCCCAGCACCCCCCGCCGGTTGTAATGCCGTGGCTGAGCCTGGGGTGCATTGCGGTTCCGTAATTGGACACCACTAATGCATCCCAACCTCGTTTGTCGAACGTGAAGAGAATCAACTGGGGAGAAGGAGGACCGGATAAGAAGATCGAAGAATGGTGAGCATCGGAAGAAGATGAAAAGGTGCTAGGGAAAGTAAGACGAGACGCGTAGAAGTGGAACGGCAAGAGAGAACCGGGGAAAAACGTAAGTCGATACAAAAGGCGTCATTATTTGGTGCATTCGTTCATCTGATCTGTTCTCCCTTCGGCTCGATGTTCCTTCACTTGCTGTTTATTGAACAGCTCCGCCAATTGTCTCATAAATTTAGCGAACACCACTTTCAGTACAGTCACACAACTGAGCCGTCCAATGCAAAAATGATGTGGGTCTAAAAATGACTGAAGCATGTGCAAAGATCCAAATCCAAAGAAGTTACGATTTATCGAGGAGCCCTATCGGTGTAGTAATGGCGCAGGGATAAATACTGAGCCTCAAACACATTGGAACTATTAGGAATCTTTATATATTTATTTTCAAGATTGGATTAGGTCACAAAGATGTATTAAAAATGCTTGTTCAAAGATTTAAATCGGTGGCACGTGAAAATGCGTCGAAGAGTGTTATCACAGAGGTACTGGCACAGGGGTAACATATGGGTCCCAAACCTTCCAAACGCGTTAAACTTATCGGAACACTTTACATATTTATTTTCAGGTCTGGGTTTCATCTCATAGATCTATTAGAAATGGTTGTTCAACGATTTAAGTCAGTGGCACGTGAAAATCTATCGAAGAGTGCTGTTACAGAGGTACTGGCACAGGGGTAACCTATGTGTCCCAAACCTTCCAAACGCAATAAAACTACCAGGACACTTATAGATTCATCTTCAGGTCTAGGTTCGGGCTCAGAGATCTATTAGAAATGCTCGTTCAAAGATTTACGTCAGTGGCACGTGAAAATCTATCGAAGTGTGCTGACACAGAGGCACTGGCACAGGGGTAACCTATGTGTCCCAAACCTTGCAAACGCATTAAAACTACCAGAACACTTGTAGATTCAATTTCAGGTGTGGGTTAGATCTCGTAGATCTATTAGAAATGCTTGTTTAAAGTTTTAAATCAGTGGAAATTGACAATCTATCGAAGAGTGCTATCACAGAGGTACTGGTACAGGGGTAACCTATGTGTCCCAAACCTTGCAAACGCATTAAAGCTACCAGGACACTTGTATATTCATCTTCAAGTCTGGGTTTGGGCTCATAGATCTATTATAAATGCTCGTTCAAAGTTTCAAGCTAGAGGAAAGTAAAAATCTGTCGAATAGTGCTATCACAGAGGTACAGGCACAGGGGTAACCTATGTGTCCCAAACCCTGCAAACGCATTAAAACTACCAGGACACTTACAGATTCATCTTCAAGTCTGGGTTTGGGCTCATAGATCTATTAGAAATGCTCGTTTAAAGTTTCAAGCCAGAGGAAAGTAAAAATCTGTCGAAGAGTGGTCTGTAGTTCAGGTTCAGAAGAGTTCAGGTCTGGATTAGGTCGCGAAGATCTATTCCAAATAATTGTTGAAAATTTTAAATCGGAAAAAAGTGATCATCTGTCGAATTGTGCAGTACTTGCGCAGAGATAACCAATCGTTCGAACACCGTAGACTGTTTTGAAATTTGCAAAGTACGGTAGGGGACAATTTTCTAATACCCTTGTCAGATATTTCCTGCGCGCCGGATGTTCGAAGGTAAGAGCGAAGTTCGCGTTTAACCGGGGAAAATGAGAAAGCGAAACTGTTGGGATCGTAGAAACAACGGCGCCTACCTAGAACGCATATTGAACCTTGAAGGAACGACCGGGAAAAGGATAATGGAGCACAGGGGACAGGTGGGGAACAGGGAGGAAAGTGGATGGGAAAACGCACTGCGAAGAAAATGATATGAAATCCGAGTCCGTGCTGGAGAATGAAAGGAATAAGTACGTCGAAGCGTACGTGGGATATATACGTGGTGAAGGGGCAGGGGCGAGCAGACGACGAAGCGCAAAAACGAAGGAGGAAATTGTGGAAACGCAGAGCAGGATCACGAGGCGGATAATAAGGCAACGCAAAAAGAAGCGACGGTGTTCCTCGATGAACGAGAATTACGGTCCAGGGCCGACGAAATGGACGACGAACCTGGAAGAACCGACGGAACGGATGACAAAGCTGGAAGAACCGGCCGCGGCGCCAGAAGGAATGAAATATGAAAGACGAGGCTGTATCGACTGACGTGGACCGAAACGCGAGCATGTTGAACGTCTAACGGATAACCGCAGAGAGGAAAATGGCAGCAGGTAGACATTGTAGGCAGCAGTAGGCGGGACGAATATGAATAAACTGCAGGAACCGAGTGGCCGACGTGATCAAAAACACAAGACCAGTCGAACCGGGAATTAAAAAAGAAACAATGCGGGTTACGTGGTCGGGATAGAGAATGTCTCGTGGGAAACTGTGCAACAGGATGAACTCGCGCTCCTTCTCGATGAAGGGAAATCGATTATTCAATCTTGAGCATTGGTAAGCTAAATCATCTTCAATTGTGGTTAACATATACATTGGCCTTTCCTCCCACCACTTTTGTCAGTGTAAATACGGGTATAGGTTGTCCTAAGTTCTAAATCAGAGAAAAGTAAAAATCCGTCGAAGAGTACTACCAAAAAAGTGACGGCACAGAGTTAACCAATGGGTTCCAAACCTTGCAACCCATTGAAACCACCAGGAAACTTTATAGACTCGTCTTCGGGTTTGGGTTAGGTCACAAGGATCTATTAAAAATGTTTCTTCAGAGTTTCAAACCAGTGGAAAGTGAAAAAGTGACAGAAAGTGCTATCAAAGAAGTACTGGCACAGGGGTAACCAATGGGTCCCAAACCTTGCAACCCATTGAAACCACCAGGAAACTTTATAGACTCATCTCCAGGTCTGGGTTAGGTCACAAGTATCTATTAAAAATGTTTCTTCAAAGTTTCAAGCCAGTGGAAAGTGATGAACTGCCAGAAAGTGCTATCAAAGAAGTACTGGCACAGGGGTAACCAATGGGTCCCAAACTTTGCAACCATTGAAACCACCAGGAAACTTTATAGACTCATCTTCGGATCTGGGTTAGGCCACAAGGATCTATTAAAAATGTTTTTTCAGAGTTTCAAACCAGTGGAAAGTGAAAAAGTGACAGAAAGTGCTATCAAAGAAGTACTGGCACAGTGGGAACCAATGGGTCCCAAACCTTGCAACCCATTGAAACCACCAGGAAACTTTATAGACTCATCTTCGGGCCTGGGTTAGGTCACAGAGATCTATTTAAAATGCTTCTTTCAAGTTTTACATCGGAAAAAGTGATCATCTGTCTATGTACTCGTACTCACGTCCCGGGTTTCTCTGCCTCCACTTTGGTCAGTATAGACAGAGCGTACCCAGGGTTCATACTAAAACTGGGTATGCTCTGTCTATTGTTAAAAGTGATGACAGAAAATAACTCAGAAATTTCCCTCTGTGGTGTGATATTTACTTAGAAAACTAAATTGTTGACCGATTATTATGACTCCTCTCCTTACTCGTGGCTCCTTCTCACCACACTCCTGTGGAGTGTAGGAAGAGGTTGGGGACATTGGTAGTGCAAAGCACGGTGAAGGCAATGTAAAATGCCAATAGTGGGTAAATCGGGACGCCGATAGTGGGGATCGTGAAGCCACAGCGGGAAGGAAGTAGCTCGGACCTGAACTATAGTATCAAGACTGTAGAATCGCAGGGTCGAGTATTCGGAACGGAATGGTGAAAATATCATGGCGAGGAGGGCTCACTAACTCGAGCTCGAGTTTCGACTTATCAACAGATTGCCGGATTCTTCGTGGCTGTGGTATGGTTGCCCGGAGCCTCGGTCGCAGTCCCGGGGTCAACTCCCAACAACTTTGGCCCCCTTCGGTTCGAGGAGGTCGAAGCTTGCGACGGAGTCGCCCAATCCTCGATTGCTTCGAACGCTCGAAAGGCCACTCTATCCTCGAGCCTGGTCCTCCTTCGGTCTTCGGCAAAGCGCGATAATCCGACCAAAGTTTCATTTGCCGAAGACGATGGCCTGGAACGAGCGAAGAGGGTGCGCAGAGACAAGGGCGAGAGAAGAACGACGACGACGAGGCAGGAAGGAAAGGGGTTGAAAACGACGTGCAAGAGGGCACGCAGAAATTGAATCTATTATTCTGAAGGCTCGACGATGGAACGCTCCCAAGGAAAGATCGCGTAACCTCCTCGAAGCTCATCGAAAGTTCCTCATTCTTTTAAATTGCGCCGTTACATTATTTTGCTGGTGAAATGAGATAGAAGTTCCATTGCCGGCGCGCGGACTTCTCGACGGTCTTCGTCAAGTTTCAACGAGTCCGTTGTTTCGTTTTGTTTCGTGCGACAAACGATTCCCCGGGATCTTGTTTCTCGTCTCCTTTAATTGGAGTGCGCTTATACGGAAAAAATGTACACGTTCGTGCAGATTGAATTTCCTTTCGGGTTCACGGAACGGGTTCGAGGGGGAACACGTTTTAATATCGTAATTAAATGTTCATTAACGAGAGGGCATCAATTTATCGGAATTATAATAAGCGAGATTGTTGTAAATTAAACTGCTTTGGGAAATCAATGTATCACAACATATAGACCGTGTCGCTGAAGGAAATTATTTGAATTATTTAACAAAAATGTACTTCCCTCGAAGGGCTAATTTCTGAAATCTTTCGACGAAATTTTTCCCGTGGCTTCGTTCGGGAGTTACTAACGAAACACACGGACCAATCACCATTGGCCAGGGTGCAGTTTTTCGTTACTAACTCCTCAACCAAGTACAATATGTTTGTTAAATATTTGAAATCATTTTCACGTGGGATTTAATTCTAACGAGTAATTGTATTGCTGTTACTCCACAAATATTCAACGCTGTGTGTTCGACATTGTTGGCAATTGGATTTCTGAATTAGCACCGCTTAAAATAATTTAACGAGCACACCTATTTCTCAGTAAATACTTAATACGTACACTACGTGTACAGAAGTATTTAAAATTTTTATACAAAAATACACAATGATATTTTGTAATTGTAAGAGGATAAGAGCGGCGAGATAGCATGAGGGTTGGATGAAGAAAGGATTTGTAACCCTAAGGGGAACCAAATAAAGATACCATACCATACCATACCACAATGATATTTCGTTCGTATTAAAATTAATAAAATCCTGTATAGTCGCTCGCATTATTTTCCTCTCTTCAGCAATTCGATTTTAACGAGCAAATATTAAATTCCACGGAATGTCGAGTCGACCAATAGAACCTATGTCAATACTGTAAGATGTCGAGGTACAAAGTCTTTTTCGTTGGCCGCCTAGGGAGACAGGCGATCGATTGAATTTATTTAACGAACCGCCGAGTCACAGCAAAATAGCGAGAGACGCTCTCTCTCTCTCTCTCTCTCTCTCTCTCTCTCTTTCTGGGGTTTCTCAACTTACAAATAATAGATCGCGTTGCGATGATCGAGAGAACCATTTATCTTCCGTAAATCACGGCAGGAGGCGAAAGAGTAATGACAAAACGCTTACCTTCCCGGAGCCCCTTGAATTGCACAGGAGAACACCGGCGGCGTGGATCCTGTACTCCTTGTCGAGTTGCTCGTGCTGTCCTTGAATTTTCCTGCCGGCAAACAGAACGGGAAATGTTGTGTTAGAAAAGACTGCTCGACCATTATTCCATTAATCCAGTGTATTTTCGATTAACAGCACGTGCCCGTGTACCGTCGGCGACAAGAATGAGTAGACACCCTTCAGAAACAGCATTAAAATTCCACCAGACGATTTGTGTAATATGTAAACAATTCTTTTTCGCAGATTTGATATAAATTATAAAATGGTTTAGGGTCTTCTTATAAGTTAAAAAAATCTATGCATTTTACCTAAATTTTTAATTAATTTTATAATACTGAAACAGCCCTTAATTAAAAGACAAATTATTGTGCTACCTTTGTATTTACAGTCAATATCAGCTTAAACCATATGTGATTTGGCAGTGTGAAAGTATTTAGCAAGCTTTTTGAAAATTTTCTTGCTCCTCAACATCATGATGATTACACTTCAAAACTTCATCGTGACAAATCAATCACAATCCCTCATGATTAAAGTGTAGGGAGCATCAGCTCTAGGTAACTTTTATACAACCGCATGATCATTAGTTCAGGTATAAACCTGTTTAAAAAAAAGATGATTTCGCAGTGTGAAAGTATTTAGCAAGTTTTTTGAAAATTTTCTTGCTCCTTCATGATGATTACACTTCAAAACTTTATCGTGACAAATCAATCACAATCCCTCATGATTAAAGTGTAGGGAGCATCAACTCTAGGTAACTTTTATACAACCGCATGATCATTAGACCAGGTATAAACATGTTTTAAAAAAAAAGAAAAAGATGATTTGGCAGTGTAAAAGTATGACGTTCAAAGGCACAAACTTTTGGATTCCCTATGTAAAATGGGTTACCAATTTCCTCTAACAAGAAGAGGGCGGTTAGATCGATGGGTCACCGATTTTCCTGAAACTTGCAGTATTTGAATGATTTTCCTGAAACTTGCAGTATATGCAATGGACGAAAATCGAAATAATCATGGTTCGATTCTAATTTAATTATCCAAGAAAATCATCAGTCGGTAGATAAGGAATGTGTATGTAAAAAGCAGTATCCAAGAAAATCAATAAGGGATCAGTAACAGCCAAGAGTTTATTGTAGTATAAATACTAAAAAGTTAGATTACTCGTGCCCTAATTGCTCTTCTAGGTTCGTTTTTGTTTTAAATTGTTTGTTACAATTTAGGTTTGGAGAATTTAACCAGAGGTATACATAATTTTAACTGGCAATTTAGGAATTGAGTGTTTTCCTTAAAATGCAATTTATGTTCTGTTTTGTATCAACAAGATGTAGTATGTTGCTATATAATTTTTTTTGCGATAAATTGCAAGACTCGATGTTATTTAATTTTTATTAGAGAAATGCATACGTAAAAAATGTAGCGAATAACTTAATTTTTGAATAGTTTTCGTTTATGTACTTGAACTTTTTATTTACATGTATATACTATTTATATTTATATTAAGAATACCAATTTATTTAATTTTTTAATAGTTTTTGTTTATGTAATTAAACTTTTTATTTACATATACATATCATATTTATATTAAAAGTATTATGGTTCCTGAGTAATATGCCGTTTAGTTTATTTCTAGATTTATCTAGCAGTCTGTATTAACCATTACTTAATATTAGTAAGAAATACGGTGTTGTGTATTGTCAAATAATTATGTATTATAGTAGATATAATTAAATTTAACCATACAATTAAAAAATATTTCGAACAAAAGTTGTGCAGTATACAGTTGACAATAAATTGCAATAACAACTAATCATAAAAAGCGCTTCATTGAAAAAAAAATTAAAATAAACTTTTTTACTAATGGAACCTTATATTTTTGGTGCATTAATCGATGCATCTTTGTATTCCCTTTAAAAAATCATTAAGGTATTTAGGTCAAAAATTGATTAGTTTGGAAGTTATGCTTTTTGTCTCGAATGTCCATTTACATGCCGCACTGTGTGTCGGCATTTGAAAATCGCTTTACTCGGATATAAAGAGTTTGCGTTAAGAGGTTATGGTAACCTGGGGTAACCAAATCTAGGGTATTGATCAGTGTTACCAATCTCTGTATCGAAAAAAGTTCTTTTTGTATAGTAACACTGATAAACATACATATGTGACAGTCTAACGCTTCAGTTTTGCTATGTACAAAAATGTTGTGGGTTATCAGCAGCTCCATAATATCGCTCTAGAATTATTTAATTGATTTGCAAATAACCGCTAGGATCAAATCAAAGCGAAAATATTAAGTCAAATTACTTAAAAGGCTGAAACAAAGGAAAATATTGAACGTTCAAATAATTAGAAGAATTAATTGTTATAAAAGAGTATTAAGTTCAAATAATTAAAAAATCGAATTCTTATCGAAGAATATAGTTTGAATAAATCCTATAAGGAATATTTATTCGAAGTAACCTTTTGGTGAAACATCACGAGGCCATCACAATGCAGCACAACTAGGTCCATACATCACATGAAAAAAGTAACTGCAGGTTATCGAGTAGCTCGCGCATAAATTTGCGGTGTTTTCTCCATGGTGAAATAGAAAAAAAATTGTGTACCCCCTACATCGAGAGATCCAGGCAGCACGTCAATAGGCATCGCAAAAAGAATTTTGAAAATGATTGATGAAACGAGATCGATGCATCGGGTTCGGGATGCATTAATGCGGCTTATAGGAACGTTAGACTGATGCATCGATTATTCATAATACATTCTGTAGTCTTCCATTTCTGACTCAGCACTCGCATCTTGTAACCATAAGCGTTCTATGTATTCCTATTATTAATGGCACGTTGCTATTGTGCAGTCATCGCAATAATATTCACGTGTTATCCAAATTTATATGATCAAAATGATTAATCTGTTGAAAAAAGAATAATAAACAAACATCGGTCAATTCTATTGATTTATACGATTAAAATCTAATAAACAATATTTATTGAGTTTATAGGTTTATATGATCCAATATCCATATAGAATCATTTTGGCCAAGCTTACTGGTTTATATGGTCAAAAATTATTAATGTGTTCATGAATTGTATCGATTTATACGATAAAAAATTAATAAAACATAGTTTGATCAAGCTCGGTGATTTATATGACCACGATTATTAATGTGTTCAGGAATTAAAATAAACTGTATTGGTTTAGATGATCAAAAATTAATAAAAAATACTTCGGTCAATCACACCACTCATTGTATGACCACTATTATTAATGTGTTCAAGAATTAGTAAACACAATGTAGTCAACTGTATGTTGAATGCATTGATTTATATGATAAAAAATAAATAAAAAATACTATGATTCAATGTATTGATTTATGTGATAAAAAATTAATAAAACATACTTTGGCCAAGCTTACCAATTTATACGACCACGATTATTAACGTGTTCAAGGATTAATAAACAAATTGTGATCAATTGTATTGGTTCATATGGTCCAAAATGAATAAAAAATAGTGTGGTTGAATTTATTGATTTATATGAACATTATTAGGATTCCTCAAATGTGTTCATGGTTGGCAACAAGTACGAAGGTACTGTTTATAAGTGTATGTGCCATGAGCATAAAAATGATGATATTGTAGAAATTAAAAGTCGAAACAATTATGCTTAGGTCATTCCATCTCCAGAGATTAATTGCACGACTTTATAATACTGTTAAATGTGATTCCAGAAATCCCGCAGCGCACCATTTATGTTGTGCGGAACCACCACCATTTTACTACGATGAAACATGCCAACATAGTTAAAATAGCTGTTTGTTCTCGTGACACTAAAATGCAGTCCGTAATATACACCGTTACGAACTTATACCCATTTGTAATCATGGCGGATATTTGCGGACATCTTGTGCTCGGTCTGTTGCTCTTCACAACGTTTCATTGTTTATTATAACTAATACAACTATATTTCATTGTAATTTTTCATTTAATTTCTCGCTTAAGTAACTGGAAAATTATAAATGTTAGTTAGGATTTCATCATTCTGGAAACGAGTCGTACAAGACTTGCAATTTGAGACGAATAAAAAAGTACCATGATAAATTAATGTTCAAAAGAAAAATGGATAACAATAATCATGTGTTTATAAATCTATACAATTATATAATATTAATATTACAATTTTAATTATACTATAAAAACTTAAAGGGGAACCCCCATTTGTCATTGCAGATTTGAATTCTCCAGAAAAAATATACAAAGGCCCTAGGGGTGTAAGCATAGTGAATTTGCCCTTGAAAGATGTCGGCACGATACTGAGAGGATTTTTAGGTACTAATGAGATAATAAGATCCTGAAAGTTTCAGATCTCTAATCCATTTGGTTTTTGAGAAAAAGCAATATATGTAAAAATCAGAAAAAATGAAAATTCTCTGAAACGCGTGAATCGATTTATTTGAATTTTGGATATGTTTTGGGGGTTGATGGTAGCTTCTAGGAAAAAAATTATGAGCTATATCGGTTGATAAAAACCTCGAAAAAAACGACGCTTTTGTTTTAATTATGATTTTTAACTATGATACGATCCTGGCAAATTATGAAACCATTTTTTTCGAATTCCTCATCCATTTTTCTATGGATTTATGAGCTTTTAAGATTTTTAAAAAAGGTACGCCATATTGCAAAAAAAGAAAAACCATTTTTTATGCAAATATTCACTTTATTTATGTATTTTATGCCTAAATCTTTATTTTTGTCGTTCATATATATCTTTTAACCTCATTTTAAATAGTCATTTCTAAATCAAAAATTAAATTTTAAAATATCAATGAATATTAACTAAAATATTTTAAACATTGTGCGCTTATAACATAAGAAACAGATTTTAGTTGCTAAATTATAAATAAATAACAACAAATGTTTGAAAGGTATATTTGGAAGAAAAAGTTTATGATCATATTTTATCAGTCTTCATCACTATCATCTTCGATCACCGGCGCAACATTGTCTCTATTAAATAATTCGCTTAGTGTTTCAGCAGGCCTCAGAATTTTTGTCAAATATCTTCCGTGTGACAAGTAATAAATAATAGCAGCGACGTAAGAGCAACATCCAATTGTTCTAAGACCATTTGCACACTCACAACTATGCCTCAATATGCTTTTGGTACCAATAGCGTTTTTTTTATACTCAATAAAATATCTATAAACCTTCTTATTGATATGACGGGATTAAACTTGAACTTTGAGTATGTTTGACTGGTCTTTTACATATTGAATAGTAAGATTACCTGTTTCATCAAGCATTTCTGCTAAATACGACACAGCCTGCTTCAATTGATAAGAACCGGTGAAAAAGATTCGCAGATCTTTTTCCGTCATTTCTGGAAAGTCTTCTAGAGCTTCAGATGAAATAGTTTGAAACGGCAATTTTTTACGTTGCCAGCCATTTTGTTGAACTTCATTAGCTAACGTATTTTCTACACTATTTTGTGATTTCATTGTTTCGACGACTTCATCCAAAAACTCTGAGTCGGAAGTAAGACGCTTACTGTACGTATTATGTAGAAATGAGGCAATTTTGAAAAAACTTCCAATTCTCGGAAGCATTTTATTGTCAATTCTTTGAACAAGTAAATGATATTTTTGTTTTAACATTCCATGAGTTGCCTCTACGGGCCAACGAATTTTAGTTACATATCTTGAAGCATTAGACTCGGCTGTTGTTAATTGATTTCGTTTTCCCTTAAGTGCTGGCATTAATACTTTATAATTTTTACTTTCTAAGTATTCTTTAACATCACGGAATCCACGATCAACCACAAATGCATCGCCAGGTTCTAATAAATGACATATACCATCAAAAAAAAATAATTATTGTTAAAAGTAGAGAAATGACTATTTAAAATGAGGTTAAAAGATATATATGAACGACAAAAATAAAGATTTAGGCATAAAATACATAAATAAAGTGAATATTTGCATAAAAAATGGTTTTTCTTTTTTTGCAATATGGCGTACCTTTTTTAAAAATCTTAAAAGCTCATAAATCCATAGAAAAATGGATGAGGAATTCGA
Source organism: Lasioglossum villosulum (assembly GCA_963971365.1). NCBI lineage: Eukaryota > Metazoa > Arthropoda > Insecta > Hymenoptera > Halictidae > Lasioglossum > Lasioglossum villosulum. The sequence continues at coordinate 7,160,233 of OZ020502.1, read as the reverse complement.
AAAAAATGGTTTCATAATTGTGCCAGGATCGTATCATAGTTAAAAATCATAATTAAAACAAAAGCGTCGTTTTTTTCGAGGTTTTTATCAACCGATATAGCTCATAATTTTTTTCCTAGAAGCTACCATCAACCCCCAAAACATATCCAAAATTCAAATAAATCGATTCACGCGTTTCAGAGAATTTTCATTTTTTCTGATTTTTACATATATTGCTTTTTCTCAAAAACCAAATGGGTTAGAGATCTGAAACTTTCAGGATCTTATTATCTCATTAGTACCTAAAAATCCTCTCAGTATCGTGCCGACATCTTTCAAGGGAAAATTCACTATGCTTACACTCCTAGGGCCTTTGTCCTAGAAGTTTTTGCATTTTGGTTCACAGATGGTGTTTTAATGGACAAAAATTAAAATTGGTAAAAAATCGTCGAAAATTGGGGATATCTCGAGTAATACACATCAAATCAGAAAAATAAAAGTAGATGTATGTGATATTTCTAAAAATGCTATTCAATAACACCATAATTCACCCCACACAAAGAAAAATGGATAACAATAATCATGTGTTTATAAATCTATACAATTATATAATATTAATATTACAATTTTAATTATACTATAAAAACTTAAATGGGAACCCCCATTTGTCATTGCAGATTTGAATTCTCCAGAAAAAATATACAAATTTGTCCTAGAAGTTTTTGCATTTTGGTTCACAGATGGCGCTTTAATGGACAAAAATTAAAATTGGTAAAAAATCGTCGAAAATTGGGGATATCTTGAGAAATACACATCAAATCAGAAAAATAAAAGTAGACGTATGTGATATTTCTAAAAATGCTATTCAATAACACCATAATTCACCCCACACCCCCACCTCCTGAGGGTGGGAGAGAGAATTATTTCGAAATCTTCAATGGAAAACCCTTTTTTATAGACATCTTAGTTCTCCATTGATTTCACATTATTGATGTAATTTCTTTCACAGATATCGTTCATTGGTTTGTTCATCAATAACTCAAAAACCACTTTTAACAATATTTTTTAATTTTTGTCCAATACACCGCCATCTGAGAACCAAAATGCAAACACTCCTATTTAGGTCAAATTTCTGCATTTTTTCTTTTTAATCCAAATCTGCAATGAAAAATGGAGGTTCCCATTTAAGATTTTTAACTTTCCCACCGCCACCCTCAGGCGGTGGTGGTGGGGGGTCGAGTTTGGTATCATTGGATGTCCTCCATTGCGACGAGCAACTTTCATTGCCCACTTGTTCTGATCCGATGCATAGTTCTCGAGATATTTAAATGTCTTCCGATAAATCGTCCACCGTGTATACGATTAAAATAACTCCCCAGTGGTGAGGATGAAATTGGAACAGTTACGGTAGACACCTGCGCGACAGTTACGGAGATATTGCTGTAATTTCGTCGCGGAGTGTATGTGTTCGTACGCGCCGAGTAAAATTCTAGCAGAAACGATTCAGTCAATTAAGGCTCGCGCGAAATGGGCAGAATCCCAAAGAAACCGGAAGCGAGTTCATAGCGTTATGTTCAGTTTCTGTCGCGCTCCCCTTTTCCCGGGAAAAAATTAAGCGTTAAAAGAAGTAACGAGAGGAAGACGGCGGCGTCGCCAGTGGCTGCACCAGCGGATTTTTCCAAGCGGTTTCCGCCCAGTGATTTAGGAATCGAGAAAGTTCCACGGATGGACGAACGTCTCCGCGAAAACTTGGGCAATTACGTGAAAGCAAACAGTGTTACAAATTCATGGCGCGAGCCTGCCCCGCGTTTACCGTTCTTTTCCCGGGGCCGACACCGGTCGATCCTCGAATCCGGAAGTGAACTATCGAAATTGAATACGGCAGTGCCAACCTCTTCCTTCCCGATGACTTTCCGATGCTCGTCCCATTGTTCCCTTCAACCGCTAAACAATAAACGTTTCGCGGTGAAATTCGCCCGAGTGATAATGGCACGAAATTCGGGCATTGTACCAAAGTAAATAAAAAAATGTGTCTCATCGTTTTTGAGTTTTGTTGTTTCTTATATAAAGTAAATAATTTTCTTTTGTTTTCGTTACAGACACAATGTTGTTTTTTGTTAATCTCTTGAAAATTATCTGAATTTAGATCGAAACGTCGAGATGAAATATTGTGATATTTTGCGAACAGTGTTTTAGAAGTATTAATTGATCGAACCAATGCGCCGATAACATTTAAATTTTGCTTAAAGCTTATTACGATCGCTACACATATAACCGTTAAATAAAAAAATGCATCAAAAAACTTTTTGAAAACCACGCTTATATCGAAATGCACTAAGAAGGGGAAAATAATTGTTTTAGACAATAGTGACTATAAATAAATCGTGGAGCGCTAAACTATATCTTCGTGGACGCTCCACGCTTTTATGTATAATCACTAATGTCTGAAACGATTATTTTCTCCTTTTTAATGCATTTTAATATAAGCGTGGTTTTCAAAAAGTTTTTTACATATTTTTTTATTATTGATGTCTTTATTGCTATTAGTGGATCCGAGTGGATTAGCTTTTTATATTTTTGTTGTTACAATTTCACGTTGACAGTTCTTCTGACTAGACGCCATCTTGTCTAAGTAGTTGAAACAATTTTTTTGGCATCTACTCTATAAACGCAGCGTTTGTACAAGAACACGCCATTTTCACTACCCACAAATAAAAAATTTGCATTTTCTATTTCATTTTTTAATTTTAATTAATTTCAATTTTTTTTCATATTGAATTGTCATCAAGTTCTGAGCTATGTTTGAAGTTCCAAGTCTCATCGAGAAGTGGTTTAAAATTCGATTGCAAGTTGCACTTATTGAATTAAATAATTTTAACAGTTGTTCTGAATTTTGCTGAGTTTGTGCTACATTGTGCTCGAATATTGAACGATTATTTGCCATAACTTCTTTATTTATTATTTTTTTTAATAATACTTTGGCACAACCTAGCACAACTTAGCACAATTGAGAAAATTGAAAGAAATTAAAAATGGAGGGCTACTAAAAAAATCGTTTTCTTCAATTCTTAATCTTATTTTTTATATAATATAACTGTAATACTAGCACAACTCAGATATGCAATATTATGTTTGTAGGATAAAAGAAAGTCCATTTAATGATATACTTATTGTTAAGTGCCTTTTATATCGTTGTGCTGACTTTTGCTAGACTAGTACAACTCACAAGGGAACCTATTCAGATGAGACACTTATTTTGATGAAACTTATGTCAAATATAGTTCTTCGAAAAATATTTGACACGTGTTTTTATCGACAACCATCCACTTTGAAGGGGTGAAAACAGCCCTCAAAATTCTTGGCCAGAATCATATTTTCTGAGACATCTCAGAAACCAAAGGTCGAAAAAAATTGATTTTCTTTTTAAATTGTGTGTTTTTAATGGGAAACGTAGTTGTGCAAAACATTTCAACAAAAGACATTTGTTAAAATGTCTATCCTTTATTATTCATAAATATTGTTAAATGGAAAAAAGAAGAAAATCCTAAAACATGTATCCCCTATTTTGGATCAGAGATCACACATAGTGTACATTAAAATTAACTAACGATATATAAGAGAATCCGAAAGAAAACATAATATTTTTAATGTATTGTTTGAACAAACATATTTTGTTAAAAATTTTTGCGCTACTACATTCTCCAGTAAAAGAAAAACACAATTTTAAAGAAATCAAACTTTTCGATCTCTGGTTTCCAAAATATTTTAAAAAATATGGATCTGACAGCGAACTTTGAGGGCTGTTTTCACCCCTTCAAAGTGGATGGTTGTCAATAAAAGAAAATACTTTGAAACGATTATTTTCCATAACTTCTTTATTTATTATTTTTTTTAATAATACTTTGGCACAACCTAGCACAACTTAGCACAATTGAGAAAATTGAAAGAAATTAAAAATGGAGGGCTACTAAAAAAATCTTTTTTTCCTCAATTCTTAATCTTATTTTTTATTATTATATTTGTTTTACTATTTAAATAAAATAATAGATTATATTATAATCTTGCCTGAATTGCAACGAAGTGGAGTGAGATAGACAGTTATCTTCTTCCCTGTTATATTTTAGTAGGGTGAATATGATACAATAGTACGTTCAAATTTTTCAAATATTTTTGTTGCTTTAAATTACACGTACTCATTTCTGTCATAAATGCATAAAATCCGCAGTCTATTTATTACCTTTTTAAAGTAATACTTTTGCACAATCTTAGCACAACTTAGCACAATGGAGAAAATTGAAAGAAATGAAAAATGGAGGGCCAATCAAAGAATCATTTTTCTCAATTCTTAGTCTTATTTATTGTAGTTATAATATTCTAGCACAGTGTAGCACGAACTTAGCACAACTCGGCACAACTGTTAAAATTATTTAATTCAACAAGTGAGGGGCTAACTTCTAGGAAGTCAACAAACGACATTGCAAGTTAATATAAGCGTAGTAAAATGGAAATTTATTGTTCGTATAGTACAGAGTGTCTCATTCCACAGTTTCGCTCCTCGAATATCATTCTTATTTGTTGAAACTTACACAATATTTTTCCTTCTCCATGTGTATATAAAACAAAATGTGTACATATCAAACAAAAATGATTGGACCCATGTTCATGGTGAATGGATACAAACATTGGCAAACACACCACTTTTCAGAAATCGTATAATAATAAAGGTTTATAACAGTAATTGAAAAACGAGACGAATACGATGGTAAAAGTATTATTTTAAAAATAATGTTGTTTCCTATATTAACGAACAGAATGAATGAATCGGTCTCGACGGAAACGATACGCAGTGTTTCGCGAAATAACAACTGTAATGGAAGAATAGCTCTTACGCGTTTCGAATGTAAATAAGGTAAAACGTTCGGAATTCGCAAAAAATATATATAAATTGTGATTCGAGTTTCTGGAATAATGTGCGATTTTCTGACGAGCTGAATATTAATTTATTTAACTCGGATGGCGGAATTATTGAGCGACGGAAACCAAATACAGGCGTTTAATAAGAATAACACCGCACGAACTATGAAACGTGGAGGAGGATCGTTAATGCTACGGGGCTGTATAGCACCCAGTGGAGATGAAGATATGAAATTTATAAATACAACTACGGACAAGATGCAAGGTTAATTATTTTTTTGAGACCTCAAATTGTATATACAAAAAGTTAAATTTGCGAAACAATTGTTCTTCTTATATTTGTCGAACAATTTGCCTCAACATTATTAGTAACATTTTTTAATTTTATTATACCTACAGGGATCTGCTCTAAATAATCTAATCAATAAATTTAATGTCAGATTACTCATAATTGTACCAAATCGAAAAGTCTTCAATTATTAACCAAACTATGAATCGGGAAGTTAATAAAATTATTGAATAATTTACGAAGCGAAAACAACAAATAAGGTTGACGCAATTCATTATGTTAAATTGTCAAGATTTTTAATCACTTCGCGATACGTCATCTGTTTATGGATGTACTGTACAAAATGTAATGTGATGTACAAAAATTTTGGAAAATTTGACAAGATATAATTCTTACTAATTTAATGTAATTACCAAAGTTTGAGTTAGATTCACTACAGTATTTAATATTTATAGCAACTTAAAGTTTGCACATTCTAACGCGTCTTCTTATGGAGAATTCATAAAATTCCATGGCTGTTCTTCCGTTTATGGCAAAAATCAGAATTCAATGAAATTTTGAAAATAGGTTCTTCTTTTACTAAAATGACGATTGCCAGAAGGATTTTTGGCGCGTCGAAAAACAAATTTTTATCATTTCAATGTCGCGCTCTACCTTAGCGACTACTGACTTACCGACCTTGTAATTTATGTTCGTGCTGTGCGCATGCGTCATTTATAGTATATTCTGGAAATTAATGAATTGTGATTTTTGCTATAAACGGAAGTTTCGCCAATTCCACTTCAAATCCTATTTAAACCTTGAAAAAACGCAACTAGAAACTCCAGTTTTTTATTATATATAGTAAAAATTGTGTATTTAATTATGTTCAAAATTTATTAGGATTCACTAAACAGTTACAGAGCAAAAAATTATAAACTGTTACAAAACATCAAATTTATCGTATTGTCATGTCACTAGCATTAAAACGCGAACAAAATTCATTTACAATTTTTAATGATATGAACAATTTGATTAAAAAATAAATATAACATGAAATTCACTAATTAAACGAAAGCTTATTGAATTAATCTATTTTTTTAATACAAAATATACTCGTGAATGACTTTCATTGCCAATATATTGATGGATTTCGAAGTTCTTGTACTTTTGTCTCCCATTGTACCTCCAGAACATCCTTAATTATTTATCAATTTCATTTCATTTCACTGGACACGCCTTTTGCAAAATTTTTGAGGAGGCACGCTCCTCTTGGTCTGATCGGCGAGTAACCATATGACCGAACATACCACCTGTCCTTTTGAATGCCTACGAGATACAGCGAGAGAAACTAGATTGTTTAGGGATTTCAAGATAAGCTCGAGACTGGACTACGTGATGACAGTGATGTATGATCCTTTAGGGCAGCAGACTCGCTCAATCTTTGGAGAACAATAATGTCATACTGTCTTGTTAAATTTATCACGGAAACATCTTGACTGTAACGAGCGTTAATTACCTAAGACCTTGTAAGGTAACTGTGTGATTTAATTATATTGTAATTCTTTGCCCTAGACTGGCCGCTTTTGAAGCACCACTGACAGCGGCTATCTGTATTCCATACTCGTCGTTTAAAACAATTCTTCTTTACGCATAATGTCCGAGATTGTATTTCATTAAAAAGGGCAATTCTCTAAGACATTCTTCGCGACTGTGTAAAGGATGTGGATCCGCTCTCTAGTATGCGTGACGCACACAGCGGTAGACACATAAACGTACACGAAGGTTGCAAGGGTTCCGTATTTTACGATTCCTGACTCTACAATGCACATTTCAGTGTTCTAGGTAGTCACAATCACTAGATAAAAGATTAATCTATGGGGGACGTATCCTAAGAATGGCTTCATTTTACGTTATCGAGGCGCAATTTACATGATTCGACAACAAGTAGCGGAGCCATGAGATGCAACGGGACAAGCGACAGTGCTGCCGCCTATCGTGGCTGCCGAGAGACATTTTCATAAACCTACGACCGCCGAATAATGTAAATTGCGCCTCGATAACGTAAAATGAAGCCATTCTTAGGATACGTCCCCCACAGATTAATATTTTATCTAGCGATTGTGACTACCTGGAACACTGAAATGTGCATTATAGAGTCAGGAATCGAAAAGTACGGAACTCTTACAATCCTCGTGTACGTATACGGGTCTAGTGCTGTGTCTCTCACACTCGGGTGTTTCTGGTGAATTTCAAATTCGTATCTACACCCTTAACCCATGTTTCGGCCCAAAATCTAGTAGTTTTCTAGTAATGTCACGTGGGCACCCTACGGCTAGATAGTTGATCAGACTAAGCGCCATCTCGACTAAGTAGCTGAACTAAAATTGCTTCTATTCACTCTACATGAACGGAATCTGGGGAATCACGTCCTCATACGATTACATTTTGAGCTGAGTGACGGCTCATTCGAAAGAGGAAGGTTACACGCAATGCAGTCTTCTGGATATTTTCGCGAGAAAATAATAATAAAACAAGAATCCGTCAAGTAGAGACCGATATCTAAAAGTTTATTTTTGACGGGCAGCGCCCTCTTATTTAAAGCATGTACCGTCAATTTTCAAAAGACCGGTTCATTTTTGATCCATGGCTACTTCGAGAAGTTTGTTCAAAGATTAATTCGGTGACGCCATCACTGTTCTTTACGTTTAACCCATGTTTCGGCCCAAAATCTAGTAGTTTTCTAGTAATGTCACGTGGGTGCCCTATGGCTAGATACTTCACCTGACTAAGCGCCATCTCGACTAAGTAGCTGAACTAAAATTGCTTCTACTCACTCTTCATGAACGGAATCTGGGGAATCACGTCCTCATACGATTATATTTTGAGCTGAGTGACGGCTCATTCGAAAGAGGAAGGTTACACGCAATGCAGTCTTCTGGATATTTTCGCGAGAAAATAATATTAAAACAAGAATCCGTCAATCCTCTTATTGAAAGCATGTACCGCCAATTTTCAAAAGACCGGTTCATTTTTGACCCATGGCTACTTCGAGAAGTTTGTTCAAAGATGAATTCGGTGACGTCATCACTGTTCTTTACGTTTAATCGTGGGGCGTTAATGAGCTCGGCATTTGAGCGGCTCAATTATTGCCTACTTTACCGAGCGAGCGTTTCGCGTGCAGGTCTGCAACGGGGGAAAGAAAACGGGTTTGGTTGAAAAGAACACGAGGCCATCCGGATAAATAATTCCGGGTTGCAAACACGGAGCCGAACGAAAGAAACGTCGCGCCACCGCCGCGGCGATCTCATACATTTATCATTGCGTTTAATCAACGAGACCGTGCCGCCATCTGCAGACAGGCTCGAAATCACGTGAGCCCCCGGAAGAAGTTGTGCAAACAGCGACGAAGCGCGAAAACTGTGAGGAAAAAAAGGGAGCTTTACATATCGCTGACTTGGAGATGCTTCTTTTTTTTTCTTCGCGGGCCTGTCGACGACACTTTACTTCCGACAACGTCTCGGCCCGCGAGGCGCACCGGCGAGCGCCGTCGGCGCCCCTAATTTTTGGGAACTTCCGCGCGCACTAAACCCGAGTTCTGACAGGCGAGATTTATTACCGCAGAGCAGGGAATTCGGTGTTCATACACTCCTGAACTAAATGATAGCGCGTGTGTGCTATCTTTGATGCTAGGTGCACGATACAGCAAGTTCTCGCACTACCACCTTTTCCCAGGGCCGGCGTGACCTTTTGCGGGGTCGGTTTCGAAAATTTTGCGGGGCCTGAATACACATTCAAATCCTACACTTGCATTTTACAACGAGGAATTATTTATTTACGAATGCTGTTACAAACAATTAATAAATGATTTCGGCGCTACGGTTCGATCATTAAGTACAATAAACATAAAAATATTTAATTAATTAATTAACTAAGCAATTTTGCTAATAATCAATGAAATCGACGTTTCGGTGCTGATTTGCACCATTTTCAAGATTAATTTTGAAATTGCGTCTGTATTGATATTGAATTTGACTGAAATCATACTTCATACAAAAATTTTTTTTGTATGTGTGCTGTATTATTTTTATTAACAAATGAAGGAAAGTAAAACATTTTTTTTTTGTATTGGAAAAGAGAAAATGCTGTTACATATTATATATATTTTATTTGATGAATATTAAATAATAATTAATAGACTGCGGATCATTATGCAAAATAAAAACTGTCTATCTGAATTACAACAAGCTGAGGTGAAATAAATATTTAATTTCTTGATGAATATGTTTAAAAGGTTAAAAATAATATAGTAGTATATTTAAATTTTTTAAATTTGTTTACTGTCGGAAACTAGACCGACTCATTTTTATCATAAATGCATCAAATCCGCAGTCTAATAATTTTATACTTTTTAAACCAATGGCCATAAAAGATGTTAGCTAGCGGCCAACTTTCAATAATTTAACTCTCCATGTAACTCTTTCAGAATTAAATAGCGTTCTTTTAAACTAATTTTTACAAACGCTTTTTCAGTATTGCAAGAGGTATTTCTAAGCTAACGAACTTGGTCGTATTTCGTTTGATCTCACAACTTGTTACGGCCATAGAGAAATTGGCAAATTTCAACAATTTAAACAAATTGTTAAAAATGCGTTCCTGTATCTTTTTAAACAAATTTCTGGTCGCATTTCACGGGGGTCTGGTGTATATCGATTTTCCGAGTGAGATATGCAGTGCTTGTACCTGATACGACCTTAGACCATTCACATATACTTATAGACATGGTTTTTTTATATGGTCCCTTAGATTTTGACGAGAAAATGCCAAAATCCAATTTTCAATTCTAGGAATTATTCAATTGAAAAGTTATGCAAGTTTAGCGATTTTCACCGCTTTTGATGAGCAAGGACTCCGCCATATTGGAATGTAGTGAGTAATCTGCTTTATACCAAATAATACACATTTCACAACATCGTATTATTGTCGGATTAGTTCTATAATTTTCGTGTCACCAGAAATTCGAGTTAATAAACATGAATACGTTTATAATATGTGAATAAAAATGTTAATGTAGTCCACGTAGAACCACTAACGGAATGCAGTAAAACATTATGATTGGCGGATTTGAAATTAATGTAACCATAGTTCGTATAAATTAATTAAGTAATCAACACATGATTACAGGCTTTGGTAATAAACTGGCTGGGGTTGTCATATCGTATATTTTAACATACTATTATACTGCCTCGTATCGTACAGTATAATATTCAGCAACTCCCATTATTATTCCAACAGAATAAAATTATTAACTCAGCAAACATATTTTAAAACCGACAAATTGCAGTTTTCGCAAACGTTCTATCACTTCCAATTTTCGAAACAACTACTGTCATTTGTTACAATTGTGACACTGAACAAACCACCACCGGTTAAATAACCGTATTTTACAATTAGTGAAGCTGTAAAGGATTTCTCCTAAGCAAGTTGTTAAATAAACTGCATTAAAGGGAAATGTTGTTCAAATCATATTTCAAGGTCATTGAAATCTGAGGGGTGGACATATTTCTACATGTTCACCATAGTTAATATTTACTACTTGTCTACTTTTTTCCATGAAACTGGTTTAAACCAGTTTCAAATTTTCACAGATGAAAACCAAGACAGATTTACAACTTAAGATAGAAGGTTTTAATTTTTTAAATTTACAATGAATATATTTTTAATGATTATACATAAATAAATTTCTTGAAATAAAGAATTAACAAAATAATACCCTTAAAAAATCACAGGAATTAACAAATCTTTTATATTCATGTAAATTATTATTTTACTTCTTTCTTTGTTTAATAAAATATGACTTCGAAAAGTAAAGAACGTCAATGGATATATTTCTTAGTCGTGTCCTCATTTTTGACACAAAATTACTGAAAATAGAAAAAACTTGCTCACTTATTTCTGAACTGGGCTTCTTTAAAACATTAAATAATAAATCAACATTTTTGTTCTATTATTTGTAACCTCTAAGACCAAAAACTCCTTCTTTGGATTAAAGATTAAAGAATGTTTGAGGACTAGATGAAGTCACTTTTTCAAGCTCTTGCAGATTTTTAATTATTGCTATTACCATAGCATTTTTCATCATAGATGTGTCTTAATTTTCTTCTTTGTCACTTTCTTTAACATCACAGTCATCTTCTGTAGAATAATCCTTATCTTGATAATATCTGTCCGGATAATTTAATGATATATGTTTTCGTAACTAATGCATGAAATTTACTAGTGTTACGAATAAATTTAAAACCGGATATTTTTACTGAGAATTGCATAAATTTCTTTTAGAAGCTGGTTATTAAAAACCGACAAACCCTACACGTCGCTAATTAGTCCAAGTCGTCGTTAATGGCCAGAACGCGGGGTCGATTCAATGCAAAATGTCTGCCTACGCAAAAGAAGATATTTTCCGAATTAATTGGCTGCCGCAAGAGGGTGTTAACAGGAGACATAATGAAATTCCGAATTTTAATTAACCGCAACATGTTTTTCGCGGGGCATAAGCCACGGGTGGCTCATAGTTTAGATTTCGAACAAGTCACGCCGGAAGCTACACGAAATTGCATAATTCCACGGTAGTTTGATCAAATTGTTAGTTCGCCGGAGGACAGGTGCTAATAAATCTTGAACGAGTTAATCCTCCCACCCCTTTTCTCCCTTTCGGGGCGCGGGGAGGGAACTGCGAGAGGCAGAGTTCGTGTTACGAGGGTCCAATGCCAACTTGCAAAATATATTATTCGAAAGCTACCGTCCGGGAAAATGGATGTTTCCTTAGCCGAGCTTTTTTTCGCCCGACCAAACTTTCCGATAGATTCCCTGGAAAGGGTCTAGCAGACTAAGAATAGTGAATCGGCCCCCCCTGGATTTTTATTGAAATTTTGTGGTAAAAATTGGTTTTAGGTTAAAAGATAACCCTCCAAAATTTCAAGTCGCTAACCCTTCATATAAGATTTACATGAGGGTAAATACCCTTAACTATATCATTTTTTTTCTCGGTTAATTAAGATATTCAGATAAAAAAATACGAAAATACTTACGTCCTTCATATCATATATTTTTTCCACAATTGTGATCATATTTATTAAGGGTAGAAAAAAATTATTAAATTTTTTAGGGATGGAAATTGCAAACAACCCTTCGAGTGACCACTTTCCATAAATTCAACAATATTGTTCTGTTATCTATCTAATATACAGGGTGTTCGACTACAGGTGGGAGAATTTAAGGGTTGCAAACAAAAAAATTGCGATTTCGGCTTCGTTATTTGGCTATTAAAATTATTAATAAATTATTTGATTTTAATATTCTAGTAAAGTTCATTAATTATAAATTTTCCCTAGCGAGGTGAAAATATTTAACAAATCGTTGGACAACATTGAACTCTTTGACGTACACAACGTCCACTTTTGTTAGACGCTTTGATGATTTTTAATTGTTAATAGTTAAATAACGAAGCCGAAATCGCAATTTTTTTATTCTTCATTTTCGTCTTATATCATCGTTAAGAACCCCTCCGTAAATTTTCTCCCACCTGTAGTCGAACACCCTGTATACAAAAGTTTCAAGATGGTCGGAGGGGTGGAACATAGTTAAATATTGAAAAACAAATGAAATTACGCCATTATAATGATTTTGAGTTTAGGATTGAGCGATTGTGAGAGACCCAATAAAGAAACCGAATGAGTATAAGTGATAGTCGTAGCCTGAATACCTTAGAATCAATACTAAATACGTATAATCACTACTAAAATCTTCCACTAATAGTATTGCTACATTAGAATGGCGTAATTTCATTTGTTTTTCAATATTTAACTATGTTCTATATTCCCTCCGACCATCTTGAAACTTTTTGTATGTATTAGATAGATAACAGAACATTGTTGCTGAATTTTTTGAAAGTGGTCACTCGAAGGGTTGTTTGCAATTTGTACCCCTAAAAAATTTAATAATTTTTTTCTACCCTTAATAATATGATCACAATTGTGATATAGTTAAGGGTATTTACCTTATATTAAGTGTTACCATTATAATCCTTACATGAAGGGTTAGCGACTTGAAATTTTGGGGGGTTGTCTTTCAACCTAAAACCAATGTTTTCCACACAATTTCAATAAAAATCCAGGGGGGCCGATTTACTATTCTTAGTCTGCTAGACCCTTTCGAAATTTTGAGAGACGCGAGCAGAAAAGGCTTCCATTAATCAATTTTCTTTCTCCCCCTTTATCCCCATTGTTCTTCTCTCTCATCTATTTTCACAACCACGGAACATATTCGCTACAACACGGAAAAGTCATATGTAAATGTGCGAATAAAAATAATTCTAGATCTCTGAAGACTCAGAATTCAACTCTTGAGAAGGACGCAATAATTATGAGCATTTCATACAATAACGCATTAATAAAAACGTTATTTTCCTTGGACAATCTTGGAGGAGAAGATATAGGGTTATATTAAAACAAATACCGACGACATTGAAATCTCATTCAAAAAGAATAACCTACAAAATTGTTTGTCTACCCTGTATATCGATTATCTTAAATTCTTCTTTCTAAACCAAAAGATTTGACATATTTTTCTGGTACTACAAAAATGACAATATTCGAAAATATATGCAAAATAAATCCTAGATTACTTTCAATAAATTGTTATGTTACTATAGTAATACTATTGCAAAATTGCAATGGCAGCACTTACGATATAGCATGGAGAAGTTCCAGCTTTTGTTTCTCCTTCACTTTCACACTGCCTCCTTCCGCAAGTGCAACTTGTAATTCTCTTTGAAGAACTGCTAATTTACGGCGTTCGCCTTCCAAAAGCAGAGAGGTAACCTAGAACAAAAGATTTTCGAATGTTTAGATTAGATTAACTCGTGGTAATCACGATCATTGAATATCTCAATTCTAAAGTCAATTAACTCGGATATCTTAATTCTAAAAGACGATAAATAATCTAATTACGTCAGTAATAATGGATTTGTTGTTCCGCCGAAACGGCTACCCACGTGACATAACTAGAATATTAGTAATAAAAAGTGAAGAACGTGTAATCATAGCAAAAGTGAAGCGTTAGACTGATACATATGTATATTTATCAGTGTCACCCTTAAAATAAAAAACTCCTCGCATAATTCAGCTTGACCTTAAAAACCAAGGTAACAAAATAAAATTTAAACTAACTTAGGACGAGTTTAGGGACTACCTTACCACTAAATTTATGAGTAAATATATGTCCACATGGTCCTTATGACCAGTAGAACACGATTAAACAAAAAAAAATTTATTTATTTACCTTGACTTTCAAAGTCAAGGTCAATTTTACCGGGAGTTTTAAAAGTCAAGGTCAATTTTACCGGGAGTTTTAAAAGTCAATTTCCACTAAATCGTAGGTGTAGAATCACGCTATGAACGTCGTGACATATAATTTCATAACACCCTATGCAATTTGGTTCTCGAAAGAAGCTTTCCAACAAAGTAAAACCCCAAGATACTTTTCTATTTCTTTTGAATAATATATTCCTTCGATTAAACTTTTTCTTACACAAATAACCAACATTTCCAATAAACAATATATTTTCTGATTGTCTTTCAGTCACACAGCTGTACCACTAACGAAATATATAATTTAATAATAAGTATACACGAAATACTACAAAGTCGAAAATACTACTAAGTCTGTCTTACCGACTGGATATTTTGCTGACCGATTACAGCGTCCCCATTTCATCGACAACGGAATAAGCCTGAATTCGAGTATCGTCGGTAAGTACATTGTAACATTGTCGGTAATTAGTACACCCCTATTAATCGTATCGTGAAAATTTATGTAATGTTAAATCTATTCCTATATCCCGTGAATGGCAGTGCTTTTCCAAAATTTACCGAAAACTACTAATCGGAATGAATGCAGTTCTCTTTCTTAGCGGTAGTCGGCTTTTTACCAGCCACAAACCTCAAATGATCATATACCAACAACTAGTATAGCAATTGCCTGCAAAAGCTTGTTTACTCATGCAATAACAAGTTGTTTCATACTAAAAAATACTTAATTAATTAATTTATTGTTTCGTTGATGTATAATTTCACTTCAAGGTATTCAATTCGTCCTTCATTTAACACCATTCGATTATTTGTGGAATTTTTGAAAAAACTATGCTAACAAGCTATACACCATGTCTGCTGATGGGGATGGAGTAAAGGGGATGCGAAAAAAATTTTGTCAAACATTGCAATTCATGGGAATTGTAGCAAAAATACTAAGAGTTGCATTTTACAACTTTTTTCTGTGGGCCAATATTGAAAATTTTAAAAATGCGTTTTGTAGATGTGTGTCAGTTATATGCACTGGTAAAGTTTCATCGATATCGGTTGATGCGAAAAAAACGACAGGCAGTGAAAGATGTAAGAATCTGCAGTTATAGGTCGAAGATCGTGAAAATCTGCAATTTTTAACATATTTAAACGTGTATAGCTCATTGCAACGTCGACCGATTTTGACGAAATTTTCAGAATATGTTTAATCGACACAGGTCTACCAAAACGAATTTTTAAAATTTTCTATATAGGCCCACATAAATTGTTGTAAAATGCAACTCTTACTATTTTTGCTACAATTCCGATGAATTGCAATTTTTGACAAAATTTTTTTCGCATCCTCTGGCAAACTAATTGCTCTAGCTTCCCAAAATAATTCAAATAGTATAATACGATATTTAAAAAGTTATCTCCTTTTTAAGAGTGTGCCAATACTTTTTTTACCCACTGTAAATGCAATCTCGTTAAATCATGACCAGAGCGCTCCGAATTTAACTTTCCTCTTTAGAATGAACCCCCACCCAGCACCAACATCTAGTAGTTTTCTAGTAATGTCACGTGGGCACCCTACGGTTAGATAGTTCACCCGACTAAGAGCCATCTCGTCCAAGTAGCTGAACTAAAATTGGCTCTAGACTTGATCTACAGTATTTTATCGATGTAATTCCCTAGCACGGGTCTGCCAAGGGACATTTATGAACCAGAGACACTATTCTTTGAGCTTTGCCGAACGTAGAGAAGGATAGCCGAGCTCGAGAGGCCTCAATCGTCGAGAAATGTAAACATAGCTAATCCAAATTTCCAACTTCCTTATTTTTCATTATTTTCTTATGAGACTGCGATTACCATATTTGTGGCATCTTTCTAATGCAAAATGATACCAAACATGATATAATTCCGATGATATTTGTCTATCACACAAGTAAATGTAAAAGTAAATGTAAAGTAAGTCAAAGTTTCGAGCGCAAGGAAGGACAGTTGCCGGTGAGCCTTTGAAATGTGCTGGCGACTACAACTATCTGCGTCTCTTTCTTTCCCATACGCTATCCTACACGCCCGAAACTTTAACTGTCTATTACACAAGTAAATATCATCGGAATTATATCATGTTTGGTATCATTTTGCATTAGAAAGATGCCACAAATATGGTAATCGCAGTCTCATAAAAAAATAATGAACAATAAGGAAGTTGGAAATTTGGATTAGGTGGTCTCACCGAGACACCCAAGCCGCATGATGTCATACTTCTCGGCGACCGAGGCCTCTCGAGTTTCTTGGCCCCTCAAGAGGGTACACCTCGCAGTAGTGGGGATAGATCTGGGACATTTACAGGCCAGACTTTTCGGACATTTAGGGATAAAATACTGTATAAGGTCCACCCAACAGTTATGTATATGGAAACATTTTTGGTGTTGACAATGTAACAGATCATGCTTCCAATGAAAAAGAAAAACTGGTTAGAAAAACTTCAAATGGTTTACGTTTCATTTAAAAAAAACAAACGTGTGGGCACGTTTTTTTTGGACGACCCTTTGTAACAGGGATTTTGCGAAACTTCGGACAGCGCCTACTGCGTTCTGTAACACTTAATTTAAAGGAACAGATAAGGTTATTGTATCTGCAGATAGAAGGGAGGAAGAGAGTTAATTAATGAAGGTTCAAGAGGAGATCACGGAGCGTAGCCAGTGCAAAACTTCCTTTCCTGTTTCGTCCGATAACGATCTCATTCCGTGCTTTATCGCACTGGTAGTGTACCGTGTTTTCTCTGGGCCTGCACGTGTGTACGGTATAGCACCGTGGCGTATGTGCACGCGAATGGACACATGATGTTATACGTGGAAGAACTTGAATAGATATATTTCAGAAGATAGGGGAACGAGCGCAAGACGCCTAACGCTCTCTGCGATCCAGTCTGTATGCGAATACTCTCCATAATTGACCAACACCACTGAACTTCCTACGATCATATGACTTATCATTCCCGGATTATGCAAATTGGTGATTAGAGATCGGAATCGCTGCATTCCTTCCCGAGATGTTGGCGTCATTCTTTGATAATGGATCACTGGGCCAGGCCTGGGCCCAATGTTTAGTTAGGTGTCCTATTTCTTCTTGATCATTGTCACACCATTTTATTACTGAAATATACAGGGTGTTTCTTACTTTTCCGGCAAAATTGTAGAGGCATAATATGCAAGTGGAAATACAAAAAAATGTTATACGAAGTTTGTTTATAAACGCTTTATTACAATATTGTAGACAAACTTATATCTCTCAAACTTTGTTGTAATTTGTTTTTGCCTAAAAAATAAGAAATTAAAATTAAAATTAAAACTCTGTTTTTATCTAAAAAATAAGAAATTAAAATTAAAATTCTATTTGGTTTTATCTAAAAAATAAGAAATTAAAATTAAAATTAAAATTCTATTTGTTTTTACCTAAAAAGTAAGATATTAAAATTAAAAATAAAATTCTATTTGTTTTTACCTAAAAAATAAGAAATTAAAATTAAAATTAAAATTCTATTTGTTTTTACCTAAAAAGTAAGGTATTAAAATTAAAATTAAAATTGTATTTGTTTTTACGTAAAAAGTAAGAAATTAAAATTAAAATTAAAATTCTATTTGTTTTCATCTAAAAAATAAGAAATTAAAATTAAAATTCTATTTATTTTTATCTAAAAAATAAAAAATTAATACAAAACCCGTCTCGTTTACATATTTGTTTCTCTGAAGTCCAGTCACACTCGACAAAGGATTGCAAAGCTTTAATATTTAGTTAGGAGTCCCCTTCGGGCGTGTGGTATTGTAACTAATTCGTCGACGGAAAATAAAACACAGAACTAGAACCCTGTTATGTTCCCAGTTAATACATTATGTTCACTACATTTATTAGCAACAAATATAAACCTGTTGGTGGACAAATTTTTCATTTCGCACTAAGATCAGGAGTTTAATGGTAGGTTAGGTGTCCTGTTCGGGCGTGTGGTATAGTAATTCGTTCGTCGACGTGAACACGGAACCGCAACTCGGTTGATCCGGATGTCTGACGAAATGTAACTTTCTGTAATTGTCCGGTGACTCCGCGTATTAAAGATACGTGGCCGCGATACTGAGCCGATTACGAAGTGGTGAGTTATTATCCTGTCTGTCGTAATCAGACGTCCTTGTTAGCCGGAGGAAAGCTGTTGTTCCCCCATTCGCCGCATGCGATGAATTACATATTTAATAAACTGCATACCCGCGTAACGTCAATCAGCTGTCCGATGATCGTATTAGCGAGCTCGGCGAGAAATATGTTTTTCTTCTTCCGAACTTCCCCCAGCGTGTCTCGCCCGAAAGAATAACAGAAAGTGTTCCGGCTAAGTCAACATAAAAAATACGATTTTACCGACTTGATTGATTTGATTGTTACAAGGTTCCATTAATACAAGAATAACAATTTGAACGTTTGTTCAAGAACAGTGATGTATGATCGCTTTGATACGGGCTCTTCCATTAAGAATTATTTTAAATGATTAAGAAACGCCGTTTTTTGCCACATTTTTAGAATTTTACTAACCACGTGTGAAAGAAATTTAAAACGACCCCAATTAACAGAAGCTTTATGCAGCAAGAATAATAAAATTAATTTATATAGTTGAAATATATAAAATATATTAAATATAATACGTGTGGAAGAAATTTAAAACGACCCCAATTAACAGAAGCTTTATGTGGCAAGAATAATAAAATTAATATATATATATAGTTGATATCTATAAAATATATTAAATATAATACGTGTGGAAGAAATTTAAAACGACCCCAATTAACAGAAGCTTTATGTAGCGAGAATAATAAAATTAATATATATAAAAATATTGTATATCAAATATAATAATAAAATATAATATAAATGAAATAAAAATAATGTTTACGTTTTCTAAATAAATAACAATAAAATATATAAAATTAATATATAGCAAGAATAATAAAATTAATATATGTGGTTGATATATATAAAAATATATTAAATATAATAATAAAATATAATATAAATGAAATAAAAATAATATTTACGTTTTCTAAATAAATAAAAATAAAATATATAAAATTAATATATAGCAAGAATAATAAAATTAATATATGTGGTTGATATATATAGAAATATATTAAATATAATAATAAAATATAATATAAATGAAATAAAAATAATATTTACGTTTTCTAAATAAATAAAAATAAAATATATAAAATTAATATATAGCAAGAATAATCAAATTAATTAGAACCATTAAAAGACTATTCTAATTGTGAAACATGAACAAACTTCACTGTAAGTATAATTTTTCTAAAAGAGCAAACATTAATTCTATGATCATGCATTGTTTCATGATTCCGGTTTCTGATTACACTGATTAGCTGCACGTAACAACGTACAATTTAACTTAAAAATAACTGTTGGCGAAAATTAAACCCGACCCAACCCGAGTCATCGAAACAAATTTTCCTTTTTCGGTGTCCAAAATGAAATGTTTAATGTGAAAGGCATTTTCGAAACCCAATGAATATTTGAAAATGAAAAGTGCAAAGTAATTATAATATTCCACGCGCCGCGATTAAGTCATTTCTGCAGCCAGGCGAAAGCAACGGGTATATTAATACTTCGGAACGGCGTGGAAATAAAAACGACGGTATAATTATTTACGACGTGCTGGAAAGGACTATGATATTCCCGACACACCGACTCGAATCGGATTGGTCACCGTCGATGAGCGTACTTATGCAGTATTCCCCCGCGTCCTTTAGTCGCGCATCGCTTTATCGCGCATTTGCAGTGCGCCGTGCGAAAACAAATGGACTCGCACGAGTCCACGTGCAAACGATCTTCCGGAGAACCACGTGAAAGAAATATTTCACGTTGTTCGTCGGTGCCGATCGGTTTTTGTAGAACGCGAGGGCCCCGGCCTCGGCGTTTCACGGTTTACTCCTTTCATCGCGGATAATTTCGTTCGTCCCGCTTGTACCCTGTCGTCGTAACCGCATCGACAATCGAGATTCTGTCGTTAGCAAGAAACGAAACCGTCTGCGGAGCAATCGGGAATAACTTCGATCGCGGTAATAACGAGGGGATCTTTCTCATCGCGATTCCGCTGCAGAAGTAATTGGCATCCATTGCCGGTCAAATTGGAAAATATTATTCCAGAGTTGCATTTATGGAATTCTCTCCGTAACTGTCGCGGAGGTCGACATCTGTACCGTAACGTAATAAATTGAATGATTTCGGCGCTAGATTCGATCATTTATAGAAAACTACAAATGTGCAATTAATTAAACATGTATCTAACGTTTCGATCACTGTGTGGATCAAAGAGACATTTTTGCGTCTGAAAAATATAAAGAGAAAGAATAAAAATATATATATTTTTTAATAATATAATAACTATTATTGAACAGCCGTGTAATTCCAAAAGAAAAAGAGAAAATCAAACACACACTTGCTGTATCAAAAGTGGACAACATTTTTTTTCTGTACCATAACTGTGAAACGTTACCCCCACCACTGAAGAGCAGTCATGGGACCAGACTCATACTAATGCAAGCGAACCAGAAGATTGCAACTTTTATAATTTTTTATTGTTGAAGTGAAACTTCTTTTGACAGGGTGTGAGCCTAATTCGCGTCACGAAAATGCGTAACGGAAGTGGTGGGGATGGTTAGTCGGGCTAGTCTAAAATAAAAAATGGCTGCTTCTCGGAAACGGTGCGTTCTACCCCAAAAATAATAAAATTTTCGAAAGGTTCAACAGAAGAACATATGTAGTCTTTTGAATTTAATAAAAAAAAATTAAAATTTTAAAAATCATATAATAAATCATAGTAATGTTTAGAAGTACATTGAGATTGGAAATGGTAAATAATCCTAATGAAGCTACTGAAGCAATAATCCTAATGAATCAAAAATAGTTACATCGTATTTTCGCTATCACAAACCAATTGTTTCAATGATAGAATAATAAAAAAAGAATGAACGATCAAAATTTGCGACGCGAAGAAGAAGAGCGTATGGGAAATGCTATGAACTATATGTCTCTTTCTTTCCCATACGCTCTCCTTCTTTGCGTCGCAAATTTTGATCGTTCATTCTTGTTTTATTATTCTATCATTGAAACAATTGGTTTGTGATAGCTAAAATACGATGTAACTATTTTTGATTCAATTTTTTCTAAATCTCTTGCAAACACTGCATCGAGAGTTGTTTCCCGCTAGCCGCAAAACCTCGGCTACTAACCAACTTTGTAATTAAAATTGCACCGAACACGAGAATTTTGATTCCAACTACGTTTCGAATTTTTTAATTGACCATTATTGAGATTCTAAAGGTATATCTGTAGAGAACGCAGTTCTCTCCGTAATTGTTGAAGAGGTCTCTACCGTAACTGTGAAATACATAATTTCTGGGTCACCCTGTACAAATCTGCGCGACCTATTTTAAATTTTCATTGGAAGTCAAAATGAGAAGGCTATGGAAAGGAACTGTTACCATTTCTTTCGTAACTCGCAAGGAGAGTGCAAGGCCTTCGGGTCACCGATTTGGTTGAGATTTTGTATACTTATTATTAACACTCAATAATTGTTGAGATATTTAATAAACAAAGTTCTATTGCTACTTAAATATGCTATTGTAGAGTGTATATACTTTATAATGTTCTGGTCTAGTGGCAACATACTACGCTTACACCCGGTGGGTTAGTGTTCGATCCCAGCCCGGGTAAAAATTTTTTTTTCTTATTTATTTATATTATTTATTCACTATGTAATGTCGTCATATTTACAAGATATTATACAATTATTATAAATTAAAGTACAAAAGTCTTAATAAATTATAAATAAATTAACCGAAATGAATAATATAGTAAATTATCCTCTCGTGTCAGGAAACAGAAGAAATCAAATAAATATAGGAAGCCAAAATATGGTATACGATAAATTTAATGATATTGTACTTACATATTTTCAATATAATATATTGTACTTACATATTTGTAATATATTGTTTATTAAATATCTCAACAATTATTGAGTGTTTGCGCCTATAATGGTATATATTCGTAAATGAGAGATCGAGATCTATAAGTATACAAAATCTCAACCAAATCGGTGACCCGAAGGCCTTGCACTCTCCTCGTCAGACTAATCGCAGTTTTGCCAAAATTGTCATTCGAATGGAGCGTGTCTTCTGATTGAAAAAGTGTGTGACACTAATTACGAGAATGACTGAATGCTTAAAATCCGCAGTCCCCCGATGAAACTCAATCAACAAGAGAAGGGTAAACTTTCTCGTCTGAATAGTATCATGTCACCCGTCCTTTGAATAATGGAACCTAATCATCGTGGATGACTATTGACGTTCGCCGCTATCCGAGAGTTAACCACCGAGCTATCGATAGCAGCCGGGTTATCGAAGCCCTGATAACAGCTCTTCGATCCGCTCCCACGTGAAAATTTGATGTTACAGTAAATTTACGTGGCTTATATAGCGAGGCCAATGCCAGTTACAACAAACGACACGACATCACAGTTCTCTCCTAGTTTAATTTACCGTAAAACCTTTCGTTACGCGTGAATCACTGAAATTTCATCAGGTCACTAGGCCGTTTGTCTTCTTTTTTCCAAGGTCATACATCGCGTCAGTCTATTCGGGTAATGGAGTTGTATTGTAGACTGTAGCGCCATTGCGCCACGATTCTACCTTTATTAAAGTTTACGTTCATTCGACGAAATATTCGTTCGGTACACGCTAGTCCGAGGTAGATTAGAACGTGGCCCTGAATAAACGGAATAAAGATGTGTACGCAATTATTAGACTGAAGATGTTGAATGATAACGAAAGATGTTGAATGATAACGAAATTACAGTAATATCTCCGTAACTGTCGCACGGGTGTCTACCGTAACTGTTCCAACTTCATCCCCACCACTGGGGAGTTATTTTAATCATATATGATAGATATACAGGGTGTCCCAAAACTCCAGCAAACGATTCTACCTTTATTAAAATTTACGTTCATTCGACGAAATATTCGTTCGGTACACGCTAGTCCGAGGTATATTAGAACGTGGCCCTGAATAAATGGAATAAAGATGTGTACGCAATTATTAGACTGAAGATGTTGAATGATAACGAAATTACAGTAATATCTCCGTAACTGTCGCACGGGTGTCTACCGTAACTGTTCCAACTTCATCCCCACCACTGGGGAGTTATTTTAATCATATATGATAGATATACAGGGTGTCCCAAAACACCAGCAAACGATTCTACCTTTATTAAAATTTACGTTCATTCGACGAAATATTCGTTCGGTACACGCTAGTCCGAGGTAGATTAGAACGTGGCCCTGGATAAATGGAATAAAGATGTGTACGCAATTATTAGACTGAAAATGTTGAATGATAACGAAATTACAGTAATATCTCCGTAACTGTCGCACGGGTGTCTACCGTAACTGTTCCAACTTCATCCCCACCACTGGGGAGTTATTTTAACCATATATGATATACATGGTGTCCTAAAACTCTAGCAAACCCTGGAAATGGGAGGTTCTTCATGTCATTTGAGCGACATTTTCTTCTGCAAAAATGGCGATCGGGGCTTGTTTCCCATTCATGCATCCATAAAGTTTGAAATTCTGTTAACACGCTTTCATTTCTCAATGAATTCACCTATTAGTAATTCTTACCTTATTTGCATGAATTAAATAGATTTTAGTTTCATAAAAGATTTTTAGCTAAGTATATGGTGTACTTTTAAGACAATTTCACTTTTGTATTATATACATTTTTACAGTTATTAATATTTAAAGTTTGATTCAGGCACGTTTATTATGATACTAAAACTTTTGTAGTGATTAGACTGCAGATCTTTATGCAAAATCAAAATTGTCTGCATTGATTGCAAGAAGTGGAAACTAAATTGAATGTTATTTCTTCCCTTAATGATTTGAACGGAGAATACATCATATATTGACATCTTCAATTTTAAAAATTTTCTAACAATTATTAATTTCATCTACTCAATTTTGATATAAATACATCAAGATCCGCAGTGTAGTAATGACTTAGTTATACTTCAGGGTGAGTCCCGGTGTTCATTTCTGCGCCATTGTGCTCTTTGAAGTTTTCTGATTAAGATGTAAGAAAAATTGGTTCCTACTATGTTCTACTTCGTGTTTTATAGTTGATCTGTGAAAATATGGCCATCGAAAATCGCAGCATTTCTCACATATTTATTTATTAACTTAAGTAAATACTGAGTAGTAATAATAGACATACGATATACACGAAAATAAGAAAAGAGTACACACGTCAAATTTAAATAATATACAGGGTGAGTCACTTAAAGTGTAACCGACGTATATTTTGAAGAAAAATGTTTCAGACAAAAGTTGCATGGTTCACGGGGGATATAAAATGGTGTCATTCATTTGACCTTGGAGAGACGTTTGAAAATCACGTGAAAGTCATCTTCACTTTCTTAAATATGTAGAACTCTCAATTGGAAAATGCATACTTTTCGCCATGGATATATATTTAAACAACAGCATTCTTTACAATAAGTATTTTAAACAGATAATTTAAATTTAAATCGTTATACGAATAACGTTAAAACTTTGATTATTATCCGCAGTACTTGATTGAAAAATAGCTACAAACTGTACAATCTGATACGCTCCAGTTTTGAACAGATTTTATACTCAAAACATCCATTCGAATAAAAACAGTATACAGTAAAAACAGAAGAAATCTCAAGAACTAAAATGGTTCCTTTTTTAATAAAATTTGGATCAATTTTAGCAAAGTTACAGCAGTTTAAATATTGAGTGAATTTTGAAATTGCTTTTACCGCACAAATCGGGCATCCAGCCCACTGTGCGTCGACATTGGCCGAGCCAGAATCAGTCCCCAGTAGCCGCGCTCTGATTGGTCCGTGTTTTTCGTTAATAACTCCTAAACAAAGTCGCAGACGCCATTTTTGTACAGGAAAATGTTGCTTCAAATGACCCAAGGAACCTCCCATTTCCGGGAGTTACACTTATTTTGGGACACCCTGTATATAATATGTATGATAATGGGTGGAGTAATAAAATAATTAATAATTTATTTAGATGGCAGATACAATTCATGAACTAGCTCGTGACATTAATGTTCTTAGATATTTAATAGTGCAACCCTCTTCGCGAGGGCAAGTACTGCCATGATTATGTCAGGGATTTGGCACGGAATTGACTATTCGCTGATAAATTAAATTTCCAAGCGACGCTAATTTTGCGTGTCGCTTTTTATTGTAATAATCGACCACTGTGAATCGTGTCGGTGACGAGAAAAAGAAATGCCGGACGGACTGCGTAATCCATTTCGTCGGTGCAACCGCGTATCGGTCGCGTCATTATCCGGTCACGCTTCCATGGTTCCACGGTCTGTTTTCACTTTTACGCTAAACGCAACGAGCATTATTATAAACGCCGCTATTAAAATTATTATCCAGGAAATCGTCGTCGAAGTTCGATTTTGAGTTGTCTCGGGCAATTACGGTGTGGTTTCCGCGCCATTGGAGCGTTGTTTCCGTTTTCCTTCAGTCCAATGGGAAAACAATGAAGTTTCTTGTACGTAGGATTGCTCAACACTAACCCGCGCTATCATGAATCTTTTATACGTGCCAATTTGTTCTACACATTATCGTGTCGTAAATCGATTGCATTAGAAATAAGTTTGAAATGACGGCAGTGTTGCGCTATCGTTCCAAGGTTAGACCAACTGGAACGACTAAGAAAATTTTTATTGTTTCTAGTTCACCTTAATAAATTGTATCAATTGTTCAGTCTCACCAAACAACGATTATAAGCAACCGTCAGTGATAAAGATACAGAGATTCAATTTTAGGATTGAGTCTTCCATATTTTCATTTAAAATATCAATAAACTTATCTGCATTCGTGATACCATGGATGGGTGCTTTTCTAACCCCTTACCAAGGAAAACATCCCCATACCATTATGGATACCACACATTAGTAAAGTGCAAGTGCATTAGTAAAAAGAAACGCCGTTCATAAACGATAATAAAATTCTATTATATTAATTGTTATTATTGATATTGTTGTTTATTTCTTTAAAGTACACTTTCTTAACTTAAATGTTCCCTACAATTTTATTAAAATTTTACAGTTCAATGTATTTTAAATATGCATTGATTTTTACTTGATCATTAAACCTATCCATTTAGTTTTGAGCCCTCCCATAGCTCGTAACATCTATCTATATACATGGTGTCCCACATAAATGATAACACCTAAATATCTTTCGTATTTACAGTCCTATCAGAAAACTTCAGAGGACAAAGTGACGCTATTGCAGGGGGCAATATAATAATGAAGAAAAAATTTTTTTATGTCGTGTTTTTAAATGAAATTGCAATGTCACCGATATTTTTTTAAATGGAATAGTATATTTTTTGGTAAAATTTTAGAAACCCCCCCCCTTTCTTTCGACATGTGACATATGTCATTCTATTCGTTTTGACATGCTGAACACAAAATGTATGTGGGATTTTTGGCTGAAACGAATAGTTTTCGAGACATTCGTGAAAAACTGAAGTTACTGCACATTGAATTTTGTGTAAATATCAATGAAAACGCAAACGCAACGTTCGGACTTTGTTTTGAAGAGTAGAAAATGACAGAAAGCAGGGTTTCACTCTATATAATATTATACATATATAGGATGAGCATTTAATTTTGAAACACTACTCCTGAATTTTTGTATGCGTGGTCGGTCTCCGCCCCCTCTACGACCTAACCCCAACTCATTCTATTCGCACGATTTTTCCATTATTAGTTCAAATTATGGGTGATAGTTACAAAGATTATGCGAATAAAATGAGTTGTGTTTAGATCACGGAGGGGGTGGAGAGGGCCTGTTGTCAGAATTAACAGCTGAATTCAATACAGTATTAGCAATAGATTTTTGCGAATATCTCTAAAACTGAAAGCGACCACCTTACATTAGAAAAGGAAAAAGTTATTCAAAATGTCGAAATCTATATCATGTTTAAATTTCATCAAAATCGGAGTAAAGGGACCCTTTCGCAATACATAATTACCGAACCTTCTTCTCAGAAACACTGGGTGGGTGTGTGTGGTATTATCGTAATATGTATTCACACTTCATCATCGTACGTTTTAAAAAGTTCTCGCGGTATATAGACCGTTCAACAAACGTAGTAATATATCTATAGAATAAATTAACAAGCGGTCGCATCATGGTGATGCACACGCACAGTACAGACGTGCACGAATACACAAAATTCAATGTGTAGTAACTGCAGTTTTTCACGATTATCTCGAAAACTATTCATTTCAGCCAAAAATGACACATACATTTTGTGTTCAGCATGTCACAACGAATAGAATGACGTATGTCACATGTCGATAGGAAGGGGGGGGGGGGTTTTCTTCAGCCCAATATACAGTGACCACGAGCGGGCCCTCGAATAAGCACAAAGCAACGAGTACACGGCTGGAAGAAGACTATTCGACGTGAGGTTCATGAATTATCGAACAAACAGATGTTATAATGGCCGGGTCGCTGCTGTTCTAATGTAAATTGATCGCACGAGAAGATAGAGAGTCGCTCGGAATGCTCCCTGCGCTTCTATCGTAATTACTGACGAGGGTTTATTAATTGCTTGGCAATATGACACGAGCCTAATTATCCCGCGGCCGACTCATTATAAACGGCACCGGCTTAATGTTTCGTCGATGCGGGCACCGATCTGGGGTCACCGATCATTGACTATATGCATGTGTCGTTCCGTCGTTTTAATCGCCGAAATGCAAACGAGCTGTAACACCGAGTTACGAGTTCATTAAATCGGCCGAAAACGGCCGAGATACAGATCGTCTCGGTCGGTTTGCACACCGTGGACCGAGCCAAGTCCATTTTGCAATTACTTGTTTGAAGAACACAACCATATTTGTGCAGCGCACTTTGTTACAAAGTCGACGCCGACGCGTTAAAATGACCGCATTCTCTACGGCGCGACGCACAGTGGACAATTGCGATGAAATCTGAGATTGCACTGCGGCGCACAGTGGTCCAAATCGAAAAATTCAGCGAGTTTTGGCCCAAAAACGAACTTTCTCGTTTCGATATCTAATCAATGAACATTACATGACAATGAACTTCAATATTTGAATTTTGAATGAAATTTAATATTTTCTCGCGATTTCTTTTTTAATTAATTAATTAGTTAATCTTTTTAATTAGTCTGCATAATATGTTAAAAGTTAATGCTGGACAAAATGCAGAAAATTACAATAAAAAAATTGTTATAATTGGTAAGGGATATCTTTAAAGTTCCATTTTTTTAATTAGTCTGCATAATATGTTAAAAGTTACTACTGGACTAAATGCAGAAAATTACAGTAAAAAAATTTTTATAATTGTAAGGGATATCTTTAAAGTTCCATTTTTTTAATTAGTCTGCATAATATGTTAAAAGTTAATGCTAGACTAAATGCAGAACATTACAATAAACAAATTTTTATAATTGGTGAGGGATATCTTTAAAGTTCCATTTTTTTAATTACAGTACTGTCGCGATAGTTGCCGCAGGAGCTGTTCTCTAGAGCGACAACTTCCAAGACAACTGCTCGTCTTTTGATTTATGACTGGCCTCTACAGTCTTACCGCGCCGAGACATCAATCGAAAGCCGAACATGTAATGCCAATTAAAAATGCTTTATTCTCCATTATTTTTTAATGAGATTTTACTGGCTTGTTCCTGGCAAAATTCACTAGTAGGCACTACGGCAACTTTCGCGTACAGCCCTCCGGCAACTTTAAAGACATTGCTTATTGGCCAAATTATATTGTGTTTGGTCTGTTTTTGATCAGAATATTGCCAGGAATAAGCTAATAAAATCTCATTAAAAAATAATGGAGAATAAAGCATTTTTAATTGGTATTACATTGTGCGAACACACGGGCCATATGCTGTTATTCCTTGCAAATGAAATTTTAATTGTCGATTACACCACTAAATAAAATTGAAATTATATCGTGTTTGGTCTTGTTTTAATTAGCAAAATGCCAGAAACAAGCCAGTAAAATCTCATAAAAAAATAATTATTATTAAGCAGTTTGAAAATTCGATTCATGGTGTCAATGTAGTGGTGTTCACACCGATATACCTAAGCCGATATCAAACATCGCCGCCCTGCGGCCCGGCGCGGCGCAGCGTTGACAGGTGGTGGAATGGGTAGGCACTGCGGCAGCTATCATGTACAACTCCTGCGGCAACTATCGCGACATTACTGTAGTCTGCATAATATGTTAAAAGTTAATGCTAGACTAGATGCAGAAAATTACAATAAACAAATTTTTATAATTGTAAGGGATATCTTTAAAGTTCCATTTTTTTAATTAGTCTGCATAATATGTTAAAAGTTAATGCTAGACTAAATGCAGAAAATTACAATTAAAAAATTTTTATAATTGTACGGGATATCTTTAAAGTTCCAGGATGTCCCAGGTTCCAACAAATTGGACTATTTTCAGTACATCTTCCTCTATACGATGGCATACAAATTATTTCTTAAATTCTTCTAACATTTTTACATTTAATAATAAACGATAAATTCTTCTCGATCGAAAATTAGTAATATAAAAAATTGAATGATATCGGCGCTAGGTTCGATTATTTTTAGAAAACAACAAATGTGCAATTATTTAAGCATGTTTCTAACGATTCGATCCCAATATGGATCTTTTTCAAAGAGACATTTTTGCGTCTGAAAAATATGAAGAGAAAACAAAAAACAAAAATTATTTTTAATTTTTTTTAATTAATTTAATTTAAATTTTTAAGTTATCGTTCACGTGTAACTCCCTAATTTTTGTTTTTAAATGTTTTTGTCCACTTTTCACACAGCAAGTATGTATATGAAGTTTATTTTCTCTGTTTATTTTTGGAACCACACAGTTGTTAAATAATGGTTATCATATTAAAAATAATTTTTTTTTGTTAGAACCTGGGACATCCTGGAACTTTAAAGATATCCCTTACAAATTATAAAAATTTTTTTATTGTAATTTTCTGCATTTTGTCCAGCATTAACTTTTAACATATTATGCAGACTAAGTAATTTTTTAATTTTTAACATATTATGCAGACAATTTATTATATGTCTATTAATAATATATTGAATAGACTCTGTTCAGAATCTTCATCACTGGCACGAT
Organism: Lasioglossum villosulum; assembly: GCA_963971365.1. Lineage (NCBI taxonomy): Eukaryota > Metazoa > Arthropoda > Insecta > Hymenoptera > Halictidae > Lasioglossum > Lasioglossum villosulum. The sequence goes on along the minus strand of OZ020502.1, from coordinate 7,129,428 downwards.
ATTACAGGGCAAGGGGTTGACACTACCAATAACAGGTTTGACGTAGTTACGCAGTCACGAGAAAGGTGAAACATTGTGAAATGATTTTTCCGTTCATTCAACCGTGCAATGACGAAAATGAAACCTTCGCGGAAGGATTGGTAATGAGATTGGAATAAATATCGCAGGTGTACGGTACCGCGCGAAATGGAAAAAATGATAGTCGCCCACTAATGCGTGACTATAAAGGTTGCTGGCCGGCGATCCGTTTTCATTTCTGGACCAGCTGGTAAAAGGAGAAACCTTTCTAAAAACCATCGTCAACGCTAAAATCGATCGGAGGAGACCGGAAGTGAAACTGTTGCTCGAATTTTTTGCTTCGTAAAAGGCTGATGGAATAAGTCATGCGTACATAAATAATTAATGCTGTGACTGTCGTCACGCTCGTTGGTGAACAGGCAAATTTTGTTGTGAACAATTATCTTTTGTTTCTAAAAGAATTATTTTCAAACTTTATCAGAAAAAATGATAAGAAACTTCTTCAAAAAGTACTTTATAGAATAAATAGGGCCTGAGAAATCGGCAGATGAGGGGAGGAAGCACGAATCGAGGGGGGAATTTTACCCTCTCCCTCTTAAGATAATTATTACAAATTATAGAAAAAATGTTTGGTTCTAGAGATAATTTGGGATAATTGGTTAGGGCCCAAACAGTGTTAGTCACAGTGTTAGGTCCCAAACAGTTCAATTGTAATCTCTAAAGATTTCCAAGGTTACTGCAATGTCGAACAAATAAAATGGCGGATTTAGGCATGAGCTTTGTGGGCTGCAGCCCAGGGCTCCCTTTGCGGTCAGAAAAATAAAAACAATATAATCGGACAGATGCTGCATTACTAAATCAGTAATGTTTAATGATGAAGTTTCTAATTTAGAACAGTATTCTGTATATGGTATGTACTATAATTTTGATTCCGATTTATTTGCGTTCATTTTTCAAATGTAGTTGAATGTTAATTTCTTTCTATTACCACAAACTGTTGAGGTATAATACTGTGTGGTCTTGTGATCGAGACGAACTATACTGAGTTTTGAATTTCCCGCTTATTATTGACCTAGTGCACATAGATCGCTTGCTTCTGATTGGTCAAGTTTCAATCTTTGTCGTGATGTATTTGCTGTTTGCGTTGTAACCTTCAACAAGGATCAGTCCAGTATCTACCAGCATGGAAACAGTATATTTTTCATAAAGTTTACGTTTACCTTATATAACATGTGAGAAAAATGAGTTTATTTTCCAGTTTAAAACATATTTTTAAAGTACGGTTATTTTTATAACGTTACATTTTGTTACAGACGCAAAAATCTCTTGAAAATGATCCTCATCAGTTTATAGCAAAAATCAGAATTCGATGAAATTTTGAAAATAGGTTCGTTTTTTACTAAAATGACGATTGCCAGAAGGATTTTTGGCGCATCGTAAAATTTTTTTTATCATTTCAATGTCGCGCTCTACCTTACCGACTTACCGACTTTCTATTTTATATAGAATATCTTCAATTAGTTGTAAAAAGGAATCATCGCTAGCCTAGTTCACCTCATAGTGCTATAAAAATTCACACATATCATCTATAAACGAATCCTCTTTAGTTTAAAGTAATACATATATAAGGTAAACTTGAAATTTTTAAAGTCTACACGACAATCCAGGAGTAGTTTTTAAAAATTTCAAGTTTACTTTATATATGTATTACTTTAAACTAATGAGGATTCGTTTATAGATGATTGAACCTATTTTCAAGATTTAATCGAATTCTGATTTGTACCATAAACGGAAGTTTCATTTTTTTACAATGTAAAACAAATTTAAATGACTCATTGTTAATCTATACGACTTATACAACTCTAAAAGCATTTGACGAACATCACACAGACGCATGCGCACAGCAGAAACAGAAAGTACAAGGTCGGTAAGTCGGTAAGCTAGAGCGCAACATTGAAATGATAAAAAATTTGTTTTCGAAGCGGGAGAAATCCTTCTGGCAATCGTCATTTTAGTCAAAAAAGAACCTATTTTCAAAATTTCATCGAATTCTGATTTGTGCTATAAACGGAAGAACAGCCGAGGTTTCAATTTGCAAAATTGTTATAAGATAAGGTTTTTTATTTTTTGATCGAACCTGTGCGCCGAAACCATCGTACATCTATTATCAATTCTTTTCGATCGCAAAACTATCTAAATATAATCGGACAGGTGTTCGAAATTAACAATAAGAAAATTTTGCAAGATCTACCGGTTGCATAACCTCAATCTACCCGCGTCTGTCGATCACGTCAACCGTAATCAGTGCTTGCAGATAATTTTTCAATTCGAATGGTCAACAAACTTTCAGCTCGTGATCGTGAATACAGCAATTGTGTCTTAAAGCGGCGTCGGACGCGAATCGATCGACAGTATCCTTGTCGAGGTCAAAAACAAGTTCGATTGTGACTCGATAACCCGTTCACCGAACAAGGTGCAGGCTGCAAATTCAATAGCTACTTTTGCCAATGGCGCAGGTATAGGCCAGTGAGAGGTGCGACCCAGAAAACCGGTGTCGGTCCTACTAGCGCACACTAAACGGCTACCTGATACCGAAACAGCGCTAAGGAAAGTCTGTCCATTGAACTCTTTTCCTTGTTCGATCGATCGGGCCTCACCTTTCTCCGCTAGCGATCCTTTAGAGGGGATCTAGAACACGGCCAGATCGAAGATCGTTTACACTGTCATTATGAAACTCAACACGAAATTTTTCACTCTCACGTGAAAGGTGTACAGGGTGTATCAGAAATGTTATATGTTCCTTTTTGGGGACCAACATTTGTGGAACACCCTTTTATAGATCATTATACAGGGTGGGACAGTAACTATTAGCACCTCAGATATCTTCGAAATTATAAGTTTCACAGAAATATTTGCTGAAATAAAATTGTACAGTACGAAGGGGGCCATCCGGTGGCTATAATAGTTTTTTTGTAGGTGGAGGTACTTCGGACTTTTGAAGGTCACCTCAATTTTTTTAAATGGAATGAGGTATTTTTGAATACATCAACCGATGCAGCTGGACATTCTTTACAAAAAAGTACTAACCTATGTATGTCGAAAAGTTAGTAGTTCAGGAGATATTACTATTTAAATAACTCTAAAACACCATTGCAATCGTACTAAGACGTTACAACAGTAAGTAACACTAACGTCTTAGTACGATTGCAATGGTGTTTTAGAGTTATTTAAATTGTAATATCTTCTGAACTACTAACTTTTCGACATACATAGGTTAGTACTTTTTTGTAAAGAATGTCCAGCTGCATCGGTTGATGTATTCAAAAATACCTTATTCCATTCAAAAAAATGGAGGTGACCTTCAAATGTCCGAAGTCCGTCCACCTGCAAAAAAACTACTATCGCCACCGGATGGCCTCCTTCGTACTGTGCAATTTTATTTCAGCAAATATTTCTGTGAGACTTATAGTTTCGAAGATATCTGAGGTGCTAATAGTTACTGTCCCACCCTGTATACAGGGTGTCCCGCATAAATGATAACACCTAAATATCTTTCGTATTTACAGTCCTATCAGAAAACTTCAGAGGGCAAAGTGACGCTATTGCAGGGGGGCAATATAATAGTGAAGAAAACAACTTTTTATGTTGTGTTTTTAAATGAAATTGCAATGTCACCGATGTTTTTTTTATATGGAATAGTATATTTTTTTGCGATAGCATGATAGACAATGAAAAACTGAATTTAGTGGATACCACCTTTTTGACCTTGAAATGACCTTGAGCAAGAATAATCATGTTGAAGCGGATGAAATGTGGAAGTTTAATACTTACGTGTTTCAGTAAATGATTGCGCGTTGTTTACGTCGGGTTGACCTTTACATATCATATCAAGGTCATTTCAAGGTCAAAAAGGTGGTATCCACTAATGGTATTTTTGAGTTATTTAAATTGAGATATCTCCTGAAATACTAACTCTTCGACAATATTACTTAATAAATAGTGAATATTTTTATCGATCGCAATTTTTGATATATAAGAATTAATTTTTCACGGCGGGTCTAGGACGAAACACAAACACCTTTCCTTTTCCTCTATCGAACCAAATGCGCCGTGAAAAATTAATTCTTATATATTACTTAATATAGTATTTAATATAAAAAATTGCAATTTCTTGTCGGTTAAATGCTGATTAACGTTGATAAGAAACACGTTTCTGTCCGACAATCCGAAGGGGCTGAAAAATCGTGGAGACTAATTTGTGCCGCACCCTGTATATACATACATTATATATGTATATTATATACACTATATGTATAAATATTACCTGCTACTGTCAATACTGTTTCTAGGATTGTAAGAAGAATAGTGATATTTTCTTGACTTGTGAAACTGAGATTGTTTAAATAATCGTAATTTGTTGATTTACCTCCAGCTGCACGCCGAAAAGATCTCGCGATCTACCGGATCGTGGTGTGTCTAACTCCTGCATTTCTGCTTCTCGTTCGGCTAGTCCCATTTCTCCTAAATATCTGGAACAAGAAAACATTAATGACGTTAATAGTCGCATCAATTGCTGGGTTATTGTTTTACAGTTTTGTGTTGTTCTATTTATCAATTTGGTTTCCTTAATAAACCCAAGCAGGCCTTATCAAAAGAATATTTTTTAATTAATTATATTCCTGACCAGAATCACCAGATCAGGGGAATTCACGCGAATGGAAAGGGAAAGCTTCCCCCTCTCTGCCACTATAGATTTAGTCACGAATTAACACGTTTCACAGTGGTCGATTATTATTAGACTGCGGATTTTATGCATTAATGACAAAAATGAGTACGTACAATATAAAGCAGTGGACATATTAAAAAGATTTAAGGATATCAGTGTATCAGTTTCAGCTTAACAGGATAATTAGAACAAGTGAGAATTTCGTATTTGTCTCCTGTTTCTTGTAATGTATGCAACAAACTTTTATTTTGCATAAAGATCCGCAGTCTAATTATTATTATAAAAAGTGGCAGGAAAAATCAACGTCGCTTGGAAATTTAACCCTTAGCACTCGCGTGGTCAAAATATTGTTTACATTATTAGACAGGTTGGGATCTAACCAATTACTAAACATTTAAGTATTGCATGAGGTATTATATCAATTTCATGAAATGAAGAACATTATATAGAATAAAATTATTCTGGATCGGAAGAAATGTTTAATTTTCCAGTTAAAATAGCTCCGAGTGCAAAGGGTTAATTTATTAGCGAATAGTCAATTCCATGCCAAGTCCCTGCCAAAACCATGCCAGTGCTTGCCCTCCTGAAGAGGTCTGCACTATTAAATATCTAAGAATATTAATGTCACGGGCTAGTTCATGAATTGTATGCCATCTAAACGAATTATTAATTATTTTATTACTCCACCCATTATCATACATACAGGGTGTCCCAAAATAAGTGTAACTCCCGGAAATGAGAGATTCCTGAGGTCATTTGAAGCGACATTTTCCTCTGCAAAAATGGCGTCCACAAATTTCAGTGCTTTATGGATACATGAATGGGAAAACGAATGATGGGAGGTTGTTCCTCAGATATTCTACTGTATATCCGGTAGCAGAACCAGTGGGCAGAATAGAATGAGCGATTAGGTCATCTCGTAAACTCGTGTCTTGACGAAAGAATGTGCTCAGTCATTTACTTCACACCTGTTCTACTATCTGATAAATTATATCGATTATGGAGTTGCTATCCAATTATCGAAGACACCCATAAATTATGTTTTTGGTAGAAAATTTGTTTCATTTTTTAACACAGCAGACAACTATCTAGTGCGCTCAAAATACTTTTTAAGAAGATGTAGTATATTATAATATATTATATTTATTACTATATTATACTATATTATCAAAAGATTAATATACATAATCAATTTTATGTTTTGTATATACTTATTGTACTTTTACTGCTACTACTTTTTAATTCACTACTTATCTCTTAACTATGTTTCTATGTTCTCAACGCACTGGTTCGATCAGTTGTTACATTTCACACTATTTGCAAAATTTCACAATCATTTTATTCCGACGTATCGATCTTATTTTAGATCATTTTCAAGGAAAAAAGAAAAATTGCGTTTATTTTTGCACTAAGCCTTCGCCATTTTCCTATTTTCCTTGAAAATGATCTAAAATAAGATCGAAACGTCGGAATAAAATAATTGTGGTATATCGCAAAATAGTGTGAAATCTAACAACTGATCGAACCTGTGTACTGAGAACACAGAAACATAGTTTTTTAATTAACGATTAAACGAAACGTCGATAAATGTGATTAATATAAAATCAATAGACAGTAAAATTTATTGAACATTAAAAACTGACGTTGCTCGTAGGTACCAAACACCATGTGTTTCTTCAAATTGTTAATCTGTGTCCGTCAAATATTGAACGTCATTGTTCCAGAGAGTTTCGAAATTTCTAGAACACTCACGATTGTTATTTCAGAACTCGTTTAACATTTGTGAACTTCCTCTGTCAAGTGTTTCACAACCTCGTTGAATAACATTATCATAATGTAACACGTGGCAACTGGTGCATTGCAGTTTAACACGTTCACTATCACCAACTCCCTCGAGAAATGTCATAACACCTGAATACACAATGGATCGTTGTCACACTGCCATTGGAAGCTGTATAGAAAAAAGTGTTAACTCGTCGCAAGGACGTATGTAAATTTTCCATAATTTTTTCATGTTACATTTTAAATAATGATTATGTGACCCAGACAGCAATCAGGATCATCATCAAGAGATCCGACCATCCGATCCCCTAAACCCCAAACTGTTCCCGGCTGTTCTTCCTTTTATGGCAAAAATCAGAATTCGATGAAATTTTGAAAATAGGTTCTTTTTTTACTAAAATGACGATTGCCAGAAGAATTTTTGGCGCGTCGAAAAAAAAATTTTTATCATTTCAATGTTGCGCTCTACCTTAGCGACTACTGACTTACCGACTTTGTACTTAAATTCTGGAAATTGATGTAAATTGTATAGAAAATTTCAATTGTTAAACCAAGTGAACCAATATCTACAATGGGAAGATTATGCGATGAGAATTAATTTGGATTAGATTATCCCGAAAAGTTTATTTATGATTTAGTTATATTATTATTTATGTGATTAGAATGAGTTGTGGTTAGGTCAAAAAATATATAATATATATTATAATATATAATATATATTATAATATATAATATATATTATAATATATAATATATATTATATTATATTATATTATATTATATTATATTATATTATATTATATTATATTATATTATATTATATTATATTATATTATAATATATAATATATATTATATTATATTATATTATATTATATTATATTATATTATATTATATTATATTATATTATATTATATTATATTATATTATATTATATTATATTATATTATATTATATTATATTATATTATATTATATTATATTATATTATATTATATTATATTATATTATATTATATTATATTATATTATATTATATTATAACATATAATATATATTATATTATATTATATTATAATATATAATATATATTATAATATATAATATAATAAAATATATATAAGGTAAAAATTTCAAGTTTACCTTATATACTAATTATATATTATTTATATATAATTTTTATATAATATTTACCTTATATACTATACTTTAAACTAAAGAGGATTCGTTTATAGATGATATGTGTGAATTTTTATGGCGCTGTGAGGTGAACTAGGCTGGTGATGATCCCTTTTTACAACTAATCGATGATATTCCATATAAAATAGAAAGTCGGTAAGTCGGTAATGTAGAGCGCGACAGTGAAATGATAAAAAAAATTTTTTCGATGCGCCAAAAATCCTTCTGGCAATCGTCATTGTAGTCAAAAAGCAACCTATTTTCAAAATTTCATCGAATTCTGATTTTTGCTATAAACGGAAGTTTCGGCCTAACTCCTACACAGGTATGCGGGAATGCATTTTTTCCATCACCCTTAACAAAGAAAGGACCATCATCAAGAGTGTGACTCGATATTGTAGGGCAAGGGGTTAAACGGCTAAAGAGAGAATCGCCAGATGCACACAGATTGGCTGGCCGCGGATGGTCATGAATCATACGAAATACGGAGAACAATCTCAGACGTTTCCAGGTGCAATTAAACGTCTCTAAACGTTGCGTGCTGAGCGCGGCAACAAATCACGTTCCTTTTTTCTTCCCTTCTTTTTCGTTTTCATTACGACGGCCGTGCTTAATGCAATTAGAAGGAAATTGCCGCGGAACCCACGCGCAACAACAATGCGTCCCGGCGAAACAATGGACGCACTCGGAGCTTCTTGAACCCGCTCCAACTGTGACGATTCCGCCGACAGAGGGGCATTCGGTAATTATCTGTAATTAATCCTCGAGATGCTGAGGACCTGATCTGCCTAATCCGCCTGATAAAGTGTCGTGATTACGAATTGAAAAATTAATGAAGCTTTATATTTATTCCCTTAGCTTTTTCTCCCATTTGCACTTGTTATACTTTTTCACAGCGTAATCAAAAAATCAACGCTTCTTCGAAAAACGTTCATTCCTCGTTAGCGTTGATAACTGTTTGAGACTGGTTCTACTCCCTCCAGAAATTATTCCGTCACAAAAAAGTATCTATTTGCGTGATAATACTAGGATTCATAAACAAAAAAAAAGTGTTTGAAATTTTTTGATAATTTTTTTATATTTTTTTCTTTGATTGATCCGTGTTTTTCGTTAATAACTCCTAAACAAAGCCCTGGACATCATTTTTATAAAGGAAAATGTCGCTTCAAATGACCCAAGGAACCTACCATTTTCCGCTCCTACACTAGTTTTGGGACACTCTGTATAAAAATTGGTCGAAATTGCGAGGAATAATTGTTTGAAGCGTTATTTGATGCAACTAGTAGGTGACGAGTAAATTCCGGTGGTGCAGTTAAGGGGGTACTGTACCCATGGATATGACTAGCATGTTACTAGAATATTACTAGAAAAACAAGTGAAAACCGTGTTTACGGGAAACCAGTTTTTGTTTTTATACAAGTATGTTACGAGCTGTGTGTGGGCTCATTCTAAAGAGGAAAGTTGATCGCAGGTCGCTCTGGTCATGATTTTGTTAGATTATGTTTATATCTAATAATACGCGCATCCAAAGTAGGGTTTCTACATAGGGTGTCTACATCCAGCGTAGATTCGTAACAACAAAAGTGTAAAGGGCATGGAGCCACTCGGATGCATTAATAGCAATAAAGATATTGATGAAAAGAAAAAAACCTGTAATTATAGCGAAATTGAAGCGTTAGATTGATACAGATGTATGTTCATTACTGTTGCCAAATTGGTTTTCCGCGCGGAGGTTGGTCACAATGAAAATACCATAGTCACGTGGGGCCCCTACCCCCTTAAGTGTCTCACCCTGATTCGTTCTGAGGATCTGCTTTCCGATCAATCGAACACTTCTACCCTGTCCATCGAGCATGACTTCCACCAGCCCCTATTCAGGGGATGTCGACTCCCATATAAAAAAGTGGACACTAATTTAGTTGTAGTTCAGTCCCCTTGGGCATGGTGGCAGCACAGTAGAGACCAAAGAGTAGGGATACAAGCAGTGTGTGATCACACACACACCTAACTCATACATGATCAATCTTGCATACAGGGTGTCCCAAAATTCCTCCGACACCCAAAAATGGGAGGTTCCTTGGGTCATTTGAAGCGACATTTTCCTTTACAAAAATGGCGTCCGCGGCATAGTTTAGGAGTTACTAACGAAAAACACGCACCAATCAGAGCGCGATCTAGACATGCGATGACGGGTTCGGCCAATTGACAGTTGGGCGCGTCGGGCCGACTGTGCTAATTCGCGTCTAGGTCGCGCTCTGATTTGTCCGTGTTTTTCGTTAATAATTCTTAAACAAAGCCGCGGACGCCATTTCTGTAAAGGAAAATGTCACTTCAAATGACCCAAGGAACCTCCCATTTTCGGGTGTCGGAGGAATTTTGGGACACCCTGTATATGTACGTGTAATCGTATTCTTCGCTAGCTATTGATGGTTATGAATTTATTTTCAGGGAAAATGAATTGGTAATGCAACATATAATAATTACATTGAACAATTACATTGAATTACATCTATAAATAAGCAGCAAATATGAAAACTCAGCAACAGTTTGACTCCGCAACAGTTTGACTCCGCAACAGTTTGCAACAGTTATAAATGACGTCTGATGGCGTCAAATAGCTGAATGACGCTCAAAGCAAAGATAGGATTTCCCCACTACCGAGGCACTACTGTGCTGCCACCATACCCTAGGGGTATGAATTAGAATCATATTCGTCGCTATGGGAGTCGACACCCCCTGCCCCTATTGCCCATTGACCATGCGATGATCAGGGTTGCGAAAGGACAGAGGAAAGAATAAGTCCAGCGAGGTTAGTGTCGACCTGTTTAGAGCTTGCATCTAGAGCTAAATTCTAATGAACACTTCGGCAAGGCTTTGTCGAAATGAACGTGTAGCTGTCGCCGGGTTCCCCTGTTGTACGACCTTGTTATTACGTTGTTTACTTGAAACGTTACTAAATGTACTCTTGTTTCTGTACGACATGCATACTAGTCACTTTGGCTTTCAGCGTATTATTCACATTTCTGTGCCTGAGAACTAGACCGTCGTAATTGTTCTTTTGTGATTTTTCAGCGGGGTAGAAAAACAATAGTGATCGGACACAAGATAAGATCATAAGTGGTACTAAAATAATATTATCGGACAGAAGATAATACAATAGTTAAAGTGGTTTACACTGTTAGATCTTCTTTATCTATAATGCCATGGAAACGAGCCTTGGTACACTGTCAATCACAAAATGCCCAGTTGCTGCGTGAACGGTAAAGTTGCCTGTAAAACACCCTGTATAGTGGACGAGCTCGTGCAGTCGTTTCGGTCGCGATCAAGCTCTCTTTTGTTGAGAGAGAATTTTCTCATTTCGTTTTCAACGCGAGAGCGCTGTGAGTCACCGTGCCCATTGCGAAATCAGCCGCTGCAACCATAGCGGAATCGCGACCGAGTGCATTAAACCGATTTAGCGAAATTCTTCCTCCGTCTCTTTCTCTCCTTCGCCGCCGTTCTATTTCACCGAGCCGAACGTTATGTAAATAGCACTCCGCGGGATAATAGATGCAATGACGTATTGTACGGGGTGTTAAAACACTAATAAATTACGATTGCCGGTACGATACCGCAACTTACAATCATTGAGACTCGTTCATAAGAAATTATTCAACAAATTAATTTCTTTCTGTAAATATTCTGAAATGATTGGCTACAAAATTTGGATAGATACATTCTTGTTAGGTAATTATTACGTTTAGGGGAGGCAGCTCCAATGGCCTTCATTTTCACATATGTTGTCGAAGACAAAATTCTGAACAACTTTTGTCGATACATCTACCCGGTGCTTGGTCTTAGTTTTCGAGATATTTGCAAAAAACTAGTGCTAATAGTTTATTGAATTTGCGACGTCTGTTTAATTTTTTTGGTAAACACGCTGTGGAGATGTGAAAGAAAACGGGGTCTCATTCTGGTCATGTATGTACAGTAGTCGCTAAGGTAGAGCGCAACATTGAGATGATAAAAAACTTTTTTTCGAAACGGGAGAAATCCTTCTGGCAATCGTCATTTTAGTAAAAAAAGAACCTATTTTCAAAATTTCATCGAATTCTGATTTTTGCTATAAACGGAAGAACAGCCTAAACATTTAATAGTTACTATACTTTGAAAATTGTATGTTATTATTTAAATATTTTCTTATTTTTCTTACAGACGCAATCTCAATTTAATCTTGAAAATGGTCCAAATTAGTGACCGAAACGTCGATTTTTTGATAATTAGCAAAATTGCTTAGTTAATTTTTATTTTTGTTTTCAACGATCGAACCGTAGCGCCGATATCATTCAATAATTGTGTTTAACAATATTACGATCGATATAAATAAGTTTATTTAGCACATGGTCCTAGTGGTCGAAAACTCAGATTCGACACCCCAGAGTACCCCTAAATGACGTATCAAAATTTCATTGCGTTCGGAATATTTTCCAGGTAGACGCCTCTTTTTCGACCTGCCGACTGGACTATAGCTGTAATTGTTATAAATGTTAAAAGTTGTAAGTGCTGTAAATGTTATGGCTGTTCTTCCGTTTACAGCAAAAATCAGAATTCGATGAAATTTTAAAAATAGGTTCTTTTTTGACTAAAATGACGATTGCTAGAAGGATTTCTCCCGTTTCGAAAAAAATTTTTTATCATTTCAATGTTGCGCTCTAGCTTACCGACTACTGACTTACCGATTTTCTTTATGTTCGTGCTATGCGCATTCGTCAATTAGAATGACTTGTGGTTAGCAGGAGTAGTTTTTAAAAATTTCAAGTTTACCTTATATACAGTATTACTTTAAACTAAACAGGATTCGTTTATAGATGATTGACCCTATTTTCAAAATTTCATCGAACTCTGATTTGTACCATAAACGTTTCGCCCCAAGTTCTCTCACCCATTCTAGTGTTGAGTCAAAATCTTTAATTTTTGTACAATGTAAAACAAATTTATATGACTCATTGTTAACCTATACAACATATAGAACTCTAAAAGCATTTGACAAACTCTCACATCATACAGACGCATGCGCACATCACGAACATAAAGAAAATCGGTAAGTCAGTATTTGGTAAGCTGAAAGACAAGAACAGGTGTGGGGAAGGCCCAATTAAGGGGGGAGAAATGCGGAGAGCAGAGCCCCCCCCCTTGAGACCATAATTGGGACAGAGATGAGGAAAAAGGGGCATATATAATATCTTATGTCCCGGGGCGTGGGAGTTGTCAATCTCCCACGTCCCTAAAAAAAAAAGTAGTTATTAATTAAAAGTATTTATTAATTAAATGTTGAAACTAGGTTCAATCATCTATAAACGAATTCTCTTTAGTTTAAAGTAATACATATATAAGGTAAACTTGAAATTTTTTAAAACTACTCCTGGATTGTCGTGTAGTCTTTAAAAATTTCAAGTTTACCTTATATATGTATTACTTTAAACTAAAGAGGATTCGTTTATAGATGATATGTGTGAATTTTTATAGCACTGTGAGGTGAACTAGGCTGGTGATGATCCCTTTTTACAACTAATTGAAGATATTCTATATAAAATAGAAAGTCGGTAAGTCGGTAAGGTAGAGCACGATATTGAAATGATAAAAAAATTTTACGATGCGTCAAAAATCCTTCTGGCAATCGTCATTTTAGTAAAAAACGAACCTATTTTCAAAATTTCATCGAATTCTGATTTTTACTAAAAACAGAAGTTTCGCCAAAAGTTGTAAGTGCTGTAAATGTGAGTACTAGATGTAATGACAAAAGTCAGAATGTTAATATGTCAAGGTGAAGGTTATCGGAGCTGCCTCCCCTAAACGTAATGATAACCTTCTTGTTATAATTCCAAAGCAACGCGAAATAGTCACCCTTAATGCTCCGCAAACCTATTGTTGAAGCAAACAAACGAAACACGGCTAAATCGTTGAATGTATCTGGCGAAAACCCGTGCCAGGTTCCGTAAAAATCGGCGTGCATTAGTCACCGGAGTTTCCCTTGCGGGGAACGTACGTCAATAGGAAGCGGAGAAGTCAAAGGGTTGGAGAGAAGGAAGTGCTATAACGCGGCAGCATTTCTCTCGGTTGTATGCAGACCCCATTCACCTTTCCTGAACCGATCGGAAAGGTTAAAATTTCGTCGAAAACGACTCCGGGCGCGCCATTAATCAAACGCGCGTGAAGGTTGGGGCGCGGAAGGGGGTGGTTGGCGGTGGCGCGATTCGACACGGCACACGCTCGGGTCGGTGGAAGAGCGTCATGGGGTTGAAACGGGGTTGAACCGTTGGGCGGCGCGGGCTCAAAACACCGGTTGCCACGACGCTCCGGAAGCAACGGGCCTCGTTATCGATTGCAGGAAAAATTCTTTGTCAGCCTGGTGTCCGGTATCAGGACGTCGTGTACCTTTCCCCGGGCTGTTATCACGGGCACGTGTCAACAGACAGAACGCGACCGTCCGATACGAAAGTACGCCGGTCGGTCTCGGACTGTCCACCCGCGCGAGAATAATAATTAACGTTCCTTCGCGTCCCTTTTCTCGACCGCGTGTAAACAGCTCGGCCCGACGCGGAGCGACGTTTTGCGAGCCGCCCACGATGGATAAATAATAAGCGGCAATAACAACCTGCCACACGGACTGCGCGAGAGGCCCTGCGTTATTACGAGCCGCTCTATCTGCGAAGAGGATCTCCGTCCAAGCAAGCTCTCGTCGCGCCAACCCTCTTTTCGTTTCGCTCACTTATCAAGCTTTACCACGTGAAACAACCAGGCCGCCATCTATGTTCGCGCAGCGCCGTATCGGCTCGGTTTACAGCGGGGATTTAAGGAAGTGTTTCTGGACTCGTGGAAGAGAAATCGTTATCGGCTGGGCGGAGCGCTGATCGTTAACTGTTCGCTGGTTTCATCGAGTTCCGTGACCTCTGATAAGAGATTGTTGACCGATTATTAAATTGATTTTTGTGGTCCCGAGGAAAACTCTTTGTGACAAGTTTCATGGCGCTACCTCTGCCGCAAGGCTAGTTACAGGGTCAGCACGGTTTTATTAATTATGCTCTGTTTCTTCTATTCTGCTGAATAGTGAGAAGAAAATATTACGAAAAAATTCATCAACGTTTTACCAAGCAGCACGCGCGACAGTGAATTATTTTAGAATTTTTTATTGGAGGACTCAATTGTAATCTGATAAGATCGGCAATTTTATTAATTTAAACATTCTGAAATAATTCACTGTCGTGTGTGCATTCAGGTAGAATGTTCATGCATTTTTTCGTAATTTTTCGTTGAGCAGAACAGAAGAAATAATTCATTAAACAATACTCATAGTTTATTCAATACGCGTCGTTCCAATGTTTTTGTGCTTGCTCTTTCCCTCAACGGTTGGTTGCTTCAGTTCAATGTAGACCAGCATGGAACTCAGTCACTATTTGTATTTTTGAAACTTTCTTTACACTTAGCAAGTATGGTTCTTTAAAATATTATTTACAGTTTTGTTAATCTTGTGAAATACCCAGTACATTTTGTTTATGTATATTTTCAGACGCAATTGCTGTTGAAAATGTTGTAACTTTTAGTATTTCCCTACAATTCCGATAAATCGCAATTTTTGAAAAAACTTTTTTCACATCCTGTAGCAAACTATTTGCTCTAGCTTTCCACAAAAATTCAAATCATATAGTTCAGTGTTAAAACAGTTATCGATTTTTTTTAGAGCGCCGAATATTAATAGAAGTCACTGTATTTAGGCTTCCCACAAAAATTCAAATAGTATAGTTCAATGTTAAAACAGTTATCGTTTTTTTTTTAGATCGCCGAATATTAATGGAAGTCACTGTATTTAAGCTTCCCACAAAAATTCAAATAGTATAGTTCAATGTTAAAACAGTTATCGATTTTTTGTTAGAGCGTTGACTGTATTCAAGCTTCCCACAAAAATTCAAATAGTATAGTTCAATGTTAAAACAGTTATCGAATTTTTTTAGAGCGCCAAATATTTATGGAAGTCACTGTATTTAAGCTTCCCACAAAAATTCAAATAGTATAGTCCAATGTTAAAACAGTTACCGATTTTTTTTTTAGAGCGTCGACTGTATTCAAGCTTCCCACAAAAATTCAAATAGTATATTTCAAGGTTAAAACAGTTATCGATTTTTTTTAGAGCGCCGAATATTAATAGAAGTCACGGTATTCAAGCTTCCCACAAAAGTTCAAATAGTATAGTTCAATGTTAAAACAGTTATCCATTTTTTTTAGAGCGTCGACTGTATTCAAGCTTCCCACAAAAATTCAAATAGTATAGTTCAATGTTAAAACAGTTATCGATTTTTTTTAGAGCGCCGAATATTAATGGACGTCACTGTATTCAAGCTTCCCACAAAAATTCAAATAGTATAGTTCAATGTTAAAACAGTTATCGATTTTTTTTAGAGCGCCGAATATTAATGGAAGTCACTGTATTCAAGCTTCCCACAAAAATTCAAATAGTATAGTTCAATGTTAAAACAGTTATCGATTTTTTTTAGAGCGCCGAATATTAATGGAAGTCACTGTATTTAAGCTTCCCACAACAATTCAAATAGTATAGTCCAATGTTAAAACAGTTATCGATTTTTTTTTTAGAGCGTCGACTGTATTCAAGCTTCCCACAAAAATTCAAATAGTATATTTCAAGGTTAAGACAGTTATCGATTTTTTTTAGAGCGCCGAATATTAATAGAAGTCACGGTATTCAAGCTTCCCACAAAAGTTCAAATAGTATAGTTCAATGTTGAAACAGTTATCGAATTTTTTTTAGAGCGCCGAATATTAATAGAAGTCACGGTATTCAAGCTTCCCACAAAAGTTCAAATAGTATAGTTCAATGTTGAAACAGTTATCGAATTTTTTTAGAGCGCCAAATATTAATGGAAGTCACTGTATTTAAGCTTCCCACAAAAATTCAAATAGTATAGTTCAATGTTAAAACAGTTATCGATTTTTTTTTAGAGCGCCGAATATTAATGGAAGTCACTGTATTTAGTATTGATGTTTGAACTAGATGCATGCGAAACAGCGGAGATATAGTCTCGAGGCCGGAAACGGCCTAACGTTCCCAAAAATAAGCGGATCTGCATTGTAATCTTCAGCATATCGATCCTGAAGCTATCGAATTTGCAACCCACGGATACTCCGGTTATCGCGATCCGATGTCAGCATAGAACTTCTCAGAAAGTGTAGGAAGGTTAGTAGTAACAGCAAGGAATATTTATTCCAGGAATTACGGGAGCCGTATTAGCGTGCACTCGTCCAACCAGGTTCCAAGAAGGTGCATAGGCGGACCATGTGCACGCGATGCAGTTCGTTACGTTAAAGCGGAGCATGTAAATGAGTCTATGCTAGCGCGGCTTTTTTTCTTCCTTGCACAGAGGAAACCACGAAAAAAGAATGTAATTGAAATGCAGGCGTTTTCAATCCATCTAACCGTCCGTGATTTGCCCAATTATACTTTCAATACTTATTACAAAAAAAGACGAGCAAGAAACAGTATAGCAATTTAGTGCCTTTCAACGTGAACGTTCGTTTACAATATTTTGTTGACTGTTTCATTGGTGAAGTCATTCAAAGACACTGTTTCCTTCACGTAAAACGTTCTCCGCGGCTTCGTTCAGAAGTTATTAAAGAGAAACACGGACCAATCAGAGGCCAACACGCTAACGCTACCAGTGGCGCACTCAGAGGGGTGTCTCGCCCTCCCTCCCATGAAAAAGCAAATAGAACATTGGGAAATTAGTTAAACCGTAGAACAGCTGCTTCTAATGCCGATTTAGCTGTACAGGGTGTAAAATAATGTTTGGTCCTAGCTCCCATAGGCGTATTCTACATCTTCAGATCAACTACAAAACGTGTCAAGGGAACGATGGGTCAAAACTCACCCTTAGTTCCCTTAACACTTTCTGTCCCCGTGATGCATAGAATAAAATGCAATAATACAAAAATTTGCTCGAGTCTCTAGCCCAACGGGAAGTTAATTTAAAATCAATTGCGACAGACAGACAAGAAAGCGAGCTACTAAAAATGTGGTGAACATTGGATTTTTCTAGACCGGAACATCCCCTCGACAGATTAAAGAATGAGGTCAAGAACAATTTTGCGGCAACTTTTTTTCACAGATCTTCACCGATCCGAAGATGTAGAGTACGCCTATGGCAGCCAGGACCAAACATTTCTTTACACCCTGTACAGGGTATTTCGCCTAACTTGACCACCTTAAATATATCCACGTCATTATATATATATATATATCGACGTCATTTTTTCGAGATTTCTGTGGTGACACGAGGAATGGAATACCATGGAGGCAAAACTTCCGATGATAAACAACTTTATATTTATTAAATAACAATACTAAAAACGGTATATATTACTACCAATCGATAGACCCGGGTTCGAATCCCGTCGGGATAAGAAATTATTTTTCTCCGTTCATTCTCAGTTTAAATTTTCGCGCCACTCGACATTCGACTTCCGTCGCATCGACTTCCGTTACATCAGAAAATTGTTACCCTCAGCAAAGAAGTTTCACTTCAAAAGATATCGTGTTCTTTAGAGGGGTCAAATATTATTGCACGCCACTGTATGTCTGGTATACTGACACCTGCGTATGCTTTGTAAATCTGTAGCAAGTGTCTTTTGTAGTGGCGGGAAGAATATCATTCGGGGCACCAGGAGCGTGACTGGGCATTCGTGAACCCGGGCAAACCAAGTGCTCGACTGAACGCGATTCCGCGAGAAGGTTCTCCTCCTGGGCAAATAATCTTTTTGCAAACATCGCTTCCGGTGTAGGATGAACGGCGCAAGCTATTACGTCGACCGATGAACTTTGAAAGTGCAGCGATGTCCGTCGTAAACTCCGTCGCCTTTATCACGCTTGGAATCCCGGTGTCTGAGGGTGGTGCTTTTGTTCGTAATTAAGAGTAATTAGACGTCGTGCCACCGGTGTAACTCGCTAGGTGCGAGCGTATAATTACCTGCAAAAAGGCACCTGGAATGCCCGAGCTTAATAAAGCATGTCATTATCTCTCTCTCTCTCTCTTTCTTTCCCTCTCGTCTTCCCTTTCTCTCGAAACCAGACCGTCTTCCTGTCGTGACCTTTTTCTATCTCACGCGCGACTCACTCTTTTATTTCCGCTAGGAACGTAGATACGCGCGCACCTAAGACGTCCTCGACAGCACTTACTCACCCAACACCACGTTCCCTTTTCGTTCCAAGGATCGTTAGGTCCAGTTCTGATATTAACGAGCCACGCTTTCTTCTCGATCTCAACGAGTTTACCGAAAAAGATCGATCGACTGTCCCGAGACAAACTCCGCACAGTGGGGAAAACCGATAAAATCTGTGTCAAAATCAATGATCTTTCGATAGATATGAGATAGAGCAGTGAAATTCTTTTTAAATTGAAGTTGAAACTTTGCAGAATTCGGAATAATTATTTATTATTTATTTATTATTTATTCATTATTTATTTATTATTTATTTATTATTTATTTATTATTTATTTATTATGAACAGACCGAAGCCCTCTTGCATAAATGTTTACAATAGAGAAAAAAAAGAAAAAATTTTAAAAAAATTAAAATTATGGAGATTGTGGTACGAACGTTTTTTAACCTTGAAATAATTCGTTGAACTTGCACAATTTCAAGAAAATTTGTGGTTTTTTCAAGACCACGAGTGGAAACATTTTTTTAGAACATGCTACACATCATTTCCCATCGATTTTTTCACACTGATTTCAAATCTGTCTACGACTTCAGGATTTTTCAAAAAACCGATTTTTGTAAAAAAAAAAAATGAAACCATTTCTTCGTTGACATGATTCGATAACCCACTGATTTGATGGTATATTGTATAGCTATTAATTGCTGAGAGCACATTATAGTAAGAATATTTGAAAATTTATATTCAATCCGACATTTTTATAGAGATCGTTTGTGACCAAGAATTTTTGGAACCGTCCAAAATGTCGTTTTCATGGGATTAAATATTTGGAGACCATAGTCCGCAACAGGATTTTAGGGCAACATGGATCAACCGGATCGACTGAGGGGGGTTTGTTGGCAACCGTGTCGAGTGCATGAACTCTTGATTGTCAACGCAGAACGACTCCGAAGCGAGCTCCATGGCGAACAAAAAGCGCATAACTGTGCAGCGCACGTGCCGGCCGAGAATGGCGATTAACATTACCGGTAACGGCAACTGGGTCACGACTACACTCAGATAAACGACCGATCAAGAACACCGGCCGATCCGAGACCTAGACAGCTCGACACTAACCTCGCTCGACCTATTCTTCCCTCTGTCCTTTCGCAACCCTGATCATCGCATGGTCAATGAGCAATAGGGGCTGGTGGAAGTCATGCTCGATGGACAGGGTAGAAGTGTTCGATTGATCGGAAAGCAGATCCTCAGAACGAATCAGGGTGAGACACTTAACTGCACCAACGGAATTTTTTTTTTTTTTAAGTGAAACTTCTTTGCTGAGGGTAACAATTTTCTGATGTAACGGAAGTCGATGTGACGGAAGTCGAATGTCGAGTGGCGCGAAAATTTAAACTGAGAATGAACGGAGAAAAATAATTTCTTACCCCGACGGGATTCGAACCCCGGTCTACCGATTTGTAGTCCAACTTCTTAACCGCTTGGACAACCAATGATATTAGAATGACAGCGACGATTTTGGTAGTAGTATCAAACGAAATGGTTAGAAATACATGTTTTTATTTTTATTGAAGTGTTTTATTGAAGTTATTATTTTATTGTTATACTAATATGTGTGTTTATTATATATATATGTATATATATATATATATATATATATATATATATATATATATATATATATATTAGATATATATTTAAAAAACAAGAGGTATGTATATAAATTACAAAATTACATGTAAAATAAAAAATCAGTATAATAATTTATCTGTATCTACATATACTTAATAAGTAACAAGTTTCACTTCTGCCGCGCGTGGTTTCCACGCACATGATTTTTTTTTTATTGAGCCACTGAAACCTATTGTAGGTTTATTTCGGCTTTAACAAAGATACACTAGTTTTACAGTTTGAGTACATTAACGATATGACTAACCACTAGAGATGCAGATCACAATCATTTAGAAACTGAAAAATACATTCACAGATTTCGACATTTGGTTCTGCAAAAAAGAGGTCCGCCTTTAGTGGTAAGAAATACTTAATTCAACACCGGAATTTACTCGTCACCTACTCGTTGCATCAAATAACGGTTCAAATTATTTTTCCTTGCAATTTCGACCAATTTTTTATGTAGGCTTGTAGTGAAAACGTAAGAATATCTACTCAAAAAAATTATTCATTCCTATTCATTTATTCTTCATATTATGAATATTTCAAGAAATACAGAGAAATTTATAACCAAAGACATCGGTGACTTATAATTATCTAAAAATCTACTAAATAAGTAACAAACGAACAATTTTGGCAGTAAATGGGACACTTGTGGCTATATCTCAATTTTTGTCAATTTTTTAAAAAGTAATTCACTATGAAAACACGGCATTCGATTAAAACAAGGTGCTAGGATAAGAGAACACGATATAAGTAGTGTTATCTCTGTAACTGTTAAACAGGTCTCTGCCGTAACTGTCCTAATTTCATATCCACCAATGACGTATCCTCTTGCAATTAACCAATCGGTATAGCTGCTCAACGACCGAGGCAGCGAGAAGTATCGATAAGACTTACACTACTGCAAACAAAAGATTGCAACTTTACTAATGTTTCATTTTCGTGGGATTCTTTTACCATCGTACTCGTCTTGTTTTTCTGATTAAAATGACACCAAACACGATATAATTACGGTCATAGTTAGTGTTATCCCTGTAACTGTTAAAAACGTCTCTGCCGTAACTGTCCTAATTTTATCTCCACCAATGGCGTGTCCTCTTGCAATTAACCAATCGGTATAGATGCTCGACGACCGAGGCAGCGAGAAATCGAGTATCGACATGACTCATTATTAAAAAGTAATCCACCATGAAAACACTGCCTTCGATTAAAACAAAGCGCTGGGATAAGAGAACGCTGCGTACAGACGCGCAAAGGAGATTCCACTTTTACGCGGACACAACTGCCGCAGCCAATCGATCACTGTGAACAGTACGAGACGAGACGGGAACTTTAATTCGGGAAGACTGAATATAAAGAACCGGATTAATTTCATTAAAAGGAAGCGAGAGAGGGAGAGTATCCTTCACGCTGGCAGAGTAATGATAACGGAAGCTAGGAAAATGAAGATTAAAAGTCACGTCATGTTGCTGGTTCTCCGTAATGGCGGTTACGTGGCGAACATCCTCGGTTTCCCTGCCGTCTGGTTTCGTTACTTGGGTACGGGCCGTGGATTGGCCCGTCACTTAAATGCCAACGAACCCTCGAGACTGTCACGAGCACCCCTGAAGACAGCCCTGTTCGCCAGCAGCAGGACGAATTGATAGAAAGGGTAAGTTATGACAATACGTGGAAATGCCAGTGGCTCGACGTATCTTCAATATGTTCAATTAATCGAGAATTAGTGAAAGAATAAATAAATAAATAAATAAATAAATAAATATAGCCTCCTCTATACACCCCCCTAATTTCCCCAACCCCCTCGCACACAACACAGGAGTTTGGTGGGGAGGAGCAGGAGGACGTAGTTTGTCAATGTATACAGGGTGTCCCAAAATTCCTTGGGCTATTTGAAGAGACATTTTCCTCTACCAAAATGGCTTCCGCGGCTTTGTTTACAGCTATGGACAAAATTATAAGACACCCTTAAAAATGTCAACTACTCCTCAACATAAAGACATTGGTTTCCAACAAACATCTTACATGTTTATCCTTTTTACAAATACCTGTTACTACAATAAGTACGTAATTGTCAACATTTTATCCACCCCACTGGCGAGATAGATACTGGATTTATTGAATACAGAGGATTCTCTGTGCTTGTTTCAATCTTCCCAAATAATCCAATCGAAAATATCTTAAGGTTATTCACAGTCGATTCCCATCAAAGTTTGCACATTAATAGATCCATAAATCCAAGATGGATTTCGTGCAGTAACTTTACAATTGGCTCCCAAGCCAAGAGACAGAGGAAGTCAAAATCTATTAGTCCGTAACTTCTAGGAAAAGAAGACATCGGCTTGCACCATGGAATGACCAAAAAATGGAGGTTTATACACATGATTTTGTGAAGCTTGTTTATTTATCGCATCGTTCGTTTTTGGATTCTAAGAAGATTGAAAATTCATTGTTATACATCGACTATGGAAAGGGAATAAGCGGTAACGTTATTTTGGGAGGCGGATCAACATTACAATAAATCTAGTAATGCAGTAATATAACAATATTAAATAAACGTACTAATATCTGTGGTTGTAAGGACGAACGCCGCACAAGTCCAAAAAATTTGCATTTATGCATTAACTGACCCTAGTAGCACAAAAATATTGGGTAAATGTTTTTTTCAAATATTGAAAAAATATTTTTTAAGCCACACTTTTTCATATGAGAAAAATATTAGATCTGAATATTCTATACATATACAAGAAATGTAAATTCAATGTTCAGAAAATATAAGCTAAATATTCAGAGAATATAAATTACATATTTAAAAAACATAAAGTAAATATTTAAAAAACGTGAAACTCATATTCAGATAACGTTCGATTAAATCTTCAAATTTAAGAAAAAGTTATAGCAAAAATTAGAAACTATAATATAATAACACTACTTTCTGTGCACTGCTCGAGGGAACATTTATCTTCGTCTTCGAAAAGGGTTTATTGAAAATACAGCATTTTTTTATGCAGTTAGAAAGATTAATGGTTCGGGGAATGCTACATTCGTAGGCCCATAGATTTTTTTTTGTGCAACTGTGCATGTGCAATTAACAATTGCATAATTTCTTTAAGCAGAAATGCATATTTTTCGTTGTACTAATCGATTTCACTGTTTATTCTGTGTAAAAAATGATTACCATAGCAAAAAATTATTAAATTATCTTGTTTTCAAGATACTTAAAAATTTCTATTTCTAATATTACATAAAGATTTATTTTATGAGAAAAAATATTTTTTTCATGGTATGAAATAGAAATATTATTTGTATATTAGGAAAAACTATTCTATTTTTAATATTAAATAGAGATTCGTTTTATAATGAGAAGAAATATTTTTTTCATAATATGAAATAAATATTATATGTACAGTAATTTCTCAATCGTAGTCCCACCACCCGTGTTATGAACGGACTACGATCAAGTAGGGTGGCTATTTTTTGATTAATGACTGCGTCCACCCTACCGCGCTGAGACTTCAAACGACAAGCCGAACGTAGAGAAGGACAGAATGAAATAGGATCGCGTGGCCGAAGCGTGTCCCCGTCGCCGGCACAGTTTTAAAGGCCCGTGCGTCATCACAATAAAACACCAAGACCTTAGCTTCTTTATTTTCGATGATATCAATATGGAACTTTCACCAACATATTCGTGGCATTTCTCTGATTAAAATCATACCAAACACGACATAATTTGGCCAATATTTAGTGGTTTAATCGACGATGAAAGTTTCGAACGCAACGAAGAAGGGCGTATTGGAAAGAAAGAGACGCGAAGAATCGCCGTCGCCGACATAGATCAAACACGCTGTCCTTCTTGTAAGTACAGTAATGTCGCGATAGTTGTCGCAGTGGGTTAAAGTATACCTTGTTTGGTCTTGTTCTAATCAGAATTTCGATAGGAATACGCCAATAAAATCTCATTAAAAAATAATGAATATTGAGTAGGAAATTCACTAATAGGCACTACGGCAACTTTCGCGTACAGCCATCCGACAACTTTCAAGACATTACTGATGGGCCAAATTATACCGTGTTTGGTCTTGTTTTAATCAGAATTTTGCTAGGAATAAGCCAGTAAAATCTCATTAAAAATTAATGGAGAATAAGAAATTTTTAATTGGCATTATTTTGTGCGAACACGCGGGCCTTTGATCTGTGCCGGCGACGACGACTATGCACGTCTCTCTCTTTCCCATACGCTGTTATTCCTTGCAAATGAAACTTTCATCGTCGATTACAGCACTACATAAAATTGAAATTATATCGTGTTTGGTCTTGTTTTAATCAGAAAAATGCCAGGAATAAGCCAGTAAAATCTCATAAAAAAATAATGAAAATTAAACGGTTTGAAAATTCGATTGATGGTGTCAATGTAGTGGTGTTCACACCGATATACCAGAGCCGACATCAAACATCGCCGCCCTGCGGCCCGGCGCAGCATTGACAGCTGGTGGAATGGGTAGACACTGCGGCAACTATCGTGTACAGCTCTTGCGGCAACTATCGCGACATTACTGTAAAACTTTCATCGTCGATTAAACCACTAAATATTGGCCAAATTATATCGTGTTTGGTATGATTTTAATCAGAAAAATGCCAGGAATAAGCCAGTAAAATCTCATAAAAAAATAATGAAAATTAAGTAGTTTGAAAATTCGATTCACTCGAGTCAATGTAGTGGTGTTCACACCGATATACCCGAGCCGACATCAAACATCGCCGTCCTGCTGCCCGGCGCAGCGTTGACAGGCGGTGGAATGGGTAGACACTGGACTACGATTGCAGAGGCGACCGAGGACTACGATTGAGAAATTACTGTATATTAGGAAAGAATATTCTATTTCTAACATGAAATATAGATTCATGTAATATTTAGAAAAAGATATTTTTCTCGTAACATGAAATAGATATCTCCTCCATATTTATAAAATAATATTCGTTACTTAATATAAAATAAATATTGTACGAATATTTGAATATTCAAAAAAGATTGAATCTCTTTTTAATATTATATGAATGTGTATACAATGTTTTGTGCTACTAGGGAAGATTTCATTCGTCTTCCCCGGCGACGGGACATTTCGCCGAGTGCGGTCGCAGCCCGCGTCCATAATTCAAAGGACAGCCAGTCGCAGCAATTTAAAAGACAATGAATTTCCTTTTATGATAACAGAAACGCGTCTTTCGAAAGTCGCTGACGTTGCGTCGCGAGTTTGCCGTGTCGTACGCAAGTGAAATATCAGTCACTCGGAAAGCAGCCGAGCAGTAACTTCCCGGCAGGGACTCGGTGCCAATTTTCAGGACATAAATCTCGCCGAGAAGCTGTCCGTAGACCCCGCGTGATTTTATTCCACGGTATCGTAGTGTGTATAGCCCGGTTAAAAAGTATACCGCGCCGGTACCTGTTTGGATTTCCACCGGATAGATCATGGCCAGGCGGCGAGCCAAAATTTTAAATCTTCAATGAATCACTCCGTGACTATAATGCGGATACGGGAATGATAAATTGCGGGTTTCCCGGCTCGGGAAGAGTTGATCATCCTACCTTCTGGAAATTAGACTTTCAATTTTGACCCCTGGGGAAATGATCGAGCTTTCAAAAAAAGAAATCGACCCCTTTGGAAACCTTCTGCACTACTTCGCGCCTGTCACATTTACAGCTTCCCCTTCTACGTCGCAATCAAAGTTTTTTTAATTTTGGTTTTTTTTAATGGAACTTTCAGCATCGTGTTCGTCTCGCTTTTCTAATTAAAATGACACCAAACACGATACTGTTACGATTGTAATTAGTCCTGTAATAAACGATTACAGTTTCGGAGTTCATATTTACACATTCGCGTCTCTACCATAACTGTGAAATCCAAATCTTCCATCGCTTGTTGCACAAGTAATTATGATCGTAATTCTATCGTGTTTGGTGTTATTTTAATTAGAAAAACGAGACGAATGCGATGGCCACAGTTTCATAAAAAAATTTATTTTCCACTCTACTTAAGTAAATGATCATGTTATATTGAATAAACTAGTACTATCTTATTTTTAAAAAAGTATTGCTTGGGACAACTTCGACAAAATATATAAATAATTGTTCACTTTAGAAATAAGTATTTTGTTACAGCAGGAATGTTTCGGGAATAATTAAAACCCTTTCTACAGGGTGTCCCAAAAATATCTGCATTTCTGAAGCATACCAAATTTCGTATTAAAACTAATGTATTTCTACGTTATTTTTATTATTAGAGCCAAGTTCCACATGTTTAAAGTGTCACGTGATCATGAAAATATTTTTGAAATATCAATGTGAAAAATATCGATATACAATTCGAGTTTTTCAGAGATATCTAGACCGGAACCTAAAGCCATGGTGACGTCGAATCAACCCCGATAGCCGGTCGCGAAAGGTTAAGGGTACAGGTAAAGGTCGAGCGATAAGTGTCCTTTCTTTTCACTTTCCTTGCTGCAGTACGACAGGACATTCGATCGTAGCAGGATCGGGAACATTCTCCAGGGAGTACGAGGTACGCGAGACCAGAGTAAACTCGCTTTATATACGTTTACACGGGGTGCGATATCGACACCTCGTAAACCAAGAGGAAGTCGTACCTTTCCCGTGTGTACACGCCGTAATAAAACGAGCATACAAGCACCGGTGTCGCCGTACGCCGGCATAAAGCAATATTGATCCGGCTTGCCTTCTACGTGGATTTTTCTTCGTTATGAAATTCGATGAAGATGGACGGCCGATCGTTGTCATTTCGAAACATTATTAAGACTGCTTCCTTGAACCTATCTCATTTAGCGGTCGTTGGACGCGAACTTTTTCAGGTTTCAATACACTCTTGCCTCCGTAACTATCGCAGAGGTCTGTACCGTAAGTGTACAAACTTTATCTCCACCAATAGCGCGTCCCCTTGAAATCAGTCGAGCGGTAAAATTGCGACTTTTCTAATTTTTTGTGATTCTTTTACCATCGTATTTGTCTCGGATTCCTGATTAAAATGACACCAAACACGATATAATTAGTGTATCTCTGTAACTGTTAAAAACGTCTCTGCCGTAACTGTCCTAATTGTATCTCCACCAATGGCGTGTCCTCTTGCAATTAACCAATCGGTACAGCTGCTCGAAGACCGAGGCAGCGAGAAGTATCGATAAGACTCACACTAATGCAAACAAAAAATTGCAACTTTACTAATGTTTCATTTTCGTGTGATTCTTTTACCATCGTACTCGTCTCGTTTTTCTGATTAAAATGACACCAAACACGATATAATTAGTGTTATCTCTGTAACTGTTAAAAACGTCTCTTCCGTAACTGTCCTAATTTTATCTCCACCAATGGCGTCTCCTCTTGCAACTAACCAATCGGTACAGCTGCTCGAAGACCGAGGCAGCGAGAAGTATCGATAAGACTCACACTAATGCAAACAAAAAATTGCAACTTTACTAATGTTTCATTTTCGTGTGATTCTTTTACCATCGTACTCGTCTCGTTTTTCTGATTAAAATGACACCAAACACGATATAATTAGTGTTATCTCTGTAACTGTTAAAAACGTCTCTGCCGTAACTGTGCTGATTTTATCTCCACCAATCGCGTGTCCTCTTGCAATTAACCAATCGGTATAGCTGCTCGAAGACCGAGGCAGCGAGAAGTATCGATAAGACTCACACTAATGCAAACAAAAAATTGCAACTTTACTAATGTTTCATTTTCGTGTGATTGTTTTACCATCGTACTCGTCTTGTTTTTCTGATTAAAGTGACACCAAACACGATATAATTAGTGTTATCTCTGTAACTGTTAAAAACGTCTCTGCCGTAACTGTCCTCATTTCATATCCACCAGCGGCGCGTCCCCTTGGATCTAATCAATCGATAGAAACGTTGTGATTCTTTTATCATCGTATTTGTCTGGGTTTCATGATTAAATGACACCAAACACGACATAGTTACCATCATATTTACTCGTGCAACAAGCGGTTGAATTTTCCGTATTTAACAGTTATGGTAGAGACGCGAATGTGTAAATATAAATTCCGAAACTGTAATCGTTCATTACAGGAGTAATTATAATCGTAACAATATCGTGTTTGGTGTCATTTTAATCGTAAAAACGAGACGAACATGTCGGTGAAGGTTTCATAAGGAAAATCGAAAATTAGTTGCAATTTTTGCTTCACATCGTCACGTCGCGTGACTCGTCTAGCAGAGAAGGGGTGACGCAGAATAACGTACAGTGGATGCCAAAAGCTTGAGGAAGGGGTGGACAATTTTTATCTTTATCCAAGGATTGTTTGAATATGCATAATTTAATAACTTGATGCATAATTTAGATTGTTAGCTAAGATCACGTCTTAAAATATGTTGCTCGAAGTGTGTATCATTGAGGCGAGGTTCTCAATTACTAGGGCAGAATAATTAATGGCATTAGTCGCGTCAATAGAACAAAAGCTATCGGACAATGGTTGAAAGAGGTATAGCGTTTCTATGGATTTATCGAGGCGCTATATATACATTGGCACCTCGTAAACTAGAAGGAAGTCATTCCTCTCTCGTTTGCCGGTTCGCAATAAAACGAGCGTACATCGCTGACATTCGTTTCGTGCGCACAGGTAAAGTAACGTCGATTTGTGGTACCTGGCAAACGTAACCGACAGTGAATTAGTAAACTAATTCAAGAATGGCGACGGGAACCGTCCCCGTGAATCGATTTGCCGTAGCGAACGGCGGCATTCGCTCTGGTTCAAGCGTATTTATAAGTTAGACTGTGCTTTAACTATTTTCGTTAGGCACACGTTTCCATCCTATTTTTACTATGCGATACACTACAAATGCGTCTTCCGTATTTCTTTTTCCACATACAGTGATTCACGGAATTCCTCACTGGACATCTTACGCTTTTATGACGGTGGGTAGAAGACGTACATATATGAGAAGAATTAAAAATTATTAATTTTATGAAACTATTCGAATCTACTCATATTGTAACACTGTTTAAAACTATTAATATTACAAAATTATTTAGAACTCCTTCTTTCCTCCTCTATGACTCCACTCACGCAGAAAATGTTTGTCACAATATGCCCCCCTCCACATTTTGCAAATTTTGTATATAACATTTTTTCATATTATTCTCTATTGTTCTTTTTTAATTTATTCTGATTTA
Organism: Lasioglossum villosulum; assembly: GCA_963971365.1. Taxonomy (NCBI): domain Eukaryota; kingdom Metazoa; phylum Arthropoda; class Insecta; order Hymenoptera; family Halictidae; genus Lasioglossum; species Lasioglossum villosulum. Next base: position 7,099,643 of record OZ020502.1, on the reverse strand, counting down.
AAGTGATCAATAGGCAAGTCGTCCTGTGAAATAAAAATTTTCCCCACTCTATTGTGATGAAACAGGAGTCAAATAGCAATTTATATCCATTCTTTATGGTTCTAAATAGTTTTATAACATCGATAGTTTTAAATAGTTTTATATAATATATAATATTAATAATGTTTTATTCATGTCATATACATACGTATTGCTTTGTATTCTACCCTACTAATTCCTTCTAATTGTACAAGAAGATTGAAGTCGTTGGGTTCTTTCTTAAAAATTTATTCTGATTTAAAGTGATCAATAGGCAAGTCGTCCTGTGAAATAAAAATTTTCTCAACTCTATTGTGATGAAACAGGAGTCAAGTAACAATTTATATCCATTCTTTATGGTTTTAAATAGTTTTATAACATTGATAGTTTTAAATAGTTTTATATAATATATAATATTATTAATGTTTTATTCATGTCATATACATACGTATTGCTTTGTATTCTACCCTACTAAATCCTTCTAATTGTACAAGAAGATTGAAATCATTGGATTCTTTTTTAAAAATTTATTCTGATTTAAAGTGATCAATAGGCAAGTTGTCCTGTGAAATAAAAATTTTCCCAATTTATATCCATTCTTTATAGTTCTAAATACTTTTATAACATCGATAGTTTTAAATAGTTTTATATAATATATAATATTAATAATGTTTTATTCATGTCATATACATACGTATTGCTTTGTATTCTACCCTACTAAATCCTTCTAATTGTACAAGAAGATTGAAATCATTGGATTCTTTTTTAAAAATTTATTCTGATTTAAAGTGATCAATAGGCAAGTCGTCCTGCGAAATAAAAATTTTCCCAACTCTATTGTGATGAAACAGGAGTCAAGTACAAATTAATTTCCATTCCGAGACTCCTCTTCTATCACGATAGAGTTGGGAAAATTTTTATTTCTTGCCTATTAAACACGTTAAGTCAGAATAAATTTTTAAAAAAGAACCCAACGACTTCATTTTTCTTGTACAACTAGAAAGATTTAGTGGGATAGAATACGAACCAACACGTACATATATGACATGAATAAAAAATTATTAGTATTATATAATTATTTGAAACTACTCGTAGTATAAAACTATTTAAAACTATCGATGTTATAAAATTATTTAGAACTATAAAGAATGGATATAAATTGCTACTTGACTCCTGTTTCATCACAATGAATTTGGGAAAATTTTTATTTCACAGGAAAGCTTGTCTCTTGATTATTTCAAAGCAGAATAAATTTTTAAAAAAGAATCCAACGACTTGATTCTTCTTGTACAAATAGAAGGATTTAATAGGTACATAATATTGAATGAAAATTTTGGAATAATTGTATTTGCTAGAATATTAAATAATTAGAAGCGAAACTCGTTGTGATAAGAGTAAAATTGATCTGTTGTATTTATCTAAATCGCGTTAACGAGAGAACGAGGCTAAAACCATAATACCGTCAGTCTCGATTTTCATTTTAGATTAGCTTGTGAATATAGAATGGTTATTTAATATTATAGAATGTTATTTAATGGTGTAACGCGCGGATAATCTTCGGGGAAATCATTTTTTGTAATAATTATGTAGATTCCTGCTACAAAAACTGGGTAATTGAAACCAAGCTAGAGCAATTAGTTTGCCACAGGATGCGAAAAAAAATTTTGTCAAAAATTGCAATTCATCGGAATTGTAGCAAAAATACTAAAACTTGCATTTTACAACTTTTTTATGTAGGCCAATATTGAAAATTTTAAAAATGCGTTTTGTAGATCTGTGGCAATTATATGCACTTACATAAAAAATAATAATTAACTTTTTATATTTATGAAAGTTTCGGCGACAGGTATTGAAAGATGTAAAAATCCTTCGATTGACTGCAGTTATAGTCCTAATCTCCAATTTTTACCATCTTTAAATTACAATTTTCAGAATATGTTTAATTGACACAGGTCTACAAAACGCATTTTTAAAATTTTGCAATATTGGCCCACATAAAAAAGTTGTAAAATGCAACTTTTAGTATTTTTGCTACAATTCCGATGAATTGCAATTTTTGACAAAATTTTTTTTTCTGTGGCAAACTAATTGCTCTAGCTTCCCAAAAAAATTAAAATCGTATAATACGATATTTAAAAAGTTATCGCCTTTTTAAGAGCGTGCCACAAAAAAAGTGGGTAGTGAAAGTTATTCGCCTCGAAGAGGGACATCCAATGAATCCAAACTCGACCAAATGTGACACCAAATTCTCCAGAAAAAAGTACCTCAATTTGACCTACGAGTTTATGCATTTTGGTTCACAGATGTCGCTGTAATCGACAAAAATGAAAATGGATAAAAAATCGTTGAAAATTGGGAATATTTCGAAAAATATACATCAGATGAGAGAAACAAACGTAGATGTATTTGATATTTTTAAAAATGCTATTCAATAACGCCATAATTGACCCCCACCCCACCTCCTGAGGGTGGGAGAGAGAATTATTTCAAAATCTTCAATGGGAAATCCTTTTTTTGGGAGGGTATGTTGTACCAATAGGCAACGTTACTTACTGAACAAACCGACTTGAATTTGCAACTAATTAACTGTGCCATTATTCGATCTCCCACGTTTCCCTCTTCGGTTCGGGTAATCGAGGTCCCGCCGTATAAAGTCATTAACTCCGACAGGGTTCCAACAGCGTCTCCGCAATAAAATGCTGCGCGGTCATAACTGTCACATAATTCTTCGGCAAAGTAAAGCAAGATCGGGACGGAATAAAAAAACTCGAAAGCGAAATAAGAAAAATTCGACTAGTGTTCTCTAACGATCCACTATATCGGCAGCTCGTAAAGCAGCAGGAAGTCTTAGGCAGCAATAAACTTGAGTGCTCTGCCTCGACTCCGAGTATCCTGACAGGACTCCGTGACCCATGCGAACACCTCGTTGCGAAAAACGCGGAGGCCGTGTTTAGATAGCGGACCTCGCAGCTCGGCCTGACGCAGGAGTGCAAGAAGAAAAATCACGGTTGGTTTAGAGACACCTGGTCGTTTGCGTTTTCAAGCGATCCATTCGACGCGAACACCGTGAGAAATTCGAACGGTGAGCTGGGTCGATGATCCTCGAACAAGTGCCTGGCGACCTTGAAGCCGGGAGAGCTGCACTCTCGATCATGACGCACGACTACCGTCCTCTTCCGCCGGAAGTCTTGCTTCTGACAGCAAAGTCCTTTTTCTGGACTCCATTATTCGAAAATTGCAGTTTACAAGACCCAAAATCTGGACTCACTTCGAAACGTATTTCTGGCATTTTTCTGATTAAAATTGTTGCGGGATCATGATGTACGGTGGGTACAGCACGTGGTTGAGATACCAATGAGAAGCTACCATTAATGTTTCTAGTAACTGTTTATTAAATATTAATATGTATGTATATATATATATATATATATATATATACATATATATAAAAGAACCAACCCTTAAATTTTCTCCCACCTGTAGTCGAACACCCTGTATATAAATATATAGTATATATAGTATATATACCCAGTATATATATATATATATATATAAATTTAAGGGTTGGTTCTTAACGATGATATAAGACGAAAATGAAGAATAAAAAAATTGCGATTTCGGCTTCGTTATTTAGCTATTAACAACACGACAGTCACTTGTCAAGTGACAGATGCATGCATACCTTGGTTCTCATTTGGGGAAAATTATTAATAAATTATTTGATTTTAATATTTTAGGAAATTTCATTAATTATAAATTTTTCCAGCGAGGTGAAAATGTTTAACAAATCGTTGGACAACATTGAACTCTTTGACGTACACGATGTACACTTTTGTTAGACGCGTTGTTGATTTTTAATTGTTAATAGCTAAATAACGAAGCTGAAATCGCAATTTTTTTATTCTTCATTTTCGTCTTATATCATCGTTAAGAACCACTCCGTAAATTTTCTCCCACCTGTAGTCGAACACCCTGTATATATACATAGATGATAACCCTGGGAAATATTATTAATTCATTAATAACAATTTATTGTTGGATTAATAGTTAAAATAATGAGTACAGACTGGAAAGATGCAAAGCTCGTTCGAAGGCGTGGGGAGGGGGGTTTTTCGCAGTATGTAATATGACACGTGCATGCTTTTCCCAGGAAGACTTGACCTTGAACGTGTCCGAACGTGTCCAAACGTGTTTCGCAGTATAAAATACCTCGTGTTCGAATACCTATGTATACCAATTTTCATAGCGACAGGTTCAACGGTATGGAAGTTGATGCGCCATCTACAGCGGCGAGTTACAACAAAATGAGTAGCGTAAAAACCTTCTCCATGAAAAAATTCATATATGTGCCAAATTTCATGTTGATCGGTCAAACAGTTTCGAAGTCTATTAATCATATATACAAACATCCTCTGTTCCTTTGACTCCGCTTTATGGTGCATTCACACTGGAAGTCACTTCGCTACAAATCCCCCCTTGGATTTCAGTGTGAATTTCCCTCGCATATTCAACTTGTCTCGGTTTTTCCTGATTTTATCTGCACTTAACGCTTTCGTCAAAATATCTGCTACCATTAATGTTGCGGGATCATGATATACGGTGGGTACAGCGCGTGGTTGAGATACCAATGAGAAGCTACCCTTAATGTTTCTAGTAACTGTTTATTAAATATTAATATGTATGTACATATGCTTAACTTCTACATTATACTCTACGCGACATGGCTCTTACATACACCGCCCTCTGTCGAACCTCTACCTCCCCCTGTTCCTTTGACTCCGCTTTATGGTGCATTCACACTGGAAGTCACTTCGCTACAAAAACAAGTCCAAACGATATAGTGTTAATTGTAATTTGGTGGTGTAATCGAAGAAGAAAGTTTCGATCGCAAGACCCACGAATCTGGCATCACTGTAGCGAACTCACTTCTGTCGAGTGTGTCGAATAGTAAAGACGTGCCTCACAATGTGCCTTTAAAGATATATTTTACTCAGAAAAAACTCTATTTCTTATATTAATATAATCTAGTTTATTATATACCCATAGATAGCGGATTTTATGCATTTATGACAATAATGAGTAGGTGTAATTTAAAACAGCAACAGCATTAGAAGGATTTGAAAATACTGTTATATTATTTTTAACCTATCGAACATATTAAAGAAGAAAATAAATTTCCATATCATTCCAGATAGTTGCAATTCGGGTAGAAAATTTTGATTTTGCATAAAGATCCGCTGTCTAGTCAGAAATCAGAAATACAAGTCTTGGTTGCAAACGTTGTCTGCCCAGAGTACGCCTGTTGTCAGGATTTGAGGGATTACTGTATACGGTGTTACTTATGAAGGCTTTGGCTACCTGACTTTTTGCTCCCTTCTTGAAACCACGAGTCCATGTAGGAAGTCCGACTCACATCATATAAATAACAACTTTCATAAAAGTACAGTATTTTATACTGTAAATTGCGCCTCGAATACGTAAAATTAAGTCATTCTTACGATACGTCCCTCATAGATTCATCGTTTATCTAACGATTGTGACTACCTAGAATACCGAAATGTACATTATAGAGACAAGAATCGAAAAATACCGAACCCTTGCAATCCTCGTGTACGTATACGTGTCTAGCGCTGTGGTCTCTCACACTAGAGAAAGTGAAGACCGGATCGACACCCTTAATAGCAACACAGGCAACGTTTTGGTGAATTCGAAAATTTTCTTATTCTTCATTTTACATTGCCATGGAGAACCACCCCGTAAATTTTCTCCCGCCTATGCTCGAACACCCTGTATACTCGTACGTTGTGCAGCGGCGTGAACAAGTTTCCCGAGGGTCTTACAATTAGTGTAATATTCGTCCTCTTGCGGCAACTTCTCGGCCTACCGCGAAGTCCGGCTGGAGAACGCAACAGAAAGGGTAGAAAGAAAGTTTTCTATCGATCCGTGGCGATGTTTTGAGGTCAGGGCGCTGCGCCAGCACTGCGGCGACGGGGCACCGCGATGCCTACCGCCGAAGTCATCGCCGACGACGACGGAACCCCAGCCGAAGATCTAGCTAATGATCTTCTCGGGACTGTAGACCGCTGGCTTTTCGACGAAACTTCGCCGTTCCGACCGATTGAAATTCCTCCGTTTCTTCGCTTCTTCCTCGGTCCTCTTTTTCGGGGACCGCATTGCGGATGATCACCCTTGCGTGGGCGGTCTAGCACCAGAACGACAGCTTTTATTTCTTGCAGTATTGAGTGTCGTTAATGTTTATCTCAAACGTACGTTCAGGAACCACATTCAACCACGGTAACCATTTTTTAATATTCTTAAATATACAGGGTGTTCGACTACAGGTGGGAGAAATTTTAAGGGTTGGTTCTTAACGATGATATAAGACGAAAATGAAGAATAAAAGAATCATTTATTTTCAACAATTACCAGCACAAATTACAATTAAAGAATGAAACAAATCAATTCCATAAAAAGTTAGTAGACGTTGCGAGTTAATAGAGAGTAGTATAGAGAAATTTAACCAACAGATGGTATGGCATCCGAGGTTCACTTTCATCAAAAGTGTAGAGCTTATAAAAATCTTGTTTTTTATGTTTTTATATAAAATGGTAATTATCAATTCTCGTTTATCGTTTCTCGTCATTATCGTTCATTATTGGTAATTATCAATTCTTTTCGATCGCAAAACTATCTCAATATACATTATGGAAGACGAAACATTCACACATATTAAAAGTTTTTTTGCGTCAATTTCAAGAAGATATGGCACTGAAGCGGTGGAAATTCTCAAGGACTGGTCTAGCACAAATATTGCAATCGCAAAGATAAGTAACAAGAAATTATTTCTTTTAAAATGTCGTACACATAATGTTTTCCCGAAATTCATTATTGGTAATTTCAACAAAATTTACAAATTTCCCACTAGTTCATTGTTCACTTGTTACAAATTAAATAATTTACAATACAGGTCCATGAGAAAGTTCCTAAACATAATTATCAAAGATACACATAATGCATTGTCAGATTTACAAAAAAAAAAACGAAACCATCTATTACTAACCGAAATACGTTTAAAATGGCGTAGTTGGCTGTAGTGGACCTAACAATTGCTTACAAATATCTCGGAAACTAAGCCCGTGCGTTGTTAACCCTATAGAAAAGAGTTGTTCAGAATGACGACCTAGACAACATATTTCAAGCTGATGCAAATCGGCGAGGAATCGGCTACAATTACTAGACTACTTAAATTGTATGTACCCATTATTAAACTGAGGAATTTTATGCGAAATAAAAAATGTTTTCATTGATTACGGGACACAGGAGCGAAATCAAAATTGTATTTTTTTTTAAATTATCCTATTAAGCTGAAACTAATGAATTAATGTCCTTAAATATTTTTAATATGACCACTGCTTTAAATTGTATGTACCCATTTTTAAGGACATTAATTCATTAGTTTCAGCTTAATAGGATAATTTAAAAAAAATAATAAAATTTTGATTTCGCTCCTGTGTCCCGTAATCAATGCAAACATTTTTTATTTCGCATAAAATTCCTCAGTCTAATAATTACCGAACTGTTCCTCTTTATCCAATGGCTTTCCCGGATTCACCGCGACGACTCTAATGTGGCCCCTGAAATGTCGAAACACCCAGTCATGCGATTTAATGAACAAACCCCTTGGGCCCATTCAGCGTTCCCTGGCAGAAGAATGAGACTAGGATGAAAAACTGGACAGGAAGTTGAGAAGATAAGGAAGGAGCACGCCTAATCGTTGTGCGCTCGGCCATCGCCACTGTGCACGCGCGGAGACCAGATATAAGGGGAGAGAACGCAGGGGGCAGAAACAGCTGGCACGTAATGGCCGTTTCGCCCCCGATGATGCCTTCCAGTTTCCGCCGCGTTGTTATGAGTGGCATTAAGAACGTCTGCGGCTTGGATAATTTCGTTGCGGTCCTGCGTAATTCCCTCGGCCTTCTCGCTATTCTTTATTCCTTATCCTACACGGGTTATCGCGCTACCAAAGGGAGAACGTTCATCTGCCCGGAGATTTTACGACGCGTGACGCCCACGTGCTGATAGCGGCAGACACCGCTGATTTATTTTCTTCGATGTTCGGATGGTACCGATACTGTTGAAAACCTCGCGAAACAGCCTCGGAGTTGTTATAATTATGTATGTACATGATATTTGGTCCCTTCAGGGTTTCAAATCCAATTACCAATCTCCCCTTCTTTCCACTCTCTCTCTATCGCCAAATTTCGGCGTATTTCAGCCTAATTTTCAGCGGGACTTACTTTTTATTACGGTGGGTTCCGAACCACCTTTTTGCCAACAACACGCGACCGGTACCCGGACCGTCTGGCGTATGCTCTATACCCAGGCGCGGTCACCCATCCAAGTAACGGTCACGTCCAACGCTGTTTAACTTCGGTGATCGTACAAAAACTCTTTATTTACATAACATTAATGGTTTATAAAATATATATAACAACGGGTTTATGCTACATTTTATAATTTTACGCCTGCAGTCTTTCGTAGTCCCTATCTAATGATTTACCTACTTGCTAAAGTATTCAGATGCCTTCTTTATATTATAGTGGTATAATATATTACTAGTAGACTTATACATATTTCGGTTGACTATTGCTACGGTTGCGATTTTGTTCCATATTATGTAGTTTAATGTAGGAAAAATGGTATAAAAACCTACTTATATAAAAACCTACTTAGTACGAGAACCGGTTTTTGAAGCGAGGCAATGGTCGTTGACGAGTTGTTATAATTAATTTTTAGTTATTTTTATGTAGTGTTTATACACATATTTCAGAATTAAGAATGAGAGTTGTTACTTTGCTACTTTGTTACATTGTTACTTTGTTACTTTGTTACTTTGTTACTTGGTTACTTTGATACTTTGTTAGTTTGTTACTTTGCTACTAGACAGCCATCGTGTTGGTACATAGCTGTGTAGGTACAAATACTGTCGAAAAGCTCGTGAAACAGACTCGGAGTTGTTATAATTATGTATGTACATGATATTTGGTCCCTTCAGGGTTTCAAATCCAATTACCAATCTCCCCTTCTTTCCACTCTCTCTCTATCGCCAAATTTCGGCGTATTTCAGCCTAATTTTCAGCGGGACTTACTTTTTATTACGGTGGGTTCCGAACCACCTTTTTGCCAACAACACGCGACCGGTACCCGGACCGCCTGGCGTATGCTCTATACCCATGCGCGGTCACCCATCCAAGTAACGGTCACGTCCAACGCTGTTTAACTTCGGTGATCGTACGAGAACCTTTTTTTTTCAATGAATTTTATTATACTTAGCTTGTACATTCTTATACATGTAGTAACAGACTATATATGTAAACATGCTTATTATTTATACTGTGTTTTTCTGTGCAGTTCCTACCTAATACGGCTTACCTGCTCCTTACTTTCTATTGCGTAACAATTCGTCTACATATGTGGTATTTGTGTATTGCACGCTATTCGCTTTGTACTTTAAGCCTTTGGTATTGACTATGTATAGGAAACGCTTAATATGTAGAAACCTATCTACAGTACTTGTACGAGAACCAATTTTCAATTCAAAAACTCTTTATTTACATAACATTAATGGTTTATAAAATATATATAACAACGGGTTTATGCTACATTTTATAATTTTACGCCTGCAGTCTTTCGTAGTCCCTATCTAATGATTTACCTACTTGCTAAAGTATTCACATGCCTTCTTTATATTATAGTGGTATAATATATTACTAGTAGACTCATACATATTTCGGTTGACTATTGCTACGGTTGCGATTTTGTTCCATATTATGTAGTTTAATGTAGGAAAAATGGTATAAAAACCTACTTAGTACGAGAACCGGTTTTTGAAGCGAGGCAATGGTCGTTGACAAGTTGTTATAATTAATTTTTAGTCATTTTTATGTTGTTTTTATACACATATTTCAGAATTAAGAATGAGCGAGACAGCCATCGTGTTGGTACATAGGTGTGTAGGTACAAATACTGTCGAAGAGCTCGTGAAACAGACTTGGAGTTGTTATAATTAATTTTTATTTATTTTTATGTTGTTTTTATACACATATTTCAGAATAAAGAATGAGCGAGACAGCCATCGTGTTGGTACATAGGTGTGTAGGTACAAATACTGTCGAAAAGCTCGTGAAACAGGCTTGGAGTTGTTATAAATAATTTTTAGTTATTTTTATGTATTATAGTTTTTATATATTTTGAGAATGAAGAATGGAGGGGACAACCATCGTGTTGATACCATATTATATAACCTTATATAAGCTTTTATTTTACGCAACATTACTGTGTCAGTAATGTTATATGATGAATCTTTTCCAATATAATATTACATTTTCTTTTATTAGTTAACCAAAGCAAACACATTACACATACAATTTGTTGTATGAAGTTTGACTTTAGTTAAATTGAATGGCAATTGTGTTGATCTTACCATTTGGTATTTTCACTAAGTGGGTTTAAAGACGTATTATGTCTATTTGAATTTGCCGCCGTTATCGATCTATATAATCTAGATCTCTGCCAAAAACGATCAGTGTCGTGCAGGCTAACATGGTGAACACACTTAATCACACCTAAGCAAGCGAGTAGGAAAATTTTGTGTTAAAATTTGTTTCCCTTACATTTAAACATACAATAGTTGTTACTTTGAAAATTGTATTTTATTTTATTTTCCGAACGTGCCATCGAATGTCTAGATCGCGCTCTGATTGGTCCGTGTTTTTCGTTAATAACTCCTAAACAAAGCCGCGGACGCCATGTTTGTAAAGAAAAATGTCGCTTCAAATGACCCAAGGAACTTCCCATTTTCCGCTCGTGCACTAGTTTTTGGACGCCCTGTATATCGATACTCAACGAGAGAGATCGTTGATAACGTAAGAGAGCACGTGATAAATAAAAATAACGTGATAATTAAAACGTGACGTGACAAATAAAAAATAACGACACTAACAGTGATCGAGGAGAATAGCCTGTAATTGTCGAGTATTCTCGAGAAGGAGCACTAATCGGGTCGGCTAGGATCTTGGAGTTCCACTGTTGCGGAGTTAAATCAGAGTCCTCTTGATCGCGGGGGTGTTCGGTATCGCGAGTAGGGGGAAAGAAGTTCAAGTTAGCCTTAGCTCGGGAGACCGTTCGTGGCGGTTGGTCGGTTGGCGTGACTCGGTTCACGGATCGATAAGCAAACCGGAGGGCCCTCCGTTAACCAGCCTCGGGTCACGAGAATATCATTAAGCGTGCCGGTGCTTTTCCGACCGAACAAACGGATCCGGGCTGCTCGACTTTTATCGACGCAGCGGCGGTTTGGTCCCCCGCAATGACAATAAAAAATGAGGGAACACGGACCTGCGGTTTTTTAGACGCTCGCCACGTAATTCTGCCCTCGCGTTTCCTTCGCCCGGCGAGGCGGTTTCGACGATCGGCTGGCGAACGCTCGCTCTCGGGGGTGGTTTCTGAATACGGGAACAGTTACACCAACCCCTTGCCTAATTTCCGCTTGCTCGATCAGCGATGTCGGATTTCTCCAGAACAACTGGACATCGCGGTTTTCAACGTGTACGAAATTCGTGTGGTAAGACATTTAACCCTCGTGTAGTCAATCGGGTACAGTAATTTCTCGATCTATGTCCAGAAAACGGGGGTTTTAAATGTCATAGATCGTGAAGGGTATGCTATTTTTTTCTCGGAATCGATCGCGCCGTGACTTCAAAAGAGTGCCGAACATAGAGAAGGACAGAATGATTCATTTAAATGCCCGCGCGTGCTCACAATGTAACGGCATTTCAAAATGCTTTATTCATTACATATTTTTCTATGGGAGTTTTGCTACCTTATTCCTGGCATTTTTTCTGATTACAACAATACCAAACACGATATAATTCCAACTTTATTTAGTGGTTTATTTAGTGATTTATACTATATACAAACATCCATTTATATATATACAGGGTGTTCAGGCTATTACTAGCCAGCATTTTTTGTGTAAATAGTAAATATTAGAAAAAAATGATGGAGGAAAAAGTATTACTGTTTTTTATGTGCAACACAATGACATATGCATTTTTGTTTTATTTACATTATTTTGATAGAACTGAAGGTGACCTTCAATTTTTTAAATGGAATGAGGTATTTTTTAATACGTCAATCGATGCAGCTGGACATTCGTAATAAAAAGTACTAACCTATGTATGTCGAAAAGTTAGTCGTTCAGTAGATATTTCAATGTGAAAAATATAAAAATATCATTACTGCCGTACTAAGACGTTAGCGTTTACTTACTAGTGTAGTACGACAGTAATGGTATTTTATGTTTTTTATATTGAAATATCTTCTGAATGATTAACTTTTCGACATACATAGGTTAGTACTTTTTTATTACGAATGTCCAGCTGCATCGATTGACGTATTAAAAAATACCTCATTCCATTTAAAAAATTGAAGGTCACAGTTCTATCAAAATAATGTAAATAAAACAAAAATGCATATGTCATTGTGTTGCACATAAAAAACAGTAATACTTTTTCCTCCATCATTTTTTTCTAATATTTACTATTTACACAAAAAATGCTGGCTAGTAATAGCTTGAACACCCTGTATATACAGGGTGTCCCAAAATTCCTCCGACACCCGAAAATGGGAGGTTCCTTGGGTCATTTGAAGCGACATTTTCCTTTACAAAAATGGCCTCTGCGGCTTTGTTTAGGAGTTATTAACGAAAAACACGGACCAATCAGAGCGCGATTTAGACATGCGATGACGCGTTCGGCCAATTGACAGTTGGCGCGTCGGGCCAACTGTGCTAACTTGCGTTTAGGTCGCGCTCTGATTGGTCCGTGTTTTTCGTTAATAACTCCTAAACAAAGCCGCGGACGCCATTTTTGTAAAGGAAAATGTCGCTTCAAATGACCCAAGGAACCTCCCATTTTCGGGTGTCGGAGGAATTTTGGGACACCCTGTAGATTAAGCTCCCATTCTGGCAATCGAAAAACGAATTTCACAGTTCGGAATTGGATTTCTGATTCGCATTTATTCGGGGACTTAGTTTACAGAGATTTTCTTGTTGCAAAAAAGACATGATCGCCTTCTACGCAAAAAAACTGTACTATCGTATGAGAAGGTTTCATGAATGACATTGGGCGTGCTGGCAAGGCCACTGTCGCCCCGATAAATGGAATCTAATCGAAGTAATAGCTACCGGTTACTATGAAATTTCCATAAATCCGCTTGCGGTTGTGCTTGGCGGGCCGGGCATTATATTCGAGCGGCATTCAACGCGTCCCCATCTCCCTCGGTTGCGAGAAAGTAAACCGTAAGAACGGCCTTTCGAAGTGACCGGCAGCGGCGATGTGTTCGTGCACGCGAGTCATCATGCGACACGAAGGAAAGTGCTGATAGAAAAGTGACTCGATTTTATATAGGCGGACCTAATGACAGGACTCGGCCGCCTGAAAACTGTTTCCATAGTACGCCCCGTGTATGCTTCCGCTGGCCGATTACACTCCGCAAGCAATAAACTGTTTCTTCGTGGACATGCAAACCAGTATTACGGCGGCGGGGAGATCGTAAAACCGAGTTGTAAGAATAATACTAACGAGTTACGTGCACTCACGTGCTAGACAGTTCGTTCGCAATCGCTCGAAAATTACTCGCTATCACGTGGATCGGTCACTGCGGAACGGAATTGCGTTCAGTTTTTCCGCAGCGTTCAAGCCGGAGTCGCTGGATTAAGAGGATGTCAGACCCTTGGATATTACTAGAATATTACTAGAAAAACTGGTGAAAACATTGTTTGCGAGAAACCATTTTTTCTCTTCATACAAGCATGTTACGAGTTGTATGAGGGCATGAGGGCTCATTCTAGACAGGAAGGTTAAATACAGCCCGCTCTGGTCATGATTTATTTATTTATTTATTTATTATTGCTTTAAACCAAGTGGCTTATATAGCAAGTACAATATTATTACAATTAGCTTACATTAACTAAATGAAACATTATTACTAAATTCTAACGGAACATTGTTTGAGAAAATTAAAAATTATCTTTAGACCTTGTATATCAGGTTTACATAAGAAGGAACTAATACAAAGGGGGAAACAGTACTTGCCTTTGAGGAGCTTTGTTTCTAATGTGTTACGTTCGTTTTCGTAGTCTGGACATTGCCATATAACATGATTTAGATCCTGAAGCTCATCTCCGCATTGGCACGCACTGTTAGCTATAAACTTAACCCTAGCCAAAGAACCGTTTAAATTATAATGATTAGCACGACATCTATTAACAAAAACTATGAAATCTCTGGGGAGCTCAAGTCCAGAATACCATGGCTTGCCTTCATCCTTATGATAAAGTCTGACAAAGTTGGTACCTTTAAACAAGCCTTGCTCTTTGATCAAGGAATTAGTGGACAATCTTGCTTGAATCCTGAGGTCTTTGGTTAAGTTAGATTCTGTTTATATCTAGTAATATGAGTGTCCAAGGTAGGGGAAACAAATAGAGAGAAACACCCTCGGGTTCCCATGTATTGTTCTAATACAAAACGGTTCTTTTTTTACTTAAATCGAGACCAAAGCAGGCTGTGATGAACATTCCTCTTTACAATGAGTCCTCACCCAGCTCATAACATGTTCGTATGAAGACACAAAATGGTTTCCCGTGATTGCATTCAACTTTCCCATATTTCGTTCATACAGAGTCTAGAGCAAATCTAGAACCAATTTTAGTTCAGCTACTCAAACAAGATGACGCCTAGTCAGGAGAATTGTCAGCAGAGATTCGTAACAACAAAAATATAAAGAACTTGAAGCCACTCGGATCCATTAATAGCAATAAAGATATTGATAAAAGGAAAAAAACCTGTAATCATAGCGAAACTGAAGCGTTAGATCGATAAACTGTTTTTCAGCGTGGAGGTTGGTTACACTGATAAATACCCTAGAATCAACCTGTCGGTACCCCCTTAAGGGGATAGGGTACCCACGTGACATTACTAGAATGTAACTAGATTTTGGGCCAAAAACAGGGCTTCACGGAAACACACCTAACGTCCTCATACGGTTATAGTTTGAGCTGAGTGAGGGCTCGTTCTAAAGAGGAAGGTTAAATGAAGCGCGCGTGGGTCCAACTTTATACATTATGTTTATATCTAGTAATGCAAGTGTCCAAAGTAGAGAAAACAAGTGAAGAAAAATTCCGGAGATTGTAATGTATTTTTTGATCACAACAAAATTTTTCTTGGTAATTTAGGGACCCACGCGCGCTTCGTTTAACCTTCCTCTTTAGAATGAGCCCTCACTCAGCTCAAATATAATTGTATGAGGACGTGGTGTGTGTTCCCGTGATTTTATTCAATTGTTCCCCAGATTTCGTTCATGAAGGGTGAGTTAGAACCAATTTTAGTTCAGCTACTTAAACAAGATGGCGCCCATTCAGGAGAACTATCTGCGTAGATTCGAAACGGCAAAACTGTAAAGGGCATGAAGCCACTCGGATCCATTAATAGCAATAAAGATATTGACCAAAAGGATAGCTGTAATGATAGCGAAACTGAAGCATTAGATTGATCCAAATGTGTATTCATCAGTGTTGCCAAATTGGTTTTCCGCGCGGAGGTTGGTCACAATTAAAAATACCAGTCACGTGGGTACCCTACCCCTTATGAGTTGTGTTCCCACTCTACCTTCCCCTTCCACGACCCGGTCACGTGACCAATCCGTAGTGTAAATCTAACATTTTTCCTTCGCATAGAAAGATACTGAAGGGGATAATATTGTCTACTCCCAAAAAATCGACCACCTGATGATTAGCCTGCGAGCCACCATTTTTTCTAGGGTATAAGCGGATCGTACGAATGGTGATCTAAGTATTGGAGGCATGCACGCGTTAAATGTTAAGTGGCACCTTTGCCGACGATTTAACTCGAACTCGATTGCCGGACAGAACCTACATACTTCTCCGTAAACTGCTCTATTTTTTGTTCGATTACGTCCACGTTCCCTCTAGGGTTTGTTGTTCGACGTGTGCGTCGATCGTTCAGTGTTACGCCAACTTGTCGGCTACGTCGAGTTTCCCGATTTGCTCGGTTGTCAAAGGAGTTGTCGTTAACTTTCTTCGAAACTAACCTGTCTCATAAGGGCTGCAATTCTAGACCGTTTTGCGTTTCCCGAAACCAACGTGGTACAGGAAAGTCTTCCTAACAGCCTAAAGCCTATCCCTTCATTTAGTCATTTCCTTTATGACGTACTTCAGGCACCTATGCATTAGCGATATACGCTATATGCACTATACCACGGCTGTTTCTAGCACAGACTGAAAGATGTGGCAACACCGCATTAAGACAGAACGTTAGTCCGATCAGCTGGCCTAAGGTTGCCTCTAATACAGGCTGGAATATACGATGTGGCAGCACTGCATACAGGCAGAACATCAATCCAATCAGCTGGCAGAAGATTGCCTGCAGCTCAGGCCGGAACAAATGATGTGGCAACATCGTATTTAGACTGAACATCAGTCCGATCAGGCTACTGCATAAACGCAGTAGCATATAGAGACGGCAGTGAACGAACAATTTCAAATCTCTTCAAACTGGACTGAGACAGTTTTGCCAAACTTCCGTATCAAGCTACTGCACTTGATTGCACCGGATGCAATATTATCTTACATTCAGTATAGGCGATCCTCCCCGCAGGGGGAGGCATTTTGCACCTTGGAATTCTCCATAGCAGCTAACATTATCTTACAATCAGATCATCAGCAGACTTAGCAAAAACAAGAAATCCAGGAAGTTAAATGAGCTTGTGACCTTCCGCAGCCTCCTCCAGTAGGACGCAGGGTACTGTGGTCTTTCCTTCGTGACCATCCCACGGGACACTGTCCAAAAGTCAAGAAAACAGTTCAATTTAGAAGTTCACCGAACACTTGCTGCAGCTCTAAGGAGATTTCCAACACTCTCTTTCTCGATGACCAACGTCGCGGTAGCTCCTGACTTTAGACTTGACATGGGGGTGAAGGGGGCAGGGGCTGAAGAGGTAGGTCACGCGAAGAATGGGCGGAGATTCCAAAAATAGGACCATTATCGATAAGACCTAACCGAGGCGCTCCCGTAGGTGGAGTATATAGCTCGAGATAGCCGATGGCAGGTGATAAAGCGGGGGTGTAGACGCAGGGGAGGGTAGAATGGGGTGAGTTAAGGGGTGGCGGTAGGTGATGATGGCGTTGGGCAAATCGGTGAAACCGTCGGAACCGCTGGTTCTTTTTTCTGCCTCCCCTAGGATGCCCCTCTAACGAAAGAGGTGAGGCCTAGCAGCCACGCAGCTCAGCCAAATGGAATAAAAGGGCGAGGTTATATTGCTGGCCCGATATTGCATTCTGTCCACACCTCGCGATACTTCCTGTTTGAGGAGCTTAATTGGATAGGACAGCGCGGGGGTCGTTCCGACCCGGAACGTTTTCTGCTCGGAACGAGGATACCGACTCGCGGCGTGATTCACCAGTGGGAACAATGAAGGGAAGCTCACAAGCACCGATAGATTCATATTATTCAAACATCTAAATTACATATTTTTAAGATTCATGTGTTTCAAACATTCTTGCCCGATATGTGCTTCTAGATTAGGACCGCCCTTAGTGCGACCGACCTGCCCCCTTCACGAGGTTTGACATGGATCTGGAATGAAATTGCTACTGCAAACTTCGCACTCAGATTCCTTTAGAAAATTTCACAGTATTTTCCAAATTATTACTAGACTTCTGATCATTATGCAAAATGAAAATTGTCTGCATCCATTGTAAGAAATAGAAACTCATCACGAGGGCACGAGGGCAAAGTTTGGCATGTATTTGGCATGGTCTCCCGAGTCGAATCCTCTGAATACTCTAAAATATTTTCCATAAATACAAGTTGAAGGGGTACGCAATGGGTCCGGCAACGTCATCCGCATGTTTTTCGTGAATAATTCCTTAACAAAGCCACAATAGCCACAAAGAATGAAATCAGTTCTACAAAACACACTAAAATTATGCTGGAATTACTTTATTGAGCGGCGATTAAATCCTAGAGATGCGGTGTTGAACCGAACAGGCAAAAGTTGACTTACACCGCGTTTGCATTAACCATTTTGGTGTGTCTTGAAGTTGGTGAAATCGATTTTTGCGTAGTCGGGACTACTCTTCTTGAAGAACCTGGTCGAATGCTGTCGAGGTGGATCACGGAATGACAGGGGCGGACTGCCAAGGAAGGCAACTGGCGAACAAGTCCGAGCAATTCGGCTCCGCGCAAAACAAGGAGGTTTCCAACGGGGCGCCGCTTAGGGTAGCGCGAGTAAGGGGGTGGTAGGAAAAAGGCACAAGAAAGGCTTGAGTGGCGTTGTACGAGGGAATCGCGTGACTACTCACGGATCAATAGTTTGCTCGCATACGTATGTACAGAAGTCGGTTTGCACGAGACTTCGTTTAGGGGGTGGCGTTTGCACCGACGGGGGTTACGGAGAACGAAAATCGGTGCTTGCTTCGGACCACCCCCCGAATAATTCCATTATATTATTCAAAGTTGCGAAAATGCCGGATCCATTGCGTATCCCCTTCAACTTGCACTTACAATTACGAAGGATATTTTAGAGCATTTAGAGGATTCGACCCACAAAGTTGAGCCACACGTATAATTTCGTAAAGTTGTAACCGTATAATGTGTAATAATAAATTGTCAGAAAGAAAACAAGAAAATTTTCAGCGTAAACACGACACTAAAAGAATTGGTGATGAGTAGACCTTTATGCATTCATAACAAAATTATCAAGACGAAATCTTGACAATTTTAAAAATTGAAGATGTTCTTATACGGTTTCTCCAGTATTAAAATCATTAACCCTTGCCTTACAATATTGTGTCAGATTTGTGCAGTGGCGCACCTAGGATTTAATCTTGGGAGGGGTTGGTTCCGAGTTGAACAGAATTACCTTTTTCTGCAAAAATATCTGTTAATGACATCCAGGGTTGTTATTACATAATTTTACATGCTAAACAATTTCTGCTCTTCTAGTGTAACTAATTTTCCAATGTTCTATTCACTTTTCCTTGGGAGAGGGGGGCAAGGCCCACTGGCCCCTGGGTACGCCACTGGATTCGTAATGAAGATTCAGAACGGAATCCAATAAATATATGTATGTTCTTATACGGTTTCTCCTCTATTAAAATCATTAACCCTTGCCCTACAATATTGTGTCAGATTTGTGCAGTGGCGCACCTAGGATTTAATCTTGGGAGGGGGCCCGAGTTGAACAGAATTACCTTTTTCTGCAAAAATATCTGTTAATGACATCCAGGGTTGTTATTACATAATTTTACATGCTAAACAATTTCTGCTCTTCTAGTGTAACTAATTTTCCAATGTTCTATTCACTTTTCCTTGGGAGAGGGGGGCAAGGCCCACTGGCCCCTGGGTACGCCACTGGATTCGTAATGAAGATTCAAAACGGAGTCCAATAAATATATGTATGTTATTAATTTCCTACAAACCGAGATGAAATTATATTTCGGTTTTGTTAATGTACAGTTATTAAAGAATACATAAGCAGACAATAGATATAAATTTTCTTCTTTTTTTCGGAAAGTATACGAACTAAAAAAATGTCTATTCCTAGAAACCGTAAAATAATTCGTAGGGCGAGAGGTTAAGGGAAGAAGTAACGTTCAATTTAGTTTTTATTTAATGCAATCGATGCAGACAATTGTTATCTTGCATAAACATCCGCAGTCTAGTGATAAGTTAGAAAATACTATCAAATTTTCGAGGAGTATTTTAATGCAAAGTTTGCAGTGGCACTTTCGTGCCAGATCCATGCCAAACCTTGTCCTCGTGAAGAGGGCAGGTCAGTCGTACCGAGAGCGGACCTAACCTAGAAACACGTATCGGGCAAAATCGGAAAAATAAAAACAATTCATGAAACATGAAATTATATAATTTAGAAGTTTAAACAGAACTCCGTTTTCCCTCCTACAAACTGAAATCAAGTCTGATGCATCCAACCTGACGTTTGTATACTTCATTATTTAACATGACTGTGTACGCCATACCCCCTACTTTTAAAAATAGTCTAACTTTCTTACCGAGTATGCTCAATGTTACTGGTCTTCAGTATACCCTTATTCCATGTTCCGTTGTTGTAGCAAATGTTCACGCTTGGACCGTTGGGATTGAAAATACAATTTTTGTTTTCCTACACAGTTAATGCAATTTTGCTGAAATCTTTTTCTATTTTGTTATATTTATTTATATTACATCATGTAGTATATTTGTACATATTTGTAGTTTCTACCCTTCAACAGTGAAGAAAGTGCAGAACAACATTGAAGCTTGCCGGTATACCGATGCTCAATGACTTGAACTCACTTCAGGGTCACCTAAATATTTTAAATCGTACATGATGTAATTTTATTACGGAACGGTGCAATGAAAGAAGGTGGGTTCAACGACTCTATAGTTGAACTATAACGACGAAACGTGAATGCATTCGATGGAATAGTACAGGGTCTTCCATTACAAAGTATTACTTTACGTTATTAAAAAAAAGGTGTTTTTTCAGAATGAACAATATTTTACAAATTACTTCTAATATTTTTTAAATTTTACTAATCACGAGTCGAAGAGTGACAACTCTAATCTTCAAAAGGAAACTTCATAAAATAGAAAGTCGGTAAGTCGGTAAGGTAGATCGCGACACTGAATTAATACAAAAAATTTTTTTTCGACGCGCCAAAAATCCTTCTGGCAATCGTCATTTTAGTAAAAAAAGAACCTATTTTCAAAATTTCATCGAATTCCGATTTTTGCTATAAACGGAAGTTTCGCCACCCTTATTAATCATGAACACTAACATTATTAACATCATTAACGCTACTTATCGAAAAAGTTTCACAGCTACATCTCGTGGAACGGTGCGTACAGGTTGGAATTCTTTTGGAAAAGGTACCTGTCCGTTCTGAGGCCTGCATATGCAATGTACAAGTGCTTTCAAGTGGCCTAATAATTAGAGCAGCCGCCGTACTTTCCCCGGTAATACACTTATTGTCACCGTCAGAGGGGTTGATCAGGGGGAATCTTCGATCACGGGCTTAAAACATGGTAAATTATAAAGCATGAATCTGCGGAGAGCAGGGAGTCTTTCGCGGCGATAGTTGAGGAACTACCCGGCCGGAAACGAGGGCGAAAATCGTTCTCCTTGTGATTTGAACGTGTGCCGCGGCGTTACACCGCGGTACAACCCTTATTACTGCGTGGCTCGCGAGTGAGAGGCTCGAGTGGACGAGCCGTGGCACGAACAGAGATGGTGGAACAAGGTAGTAGAGCCTATCTACCGGCAGTAATGGCAGGTCGTATCGATCGTGACGAAATGTTCCTGGAAACGTGACGAGCTTCGGGCTGCTTTCGCTCGTTCATTTATCGGCCGCACGGCTTGCGTACGAGCTTACGAGCACCCCGCCCATCAAATTTGCGTTTTCTGCGCGTGCATCACCTTCTTCCGCATCTTGGGAGGTTGGTCAACCTGCAGCAAACTACTTTCAGCTGCGTCTCTTGCAATGACTCTTGGATCTTTTTTTTTTATTAGAAAATCTCATATGAGATTTATTTCAACATAATAAAGGAAACATAATACATTGTTGCAGAAAAAGAAACTGAATATACATAGTGATATGATAAAACATGAAAACAATAGTACATATGAGATAAACCGCTTAAACCTTAAGGCCACAGCTTTTAAGAAATGAAAGCATACAGCGACAAGCCCTGATATAGGGTTTGGCAATAATCAGTGAAACATCCATAAGAAGTGGAAAATTAAGTTGACAGATCTTATCAACAAATTTTGTTCTTTCATGATTGTACAAATTACATTGCCACAATACATGGTTCAAAGTCTCTTCACCCTCTCCACAACTACATTCTGAATCATCGATGAAGCCAATACGAGCCAGAGAAGCAGCTAGGTGGTAGTGGTCTGCTCTACATCTATTAATAGTAACAATATCCGAACGGGAAAAATTTAACTGAGAAAACCATGGAAGACGGTTTTCATTAAAAAAATTGCTGGAAGTATGTCTACTCTTGGATCTTGCGATGACTAGTTTGTTTCGGGCTAACGAAGAAGGATAAAATTGTATTCATCCTTTTCTGTCTATGTCCTGAGATGTCTTTCTTTAAAATGTGACGCTGTAAATGGAACATAGTGCGTTGATTTAACGTGTAAAATAAAAATGAGTGCATTGTTGTTCTAGTTTCTTTTATGCAGCTATTTTTTAGGAGCGTATGAGTGTTGCAGGCAAATTGTGTTACAGTCAAACCTAATATCATCATATCTTACTTCTTCTTCTTCTTCTTCTTCTTCTCTTTCTTTCTTCTGTTGTATCGTTTAACCGTTTTCCTTAACGTGGTCCTGATAACTCATTAGGATAACCAGAAGACGGGAATACCCGCTCACTCCATTGCAGTGACCATCCCAAGGTTAACTGGGAAGGGTGAACATCTCAAACCGAACGCCACTGTCCTCTCTTCCAGCGCATAGTGGGGCTCGCGACCCCAAAACCCTGCCAGGAACTCGAAATATGAAAATTCAAGTATTCATCATTATTCGACAGCAAATTATAGTTAAGTATATGCTCTTGTAGAATCAGTAAAAAATAAATAGAAATAGATACAGTAGCGGACGAAAGTTTAAGACCGCTCTAAAGAAGACGATAATTTTTTTAATATCGTACTATACGATTTGAACTTTTTTGGGAAGCTAGAGCAATTAGTTTACTAGAGGATGTGAAAAGAAATTTTTTAAAAATTGCAATTGATCGAAATTGTTGAAAAAATACTAGAAGTTGATTTTTCAACTATTTTATGTGGGCCTATATTGAAAATTTAAACAATATGTTTTGTAGATCTGTGTCGATTAAACATATCCTGAAAATTTCTTCAAAATCGCTCGACGTTGCAATGAGCTACAAACGTTTAAAAATGGTAAAAATTGCAGATTTTCATGATTGATTGCCGAAAATCGTATCTTGCCAAACACGTTTTCCCTATTTTGGTTCAAATTTCACACACCTGAGTTTACATTATAATTAACTAACAATAAATAAGAGCAACAGCAATAGTAAATCAACTTTTTAGTATACTGTTTAAACAAAAGATGAAAAATTATGAAAATAGATTTTTATATATGAAATTTAATTTTAATTGAGGAATATGAATTAAATTTTTATAGTAAATTGTTTTATTAATAGTATTTTAGATTTATATATAAAATTTAATTTTAATTGAGGAATATGAATTCAATTTTTCTAGACAATTATTTTATTAATAGTATTTTAGATTTATATATGAAATTTAATTTTAATTGAGGAATATGAATTAAATTTTTATAATAAATTATTTTATTAATAGAATTTTAGATTTATATATAAAATTTAATTTTAATTGAGGAATATGAATTTAATTTTTATAGTAAATTATTTCATTAATAGTATTTTAGATTTATATATAAAATTTAATTTTAATTGAGGAATATGAATTAAATTTTTATAGTAAATTATTTTATTAATAGTATTTTAGATTTATATATGAAATTTAATTTTAATTGAGGAAAATGAATTAAATTATTAAAGTAAATTATTTTATTAATAGTATTTTAAATTTATATTTGAAATTTAATGTTAATTGGGAATATGAATTAAATTTTTATAACAAATTATTTTATTAATAGTATTTATTAAAATTTTCTTGCACGACTACATTTCCACATTAAAAAACACAATTTTTAAAAAACAATTTTCTTCGACTTCTGGTTTCCGAGATATCTCAAAAACTATGGTTCTCACCCTCAACTTAGAGGGCTGTTTTCACCCCTCCCAAGTGGATGGTTGCCGATAAAAAGAAACACGTGTCAAATATTTTTCAAAAAACTATATCTCACATAAGTTTCATCAAAATCGTTCGTATCAACTAAATATGTTGCCTTGTTAGACGAACGGAAAATTAATATCTTCATTGTCATGTAAATAAAGTGATCGTCATTCCCCTTGACTCGCTCGGATAATGGATATGTTACAGCACTCGGTTTACAGGAGTTTACAGCTGTACGTTTCCGTAAGTGGCTCCCAGTACAATTACGGAAACATTTTTCTCCGACACCCTGGCGAACGCGTCCGGCTCGGCGCCCGGTGGCGGCAGGGGACAACGCCGTCGCAGCTATGCAGCCGCGTTTATGTAAATTCCGCTCGGGTTGCATGCGTGAACGCACGGGAATAAATACATAAGGATGAGTGGCGAATCGATACGCCTTTACCGAGAAAACGCCAACGAAAAAGTCCATCAATCATTTTGTATGCCGCCGGAATTGTGGCGCGCGCGTACCAAGAGTTTCGTGTGTACACTACACGCAAATGAGAATGGCAGAGAGAAGGTGGGGGAGAAAGAGAGAGAGAGAGAGAAAGAACAGAAAGGGAACCGGAGAGAACGAGGGGAGAAAAGTAGGAAGATAGAGGGAGGTTCCGTGGCAATTTATTTATGCCTTAGGATGCGAATCGATTTACTCAATTACAAGGTATGCCAGTGTGAATGGAGGAAACGCGAAATCATCTAGATCTCCGCGCTCGATTAAAGAGGCGGCGTTCGATTCTATTTATAGATCACGGATGGGCGGTGTATATCGTTGTTCCACGGTTTTTATATGAAATTGCAAGGAAATAATAATTGGAGAGGAATTTGTTCCCTCCACAACGGAGGTTCTACCGCATTCCATTTACATTTACCCCTCGCACATGTTCTACCCCCTATAACACGGCACTGCGAAAACATAAAGGGAAAAAAGCTATAATCCTATAACACGATATGCTTATAACTAGACTGCGGATCTTTGTATGAAAAATACATTGGAAGACACGGGAGCTGGATAAAAATCTATTTTTTTGTTTAATTATTTTATTCCGCTGAATTATTGTTCTCACAAATTTTAAACACGTCCTCTGCTGTGAATTGTACTATCCATTTTCGTAAGAGAGTAAAGCCTTGATCTAACAAGGGAACATATTCAGTTGATACAAGCCGATTTTGATGAAACTTATGCGAGATATTGTTCTTCGAAAAATATTTGACACGTGCTTTTTTTATCGGCAACCATCCACTTGCAAGAAAATTTTAATAAATACTATTAATAAAATAATTTGTTATAAAAATTTAATTCATATTCCTCAATTAAAATTAAATTTTATATATAAATATAAAAAACTATTAATAAAATAATTTACTATAAAAATTTAATTCATATTCCTCAATTAAAATTAAATTTTATATATAAATCTAAAATACTATTAATGAAATAATTTTCTAGAAAAATTTAATTCATATTCCTCAATTAAAATTAAATTTCATATATAAATATAAAAAATTATTAATAAAATAATTTATTATAAAAATTTAATTCATATTCCTTAATTAAAATTAAATTTTATATATCCACTTCGAAGGGGTGAAAACAGCACCCTCAAAGTCGGGGGGCAGGAACATATTTTCTGAGATATCTCAGAAATCAGAGGTCGAAAAAAATCGATTTTTTTTAAAAATTGTGTCTTTTTTAATGAGGAAGTAGTCGTGCAAGAAATTTTTAACAAAAGGTTTTTGTTTAAACAATGTATGTTAAAACTTTGATACTCTTTGGTAGTTTCTCTTATTTATTGTTGGTTCACTTTAATGTAAACTCGGGTGTGTAATCTTTGATCCAAAATGGGGGATACATGTTTATTATAGTTAAATGGCAAAAAAAAGAACAATTCCAACACACCCAAGGTTGCATTAAAATGAATTAACAAGAAATAAGAGAAACTGCGAAGAACATAAAATTTTTAATATATCATTTAAACAAAAAACTTTTGTGACAATATTTTGGCACGACTGGCACATTTCGCATTAAAAATCACACAATTAGAAAAAAATTCAATATTTTGATGTGTGGTTTCTGAGATATCTCAGAAAATATGGCTCTCATTCCCCAACTTGGAGGGCTGTTTACACCCCTTCATAGTGGATGGTTGCCGATAAAAAAGAACACGTGTCAAATATTTTTCGAAGAACTGTGTCTCGCATAAGTTTCATCAAAATCGGTTTGTCTCACCTGAATATGTTCCTTTGTAAGACAAACTATCTCGTTATTACAATTTATGGATAGACCTCGTAGCGGTTAATTTCAACAATTGATTGAAATTGATTAAAATTAAATCAGTCTCCCATTTTTCGATGATTTGTGTTTCGAATAACGATTAACTTCGTCAATCGATTGAACCGATCATCGATTTCTCACTGATTTTTTAATCTTTTTTAATCGTACACATTAATCAATCAATCTCGGTCAAAATCAATTTATTAATGCTCGATTAATGCCCAACTCCGTAGATATATTACAAAGATCAAAATTGTTTTATTATTTCAAGTATTCCAATTGAAAAACTAGCTGGTTATGGTAGCATAGTAGTGTTGCAAAATAAATCGTATAATATTAATTCTGGATACAATCAAATTATTTATATGCAGGGTGTCCCAAAATTCCTTCAACATCCGGAAATGGGAGGTTCCTGACATCAGTTGAAGCGACATTTCCCTATAGAGATGAATAACTGAATCTTGCATTGGGATATTTTTCGATTATTGTAAGCGGTAACATTAAAATTAGTTGCATAACTAAAACAAAAATTTTGTTTTTAATTAAAACAAATTTTTTTAAAATAAAAATGAAATATATATAATTACGTTTGTCTATTCGGTGGAAAATTTCCATCCTCTCGTATAAATTGCAATATTGAATCAACTCTTTTCGAAAAAAAACCAAAAAAATTAAAAACTACTTGACCAAAATGAACCAAAATCTAATCAGCTCTAAGTTACAGCGGAGCACATAGATTGCATCATTCATCATTCTGATCGCGTTGTTACTTTTTCAGAAAACGTTAACGAAAAATTTGATACCATAGAAACGGTCACACATACACACACACACACATACACATATCGACATTTTGATAAAAATAGTCTAAAATGACTCCAATGACCATGTAACGTGAAGATCTGCTAAAAATTCGATTTTCGGGGTAAATACAATAACTTCCCTACAAACCGGGAAGTTAATAAATCGCAGATATCGCGATAAAAATTTAAACAACAAATCCGTAGCACTTCCTGACAAGATAAATTGCATGGGTAACAATTAGAGCATGCTAGGCGAGTTGTTTAATAATTGATTAATTTTCTCCGTTGCTCCATGACCTGATGAACACTGTTGAGCATTTAATGGAAAAACTAGTTCAACAGTGATTCCTCAAGTTCAACTATCATCCCGCTCTCTCTCGTTAATCGCGTTAAATCCTGCCTGGCCAGTTCTGGAGTGTAGGCGGTAGAAACGATCGGGAGGAAAGTAGTAGTGGAAGAGAGGCGCGTTGAGAGCGAGCCACAGAATAAGAGAGAAGGAGAAAGAGAGAGAAAGGGGATGGGTAGAAGGAGGAGGAGGAGACAGAGGCGAATAAACCGGAAGTACGGCCGCGTGGTCGCGCAGTTCATTCAGACTCCGCTTCCAGGTTCAGCCAGCGTTATCCTTTTCTTGTTTTCTTTTTACCCGGTGGTTCCGTCGGCCGAACAATAGAGCCACGATGCCGTAATACACGCCAAAGGGTGATTAATAATTCCAGAAGCAAGCCGAGGCACGAAATCCGAAACATTTCCGGCGAGCGCGATCGCGATTACACGAAACACGCGGCCCTCGAAGGACTTTCCGTGCCCGGGAGGCCTTGAATAACGCGCGATTAAATAATTTTGCCCGCAGTTACGTTATTTTATCGATGAGCTCCCTGCCGGAATGCACTGCCCGAACATTTACTTAACGAGCTAGTCGGCAGAGAATTACGGCGAAAACACAAAGTCGCTCGTATTTCTTATTTACTTTCCGATCGAACGATAATCGAGTTATAGGGAGGGTACATTCTTTGTCAATTGGTAGACTGCGGAGCTTTATGCAGAATGAAAAATGTTTGCGTTGATTGCAAGACAGAAAGCAAATTGAATGTTAATTCTTTCCTTAATGATTTTAATAGAGGAGAAATTATATATTGGTATTTTCAATTTTTACATTTTCCAACAATTTTTGAATTTCATCTACTCGTGCTACTTTAGGCAAAATAAAAAATGTCTGCGTCGATTGCAAGACAGAAAGCAAATTCAATATTAATTCTCTACTTAATGATTTCAAAAAGGAGAAATTATTTATTGGTATTTTCAATTTTTGCATTTTGCAACAATTTTTGATTTCGTCTACTCATGCTACTTTAGGCAAAATAAAAAATGTCTGCGTCGATTGCAAGACAGAAAGCAAATTGAATGTTAATTTTTAAAGAGGAGAAATTATATATTGATATTTTCAATTTTTGTATTTTCCAACAATTTTTGAATTTCATCTACTCGTGCTACTTTATGCAAAATGAAAAATGTCTGCGTCGATTGCAAGACAGAAAGCAAATTGAATGTTAATTTTTAAAGAGGAGAAATTATATATTGGTATTTTCAATTTTTGCATTCTCCAACAATTTTTGAATTTCATCTACTCGTGCTACTTTATGCAAAATGAAAAATGTCTGCGTCGATTGCAAGACAGAAAGCAAATTGAATGTTATTTCTTCCCTTCATGATTTTAATAAAGGAGAAATTATATATTGGTATTTTCAATTTTTGCAATTTCCAACAATTTTTGAATTTCATCTACTCAAATTTGATATAAATGCATGAAGATCCGCAGTCTATCAATAAGATTCAAATACATAGAAGTAAATATTTTGCACTGAATTTTGTCAAACGAAATCTCGATCAATCACAAACAACATTGTCAATCATACTCATAGTGTTAGAATCTCAGGAAGTGAGAAAACATTCGCCTTAAGTAGTAAAAATAAGATCATTTTTCTTGTACCTCGATCAGCATAGAGCTGTTCCGATGATTGTAATTGTACATTCTTTATACAATGTGTGTACAAAGTGTTCGTACACTTTCTAAAATACAATAACTTTTTTTATAATTCAGTTATTACTTCATTCACTTTATAATAGAAACACTGGTTGATATAACAATCTATTATTTATCTATAAAAAATCTATAAAAGTTATACTGCAAGCAAAATGTAATTGAACTTCATTCAATCATAAGCAAGGCAATTTTTCAATAGTAAATAATTAGGATTATTAACAAGCGTATCGACGATGCACTAAAGTTGATAATATATTAAAAATTGATATCCATATCAGTATGCATACTGTTACAAATTACAAATTTCATTTACGGAGAACGGTGATTGCAGTCCCATATTAAAAATTAATATTTACAGTATCACACAGGAAATAAAACACATTTTCCATGCATGATAAAGATCGCCATTTAACTAATTAAAAACCGTAATTGCGTTTCAAGTGGTACTTGCACGTCCCGTTTCAGACGTGTAAACAGTTATTGCAATTTTAAGTGTTGCAATAGCAAATGCGTTATATACACAGTATAATTTCATTTATAACCTTGTATGACCTTCAAGTTCATTATTTCGTGAACGAAAGAATTTAAATTATTTACCTGGTAATACTCCTGGATTCTGCTAGACCGCGAATCTTGATGCATTTATAGGAAAATATAGTAGACGAAATAAGAAATTGTTGGAGAATTTTGAAAATTGAAGACGTCAAAGAAAGATTAATTAAGGGATGAAATAACATTCGATTTAATGTTTATTTAATTTTGCATAAAGATCCGCAGTTTATTTGTCACAAATAAAGGAGATATTTAAATGTCTACATTCAGAGGGACCAAAATGTGTAGCTATAAAAAAGGTTCGCCCTTTAAAGGTCAAAATTCTCTGTCTGAGGTGCGTCTTGTGCTGTCAGGGTCTTGTAGTTCGGGTCAAGGGTAAACAATATCGAGGACGATTATTTTTAATTGTCCAAGGCAGCCTGTACATCTGGCCAAATGACATTTCGAGCGGTCGGTCACGCCTCAGACAGACAAAATCGTAAATTTACGGTTGGTGTGCCACGAGACGGAAGCAGAGAGCATCAGGTGCAAGCGGAATTATGGACCCACCTGCTTTTGTGCGGTTGGTCTCTCGCGTCGTTTCTATTCCGATCCTAGTTTTCTACCTGCGGCGGTAGACGTTTTCGAAAATTCACACGCTGCCGCTTCGCAAGACGCGCGTAGTACCGGCGTGATCATTAAACTGTGAATTTCATGCATTTGCAGAAACAGTGTGAGAGGGTGAAATTTAAAACAATGAAACAATTTCAACAATTTCAGGATGAGGATACAAATACTTTCAACTGTATACAATTTTTAGGGGAGACGGTATTTGTATTTGGCTCCCGTATCTTGCAATCTAGTAAATAATTAATTTATCGCAATTAACACGAGATTAAACCACCCTCGGAACCAAGCAAGTTTTGTCTGACCAATTTTATTGTACTATACTTTCTAATACAATTCTTGTTATTTCTATACTTTATATTATATAGAATATACTTATACTAATTATAATGTACTATAACTAACACTAATTATAACATTCCATTATACTATAGAATAATACTTTTTATTATAATATTCTATTATATAGTATAATATTTTCCATAATGTATTTTCTATACTATACTATATTAGTATGATTCGGTACTATACTATACTATACATATGTATACATATATTACATATACATAATACTATGTTCTATATTATATGCTATACGTATACTATAATACTGTATATTCTATGTACACTCTATACTATACAGTATACTCTGTACTATACTATACTATACAGTATACTCTGTACTGTACTATACTATACATATATTATACTGTGTACTGTACTATACTATACATATAATATACTGTGTACCATACTATACTATACATATGTATACATATACGACATATACATAATACTATATTCTATATTATATGCTATACGTATGCTATAATACTGTATATTCTATGTACACTCTGTACTATACTGTATACTCTGTACTGTACTATACTAGACTATACATATATTATACTGTGTACTGTACTATACTATACATATAATATACTGTGTACTATACTATACTATACATATGTATACATATATTACATATACATAATACTATGTTCTATATTATATGCTATACGCATACTATAATACTGTATATTCTATGTACACTCTATACTATACAGTATACTATGTACTATACTAGACTATACATATATTATACTATGTACTATACTGTACTAAACTATGTGCTATACTGTACTATATCACAGTGTTATACTGTACTATACTCTATAGTACTATCTTATGCTATTATCTTAAACTGTCTTTTGCCCACAACAGTGAGATGGAATAAGCATATTCCCACACGAATCAACATAAATATTCTTCGAAAGCAAACATGAGCGTTTGTGACGAATGCACCCACATATTCCCGGCAATGAATAACTAACCGAACAGCGAAAAAAAAGAAAAAGTCCGAGAAAAATCGTAAAAAATATCGTTTACTTCATCTCGACACGAAAGTTTATGCATAAAATCGTGTTCGTGCATCGCGTGTTTATTTCCAGGATTATATTGCGCGCCTAATACAAAGGGTGTGTACGAACGTTAGAACTCCGAGGGGGAGGCAGATCGGTTGCAAAACTTGTCGGTGAAAATGCAAAGGCGTGGGCGGTCGGAACGCCTTAAATGGAGAAAGTTCTGTAGCAGTTTCGAAACTGAGTTCTCTTCTAGCATTTTGATCGAAGGGAGAAAGAAAGTTATATTTTACTCTTCCATAAGTGTGCGCTAGAACACTTGTGAAATCGGCCGCGCGTTCATCGATTGGCCGCGCCAGTTGTTGGACAAATGTTCCCAGAAACCCTTTCCATCGTTTCTCTCTTATCAGATGTACGTAACGCGATCGCAATTATAGGACAGAGAAACGAAGAAACGGTGGACATCCGCGGCTCTGTCGCGGTCATCAAAAATTCGCGCGAACCAACAGATAGAATAAGTTCGTCGCGTGTTTCTGCACGTGGGAGGAGGTTAAGGACAGCCACTTGGGACACGAAACAGTTAAAAATATCGCTGGACAAATGATCGATCGGTTGCAGGACGGACAACGCCGCTGAAATTCGTGTGCGGGTTTACGTAACTCGTGTAATTTAACTACAAATTAATAGAACACATTAAAATCTGCATGATTCTCGTGTGGCATACAGTGGGTGGACAAAGTATTCGTACCCCTTCAAATAGCATAACTTTTTTATCATCAATTAGAAGCATTGGTTTACCAAACAATCTTCAAAAAAGATTTTCCAAAAATTACAATTTACAAGGTTGCATGCAAAAAGAAAGTATTTTTTTAATCTCTTTATTAGGGCCCTTAAAGAAAAATTAAAATATATGTCTTGAAGATCTATGATAGTTATACACATACTGAAAATTTCATCGAAATCTTTTGACACAGGAAAAAACGACACGCATCGAAAGATATACGATTCTGTAGATTTGTAGCAGGAACTAATAAAAAATCGTGTGAAACTACGATTTTCACCATTTTAAGAAAATCGTTTTTGCATGTCACTTCATAAACGAATGCTTCTAATTAATTATAAACATTCGAGTCGTTTGATACAATTATACTAAAGTTATTCCATTTTAAAAAGTGTACGAACACTTTTCACACCCACTGTATACACGTCTCGATCTAAGAAAAGCCCTCGGGTCCGTACTGTTTCTTAGATAGTACAGTTCTCACAAAATGATAGCACACATAAAAATTTGCATGATTTTTCTGTAGCTTCACACTTCGGCTGAAATTTATTTCTATACGCTATATGCACAAGCCTCGATCCAAGAAATACGAAGGGGACCCGTGCTGTCCCTTAGATCGTACAGTTCTATTATTTCTTTGTGACCTCGAAACAGCTTGCTTCGATCAAGATTTTACTATATAACATAATTAGAAAGATCTAATTGGTGAAAACTAGCCTGTTCAGCTTTATTTGACAAAATTAAGTTATTTAAATAGATACATGTAATAATTTTAATACACTGTTTATTTGATTGTGAATGGAACCATTTTCATCAATGGGATTCTTAATCAAAATAAATATTTGTACATCGTAAACTAGTGACCACGTCCAGCATGAATTAATTCATCATATTTTAATTAATATAATTACTTTATTATTATGTATTACAATGTATTGTTATGTATTATAATGCATTATAGTGTATTATTATATTATATTCGTATTACGTACATATAAATTGCTGTTTGTTTGAACTTTTCGATGAGAACTGTCAACCGAATGACCGATAGCGGAGGATCTATTGAAATAATTGAATTTCTCAATCTTTCATCGCAAGCAACAGAGTTTTTAAGCAGAAATGAAAAGAATAGTCTGAAAGGAGCTTTAAAAATAGATCCATAATCTCAAGCATCATCAGCTGACCTTTTTCACATCCATTAATATCGTTTCCTTTTTATTTCGTGGGCGCGCGTTCATTCTGGTTTCTCATTCATTCCACACAGAAAAGCCGCATGAAAGGCAATACCACAATGGCGGCCAACGAACCGGTCGCTTTTCTGAATGTAAAACGACTCTTCCCTGACCTCGTCCAGCTTGTCACATTTGTCTGTTAACGAGTGGAGCTTCGAATTAAAGCCAGCTACGACTTTGACGTATTTATATTAACGCTACCTCCATTTTTCTTTCCGACTGCGCCCATACATTCGCGCGTCTTCAGACGCACAATTCGTATACGTTATTTATTTCTGTTATAATAAAACTGGGGATTTTATGCAGTTACGACAATAAACAATAAACCAAATACAAAACTGACATTAGAAAAATCTAAGGTTATTATTCAATGATTCTCAAATTTTGAAAGTGATGGAAACTCAAGAACATTACTGCTCCCATCAAAACCAATGAGGCAAGGGATAAATTTATACTCGGCTGCTGTTTCTCGCAATTCATGCAAACGATATAGAATATTAGTAGTTTGGTAATTTGAATATGCCGCCACGTTGTCTATGCATCGCTATTGATCGATATCGATCTACCAATAGCATAGAGTCTTTCACATACAGGGTGTCCCAAAACTACCCTAGGAGCCGAAAATGGGAGTTTCCTTGGGTCATTTGAAGCAACATTTTCCTTTACAAAAATGGTGTCCGTGACTTTGTTTAGGAGTTATTAACGAAAAACACGGACTAATTAGAGAGCGGCTACAGCGGATTGATTCTGAGTCGACCAATGGTGACACCACGCCTCACGGGACCTGTCGCAGAGTCGGACTCGGTTCACTATAGCTGCGCTCTGATTGGTCCGTGTTTTTCGTTAATAACTCCTACACAAAGTCACGGACAACATTTTTGTAAAGGAAAATGTCGCTTCAAATGACCCAAGGAACCTCCCATTTTCAGCTCCTAGGGTAGTTTTGGGACACCCTGTATACTGGTATTACTACCTTTGCCTTTGAACAGCACGTGTCCAGTTGTGTATTTGCCACCATGTAGTTAAATAGTATACATATTAGCTTAAAATTTGTGTTACAATGTTATGTCCTTTTTCTATACAACAAGTAAGTTTCCATTAAACATTAAATTTTATTTTATGGTTTTTCTATATTACAAATTGTGAAAATTTGCATTCTGACATATTTTGTTTTCAAATATTTTCAGACGCAATACTTGTTCTTTGAAAAAGATCCACATCGGGATCGAAACGTCAGAAACATTTACTAATTGCACATTTGTTGTTTTTTCTGTCTAAAATGATCGAACCTGGCGCCGATATCATTTAAACTTTAGATATAGAATATATTTCTGAATGTAGAAAGAACAAATTATTTACATAATAACATATTTATGTGTTTATAATTTTTATTTTTCACTAAGATCTGTGCAGTCTTCTGTATTTTGCAACTATAGCCTTAACCATTTGTCCGTATCACCTACAACTTTCGAATGTTGGAATTTTCAAATGACGATGATAAATTACCCTGCACAGATTTTTCAAGAAAATTATCAAAAAATTGTTCGATCGGTTCAATTTCGCAGCTCGTTACATCCGGCAGTGACGAAATGTTCTATACGGAGATTAGCAAAGCCGGCCACTGCACCCCACGGTTGCCCTAACCCTAAGGAGGGTGAAGGCGCATCGCGAATCATTCCTCCCGGATCGATCCGTGGATCACGGGCGTGCATATCTATATACATTGGCGGCGTAATTTCGTGGATGCACACGCGCGCGGCGACGCACAGCGAACGCAGGTGGTGGCGTGCAACGATAGGTGCACGGTCTGGCCGAGCAGCGTGATCCATAATGGTGGCGGGTGGTGTTCTTGTGTACACGTGGGGCTGGCATGGCAACGGGGTCGATAAATAGCCCGGCACGGCACCGACTTCCGATTCCATCGTCGATGCTGCCGTGCCATGCCGGTATCGCGGCCTGCGCTGCTATTCCCGACGATCCCTGCAATTCGGCCTGAACGTTCTTGCGTACTCCACCAGCACGAAGAAGTCGTTCTCGAGAAATTTTTCGTTCGCCTACGACGTTCGCCTAATCACTTAGTCCCATTTTCATGTAGTCCCACTTTTCAGAACGTAAACTGAGGATACTGGTCTCTAGTAGTGAGTCTGTTCTCAT
The DNA here is from genome assembly GCA_963971365.1 of Lasioglossum villosulum. NCBI lineage: Eukaryota > Metazoa > Arthropoda > Insecta > Hymenoptera > Halictidae > Lasioglossum > Lasioglossum villosulum. The sequence goes on along the minus strand of OZ020502.1, from coordinate 7,063,854 downwards.
CAACCCTGTGGCTGGCACATACAACGAACCACCCCCTAGTCATACTTAACCAGTTCATTGTGATTTAACCTCCTGCGATTTGATGTAGACCCATTTTTCAGAACGAAACTTAGGGTACTGGTGTCTACTAGTGAACCTGTTCTCATCAACCCTGTGGCTGGCAAATCCAATGAAACACCCCCTAATTACACTTAACCAACTCGTTTATGGTTTAACCTCCTGCGATTTGATGTAGTCCCACTTATCAGAACGAAACTTAGGATACTGGTCTCTAGTAGTGAGTCAGTTCTCATCAATCCTGTGGCTGGCACATCCAACGAACCACCCCCTAATCACACTTAATCAGTTCCCTTGTGATTTAATTTCGTACTATTTGATGTAGTCCCACTTATCAGAACGAAACTTAGGATACTGGTCTCTAGTAGTGAGACAGTTCTCATCAACCCTGTGGCTGGCACATCCAACGAACCACCCCCTAATCACACTTAACCAACTCGCTTATGGTTTAACCTCCTGCGATTTGATGTAGTCCCACTTATCAGAACGAACCTTAGGATACTGGTCTCTAGTAGTGAGTCAGTTGTCATCAACCCTGTGGCTGGCACATACAACGAACCACCCCCCTAATCACACTTAACCAATTTGCTTGTGATTTAACCTCCTGCGATTTAATGTAGACACATTTTTGAGAACGAAACTTAGGGTACTGGTGTCTACTAGTGAGTCTGTTCTCATCAACCCTGTGGCTGGCACATCCAACGAACCACCCCCTAATCACACCTAACCAGTTCCCTTGTGATTTAACCTCCTGCGATTTGATTTAGTCCCATTTTTCAGAACGACACTTAAGGTACTAGTGTCTACCAGTGAGCCTGTTCTTATGAACCCTATGGCAGGCACAAACCACCCCACTAATCACACTTAACTAGTTCGCCTGTAATTTAACCTCTTACGATTTGATGTAGGTGCGATTGTTCGCAACAAAACTCCAGATACTTGTCCCTATTAGTGACCATGTCCCCATTAACTGTTTGGTTGTGGAATATTGTTAGCAGTTGCGGTAACGAGGACGGAATCATTTTTTATATGCGCCCACATGATTGGTTTTGCCGAACGAAAACATGTATACAGTAAAGACCCCTGTTCAGTGCCTACCCATCCCACTGCCTGCCAACACCGCACCGCATTTCATTCTGTCCTTCTCTATGTTCAGCTCTCTACATATTGAAGTCTCGCTCGGCGAGGTTGGCGCAGGAGACGTGGTCATAAATAAAAAATAGTGTCCGGGTATGATCACTGTCCGTGCAGAACACGGCTGTTGGACAGTAAAAGAGTGTTTACTGTAGAATATGCATCCATACGACTGAAAGGGGTTGAGCCATGGGGGGCCATATTCTGACGTTAACAGTTCTTTTGTAGGTGAATACGAAGAGGTCATACGCACCTAATTCATTGAATGTCTACGCTTAATAATTTATGTTTAAAATAATATAATGTTATAATTTAATTCATTTGCTGCTTTAAATCTTATTTATGCAATTTAGCTATCAATATCAACGATTTTATTCTATTGAAAATGCACGTGTAATTTTACACATACTCACCGAGATGGTTCAAAAAATAATTATATTTTTAATAATACTATATATTCGTTCACAAACAACGGGAATACGTTCACAGTTGTACACGTATTAATGTAAATTGACTTAACCTATTTTGTCCGACACATGGCTTGGATTTTATCGATGTAATTCGTGTACCCATCGTTACTTAATCTCTTTGTTTCTCCGACTTTCGTCGGTAGGCGGTATGTGTTGACTAAGCTTAAACATTAAACTACAATTAAGTGTTCCCATACGTGACCGGTATCCTTGATTATGTTAACACGGTTAAATTACTAAGTAGAGCAGGGTATAGTAAAATAGTTAACTTTTATTACAACTATGACTTACTTAGTTGACGTCTTATTGTAAGCATGGCATTCTATGTGCCTGACTGGCACACATACTAGGGTAAGTGTGCAACTCAATATTCTCAATTAAAATATGTTTACGGTGTATTATAAAATATATAATACAATATTCTATACTATACTGTCAATATACTATACTATACTATATTGTATACTATACAATATTCTATACTACACTGTATACTATGCAGTATACTATACTGTATACTATACAATATTCTATACTATACTATATACTATACAATATACTATATTATACTGTATACTATACAATATACTATACAATATATTATACTATACTATATTGTATACTATACAATATTCTATGTATACTACACTGTATACTATGCAATATACTATACTGTATACTATACAATATTCTATACTATACTATATACTATACACTATACAATATACTATACTATACTGTATACTATACAGTATACTATACTATACTGTATACTATACAATATACTATACACTATATTACACTATACTGTATACTATAGATTATACTATATTATACTGTATGCTATACAATATGTATACTGTATTATACTGTATGCTATACAATATGTATACTGTATTATACTGTATGCGATACAATATGTATACTGTATTATACTGAATGCTATACAATATGTATACTGTATTATACTGTATGCTATACAATATACTATACAATATATTATACTATACTGTATACTATAGATTATACTATATTATACTGCATGCTATACAATATGTATACTGTATTATACTGTATGCTATACAATATGTATACTGTATTATACTATATGCTATACAATATGTATACTGTATTATACTGTATGCTATACAATATGTGTACTGTATTATACTGTATGCTATACAATATGTAGACTATCCTACATACTGTATGCTATACAATATGTTTACTACACTATACTGTATACTATACAATATGTATACTATACTATTCTGCGTACTATACTGTACTATGCACGATAAAGTAAATGAGAAAATTAATCATATAACATCTACTTTCCATACAAAGGTTTAGGTACGTTTCATTTGAAATATGATAACAAATATGTCACGATTTTTGTGTCCCACTGCGCGGCGGCTAAGTAATGTCTCTGATGAACGCATAAAACTCGCAGCCTAGTAATACCAATAGTAAAAGAGTAGAAACGTTTCAGAACCGGAACAGGATCTCGCAGCTGTCGTTCCCTTATCCTCCCAGAGCTGCTCAGAGAGTCGCGTGACATTTAATCCGGCGCAGTAAAGTCGAGGCACAAAAAAGAAACGTTAATTTCACCGGGCAGCCCTCTCGCATTTGCAACCTGTCGCGATAGGGGCTCCTTATCTACGGCAGGTGCGCGTCCCTCAGAAAATGTGGGCGCATAATGAAATTCTACGTGGCACGTTCCAAGGTGTTCACCGCCGGTTCTTCCTTTCATTGTTCACTGGAGCTCCACCAGTATACCGTTCCATTGTGGAAAACAGGGACGGCGATCGTAACCTTGATATTGGCCTGCCACCGTCGTCTGGAAACGCGTTTCGACTGCTACGTGGATTGAAGGAATGTACACTTGTAAATGTTCACAAACCAATTTTTAAAAAAATTCTTTTTTTTTAATGTACATTATCATAATGAATATTGTGTGGAAAGTTTAATTCAATTCAAGTATTTGCTATACATATTTGTATTATTATACATATACTATTTTACATGTATATTGACATGTATATATGTATTTATATTACTATAGATACATTATTTTATTTTCTTGTGAGCAGCCAGCGGATCTACATGCAAAATATAAATTTTATACCTGAATTGCATCAAACTGGAGTGAAATAGAAATTTATTTTCTTTCTGAATGTGTTCAACAGGTTGAAAATTACATAACAAATATCACATATTTTTCTTTAGTTGAAAGTGAATCGAGTAATGTTGTCTTTGTGCGAGGTATTTACTATAAATAATGTTTTACCATGATAATATATCAGATACACAATTTTATATTGTAATATAATTCATCTATGAGAACCAACTATACACCAATATTTTTTTTTTAATCATGAATGGACTCACACCACCTTCATAATTAATTAGATTAGACAATTTATTAGATAAATCTATAAATAATCTCTAATATATCTTAATTATTCAGAATTTATATTTTTACAATCTGATCATCTATTATTTATGAGAGGAGGGGAAATGAAATAATATCGTCGTCTTGTTTCAGTATTTATTTATTTATTGTTACAGATGTTAATGTTTTCATATTTTTGCTGTCCTCCTCGTCCGGTTGTTGGTAAATCTAAAATTCTCAATAATTCGCCTCCTCCATCAAGATTTAGTACAAAATTTTATAATTATATCATGGACTGCAAATTTATTTATAATTGACTTATATTGATTTAATTCGATCATGAAAAGTTACAAATTTGTTTAAGTAATCATATTACCCATAGTTCGAAATATGCATTTATTTAACACTAAAAACATCTAAAATTTTAAACAATTAAAGGAACACGTAGACGAAGAAAATGAAAGAAACATGAATTCAGTTAAGTGTAACTTTATTGTTTGTTTCGTTTGATTTATTATACATATATCGTTCACTTCATTGTGTTCATTTATTATACATTATCTCATTATTATGTTCATTTTTATTGTCTGTACATTGTATACGTACACGCTTTGTAGATTTGGTGTTATACCTGTTAACGATTAGAGTTGTCTGCAAGTTATAATTTCCTGCAATTAAACAAAGTATACTCCAAATGCTTCATAGTCTGGCCTGTGCATACAGGGTGTCCCAAAAGTGTTGTACTCATTTTACCCGAGTACTTGTACTCAGAAATCACTCCGTCCGAGGAAGTGCAACATTTCTGGAACACCCTGTACAAAAAGGAAAATATACAATATAAACAACAATCATAGAATAAAAACTACTTAAAATCAACGATTTTATGAATGATTGTACTTCTTTACTTTGACAATTAGACAGCGGATTTTATGCATTCTTAACAAAAATGTGTAAGTGCAATTTAGAACAGTAAAAAACATTAGATGAACTTATAAATATTTATACATTATTTCCAGCCAGTTGAACACGTCGAAAAGGGAAATAAATTTTTATTTCACTCCAATTTGTTGCGATTCAGGTGAACAATTTTTATTTTGCATAGAGACCCGCTGTCTATTGATAAGAAAGAAGAAGAAGGTGTTGAAAATGACCGAATGAACTTGCGATATAATTATCAGAGCAGATGTTCACGATGAATCGGTATCCAGCAAGTGATGGCATTGCAAGATCCACGATTATACACTACACATCTGTGAATTCTTCCAGTGCCAAGACCCGCCAGAACCTTCCCGGTGTCCTTGATCTTCGTTTCCTTCGTTTTACCTTAGTTCGAACGTCAAAGCTTGCGCAATACGTGTCCCCTTTTTCTTAAGCTGACCTACTGTTTATACGAAACACGTGACTATCGCAGAGTAGCCGGATCAGGGCAACTGACTCGAATTTAGGGGAAAAGTTATCCCTTCTCTACGCCAGTACTGGACTAGTCACGTGACCTGGCTGCTGGTGGAAGGGGAAGGCAGAGTGGAAGGGGAAGGCGTCGTGGAAGGGGAAGGCAGAGTGGGGAGACAAATCCTGATCTAGCGATTCTGGACTCTCATGCAAAACAATTTCTTAACCCTCAGTAGTCCCTTGTCGAGTGTGATCGAACATCGGAGACAGAAAAATGTAAATGAAAACGGGATTTTACTAAAAAAAAACATTACAACAAAATTTGAGAGCTATATTCAACGTAATTAGTAAACGAAATTGTTTAAAATAAGTAGCAGTCAAGAAACTATCCGTTGAAGTAAATTTCAAATGAACACTTGAAATATTAAGGAGTTGTTGGCAAAAAAATTGATAGAAAGGTCAACCTTTCGCAGTTGGAGCTATTTTAACTCGAAAATTAACAAATAATAAAAGTAACACTGAATTTATATAAATCTCGCAATTTTTATACGAATATGCGCTTGAATGAATAATTGAAAAACTTGGAGCTATTTTAACTCGAAAATTAACAAATAATAAAAGTAACACTGAATTTATCTAAATCTTGCAATTTTTATAAGAATATGCGCTTGAATGAATAATTGAAAAACTTGGAGCTATTTTAACTCGAAAATTAACAAATAATAAAAGTAACACTGAATTTATCTAAATCTTGCAATATTTATAAGAATATGCGCTTGAATGAATAATTGAAAAACTTGGAGCTATTTTAACTCGAAAATTAAGAAATAATAAAAATAACACTGAATTTATCTAAATCTTGCAATTTTTATAAGAATATGCGCTTGAATGAATAATTGAAAAACTTGGAGCTATTTTAACTCGAAAATTAACAAATAATAAAAGTAACACTGAATTTATCTAAATCTCGCAATTTTTATAAGAATATGCGCTTGAATGAATAATTTCTAATCTTTATCATTTCGATAATTAAGCAATATTTCCATTCCCTGTGATTTTTAACATTTTATGGATTTGGTATTATAAAATTGGTATAATACCTCACGCAATATAGACGCTGACATGTTTCATTATACATATAAGCAATATTTGAATAATGATATAGGAATTTTTAATGGCACGTCTCTAAGGGTTGATAATTAGTTGAAATTTGTAGAATCTTATCCATTCATGACAAAATTGAGTAGGTGACATTTAGAACCGTATGGAGATTGCAAGGAGTAATTTATTATTATTGTTCATACGATTCTTTATTAGTCAATATACTGTTTCCAATATATTAAAATTTTTTACTTAGTTTCTGTTCGTTGCAATCGATGCAGCCAATTATTATCTTACACGAGAATCCGCAATCTATCAATATGTTATTGTTAAATTCTTGCATAAGCTGCATTGAAGATAATCAACTTTTGCAATAAATTTTTATCTTTTATATTCCAGTCACTTTTACCTGGATGCAAAGGAGTTACATAATGTTGTACAACTCCACAAGTTTGTAATTTTATATAACGAAAAAAAATATGAAAAGAAAGCTAGAATGTTGCTTAATGTTCCATAAACTAAATCCCTCTTCTTCAATATCTGTATATGCGAAAAATAAATGTTAGATATCTTTATTTTATTAGGATTACAGGGCTGAAAATTCCCTCCCCCTTCCTTAACAACCCCAATTCTCCATCCCTCCAATTTCAGGTTACATTCGACACTTGATAAGCTTCGATCGGACTCGGATCGCAATCGGTGCGATTATCACGGGAGTGGAAAATCAGTCGCAAAAATGAGGTCATCCATAATAGAGAACGAACGATAAGAATCGGTTCGCGGTACAGTTTACAAAAACATTTTCTCCCGAAGCTATAAACACTTCACTTCCTGCAATAATCGCGCGAGACCGTCGCGCTTCATGGCGTACCACTATTCATAGCTGACGTCACGGAAGCGCGACAGCTGCGATTTCTATTACGTATGTTGCAAAGAAACTTATAAACATACTCGTGTCTTTCAGAACTTCCAATTCGTTCACTTTTCTGCATTCAAAAATTGCTACAGTGACTCCATTAATATTCGGACGCTCTAAAAAATGATAACTGTGTTAACATTGAACTGTACGATTTGAATTGTTTTGGGAAGCTAGAGCAAATTTGCTACAGGATGTGTAAAGAAATTTTTTCAAAAATTGTAATTGATCAATCGACAATTGTAATTGTAATCGAGGGGCTATTGTATCACAAATTATATCGGAGCAATAGTTTTATAAATTTATATCTTATTATCAATAAATTGTATATATCTTTGAATATTGTAAAAAAAGTGTACAGAGAAATTTTTTCAAAAATTGTAATTGATCAATGGACAATTGTAATTGTAATCGAGGTCTACTGTATCACAAATTATATTGTAGCAATAGTTTTATAAATTTATATCTTATTATCAATAAATTGTATATATCTTTGAATATTGTAAAAAAAGTGTACACAGAAATTTTTTCAAAAATTGTAATTGATCAATGGACAATTGTAATTGTAATCGAGGGTCTACTGTATCACAAATTATATCGGAGGAATAGTTTTATAAATTTATATCTTATTATCAATAAATTGTATTATAACTTTGAATATTGTAAAAAAAGTGTACACAGAAATTTTTTCAAAAATTGTAATTGATGGGAAATGTAGCAAAAGTATTAAAAGTTGGATTTTACAACTTTTTTTGTGGGCCTATATTGAAAATTGAAAAAAAACACGTTTTGTAGATCTGTGGCAATTATATGCACTTAAATAAAAAATAATAATTAACTTTTTATATTTATGAAAGTTCCATCGATATCGATTGATGCGGAAAAAACGACAGGTATTGAAAGATGTAAGAATCCTTCAATTGACTGCAGTTATAGTACTAATCTCCAATTTTTAGCATCTTTAAATTTAAATTTTCAGAATACGTTTAATTTTTTTTGTTTTTTTTTTTTATTGAAAGCTTAATTGTAACTAGGGGGTTATAAAGCTATACATTAGTAATATACATCTTACATTTAAACAGAGTATGTTTATTGACACAGATCTACAAAACGTGTTTTTTCAATTTTCAGTATAGGCCCATATAAAAAAGTTGTAAAATGCAACTTTTAGTATTTTTTCTACAATTCCGATCAATTGCAATTTTTGAAAAAATTTCTTTTCACATCCTGTAGCTAACTAATTGCTCTAACTTCCCAAAAAAGTTCAAGTCGTATACTACAATATTTAATAAATTATCTTTTGAAGAGTGTCCGAATATTTATACATTTATATCATCAAACATGTCAGTATCTAATCACTTACTAAACATTAACACTAAACCTACCGAGCACTAAAAGTGATTACATTTTTTACCTTCTAAAAATAACAAAACAATAAAATGAACTCTTTCAGATTTCGTGCAACTTTTATTACAAATTGTGCTTGGATGATGAAATTCGTCAATTTTCACGTAAGCAACTTCATAATTTCATTAATTATGAAATGGAAAATATAAAACCTGTTATTTGACCGGCAGTGTTGGGTTTAGTATCAAGTGCTTAAATTGAGGTATCATAACAATTTCATATGCACAAAATTTAAAAAATCATTGAGAATGGAAATATTCTAAAGCGACATAAAACATATTTTTAAAAAATGGAAATATTCTAGCTAGGAAGAAATGTTTATTCATTTAGATTTCGTGCAATTTTTATTACAAATTGTGCTTGGATGATGAAATTCGTCAATTTTCACGTAAGCAACTTCATAATTTCATTGATTATGAAATGGAAAATATAAAACCTGTTATTTGACCGGTAGTGATGGGTTTAGTATCAAGTGCTTAAATTGAGGTATTATACCAATTTCATATGCACAAAATTTAAAAAATCATTGAGAATGAAAATATTCTAAAGCGAGATAAAACATATTTTTAAAAAATGGAAATATTCTAGCTAGGAAGGAATTTATATTCATTTAGATTTCGTGCAATTTTTATTACAAATAAAATGATGATGAAATTCATCAATTTTCACGAAAGTAACTTCATAATTTCATTGATTATGAAATGGAAAATATAAAACCTGTTATTTGACCGGTAGTGATGGGTTTAATATCAAGTACTTAAATTGAGGTATCATACCAATTTCATATGCACAAAATTAAAAAAATCATTGAGAATGGAAATATTCTAAAGCGACATAAAACATATTTTTAAAAAATGGAAATATTCTAGCTAGGAAGAAATGTATATTCATTTAGATTTCGTGCAATTTTTATTACAAATTGTGCTTGGATGATGAAATTCATCAATTTTCACGTAAGCAACTTCATAATTTCATTGATTATGAAATGGAAAATATAAAACCTGTTATTTGACCGGTAGTGATGGGTTTAGTATCAAGTACTTAAATTGAGGTATCATAACAATTTCATATGCACAAAATTAACAAAATCATTGAGAATGAAAATATTCTAAAGCGACATAAAACATATTTTAAAAAATGGAAATATTCTAGCTAGGAAGAAATGTTTATTCATTTAGATTTCGTGCAATTTTTATTACAAATTGTGCTTGGATGATGAAATTCGTCAATTTTCACTAAGCACCTTCATAATTTCATTAATTATGAAATGGAAAATATAAAACCTGTTATTTGACCGGTAGTGTTGGGTTTAATATCAAGTGCTTAAATTGAGGTATCATAACAATTTCATATGCACAGAATTTAAAAAATCATTGATAACGGAAATATCCTAAAGCGACGTAAAATAAATTTTTAAACAGACGGAAATATTCTGTCTACGAAGAAATATTTAATTTTCGAGTTAAAATATTTGCGAGTGCAAAACATTCCACTTGCACACGAATGTGCAAGGCGTTGTTCTTTTTGTATTCTCGTTAACTTGTCCGGAGAATTTCGCTACGATCGCACCGAAGATAAACTGAAACCGAACGGCACGAGTTACGCGATATCGTTGCCGAATAAGCATTGTAGGAATTATCGGCGAAGATCGGCGAAAACACAATACGCAAGAACGGACGAAGAAAATGAATTGGTTCAGCTGGCGAAGAAGGAGACCCGTCGTTGCGCGGGGAATTTATAGTGTCAGCAGATGACGATACAGTGGCGGACAAAAGAAAATTCGAGTATCGATAACGTGTACGATAACTGTCGCAATTTGGACGAACTGAAATTTTATTTTAAAGCGGCAATTAATTTCCTGTAACTGTTTAAATAATTTATTTAAAACGACGAAAAACGTGAATAAGCTCGGTGGACAAAAGTAAATTTCATTCTACATTTTTGTGATTATAATTTTGATATTCAGACATTTTGTAAACGTTATTTCAAATAACATGTTGTTTTATCATGATTTCAAATAATTATTTGTGATAATTATATGGAACTCTTCATCAAAATCATGTGATCTGATTATTAGGTTTCAGTCTGTTTTACATTATTTTTATAATTATTCCTTTTGTTGTTGCTATTGTTTCAAATGATATTATTTTGAGAAATAAATCATTTAAAACAACCATTGTTTATTTTCATTTAAAATCAAATTTGCCCAGGTCTGATAATGTTATGTCGATTCAGAAATGTTTGAACTCACTGAAATGTTTAAACAGGCTGATAAAGAAAAGAATAGCATGTCGAGAATGCCCTAGATTAGATGAATGTTATCAACATTTGAACATACAGAAATTCCAATTTTGAACATTCTTCTGTCCGTCACTGTGAGCGAGACGAGTTCTTTTGTTGGAATACGGTTGAAAAATGTGAAGAAAAAGTGTCAAGTCGTTAACCTCTTAGTTTCTTTATCTCTTTATCTTTGCAGAGGTATAAATAGGCTGTAGAAATTGCAATACGTGAGACGTAAAATTGCAAATGTATGTGTGAGTGACAACAGAAAATGGCGATGAATGGTCAAATTGCAATACAGTAGTTAGGTTCATTCTGCAGCCATGAAACTTAATTATTATTATAATCAACCTCGTTTTTATAACAACTATAATTGAGAGTACATATTATTAACTCAATTGCAGTTAATATAAAATACATACACTGAGAAAAGCGAACTATTATATGAAACTCAACGTTTCTGCACCACGTGTGTGCGTGTGTATGTGTGTATACCCCTTTATTCACAAGCGTGCACTTCGCCTTCGACAATTTGAATCACCTTCGTCCTCGAATGCAATCTCATAGTGGAAAAATGTCTTCCCAAATGAAATAACAATAAAACAAAAGAATGCTTGAAATTGTTAAATAAATTTACAAGTATGCAGAAAATTTTTAAACCTTGACTTGAAGCTTTCAAGATTGTTTCTTCAAATAAAGAAATTCCGGGGTAAAATGAAATTTTTACTATTTGTACATTCAATCACAATTCACGTGAACACTAAAAACATCGTGGAGATTAAAAATTGCTCCAAATTTACGAAGAAGACGATCAAAATCGCCTTGAATTATCCAACAACAATGCAGCGTGCTTCCTAAAAAGTTTCGAGACCAAAGAAACATTGCTGCTTCTAGCAACCCTACTTCAAAACTTAAAAGTCTAATACAGATTACAAGATAATCGGTTCTAAACGCCCGATTTAGATAACAAGATGATTAATTAAAAAATTAAAATTAAATGTACCGAATTAAAGTAAACCGTTTCAGCTCACTAAACCACAAAGAAAAACGAAGAAAAACCAGCACCTTTGCCAGAAACAATATCAATTTCCACAGACAATGGTCACGAAGGACAAACGAACACCAAATAAACCGAAGAACGTGTCGAGAATCAAGCGAAACTCCAAAACTTCAGCACCAGGTTTTCCACGGTCGCGAACAGGTCCCAAGGAAAATTCAAAGAACGAAGAGAGTCGAAAATCGAGATAGAAGTTCACAGAGACGAAACTCGATCGACGGTTAACCGGTTTGGAAATCGAACTGGCGTGTTGGAGCTACTTCCGGTCCGCGGCGATCGCAACTTAAAAATATCCTGAAGTGCGATGGGGGGACGGTTCGCGGATTTCTGCGTGGGGAACGCGAAACGAAATGAGAAACGGTGCACGGGCCGAGCTCGGCACACGAACTGAACACGAAAAACCGGACGGGCCCCATCGTGAGACTTCGGTACCGGTCGCATTGTGTCGTTCCTCCGTGTGCGGCGTACCGTTCGGTTCCGCTCGGTTCCGTCCAGTTCCACGGAAACCACGGTACCGATGCGATGGGCCCCTCGAGCCTCTCCTGCAACCTTCCCTTTCCCCTTTCCCTTTCCTACGTCCCTGTCTCCCGCCTCTACCTACAGTGACTCCCACTAATATTCGGACTAAGAGGGTACCGTACCCATGGATATGACTAGCATATTACTAGAATATTACTAGCGAAACAAGTGAAAACAGTGTTTGCGAGAAACGGCTTTTCGTCCTCATACGAGCATATTTTGAGCTGAGTGAGGGCTCATTGTCAAGAGGAAGGTTGATCGCGCTTCGCTCTGGTCATGATATAACGAGATTATGTTTATATTTAATAATATGAGCGTCCAAATTGACAGCTTACCCTATGTATGTGTCGCCCTGTATAGAGTGAGACCCTCTTTTGTCACAACGTGTTTACAAAATAAAAGTAAACAGACCGTGCAAGAATACCAAAAATTCAATACAGTATTAACAATTACATATAGCAATAGTTATGGCAATAGTTTCTTGCGAATATCTCGAAAACTAAAAGCGACCCCTTTGTATTGGAAAAGGAAAAAGTTGTTCAGAATGTGTTGCTGCATAACATATTAAAATTTCATCAAAATCGGAGTAGGCAAACCTTTTCTACATAATTACCAAACTTTTAATATACTACGTTTTCAAGGCGGATTAAACAGTATAAAATAATTTTTCGACGTTGATCTCTCACAATAGAGCAATTGTTAATTACTCCCACTCACTAACAGTCACATTTACTAAAAAATGTAAAAGCATAAATCGAAGTAAAAATAAAAATTAACGGCGTAATCGCGTGAAAGAATTGTCTAAACTGTGCACGTGTCCCTCAAAAATATTGTCCGAGTCTACACTGTGTCGCGTGGCCCGCAAAACCGAGGCACAACGAAATTGCAGAAAAAAACGATTTTAACTATATTAATTTTGGATTTTTGACATTAACAGCAAGAAACAGGAAACAAATAGGAATTTATTTCTTCAATTAAATTCTTCAATTTGATATGCCATCCATTGTTTTCAGAAATGTATAAAATTTGCCCCTGTAAATATGAAGTTTTCTTCACTCCTTTAGAATTTTAAAATATCCCACAATTGTTTTATTAAATTTTTTACAGAATTTTAGAAAGACCTCAGGCTCAATCTTTCTATTAGCACGTTTTTATTAACTTGCTGTCTTGTCAGTCTGTCAGATCGGTAAACATTCTGCAATTGATTTTAAACTAACTTTTCGATGAGCTAGAGACACGAAACTTTAAACATTAACTCGCTTTCTAGTCCGTCTGTTAACGTGAAATGCGGAAAATAATTATTTAAATATAATAAATTTTTAACATACCACATTTTTAAGACGGATTAGAAATTCCGTAACAATTTTTCCTAGCCTGATAGTCCTGAAAATTTGTGATTGTCAATTTTGAATATCTACGTAAATACTTGTAAAATTTCAAACGAAAAACGTGGGGAGCAAGCTAATGGTAAGTAAATGCAGAGGGTAGCTGCAGTTGAGAAACCTCACACAACGAACTCGCGTATCATTTGCAGTGCAATAAAATCGTGAGTGTCTTAACCATTCATGCATCAATTGTTTAAATTCTTAATTTTAAATCTCACAAATATTTCCATAGCTGTTCAAAATTCACCATCACAAATTTTCAGGACTATCTGTATGCTGAAAAATGATTAACTTCCCGATTCATAGGGAAGTTATTGTAATTACCCCGAAAATCGATTTTTTAGCAGATGTTCACGTTTCATGGTCATTGGAGTCATTTTAGACTATTTTTATCAAAATGTTTGTATGTGTGTGTGTGTGTGTGTGCGTATGTCCGTTTGTATGGTATCAAATTTTTCGTTAACGTTTTCTGAAAAAGTAACAACGCGATCAGAATAATGAATGATGCAATCGATGTGCCCCGCTGTAACTTAGAGCTGATTAGATTTTGGTCCATATTGGTCAAGTAGTTTTTTAGTTTTTTTCGAAAGAAGTTCATTCAACAATGCAAATTATACGAGAGGACGGAAATTTTCCATCGAAGAAACAAACATAATAATTATATATATTTTTTTTTATTTTCCTTTTTTAATTATGCAACTAATGCTAATGCTACCGCTTAGAATAATCGAAAATTATCCCAATGCAAGAGTGAGTTATTCATCGCTACTGCCGAGAATACATTTTCAACGAATATCGATGAAAGTACAAAAACATTTATATTACAATCTTTAAAAAAACAAGCAGTTCAATACGAATTATTAGCTGAGATGAAATTGAAAGTTACTATAAAAAAATGGTTAATGGAGCATGCGAGCAACGAGCATACGATGTTGGTTTAATGCGACGCCATACAGCAAACATTTTGATAAGTAGAAAACTATTGAACTTCCCTGAGAACGTATAATCTTCTTTAAAAAATACACTAAATAATGATAATAATATACTGCAACTAACGAATCGGGAAGTTCTTTGCGTGTCTCGTGGAGAGACACACACCAAATAACATCCGTACTACTAACCCTCTCGCGAACTCGCAAAGCGAGCCTCAACACCCCCACCCGCGAAGCTCGCGAAGCGAGCGAGCAACAATAACTAGTTTTATGCTTAGTCAGTCTTAAAAACGTGGTGTATTAAAAATGTTGTTTATTTCAATAATTTTTGTGCTGACGGACTGCACGAGTGAAAATCGCGTGAGACGAATCCACGTGGAAGAAGCCTATCTACCCCCGAGGAAGATAGAGGGACGGTGTATTTCTGAACCGGATAATATAAATCGACTTTTTATAGGTTGCCTTCCCTATTCCCCGACGCAACAATAACCAGCTAGTTTTATGCTTAGTCGTGGTAAAAAACGTGGTATATTAAAAATGTTGTTTATTTCAATAATTTTTGCGCTGACGGACTGCACGAATGAAAATCGCGTGAGACGAATCCACGTGGAAGAAGCCTATCTACCCCCGAGGAAGATAGAGGGACGGTGTATTTCTGAACCGGATAATATAAATCGACTTTTTATAGGTTGCCTTCCCTGTTCCCCGACGTCGTCTTACCGCGGACGTTTCTCCGGTGGCTCCCCTCTCACCCTGTTCGCTCACCTGTCGGGCCGCGAGTTCTCACTTGTTTTTCTTTCCGCCCTCATCTCCCTGCTGCCACACGACTTTCGGCCGCCGACGACTGACCGGGACTGGCGAGGCGGCGCGCCAGCAAATGTGCCCGCGGGGGTGGCCGTTCGCCGCGGCTGCGCCCCTTTTTTCGTGTCGAGTCACCCCCTCCAACTGCACCTCGCCGATCCGCGAATCCCCTTTACGCGACAGCCACCCCTTCCTCTCCCCACCCCTCTCCGCCAACGGGGAACAACTTCCTCGTTTCTACCCTCTTTTCCTACCCTTCTCTCTCTGTTTCAACCCTCCCGGTTAACCCTATGCTTCGGATCGACGACGCTTGCGGTAATTTGTCGCGCGTCTCGCTGTTGCAAAATTGTTTGCAATCGAAGGGGTGGGGGAGAAGAGTTCGACCTCTTTAAGGATTGTCCACTCGATGTTTCGCTCGAGGGGTTCCTATATTCGACTTTGTTGAACTCGGTTTGCGATCCTCGAGGGGTTCAGTCTGGGTGAGAATCGCAGGTTCCGGGGGTGTTGTTTACCCGAATGGGGTAAATGGATCAGGTACAGAGATCATTCTATTTTCGGTCTGCAGTTTCCCGTAGGGTGGCAACTAGGGTGCTTCTTGATTGACAGTGCGTTACAGATGTTATCTTGATATGTGCCAGCTAATTGGGGGTAATTGTTAGGGGTAATGTAAATTATTCAGTATTTACAAATGGTGCGCAGTTGCACCTATTCGGTACTTCATATTTTTAATGGAGTTTATTCAACGATTATTAGTGAACAAAGTTCTTGTTAAAAATATTTGAATGTTTGTTAATTGTTTATTTGGCTTTCAGACGTTTCTTTTGGAAAATATTTTAATGTTTGTTAGCTGTTTACCAGGCATTCAGACGTTTTTATTAAAAAATATATTAATGTTTGTTAGTTGTTTACTAAATTTTCAGATGTTTTTATTAAAAATATTTTAGTGTTTGTTGTTTACTAGGCTTTCACACGTTTTTATTAAAGATATTGTAATATTTGTCATTTACTACGCTTTCAGACTTTTCTATTAAAAAGTATTTTTAATTAAAAATGATTTAATAAGTAATTCTAAAACTGTTCTGTTATCCGAACAATTTGGATAATTGAGGTTCTATTGTGTCAGAAATTATATTGGAAGAATAGTTTTATACATTTATATCTTATTATTAATAAATTGTATATATTTTTGAATATTGTAAAAAAAGTGTACACAGATTTAGAAATATGGCTGAATTACAAATCCAAAAAATCGTAGAGGATCAGAAATTGTGCCAGAATAAGATTTATTGGAATCGTTTCCGGAAGCAAAATTGTATTAATCGAGGATCTACTGTGTCACAAATTATATCGGAGGAATAGTTTTATAAATTTATATCTTATTATCAATAAATTGTATATATCTTTGAATATTCTAAAAAAAAGTGTACACAGATTTAGAAATATGGCTGAATTACAAATCCAAAAAACCATAGAGAGTATCAGAAATTGTGCCAGAATAAAATTTATTGGAATCGTTTCCGGAAGCAAAATTGTATTAATCGAGGATCTACAGTATCACAAATTATATCTGAGGAATAGTTTGTAAATTTATATCTTATTATCAATATATTGTATATATCTTTGAATATTGTAAAAAAAGAGTACATAGAAATTTTTTCAAAAATTGTAATTGGTCGGAAATGTATCAAAAATATTAAAAGTTGGATTTTACAACTTTTTTATATGGGTCTATATTGAAAATTGAAAAAAACGTTTTGTAGATCTGTGGCAATTATATGCACTTAAATAAAAAATAATAATTAATTTTTTATATTTATGTAAGTTTCGTCGATATCGATTGATGCGGAAAAAACGACAGGTATTGAAAAATGTAAGAATCCTTCGATTGACTGCAGTTATAGTCCTAATCTCCAATTTTTAGCATCTTTAAATTTAAATTATCAGAATACGTTTAATTTTTTTCTTTTTTTTTTATTGAAAGCTTAAATGGAAGTTGGGGGTTATAAAGCTATACATCTTACATTTAAACAGAATATGTTTAATTGACACAGATCTACAAAACGTGTTTTTTTCAATTTTCAATATAGGCCCACATAAAAAAATTGTAAAATGCAACTTTTAGTATTTATTATCAATTGCAATTTTTGAAAAAATTTCTGTTCTGTTATCCGAACAATTCGGATAATTGAGGTTCTACTGTGTCAGAAATTATATTGGAAGAATAGTTTTATAAATTTATATCTTATTATTAATAAATTGTATATATCTTTGAATATTGTAAAAAAGAGTGTACACAGATTTAGAAATATGGCTGAATTACAAATCCAAAAAAACCATAGAGAGTATCAGAAATTATGCCAGAATAAGATTTATTGGAATCGTTTCCGGAAGCAAAATTGTATTCGAAGCCATTCGCAAGATACCGTATGCGGTGGAAGTAGCGAGTAAGCTGGAATCCGCAAGAAATTTTCACGGGAAGAAAAGAAACAGGTAATACGGGTCGGGAAAACTGGAACGTCCACGTTCCACCCACACCTCTATCGTCGATCGATAATAACACGTCGCTCGGACCTACACACCGCTGGCATAATCAATACGCGCTGATATATCTGTAATAGGAGCGAAAGACAGGCCGCCGGGAAATGATAAAGGGGGAGACGTGTACCGATGATAGATCGTTGACGGACAAGCACGATACACAGCTTATCGCAAAACGGCTATTCGCCGAGAAAATTGTGCGCACCTCGGGACGACACTAATCGTTTGCCCGGGTGCCGCGCGCGGGAAATTGCACACGTGCTTTCCGCAAAATATCGGTCGATTCCATAAATCGATTCTCGGAATCATTCTCATCCGACGAGAATCGGTGCAACACCTAAATATTTCTTATCTTATTGGTTAACTGATCAGGAGAACCTATACGTTCCGGTCAACAAGGTACATATCTGTTTCTGTGGAATTTTTATGAAAACAATTGTTGACGCGTATTCTCATGGGACAGATATTTTAAAAGTTTAATAGTATTGGGGGTAACATTATATTACTAATATTAACATTATATTATTAATATTATTGGAAGTAACTAGAATGTCATTGGAATAATTGACAATAGTAATGGAGAGGTAGTATTAAAGATTTTATTGAAATACTTTACAACAATACTTTCATAGAGAGGTTTAATACTGTTGGGGGGTAACACTACATTACTATTATTAATCTTATTGGGAATAACTGAAATGTCATTGGAGTATTTGACAATAGTAATTGGGAGGTAGTATTAAAGATTTTATTGAAATACTTTACAACAATACTTTTATAGAGAAGTTTAATACTGTTGGGGGAAACATTATATTACTAATATTAACATTATATTATTAATATTATTGGAAGTAACTAGAATGTCATTGAAATATTTGACAATAGTAATTGAGAGGTAGTATTAAAGATTTTATTGAAATACTTTACAACAATACTTTCATAGAGAGGTTTAATACTACTGGAGGGTAACACTACATTACTACATATTATTCATCTTATTGAGAATAACTGAAGTGTCATTGGAATATTTGACAATAGTAATTGAGAGGTAGTATTAAAGATTTTATTGAAATACTTTACAACAGTACTTTCATAGAGAGGTTTAATACTATTGGGTGAAACACTATATTACTAATATTAACATTATATTATTAATATTATTGGAAGTAACTAGAATGTCTTTGTAATATTTGACAATAGTAATTGAGAGGTAGTATTAAAGATTTTATTGAAATACTTTACAGCAATACTTTCATAGAGAGGTTTAATACTATTGGGGGTAACATTATATTACTAATATTAACAGTATATTATTAATATTATTGGGAGTAACTAAAATGTCATTGAAATATTTGACAATACTAATTGAGAGGTAGTATTAAATATTTTATTCAAATACTTTACAGCAATACTTTCATAGAGAGTATTACTATTGGGGGAAACACTATATTACTAATATTAACATTATATTATTAATATTATTGGAAGTAACTAAAATGTCATTGGAATATTTTGCAATAGTAATCGATGGGTAGTATTAAATACTTTCATAGAGAGGTTTAATAACATTGAGGAGTATTATTAAAGATTTTGTATAGTTCCATGAAAGTAAAAATTTTTTTTTTTAAAACCCCATAAAATATATAAATCTCTAAGTTATTACAATTTAGAGAAACGGAACGAAAATCAAAACGTAGTCTTATTAGAAATGTTGGAACACAAAAAACAATTTAATACCACAAGCAGAACACTGGAATCGATGCGCTCGAAAAATGAAATATAAAAATTCTGGGTTCCTTATGAGGTTTGTTTCATCGACCGATGATAAAAATGAAAGTTTACCGACTAGAGATAGCTCGTTATTAAAATTTACTTATTTCATAAATTTATTTTTGGCCTTACAATAGTACTCTAAAAAATGGATTGCTAACATGTTTTTTAACGTTCTCAAGTTATAAATTAATGGGAATGGTATTGATTGATGAAACGTTACCGACGTATCTATCCACCCTCCAAGGGGTAAACGTATCCTCAACCAGGGTGGGGATTTAGTAGAGGCTCGCTCGCTCGATTCGGATGATCCTTCGATAATCAGTTTCTGTAGAACAGTCGGATTGCGCAGTACTCGGTGATGTCTCTGCGATGATTCAAAATTAAAACTGAACGTGGTCACAATTTTTAAATAAATAAATGTCGAATAAATTTACGCGTTGCGCAACCGGCCAAATATTTGGAATCAATTTCTGGTATGTTTTTAAGCTGAAAAAAAGTTGGTAAGCGATTCCAATCTTTCATGGTTTGCATAAATGAATTTGAAACATCGGAACAACGAATTTTATAAAAATATATTACGAGTGGACTTTCAGAAGAGTTTTATTCATTTATAACGAAACAGTAAAAACATTTATATAATTTAAATATAATGTTGCATTATTGGCAATTAATATTCACGTGGCTCTTATGGTTTAAAATTAATGCAGAAAACTTTTAAGTCCTAGTATGCCCCACAGTGGAGGGGATAAGCAATTTTCTTAGATCCTAAAGTTCCCATTTTCTTAGATCAAGACTTGACTGTATTTTTAGTTAATCTCATTATAAGGATCATGGGACCAAATGAGGCATTCGCTGTTTCATATTACCGAATTAAAAATAGAGAGTTAATTGCAACGCAAATTTCATGGTAGAGTAAACAATGATTATAATAGCGATTGAATTAACTGGCCATAAATTTGGATTTCTTCAAAGCATACAAAGAGAAGCAACGATGCGTGTCGCTCGAATGTGTGCATCTCATCCGAGTGTACTATCATCATGTTGCACATACACGAAATGCATACATTATGCATGCGCTGATGTTGAATGGATACGAAAGGAAAATGCTGAGACGAAACTACTATGTTATATAATACGCAAATTATTCTGCTATACCAACGTCTTCATATTTATGCTGTTCTGTTCAGATTAAGAGCGTGAAGTGCAAACACTGAGACCAACTCTGTTGGAACCAATAACGAGGATCAAGTAAGCGATCGAAGCATAGTGTTTGTATAATAGATATTTTAATTTTCTATGTAAGATAAATATTTTATTCTTTTTAAATATGTAAAATAGCTATTTCTTTTTAATATTGAATTATAATTTACAAAACCCTGCAATATCAACATTTTGTATACATTTCACATGGAGGTTGAAAAAAATCTTTCCAGAATTGAATATTAATTGTAATTTAATTCAATAATGATTAAAATATGAAAAATAGGTATTTTAATATTCTTAAAGATGTAAGAATTAAAATGCACATGAAAGTTGAAAAAAAATCTTTCCAGAATTGAATATTAATTATAATATAGTTCAATAATGATTAAAATATGAAAAATAGGTATTTTAATATTCTTAAATATGTAAGATAAATATTTATTCTTTTTAAATATGTATAATAAGTATTTCTTTTTAATAATTAATTTTATTTTACAAAAACCTGCAATATCAACATTTTGTATAAATTGCACATGAAAGTTGAAAAAATAATCTTTCCAGAATTGAATATTAATTATACATTCAACCAATAATGATTGAAATATGAAATTAGATATTTCACTTTTTATAAACATGTAAAATATGTTCTTTATTCTTCTTAAATATGAAAAAATAGGTATACTTTTTAGTAATATGTTATATTTCAGAAAATCCTGCATTGTCAACAATTTATATAAATTGCACATGAAAGTTGAAAACTAGATCTTTTCAGAATTAAATATTAATTATAGCTTCATTCAATAATGATTAAAATTTAAAAAATAGGTATTTTAGTTCTTTTTAATTATGTAAGATAGGTATTTTATTCTTTTTAAATATGAAAAAATAGATATTCTTTTTAGTAATAAATTATATTTCAGAAAACTCTGCAATATGAATAATTTGTATGCATTGCATGAAAGTTAAAAACTAGATCTTTTCAGAATTAAATATTAATTATAGCTTCATTCAATAATGATTAAAATTTTAAAAATAGGTATTTTAGTTTTTTTTTAATATGTAAGATAGGTATTTTATTCTTTTTAAATATGAAAAATAGATATTCTTTTTAGTAATAAATTATATTTCAGAAAACTGCAATATGAATAATTTGTATGCATTGCATGAAAGTTAAAAACTAGATCTTTTCAAAATTGAATGTTAATTTTGGCCTAAATTAATGACAATGATTGTTTTTATAAACCAGATAAAATATAAAGCTAATAAATTATTTTATATTCATAGCTCATTTGGATAAGGACCATCAAACAATCGCATTCTCAAGGAGAAAAGCACCATCTTCCCAACGCACCCTAAAGGAAGTAAGATACTGCTGATGCAATGATTGCAAGCTTTCATTTAATCCCGTCACCGGTTACCTTAGTACCAAGGCTTTATCTTTATCTCCAGTTCGCACGATGCTAACGGTACCGAATTTACCGAGGATCACTGGTCTTAACAGAGGATGCAAATTCGTCCGATGCACCCTCTGAATTCGATAGCGCTTCAGGTTTCTCTAGTCCGGTATAGTACTCATACAGAGCTGGATGAAACACTATTTCAGCCAGCAAATATGTTAATCAAAATCACACATCCACTTGTGATAGTAAAATATTTTGTTCGCTAGTGTTTTTAAAGTAATAATTAAAATAGTATTTCGTTTGTAGGATTCTCAAATTAGTATGACTTGTATTTAAATTATTTCGAATAAAATTCTCAATATTTTAAAAACACATCAGATAAAGTACTATTTTAAAAACTCTGAGATAAAAGAATAAATTTAATGAAAGTCTATCAGATAAACGAATAAAATTAATAAATCTGTTAGATAATTTGATAAATTATTAATCAATGCATAATTTTATAAAATCACTGTTCTCTGACATTTTTAACGAAACTGAAAAACTGACTGTTCAACAATCAACCGAGCCTGACGCAAAACTACACGTAGTTTCACGAAAGGAATTGACGTGTGGACAATTGCCGCTTTTCTTTTTCTGTCATCCATGTTGATCAACCGTGTCCCATATCGGACCAGCAACAAGGAGCTTGCGAAACGTTTTACTCAGAATCACAGTGTCCGAGTAGCGTACTTGAAATTTCTGTACATATAAGACGCGATGGAAAGTAAGCAAACACGATCAGCTCGACTTTTGTAAAGTGATTTCACAAACATCACACGTGGCTATCTGTCAAAAACAATACTTCGTAAATGTCCGAGTTGTTTGGTGCAATTCTAAAACAATTTTTTTATATGAAACTTCTTTGCTGAGGGGGCAACAATTATCCAGCTTTACTAAATTCGAGCACGTGGTAAATATTATTTATTAAACATTATTAGGTTGTTGCAATTGAAATTGACCGTTTTTCACATTTGAAATTTCCCGCCTTTGTAGTTTAGTTTTGCCACGAGAGATGGCGTTGAAGTTGTACAATTTAAAAAGTACATATCTCGTACATGAATTTGCGGGTATAAATTTATTGATATTGTACAGTGCACATGATTCAAAATTGATTTTTGTTCACCGTGGAAATAAATGAAATTTGTATAATTTTTTGGTCCGTGTTTTTCGTTAATGACTCCTAAACAAAGCCGCGGACGCCATTTTTGTAAAGGAAAATGTCGCTTCAAATTACCCAAGGAACCTCCCATTTTCGGACGTCGGAGGAATTTTGGGACACCCTGTATATAATCTTCATACTACGTATATGCCCTACATTTTCACTTTTAACTGTTTCTCGGTGCCTATTGGGTCAAAAAACACGTTTGAACAGTGAAATTTGAAGGAAATTTAATGCTCTTTCCAAAAATGAAAACAAAAAGTTCTTGGGACTCACAGTTTCTGAGTAATATGGCGAAAAACCAAAAAAAGGTAATAAAAATCGTGGTTTTTACCCCCTCCCCGAGTTAGTACAGGATCCTCGAGGTCGAAAACTCAGATTCAACACCCCCGAGTACCCCTATTTTTGATTATTTGGAAATACGAAAAAAGTTGAATCATGGGCTAAATTACCGTTCAAACGTAACTCACTAATTTTTGTTTTGAAATGTTTATGTCCATTGTTCACACAGCAAGTACGTATATGAACTTTAATTTTTGGTTTTTTCTATATGAAAAAAATTTTTTCTTTTCTAATTGTTCTCATATTTTTCAGAAGCAAAAGTGTCTCTTTGAAAAAGATCCACATCGGGATCGAAACGTTAGAAACATGCTTAAATGATTGCACGTTTGTTGTTTTCTAAAAATGATCGAACCTAGCGCCGATATCATTCAATTTATTTTATTACTAATTTTCGATCTAGAAGAATTTAACCTTTAAATGTTTTAAATGAAATTAACCTGTAATTTATTTAGACAATATCCACGTCTGAACTCTGAGATGATGGTTCAGCGCAGCTTCCTAATTGGACCACTCTCCCATCGACAGAATCTGTATGTGCAACCTGACAGGGGGATAGAAACGGAGAGATCGTAGCCAGAAAATCACGAAGCGTTTTCTCGGTTGGGGAGCAAGCTTAATTGCGCGGATCCCGTTCTAACGAAGTTGCGGGAAGAAGTTAATAAACCTCGAGTTGAGCAATCAACGCCGATCCATCAGTTATACTCCGCTGCGTAAAACGTTCCGTAGCGTGGAAGAAGCGGCCTGTCGTTACAGCAGCCACTGGTCAGCGAGAAATCTTTATCTAGCCAAGCCTGCGATCGTAGATCTCGAGTTGTCCCTTCAGCAACGCTGGTCCGTCACCTGTCGCAATCGCAGGATCGATCGGATCGATCGGATCTAGCCACGGCGAGTGCAAAAAGCGGGGATTCTTTGACCAGCGCCGAAGAAGGAGAAGAAGAAGAAGAATACAAAGAAGAAGAAGAACTGGAAAGCAATTTATAACGCTATACAGGATGTTCGCGATAATTTGTACCAGTATTTTTTACGTAAACGGTAAACATTAGAAAAAAAGAGGAGGATATTCTGATATATTTTACTAGCAATATGATAGCGTATCTTCAGTTTTTGCATTTGTAATGTTTTTCTAACAACGATGCTGACCCTCAGTTTTTTTTAATGGAACGTCCTACTTTTTATACAATAGATCGATGGAGTATCTTATTCCGAGTATGAAAGTGTTGACCTTCATATGCCCTAAACGTAATAGTTAAAAAGATTTTTTCTATGTTAATTTTTTGCAAATTCTTGTTTCGATATATCATGTAAAATATTTTTCAGACGCAATAATGATTCTTTGAAAAAGATCCACATCGGGATCGAAACGTTAGAAACATGTATTAATTGCACATTTGTTGTTTTGTTCTAAAAATGATCGAACCTGGCGCCGAAAACATTAACAAATTTTAATTAATAGTTAAAAAGAAACTGTGCAAAAGAGAAAGAAAATTATTTCGTGAATTATTAAAAAAAAATAAAGGTGACCTTGAAGTCTCCTCTATGCCTCTACCCACGTAGAAAATGTTTGCGTCACAATATGCCCCAATGCCACCCTTTATACCGTGTAAGTTTTGTATACCACATTATTACAAATAACGGCAATATTCAAAGTGGACATAATTATTATCCCACCCTGTATACATTTCTTACATGGTATAGACTGGGACATATTGTGACACAATCATTTCCTGCGTGGGTGGAGGTATATGTGAGATTTCAAGGTCACCTGGATTTTTTAAAATGGAAAAACCTGCTTTCTGTATTACGAATATTTTATTGAGTATTTTAATATAAATATATTATAAAGTACCTAAACCAACAATTTTCAGGGTGTCTTATAATTTTGTCCATAGCTGTACTTATTTTTGTCGTAAATACATAAAATCCACTAGGGTTCGGATAGAGTTAGGATATACAAATTATTATAGAAAAAATGAGTTTCCAAAAAACCGATTTTTGAATTTTAACTTTTCTGGAAAACCGGTTTAAACCGGTTTCGAATCTTTACACATCAAAATCAAGACATGTTTACAACTTAAAACAGTAGTTTTTAATTTTTTTTAATTATAATTATTCAAAAATACAAAAGAGGAAAACATAAAGTAAATATACGTACATACATCCATAAAATTATTAAAATAAAGAATTAACAAAATTAAAAAATCACAGAAATTAACAACAGTTTCATATTCATGTAAATTATTATTTCACTTCTTTCTTTATTTAATAAAATATGACATCGAAAAACAAAGAACGTCAATGGATTTATTGGTTAGTCGTGTCCTCATTCTGGACACAAAAATACCAAACATAGCAAAAACTCGCTCACTTGCTATTGAACTAGGCTCAATTGTCTTTAAAGCATTACATAATAATTCCAAACTTTGTGTTCTTCTTTTGTTAGCCTCTAAGACCAAAAACTCCTTTAATGATTGAGAACCAGAGAAAGTCACTTCTTCAGGTTCTTGCGGATATTCATCTATTGTTATTTCCATAACATTTTTCATCGTAGATATGTCTTGATTTTCTTCTTCGTCAATTTTTTTAACATGGCAGTCATCTTCTGTAGAATAATCTTTATATGATCTTGATAATATCTGATATATATTATTAGGTATTTTATACTGCAAAACACGTTCGGACACGTTCAAGGTCAAGTCTTCCTGGGAATTAAGCAATTTTGCAGAATTATAATTTCGACGTTTCGGTTCAGTTTCGAACCATCTTCAAGAAAAGTCCGCGTCTATGAAAATAATGTAATAAAATTTGTATTAATTGAACAGAAACTTTTTGATAGTAGTAACAAAAAGAATATATACATACTTGCTAAATGTGAAAAACAGACAGAAAACAAAGTAAAACAAAATTGTGCTTCACAGCACGAAGGTTTGAACTGTACTAAACTGTAACTGTTATGGCAAAGTCAAGAACGGAAAAACATACGAATATCGTGGATCAAACTGACCAACCAGATGTCAAGGATCAAGAACCTATAAATCGATGTTTGGCGCGAAATTTAAATTTTAAAGAAATAATCTAGTAGTTATGTATAAACCCGGTTTTTATTGAAACAATCGGTTTTCGAATTGCATAATTTTCTTCTAAAACCTGATTTTCAAAGTTGTACCGGACTAGGAAGATTCCAGTGTTTAGTTTGAGCGGCAAGTTCATTAAAACAAGAAAACAGGTTTCGTTTATTGTTACCGTTAAAAATCGGACATTTCGTATGCGACAACCTGCTGGCATGTCGCGTGGAGAAATTGTCCTCGTTTCTGGCCGGTATTTCTGGATCAACGTCCAGGAAGACGGTTAGCTTCAGTCGATCGTGACATAATTCGAGGATCGAGAGGATCGAGGAAGCAAAAGCGAACGAAAAGGAAACGAAGTAGAACCGTGCCGTCACGATGAAAAGTGTAACGTTGTCTGCGTTCGTGAAAAGAGGGGGCTGGTTGCCGTTGACTAACCGCGGGAACTCGCAGACCCGCTTCATTAGAAGATTAACTTGGCAATTAAACGAACCCCGCAGCAGCGCGCTCGTGATCTTCTCTTTTCGCGATTCGATCGCGTCGCGTGTAGCAGAACCAGGAATGGCGAGAAAGTAACCATGATTAGGGGGATCGTTATCCGGATCGCACCGAACCGAACTGGAAAAATGGATTCGCCACGAGACGAGTGCTATCGGAAATCTCTGTTACAACCTTATTAATTAGAAATATGGCTGGCCATCGTGTAACACGATTCAAATAATTACTACCACTCCCGCATTTTAACACATCGACCGCTAGAATTATTTTTACGTCGCCCAGGGTTCAGCAGTTTGTACGACGCATTGTTTTACACATTCTGCTCGTTTCTCTAAAATCAAGTTCTGGTGTTTTACCCCATCCAGATTAACTCAAGCACCAAAACTGTTTGTGTAATTTATTTACCCAATAAAAACATCCTGTACACAGGAGCCAAGTTCCTATGACCGTAAAAAGTTGATATCAAACAAACTACGGCCAAGTTCGTTAGCTTAGAAATACCTCTTGCAATAGTGAAAAAAGCGTTTGTAAAAATTAGTTTAAAGGAACGCTATTTAATTTTTAAAGAGTTGCAAGGAGGGCTAAATCATTCAAACTTGGCCGCTACCTAACACCTTTTATGGCCATTGGTTTAAAAAGTAGTGCACGCACTTCCGTGCACCTAGATTCTTGATTTTGGGACCCCGTAGGCTTAACACTGTTTGAGCGCTCGCCAAGTTAACCCAAATTAGTTCGTGTACCTTATATTTTTGTGTAATTTCAGCCCGGTTTAATCAATCATCAATTATCAAAAAGGTACGAAAAAAGTCAAAAACACTCTACCAATTGCCACACACAACAGTGAATTATTTCAGAATTTCCGAATTTATGACGTTTCCTATTTTTCCACATGTTAACAATCAAGATACGACCACTGGTCGGAGTTTATCAGGCAATTACAGAAACTGCATCTTTTTCATCCACTCTCATGCAATGTTTTACTCTCCACACCCACGGTGGAAATATGGAAACTAACTTACTCTAAAAGACTGTGTGTTAAAAATTAAAAAAAATATATAAAAAGAAAAAGAAAGTATATATGTTTAAAACTGCTCGTTTTCTAACCTAAGATTATCTATACAGGGCGTCCCAAAATTCCTCCGACACCCGAAAATGGGAGGTTCCTTGGGTCATTTGAAGCGAAATTTTCATTTACAAAAATGGCGTCTGCGGCTTTGTTTAGGAATTATTAACGAAAAACACGGACCAATCAGAGCGCGATCTAGACATGCGATGATACGTTCGGCCAACTGACAGTTGGCGCGTCGGGCCGACTGTGCTAATTCGCGTCTAGATCGCTCTCTGATTGGTCCGTGTTTTTCGTTAATAACTCTTAGACGCCATTTTTGTAAAGGAAAATGTCGCTTTAAATTACCCAAGGAACCTCCCATTTTCGGGTGTCGGAAGAATTTTGGGACACCCTGTATGTAATCTGTATTGTATTATATATAGTATAATAATGTATTAAAAAATAATGTACGGCAAAATAATCTCGAACTTGAGATTCTAATTGCATTAATAAAAAAAAAAGATACGACCACGATAATAATATCACGGTGGTACTCCGAAAATTTGTGGGACCCGAAGAGGTCTTTTAAGAAGAGACTCCCGAAGAAGCCAGCATCAAATCGAGTTTATCTCTCGGGTACTCACCACTGGCGTTCCCTAGTTCCTCCGGTCAGTTACCCCGTTCTGTTCTTCCTGTGTATTCCCTTTCCACTTCGACGGACGGTCCACTTAACACAGGCACACACAGGGCGCACAGGACATCACGGGAAGGACGCACGGACACACACACGCACACACACGTACGCACTTCTATTCTCACTTTCCTCGACGTTAGAAATTCAGTGGAATCGAGAATTCCAGCGGCACACGTGAGGACCTAATCCGGACGATGAGGATCCTGGAGGAGCCCCGCTCGATAAGCACGAGAACCGGACACCGTTCTTTATCGCGACGACTTTCTCGCCGGGTCGCGTTGATAATTCTGCGGAGCAGACGATCGTCCGCACGTTCCCCTCTCCGCTTCCGAAGCCCGACACGTTAAATCGTGCAGAAATCCAGGTTGGACGTGCACCGACCTGAAGCCGCAGAATCAGCGTCCCTGACCCGCTCAACCGGCGGCCTCGATGAATCACTCGGCCAGGAGATCTTCAGGAAGACAATCGACGAAAGTTCTCAGCCAGCTGGACGCGCTCGAGAGAACTTCGGCCCCGATTCCGATTCACTCTTATATCCACACGTGCCCCGGGAAAATGTGTTGGAAATCGCGGCGGCCGCGATTATGTCAAGATAACTCGCACCTTGAACATCCACTTTCTTCTTGAGTCATTTGTCCGTCATACCGACGATGACGTTTCAAAATAATGCACGTTTTGAGTCTCCGTTCAGCTAGGATTCACTGTTTGCCGGCTCTTTAGCATCGTCGAATTATGGGGTTGTTGCGGAGGGTTGAAATATTGCCAGAAGCCTGTCAATATTGCAACCAGGTTTGTTCTAAATGTTTTATGAACGTACGGTAACAAGCTTCATTTTTTACTAAGTTTTCGGCTGTGGAGGGTTTATTTTGAATTATTAGGGTTGAAGGGTTGCTAGACTGTGAATGTTGACAACGGTTTGGTGGACAATGTTTTATGAACATTCGATGACGAAGTGATTGCTAGGGTTGAAGAGTTGAAGGGTTGAAAGTGTGCCAGAAGGCTTGTTGATATTGCAACTAGTTTTTTGGATAATGTTTTATCAACATTCGATCACGAAGTGATTGTTAGGGTTGAAGAGTTGAAAGTGTGCCGGAAGGCTTGTTGATATTGCAACTAGTTTTGTGGACAATGTTTTATGAACATTCGATGACGAAATGATTGTTAGGGTTGAAGAGTTGAAGGGTTGAAAGTGTGCCGGAAGGCTTGTTGATATTGCAACTAGTTTTGTGGACAATGTTCTATGAACATTCGATGACGAAGTGATTGTTAGGGTTGAAGAGTTGAAAGTGTGCCGGAAGGCTTGTTGATATTGCAACTAGTTTTGTGGACAATGTTTTATGAACATTCGATGACGAAGTGATTGTTAGGGTTGAAGAGTTGAAGGGTTGAAAGTGTGCCGGAAGGCTTGTTGATATTGCAACTAGTTTTGTGGACAATGTTTTATGAACATTCGAAGACGAAGTGATTGTTAGGGTTGAAAAGTTCAAGGGTTGAAAGTGTGCCAGAAGGCTTGTTGATATTGCAACTAGTTTTGTGGACAATGTTTTATGAACATTCGAAGACGAAGTGATTGTTAGGGTTGAAAAGTTCAAGGGTTGAAAGTGTGCCAGAAGGCTTGTTGATATTGCAACTAGTTTTGTGGACAATGTTTTATGAACATTCGAAGACGAAGTGATTGTTAGGGTTGATGAGTTGAAGAGTTGAAAGTGTGCCAGAAGGCTTGTTGATATTCCAACTAGTTTTGTGGACAATGTTTTATGAACATTCGAAGACGAAATAATTGTTAGGGTTGATGGGTTGGAAGAGTTCTGGAAGGCTTGTTGAGATTGCAACTAATTTTGTGCATAATGTTTTATCAACATTGGATGGTACGTTTCACTGTTTACCAATTTTTTAGCATTGTACTGTTGCTTATTTTCAAAATGTTTGTTGGGGGTTGAAGAGTTGAAGTGTTTCTTGTCTAGAGGGCTTGTCAATATTGTAACCAATTTTGTAGACAAATTTTGATCAACATTCGATAGCAGGTTTCATTGTGTAGTGAAAAATATTTTATCAACGCTATTTACCATTTGTTGAAGGGTTGCCAGTCTGGTATTAAATGTACAGTAAAAAGCTTGTAACTGTAGCAATCAATTTTGTTGAATATGTTCCTTGAATATTTCATAATTCTGAACATTTACTATGAGATTTGATAAAAGTATTTTTCACTTTGTCCGAATAACAATATTCTATATATTTAGATACTTCACAACTTGTATAGTAATGTGTGCACAAATTGAGTGTTAGTTGTTAATATTTACTGGAATGTTTCAATGAATTTCAAGATGATTCTTAAAATGTTCAATTTGTTTAGACATTTCGTAATGTTTATATTATGTATTTGAATAAAGAAGCCTGTCCAATAACCTGCCGCGAAAGTATCTTTACAATCTGAATAATTGCAAAACGGAAAATCTGAAACCGGTTTGTTCCATAACTGTCGCTGTCTATTAGAAAGATCGAGTGTGATCGATTGTCCATATCCCGACGGATCTCCTCGTAAATGTGCTACAATAATTGACCATCAAAATGCCATAATAAAAAGATTAAACATGTTTTATAAAAATAACACCTTACTCTGCCTTAATTGTGAATGGTAGCTAAAACCAGCAGCACAAAGTTAATTGGCAATGAATTCAAAACTTCTCCTTTCCCGATGAATTGTTCAATAATTCATGAAACTCTGAATTCTTGAATCGGATTAACACGATTTTTAACAATCTCAGATCGATCTGGATCAACCATAGAACACTCTTACGATTTAAACCATCCTTATCTGGATGTTTAATCCAAACTCGATCCCATTCGCGATCCAGAAACTATAAAATCACTCGCTCACTTTCACAACCGCGAACTTTCGGCGACAAGTGATCTACGTCTGGCTAGATCGACGTTGATCAGGAGCACTCGAAGAGTCGATAATCTTCCGGCAACCGCTGATTCAAGCTGCCCAGCCGTTTCCTGTCGAGATAGCTCAGCTGATCGAGGAGTCCGGAGGAGGAGCAAACCTGTTGATCCTTTCGACGATTCTTGGCGGGTTGACAGGCTGCGAAGCCTATGGAGGGCCGGCAATTTGCCCGGGGAGCGTCGCCGAGGCAGATTTCATCAAACGATATTTTCGCTCGATCTGTCCGTGGTGGTAATTTATTTGCGGTTTAAAGGAAGCCACCGCACTGGTGCGGTGTGCTGGATCGCTGCGGATAAGATCTCTGCGGTGCGATGCTCCAGCCGCAGGCCGGGATTAGTCAATCGCAGTTTAAATTACACTTTCGTGGCCGGTTGTCTAGAAACGGAGTCGCGGTGCCGGCCAAACTTGGCCATCCGGCTCCTGGGATTTCCAATTTCGAACTGGCCGCCGGTGATCGCGGGCCAGAAGAAGCTTTCATAAGATCGCTGACGGGTGATTAGGAACGAACCGATTACCGAGTCGCTTTACCGTAATCCGGGCTAACCACGAGCTCCACTTCCTCTTGCAACCTCTTTTCTCGCGATTGGCACCGCGGATTTTCGAACTGAGGAAAGAGGACATCCAACAGAGGCGATAAAGCTTGTTGGCAGATTGTATCGATCCAGTAATTGTTGATTTCAATGGTTAAATAACAGGCACTATCAAATTGTCTGGAAGGACATCCAAACCACTATGTCTGTGATCAACCTAGGTCCAGCTAAAAGAGGACACTCGAAGGAGGCAATGAAGCTTGTTGGTGTATGTCTGGATCCAGTAATTGTTGATTTCAATGGATAAATAACAGGCACTATCAAATTGTCTGGAAGGATATCCGAACCACTATGTCTATGATCAACCTAGGTCCAGCTAAGAGAAGACACTCGAGACGACGAAGCTTGTTGGTGTATGAATGGATCCAGTAATTGTTTATTTCAATGGTTAAATAACGATCGAGTAGTCTAGAAGGATCTTAAAACCACTATGTCTGTGATCAACCTAGGTCCAGCTAAGACAGGATACTCGAAGGAGGCAATGAAGCTCGTTAGGAGTTTGTATCGATCCAGTAATTGTTGATTTGATTGGATAAATAACAAGGCACTATGAAATTGTCTAAGGATCTCCAAACCACTATGTCTATGATCAGCCTAGGTCCAGCTAAAAGAGGACACTCGAAGGAGGCAATGAAGCTTGTTGGCAGGTTGAATCGATCCAGTAATTGTTGATTTCAATGGATAAATAACAGGCACTATCAAATTGTCTAAGGATCTTA
Organism: Lasioglossum villosulum; assembly: GCA_963971365.1. NCBI lineage: Eukaryota > Metazoa > Arthropoda > Insecta > Hymenoptera > Halictidae > Lasioglossum > Lasioglossum villosulum. The sequence continues at coordinate 7,029,996 of OZ020502.1, read as the reverse complement.
AAACCACTATGTCTGTGATCAACCTAGGTCCAGCTAAGACAGGATACTCGAAGGAGGCAATGAAGCTCGTTAGGAGTTTGTATCGATCCAGTAATTGTTGATTTGATTGGATAAATAACAGGCACTATGAAATTGTCTAAGGATCCCCAAACCACTATGTCTATGATCAACCTAGGTCCAGCTAAGACAGGACACTCGAAGGAGGCAATGAAGCTCGTTAGGAGTTTGTATCGATCCAGTAATTGTTGATTTGATTGGATAAATAACAGGCACTATGAAATTGTCTAAGGATCTCCGAATCGCAGAATACATTTAAGATCAGCCTAGGCCCAAGTCCCTTAGGTCTAACACCCTGCTGAGAGCCTAAATCCAGAATTGCAGGTCTGAGATTTGAAGTGCGGAAGTTGAGTAGCTTCTAGATCATTCCCGAGAGGCGAGCGTGTAGATCCCAGGGCGCCGGTGGATCCCACGCAGGATCAAAACATGTTTCGATCGAGCAGGCGCGCGCGCGAGGGCCCGCTAGAAGGATCTTCGGATCACTATGTCTTTAATCAGCCTAGGTCTAGCTTAGACCTTCAGGTCTAACTCCCTGCTAGGAGTTTAAATCCGGAATTTCAAGTCTGAAATTTGAAATCCGGAAGTTGAGTAGATCGAAGATTGTTCTTGAGAGGCGAGCGTGTGGATCCCACGCAGGACCAAAACATGTTCCGACCGAGCGAGCAGGCGCGCGCGAGGGCCCGCGCGTTTTCGAGCGTGTTTCGATCGATCGCATGAATCGATCTCGGGTTGGCGAACGCGGAAAACTTCCGGGTCCAGGTTCCGGAGCATGTGGTACCCTAAGTGGTTGGTGGTGGCTGATGGTTTCGGTGACGAAAACACGATCCAGCGGGTGATCGCGGACAGATCGGAAGCTCGTCGAAGTATAAACCGAGCGCACGGCACAGGTAAGAGAGGTTTTCGAGCAACTACGAGCCGGTCAGAAGGCGGCGTGTCTTTCTCCCCTGCATCGTGCATCAGCACAAGGAGAGAGGGAAACGGTGAAACGATGCTCGGAGGTGGGGTGTAGTGCAAAAACCTGGCGGGAGGGGAGACCGTTGGTGATCGCGATAGATTCGCGATCCTCCGGATCGGGAGTCTGTCGCGGGACGCGATGCACGCTGCTCCAAAACGCCGGAAAGATGGTTGTAGAACGAACAAGCCATTATTCATGTGGCTATACACGAATAATTACACTTGCAATATAATATACTTATTAGAACATCTATTTTTCACTCCCTAATTGAACTTAATAGCAATAACTTTACTGCGGATGTTTAGCAATTTTCAATTTTTGTAGACTTTCAAGAAAATGGCGCCAAATGAAATTCTATTTTCATTGGTAATCGCATTTGGAGATCCAAAATAAATAAAAATCATACTAAATTCATTTGCTTGGTAAATGTTGTAACGTATTTATAATCATATACTTATTAGAACATCTATTTTTCACTCCATAACTAAATTCAATTTTACTGACTCAAGCAATTTTCAATTTTTGTAGACCAATTTCAAAAAAGTGGCACCAAATGAAATTCTATTTTCATTGGTAACAGCATTTGGAGATCCAAAATAAATAAAAATCATACTAAATTCATTTGCATGGTAAATTTTGTAGCGTACTTATAATCATATACTTATTAGAACATCTATTTTTCACTCCATAACTAAATTCAATTTTAGTGACTCAAGCAATTTTCAATTTTTGTACATCAAAGCACCAAGTGCATTGTCTCACATCAATACGGATTTCCAACAATTATTATAAATTATCACATATTTCCTTACATTCAATTATTTAATAGTTTTTTGAAAATTGGTATAACACATTTACTTTTACAGACGCGATTCAAATTAATCTTGAAAATGATCCAAACTAGGATCGAAACGTCGATTATTTAATAATCAGCAAAATTGCTTATTAACAATCTGTTGTCATAAATACATAGAATCCGTAGTCTTTTAATGACTGTTATAATTATACTGCGGATGTTTAAGCAATTTTCATTTTTTATAGACAAATTTTAAGAAAGTGTCGTGAGATAAAATTATATTTTTAATAAAATTTGAACAAACTTTGAAAATCTTATTAAAAACTTAAAAATCTTATGAAATTCTGTTGAATTTTATGTTCTATCATGTTTTGAAAATTTTTAAGCCATAAGTGTAGACCTCTTTGACACATCTAATTATTAAGCAAGTGAAATATGATTTGAGCCAATGCACAGAACATTCACCTTCTAAGTTCAATAAATGGGTTGCCCATTCTTTCTCAGTTGGGTTAAAAGCAGTGTAAATTTCCTAAAGCAACATTTCTTCCCGTTCTCCACTGTCCGACGCGACGGCCTCCATTTATCACAGCTCTTCCAATTTCGATTGGTGTCACGTCGATTCGCGCCAGCGAATTCTCAATGCAGAATCCTTTCGACAAAAATCAAACGTGTTGCTGTTCGATACCTTTTTTTTGTTTTATTGACGGTATATATACATATTTTGTATAAAAATTACATATGAATCTTTATGCAATTATCTTATGTTACTGTTACACAGATCTTGCACTCCAAATTGACTCTTTTGCAAATCGAATTGAACCTTCTACGAATGAAGAAATTTGAAGCAAGTTTTTGTAAAAATATACAAAATATCAAATCAGATGTGAATGAATAGTTAAGAAATTCGAAATTTTATTTACTGCAAAGATGTACAGCAAACAGTTATTTAAAGAAGTAATTACCAATTCATTAACTTTCTGATATATGAAAACTGTGATTTATATAATTATAAAAATGAGGGTGGATACGTATTTATTGTTTACGCGAATCTAAATAAATATATAACTCAATCTGAATAAAGAAATAATTAATTTTAGATATTTTTAATGGGTAAAATTAAATTTGCAGAAGGTTGAATTTAATTTTCGAAAGGTAGAAATTGAATTACTAAAGGGTGAAATTAGAGTGCAAAACTTATATTGAGTTTTATGTTTTCTGTGCAGTAATGACACCCTTCGCATATCGAAGGATGTATCCGGACATTCAGTAGGACAACTCAGCGCCGAGCCAGATATTCGGGAAGAATAAAGGTTAAATTCTTCTCGATCGAAAATTAATAATATATTAAATTGAGTGATATCGGCGCTAGGTTCGATCATTTTTAGAATAACAACAAATGTGCAATTATTTAAGCATGTTTCTAAAGTTTCGATTCCGATATGGATCTTTTTCAAAGAGACACTTTTGCGTCTGAAAAATTATAAAAATGATTAGAAAAGAAAACATAATAAATCTTCTATATAGAAAAAAAATTCGGGAAGAATAGGTGGTGCAATAAATATAAGCGATTCTTTATGACATAGTTTTTATTTATTGATTGTATTTTTACACATAAAATGTAGATATTGTACATATACATATCTTATATTCTAACGCATATGTATACATAAACATAAAAGAAATTATCTGCATTTTTATTAGTGGTGGAACTTTTAGCGATGTGCGGCATTTCAGATCACTGTAATTTCCACATTATCCCCGCGTCCATTTCACCCACTTATCCGCTCGCTGAATAACACGTCGGTGCCGTGAGTATCGCCGAGTTAGTAATTATTGATAAATTTATTATTTCTGGCTGTTCAATGTTTATAACAATTCCTTTTGCTAACGATGTTAACCATCTCCCTTGACCATTCGACGATCTAATGTTTTTGTAAAAGTAGACAACAAAATTCGAGATACAGAATAACTTTTAAGACATGAACATTTGCACGCGTTAATTTGTTCAATACAATTCACTGAGAAATTTATTATTTCTGGCTGTTCAATGTTTATAACAATTCCTTTTGCTAACGATGTTAACCATCTCCCTTGACCATTCGACGATCTAATGTTTTTGTAAAAGTAGATGTTAACCATCTCCCTTCACCATTCGACGATCCAATGTTTTTGTAAAAGTAGACAATAAAATTCGAGATACAGAATAACTTTTAGGACATGAACATTTGCACGCGTTAATTTGTTCAATACAATTCACTGAGAAATTTATTATTTCTGGCTGTTCAATGTTTATAACAATTCCTTTTGCTAACGACGTTAACCATCTCCCTTGACCATTCGACGATCTAATGTTTTTGTAAAAGTAGATGTTAACCATCTCCCTTGACCATTCGACGATCTAATGTTTTTGTAAAAGTAGACAATAAAATTCGAGATACAGAATAACTTTTAAGACATGAACATTTGCACGCGTTAATTTATTCAATACAATTCGCTGAGAAATTTATTATTTCTGGCTGTTCAATGTTTATAACAATTCCTTTTGCTAATGATGTTAACCAACTCTCCCTGACCATCGATCTTAATTTTTTGTAAAAATTGTTGATAGAGCTCGAGATACAGAATAACTTTTAAACAATTATAAGTGAATTTATACAATGCACGGATAAATTTATTGTTTCTAGCTGTTGAATGTTTATAACAATGTTAACCAGCACTCCCTTACCCTTCTGACCATCCAATTTTTTTTAGTAAAAATTGGCAATAGAACTGGAGGTGCAGAATAAGTTTTAAACCATGAACATTCGCATTAATTTATTCAACGTAATACTATGATAAATTTATTGATTCTAGCTGTTCAATGTCTATAATAATTCTTTTGCCATTCTAATTGTTTACAGTAAAATTTTGATGTAACTCCCAATCTCTTACTCTGTTCTTCAACATATTTCATTCATGATAATCTACATATATGGTTGCGTAAATTCCGTATCTAAGTGTACAGAAAAAAATTTCTTCTATAAAAGCGCACACTGTTATTGTTTGTAAAGTTTCAAGATACAAATTGCAAAAAAGGGCTCCGTACCGGACCCCGCAATAATTCAGAGAATATTTCAACACAAAGAGCATCAAAAAATATTTCTTCCTCGCTAAATGCATCCTGAGTAGGTTCATCAAAAAATCAAGCTGTTTCGTATTCTCTGTCTTAGACTTTCCTGCGAGAAACATATTTCCCTCTCTGTTTTGTGTAGTTCACCTCTAGGCCGATGGTCGTATCAGTTTGAACGCCTCTATAATACATCGTAGGTCCATGAAATAACCTCAGAAATCCGTGCAGGAATCGCGCTATTCAAGAAAGTGCAACATTTTTGGGCCACCCTGTACATAACGGGCAGAGAATAACAAATTACAATAGATCAGTAGTCCTAAAACTGTTTGGTCGACGCCTATAGTGACGTCGTTGAATTTCCTCATAACGTTCAACAAATGTGTATATAGTATTCTGTCGTTACTTTTGAAATGTAACCGTGCTGAATTGTCATTCACATGACAATTGTGTACACTTGCTCTGTACTTACTTGATTGTTTTCCGCGTAGTTTTCGTTCATATGAGTTTGTATAACGCGCTATTTTTATTAAACATCCCCATATGGTGGTTGCATACGTGCAGTTGATTCCGAGTCAATTTATGTAGAACAGGCTGGTGCGGAATTAAATCACAGAAATGGCACCGCAATTACGCATTTTATCGAATGTCTTAGAGGTAAATGTTACACGTTCTTACTGTTTCTTAACATATTCATATTTAAACATATTTGTGATTTTCAGCGTTTGAAGAATGTCAATGAGAACGTGACAGGTTATCTGTACGGTGTTATGTACAATAACACATTAACTGTATTAACATTTAGCTTAAACATAGACAACGACACCGAAGCTAATGTTAATCACACGGTTTTGCAACTGCATATGCCGACAGAAATATATCTCTGTGGTATCGTACATATTGGAGAACGCGAAGAGAAGCTCCCCGATACGTTTCAAGTAGGCCAACAAATTCTACAAGTTTAAAGTTTGATCACCGACAAGAGGTATTGGGTTGGAAAGAAAGTTTGTAGCATTTTCAAATTAAGAATCGAAGATAAAATTGAGGTATTTATTCGTATGTTTATTCAATAACACAAGAAGTTACTTTGAAAATGGCAAAAAGTAATAGAACAGAAAGGAAAATATGTTATTGAATAAATCTATGAATAAATATCTGAATTTTAGCTTTCAATTTTAATTTACAAACGCTACGAAATTGTGAAATGAAAATAATAATGGTATTACGTGGCTCTGAAAAGTACATTGGATGATAGGTCTATCCTTATACCTAGTCGGTGGTTTTACATGCCTAAGACATGTTTACTAAATATTCTTTTATTTATTTAGGATATTGATATCACAGATAATCCGTTGCTTCTGAAATATTCGAATCGAGACGAAAAAATAGAGGTATATTTTTATATTCACCAAAAACTTGAAGCTGTTAATAGTGTAAATATCATTCATGAAAATGACGTTCAAAAAGAATTTATGTATATCAGATTAAGAGGAAGCTTGCCATTAATTGCTCAGAATGGTAATGTAATGGAGAAGTTAGACGAACTGAGAAAAAATGTAAGTTACAATCATTTTGTCGAGAATGTCGTGAAATAATCACCGAAGCTATTGTAAAGCTAGATCATGGTTTTCACAGATTGCATCAGGAAAAATAGGCATACACTTTCCATCGAAGAACACTTTTTTCCTTAATAATGAAAGTAACCCAAAAGATACATCCTTGAAGGAGCTTATAGACGTACACGAATATAATCAAGAACACACGAACGCAAAGAAAAACGTTACACGACCAACTGGAGTTGTGGTATACTTTCCTTTGTTTTTTAATAGTAGTTTGTAGTTAGCATTCATTAAAGAGGATGCTGATTTCATTGTATCCAATAGGATGTTGCAGATGCTAATATACTTCTAAAATTATCTGGAGATAGGATCTCTGAAGAGAACATTAAATGTGCTCCGGTACTTCAATATGTAAAACGTATGTATTGACCTATATAATACTCGAAATCAGACATTTTTTTCCTGCTAGGTCAAAAAAGATCAATATGGGCTGCGATTGCCCTCAAAAGTCCTATTTTTACGTTTACTAGGCGTAATTTGCATTATTCGACAGCGTAATTTGCATTAATTATTGAAGAATTCATGAGCAACCTCCACTATATAAGTGTAGGCCGAATCCGACACACACCAGTATCAGTGTGTCTCGATCCCCTGATGAAGCTTGCTGCAATGCTTGCAAAACGTTGGAAAATTTCTTCCTTTAGGACACGGCTTACATCCGAAAGCCTCAACAGAAGTAAATTACGCTTTGTAAACGTAAAAATAGAACTTTAGGGAAAAACGAGTCTGCCCCCTTAAAATATTTTCATTTTCTATTCATAATTTAGGACAGTTCAACAGTTTCGAATGTGATTTACCTATTGATACATTATCTTTGGTCAACATCGACGTAAGTTCGACAGACTTGCACGGCATGTTGGTGGAGTCGATGTGCCGGAATATTAAATTAATAGAAAAGTGTTTCGAAGATCAGCTCAAACAACCTGAGCAACCTTTAAAACTGCCTGTATCCATTCATTTCAAACCCCCAGGTTTGGGACACTTATTTACGGTAGTATACCCGCAAGGTAACACCGACAAGGAAACAGGTAAATTATTTTCTAGAATGTGTATGAGAACCCGAGAATTTGTTGAGAGATACGAGTCCCTAAATTAATTTTTAAATTGCAGTGGCATACCGTGAAGTTTTGCATAAAACTTTAGCACTGGATATGACTAGACCTTATTTCTGTTACGGAAATGCCGCGAAATTTTCTAGTACAGTACAAACGGATGATATACTTATAAATCCTCACGAAGCGATTTCACAAAACGATGGTAAAAATTTGATAGTATAAAATTTCTTCATCTCGTGATTTCATGTGTTGTATTTTATGTTACTACGTTTCTTTATAGATATGTTGAGCAGTATACGAAAAGTAGGTGTTGTGCAAGGTTTATACGCGTATCATCATTACATGCAGGACAATTTCAATGATAATGGCTGGGGATGTGCATACAGGTCTTTACAGACGATTATTTCTTGGTACAGGTACTATTGAGATTCATATTCTACTTCAGTGGTCGGCAACGACAGTCGCTTTTTAGCCAGTTCTCGACTCGCTATGCCTCGTCTTCGAGACAGCTCAGGCGCATACTTAACCCTGGCAACCTATTGATACAGGTGTCGCCCTAAAGGTTGATTGATACACGTCAGTCCGATAACTGATCCGGTTTTTCGATGTTCGTATATTTCCGAATCCTATTCCCATGATATTGTAAAGGAGAGCTACCGATAGGTATGGGTAAACCTGGGTAACTTTATTTTGATGCTCGGAACTGACGTGTATAAATCGACCTTAATGCATCACGCAGTTTATACTCGAAGACTAGGGCCGTCACGAGGAGCGAGACATTCTACGACGTTCTATTTACATTAGTAATTAATCTTAATTTACATGATATTATAAATAATATCCTGAATGTTCTAGATTACAGGGTTATACCGAAGTACCTATACCTTCTCATCAAACGATACAAAAGTGTTTATTTGATATAGGAGACAAGCCATCGAATTTTATCAATAGCAAACAATGGATTGGCTCTACAGAAGTAGGTTTTGTACTAGAAAGTCTCTTAGGCGTTAGTGTTAAAATACTTTGCGCGTCCACTGGCGAAGAAGTTTCGGACTTAGCTTCAAATTTGATACATCATTTCCAGACACAGGGTACACCTGTAATGATTGGTACGTAATCTTATATTTTTCTTATAGGAAAATATCTTCTTTTGTTGTTATTTGCTAATACATTCCCGAATATTTTCTAGGCGGCGGTGTATTAGCTCACACAATTCTGGGAGTCAGCTGTAACGAGAGTACCGACGACGTGAAGTTTTTAATTCTAGATCCGCATTACACAGGATCGGATCATTTACCAACTGTAATAAGTAAGGGCTGGTGTGGGTGGAAAAGCAAAGACTTTTGGAAGAAAAATGCATATTATAACATGTGCCTTCCTCAAAGGCCGTTGTGCATTTAATTTGATTGAATTCCAGCCTAAAAGAATATCGAATGCCATTGCGCTAACAGTGTTCAAGTGTACTCATTGCCAACTAATATGTATTGGAAGCAATGTGGTATTCTAATTAAATATTGAATTTTGAGAAGTGAACGTGTAACTTTGAAATATTCATATTTTGTGACACATTTATTGCAGCGCAAAAGTTGCCATCTAAGAATGTTTGTGAATAGGAACAAAATTGTTGTTAGGCTGTCTAGCATAAACAAATTACATTCTACGAACATCTTCCCCAAATTCCCGGAAACGAATAGGGAGACATAGTGTTTAATGTTATATAGAATGTAAATATTTTCATTCCAATTTTCTATATTGATACGTCGATGTTATTTGTTTCGAACGTTTTTGTTATTTTAACTATCGAGCATTCTTTTATATTTCTATTTAATGTACATGAAATCGAATGCATTTATATATATATATATATATATATATATATATGTGTGTGTGTGTGTGTGTATATATATATACACACGCCTGCAGTAGTTATGTGCCGAGTTCTTTTGCAAATTGAATATAAAAATGTGGATACTATTTACAAGTCTAATTAGAGATGTATTTACTATGTTGAAATGTGTGTACTAGGTACGCTTCTTATACAATTCTAAATGTATAAATTAGTGTGATAAGTGTAACATATAAATTTAACAGTTTATATAAATAAACTAGAAGTATAATGTTGAAATAGATTATTTCTATTATTCAATGTGGTAAACCACTTCTTTTGTTGTGCATACGGAATTAAATAAAAAAAATTATTTCACTTCCAGTTTTCTACAATAACAATATAATTAGTTTACAATCTTCAATTTACATATTTCCTGCACTCTTTTGTAAAAGTTGTGCGAAACGATTGGTAATTAAAAGGGAAACATCTATAAACCTATCCACACAATTGTTCAAACATGTTTCTGTCCGACTGTCCAATTTGGTTCCTGGTTTATCAACACATTTCTCCCAACAAAAGTCGTTGAACTCATGAATCTAAAAATGTTGAATAATAACATTTATGGGTCTTCGCTAATAATTAGACAGCGGATTTTATGCATTTATAATACGAAAAACGAATAGGTGTAATTCGAAACAGTGAAAACATTAGAAGAATTTCAATACATTGTTATATTATTTTCGACCTATTAAACAAATTTTTATTTTGCATAAAGATCTGCTGTCTACTAATAACAATTAATTTATATTGATGATCGGGGAATACAATTTTACGAACGTGTTGTGTAATTACTTTTACAAAGTCAAAATAAATGATTATTTCAATATAAAAATCTCAAACCAAAGCTTCCAACCAAAAGAATTTAACAATATAGTAATGTTCACTATAAAATAAGAAAAATAACCTCTCCAACAAACGAGTGCAGATACCAATTAACGTAAAAAGATGTTCACTATAAAATGTCTAATTGTTTTCTATTAACAATAGATACATTTTAAACATTACATAAATAAGTCACCTGAGCTTGAAATTGTGCTCGTTCCTTTTCAGCCAAAAGAAATTCTTGCAATTCATTGTCCACTTTGGGCTTTTCGTTTTGGAAAGATGAGCTGCTGCCGAATAAGTCAGACATGTCTTACTTTTTTAATGTACAAAAATAGTCTATAAAACAATTATTCCGATTGATTATGTATTGACTCCAGCATACACGTGGTCGTTATTATTGATAGTCACCACACATTTATAGTTACGTACAGATCCCTCTGCACAAACTTGCGGTGAAACATCATGCAACTCATGCAGTGTATTTCTCTATACAAGTTCCATGATCACCAACTTCCACAATACTTACAGACCCAGCTTCAGATAATATACCGTGTTCCAAGATTACTTCACCCAACAGATAACAGATGTGGGCAAAGTGCTACAGTCCGTTGAGAAGTCGCAGTGTAATATATTTTATTATATCACTTGTTCATTTTTACTTTGCTCTTATTGTTTTAAATATAGTGCTAGCTCATTTTGTCAATTATAATTTGGAAAAAATTCAACTTTAACGTAGATGTTGATATGAAATCAGTATTTATTTGCTTCTATATAAGTGCAACCTTGTTGCATAAATCATTGTAAAGGACACAACTGTGAGAGATACAAATACATATATCTTCTTAAGGCTATATTATCTATATTCATCTTAAGGCTCACAAGCGATTAATAAAATTCTTAAATCCTTTTTGCTTAGGTAGCTAAATATTTGATCAGTACAAGGAGATGGTAACACGGGGAGGCTTTGGAAGCAAAGATATAGGAACCTACTCCTAACTTGTTCCAGTAACTCTTCTCTTTCTACCCCTCTTCTAAATCGACTATCTATTGTACTAGCATATATTGGAAACATTGTTTTATAATCGTCAGATTTCAAAGCGTGTACAATCCTTTCATTTTTTACTAATTGACTTGTATTTTTTGTCAAGATATTGTAAAAAGAAACACGACTATTATCAATCTTCTCACTCTTCATGATTTCTATTTCTTCTTCACATTCGAACAGAAAATTATTGATTTCATGACTATTACTAATCCACAGTAAATTTCTTTCACTTACAGGTAAACCTGCAGCTTTCACCTTAGCTATGTGCTGCTTAACTAGCTTAGTAGTTGCAGAATTCATACATAATACCCTAGGATCTTCATTTATATCAGCTCCATTAATTAAAAGCAGTTCAGTCATTTCTGTATCCCTTTCTTCAATAGCGTAAAACAATGGAGTTTTTCCATGACTATCTTGAACATTAACATCAGCTCCATAGTTTATTAATAGTTTAGCCACTTCAAATTGATTGTTCTTGACTGCACTATGTAGAGGTGTAAGACTTCTTCCAAATTCTGAACTATATAACATATTAACATTAGCACCATATTTCAATAGGTCTTCAACAATTTTCAGACTTCCATTCCCAGCAGCAGTACATAGTAAGCTAGGATCTTCTTTTCTATTAGCTGCATTAGTTAAAAGCAATTTGGTCATTTCTGTATCCCTATTTTCAATAGCGTAAACTATTGGAGTTCTCCCCTCACCATCTTTAACATTAACATTAGCCCCATAATTTATCAATAATTTGGCCACTTTCACTTGATTGCTACATACTGCACTATGTAGAGCCGTAAGATCTCTTCCAAATCTCGAACTGTTCAACATGTTAACATCAGCACCAAACTTCAGTAGGTCTTCAACAATTTTCAACCGTCCACTTCCAGCAGCAGTACATAGTAAGCTAGGATCATCTTTTATATCAGCTCCATTAGATAAAAGCAGTTTGGTCATTTCAGTATCTCTATTTTCAATAGCAGAAACTATTGGAGTCCTTCCCTTACCATCATTAACATTAACATTAGCTCCATAGTTTATCAATAGTGTAGCCACTTCCACTTGATGGTTTTTGACTGCAATATGTAGAGGCGTAAGATCTCTTCCAAATCTTGAACTGTTTAACATGTTAACATCAGCACCAAACTTCAATAGGTCTTCAACAATTTTCAAACTTCCATTCCCAGCAGCAGTACACAGTAAGCTAGGATCTCCTTTTCTATCAGCTCCATTAGTTAAAAGTAATTTGGTCATTTCTGTATCCCTATTTTCAACAGCGTAAACTATTGGAGTTCTTCCCTTACCATCTTTAACGTTAACATTAGCTCCATAGTTTATCAATAGTTTAGCAACTTCCACTTGATACTTTTTGACTGCACTATGTAGGGGTGTAAGACTTTCTCCAAATCTTGAACTGTCTAACATGTTAACATCAGCACCATACTTCAATAGGTCTTCAACAATTTTCAGATTTCTATTCTCAACAGCAGTACATAGTACGCTAGGATTATCTTTTATATCAGCTCCATTAGTTAAAAGCAGTTTGGTCATTTCTGTATCCTTATTTTCAATTGCATAAACTATTGGAGTTCTTCCTTTACCATCATTAACGTTAATATTAGCTCCATAGTTTATCAATAGTTTGGAGACTTCCACTTGATTCTTTTTGACTGCACTATGTAAAGGAGTAAGACTTTCTCCAAATCTTGAACTGTTTAGCATGTTAACATCAGCACCATACTTCAGTAGATCTTCAACAATTTTTAAACTTCCATTCCCAGCAGCAGTACGTAGTAAACTAGGATCTTCTTTTATATCAGCCGCATTAGATAAAAGCAGTTTGGTCATTTCTGTACCCCTATGTTCAATAGCGTAAGCTATTGGAGTATCTCCCTGGTCATCTTTAAAATTAACATTGGCTCCATAGTTTATCAATAGTTTAGCTACTTCAACTTGATTGTTTTTGACTGCACTATGTAGAGGCGTAAGACTTCTTCCAAATCCTGAACTGCTTAACGTGTTAACATCAGCACCATACTTCAATAGCTCTTCAACAATTTCCAGACATCCATTCCCAGCAGCAGTACATAGTAAGCTAGGATTGTCTTTTATATCAGCTCCATTAGTTAAAAGCAGTTTGGTAATTTCTGTATACTTCTGTCGAATAGCATAAAATATTGGAGTATTTCCCCAGAGATCTTTAATATTAACATTAGCTCCATAGTTTATCAACAGTTTGGCCACTTCCAGTTGATTCTTTTTTACTGCACTATGTAGAGGCATAAGACTTTCTCCAAATCTTAAACTGTTTAACATGTTAACATCAGCACCATACTTCAGTAGGTCTTCAACGATTTTTAAATATCCTTTCTCAACTGCTGTATTCAGTAAACCAGGATTATCCACTTCTTCAGGGTTTTCAATGAGATCATGTCGTAGAAGAGTCTCAACCATCTTTTCACTCATTTTTCCTCTGCAGAGTACTTTGGTTTTAAGCTGGCAGTGCCCACGTAAACTTCTAAAATGAAAGTGGTCTTGTTAGGCACTCAGAGACCCACAATATCTGTGGTTACAAGGAAAAATGAATATATATATATATATATATATATATATATATATATATATATATATATATATATATATTCGGAAACCTCAAAAAAAATGCAATTTAACAAATGTTCTGTATCAAAGCGTTAGTGATCAAAACTAAACAGCAAATAACTCGAAAGTGAAATTGTGACATGCGGCGTTTTTTTCTGACAACCACAGATAATTGCACAATATCCCAGCTGGTGCTAGATCGTTTTGTCAATGTTGATAATATAATTTGTATTCGTTTACTTGTACTTATGAAAAGATATATTTGTATCTTTTACGGTTCTGTCATTCCTTTATGCAACAAGTTTGCACTATTTTTCCAAATGTTTACGGAATAATGTATAAATATATACTTGTATAACTTGGTTTCATATCGTTGTCCACCATTTTATAAATCGAAGACTAGATGTGATATAAACAGAGGCACTTTTAGCATGGAACCTGAACCCACTTTTCAAAGTGGCGTCTTCTCACGGCGAACTGCGGCGAGCTAACGAAATGGCGCGATAAACGACTTTATAACAAATGCAAGACAAGGGCCGACAGTGGATATCGTAGTATCCGACAAGGATGGTATATCTTGTACATTTATACAAGATAGATAAATAAACTTCGCGCATACCAACAACCATTTTTTCTATTCCATTAATCACACATTTCTTCCCTCTCTAATCATACACAGCTTATGTTACACTATCTTTAAAACATGTGTAAACTATTTTAAAATTATTTTACACAATTATAAAGGCATCAATCACATACAGGGCCAAAATAATCCCCGAGACACACCAACTTTTACACAATTATAGTACAATTTTATTTCTACATCGGGCAAATAGAGCTGCGGCTTTCCAACGCCATCTCTATGTATTTATAGAGTAAAGAAGAAACCATTAACCATTATTTTTACATACAATTTAGTGAATCTGTACGATTTGATTGCTTAGTTAACATATGTCCACCGAAATTATATATGTACAGGCATATTTTGTTGCTGTTGTTCTTATAATCGAACAGTGCTGAACATATATATATACATATTTACCTCATTTAAGTATCCTTCTTTGGTCTTTCTCCAAAGATTGAACTGCCCACTCTGACATTTGTACTACCCATTAATACCTACAGAAGTTTATTTTAATTTTATTATGTACGTGTTATGTATGTATATATATATATATATATATATATAGGGTGAGCCAGTAACTATTGCCACCTACAAATAACTCTGAAAGTGTGATAGTAGCAGGAAAATTTTCAGAGTTATTAGTATGCGGCAATAATTACTGGCTCACCCTATATATAATACAAACGCAATAATATGGAATAGTTGTTAATATTACCGCCTGCTCATAATCATTCGACATTCCCATAGATAATTCAATTTTGGTTGGATCAATATCCAATTCTTTGGAAAGATTTTGTTTACATTCTCTTAATTGTAGAAAATCAGGATTCGGCCCATTGGCTGGATCATATCCATACATGCCTATTGTCATAAGTCCTATAAATTCTAAATTTTTACAATTCTCTATAACATACTTCACAAGGGAACAAACTTCTGCAATCTGACAACCGCTTTTCCCTATAAATTATACATCTGATTGTTATCATAATACTTGAAGTTTAATATGAAAATTGTATTATAGAAATGCAGTAAATAATACCTTCTTCTTTACTTGTGTTAACTTGTACCATCACTTTCAATCTCAAGTCATCCTGTTTTCTACATTTTGACCAAGAATTATCCAACGCTGACGATATTTTCTCATTATCCACTGTTTCTACGACGTATAAATTTGGAACGCTTAATAGTTTGTTCACTTTATTCCGTTGTAAGTGACCGATAAAGTGCCAACGTATATCGTTACATTTTGCTAAAACATCTGGATGATGCCCTTTTTCAGCTAACTCGTTCACGTAATTTTCGCCGAAATGTCTTTGACCGGCTTCGTATGCTTCTATAATCAACTCGTGAGAGTGTAATTTACCCACTGCAACTAAACGTGGTTCAACAGTTTTGTATTCCTGTAAGAAAAAAGTTTTCAATTGTTTATAATAATATATGTAACAATGCATTCTTATAACTGTTTACATACCAATGGTCTTTTTGCTGAAGCAACTGCGATTTTATTACATACTATTTTCAAATTTTCTGCCACTAAAGACATTTTAAGTGCCGCAGCTCTACCAATGTTATGCAATATCATTTATACATTTCTTGATATCATTAAATAAGCATCTTATCTTCATTAGAAGAAAGGAGAGAGCTCATGCTACACTGTCACAACATTCATGAAGTACTCACTTCATGTCTTTCTTCTTTACGCTATCGATAGTCTCTTTACTCTTACTTCACGGTTATAACTTATCGGATTCCCCGTTACATGATCTTAGTGATGGGAACTTACAACTAAAAACTATTGAATAAATGGATTGTAGCTGTTACTATTTTTTAGTCGAATAGTTTTACTGAACTATCGACTGAATTTTACAGTGGTGGGGGTTACTATTTTCAGTCGCCTGGTTTACTGAATTCTGCAGTGAAATATTATTAATTATTAAACATTAATAATTACAAATACTAATCCTGAACCTGTAAATAAACAATTCAGGCGACTGAGAACTATCGACTAAATAGTCGATAGTATATCGCGACTAAATAGTAAGTACATCGATAGTTGAATTTATTCGATAGAACGTACTGTGTTGAATTGAAAGTCCAACGTTTTACCTTTCTAGTTATTTGCATACCAGCGCTTAATTTAAAAGAAAAAACAGGACTGTCGTAACTTTCTTATCTTGAAAGCTTTTTCTCTTTATAAGTAAATGTAATATTAATCAATGTCGTATTCAACATTTAAACCGAAGCATCACGTATGTGATTGTTCCCGTCAAATTATATTAAATACACGTAATGTGTAAATAATGGAGTATGAAATTTTTTCTTCGTGCTAACAAACTCGCAGTCAAATACTGTGCCATCTGGGAATTTGTCGACAAGATTTGGTGACAATTTCATAGCAAACAGGGACCAAGTTCTGCTTGAAGCATGGTCTTGGCAGCAAAATGATGCAAAGTACGATTACAAACATTGACGAAAATCTTCTCGAAGCAGTGTACCATGTTGGTTCCAATACTTGGATAAACTCGAGGAGAAGAAACTACGTACGAAGTGTCATCAGATGAATAAATCATGGTCAGCGTTTAGAAAATGGTAGGGATTCATTCAACCAATCAGCCGCAAAGTGATAACGACCGACTGTGAATAGACTTGCTCGGGTGTTTACTGTACGTATTTACTATTAGTTGAACTCGTGCTATAACGCAAGTGGCAAGCTCGAGCTTATGCGAATTGTGAGACGAGTATTCTCCCGTGGACGCAACAGCCCGCAATTTCGTGAAGTCTCCATGTCACGAACGTTGCGAGAGTTCGCTCGCGACTAACCTCTGACAGGGAGTAGACAGTTCTCAAAAATGGACAAAAGGTAAGATCTTCTTCGAGAAAGTCAAATTAGTTAATCATTGATCATTTCATGATAATGATAGCGTTCTCCAAATAATTCTCTGCGGGAATGTAACATTTATGCGCTCCGTTATTTTGGAGTCAACACACGTTTAACCCTCTGGAGGCCGCGGTTGATCTGACAGATACATACGAAATTTAATTCTATACATTTAAAAATAAATATATATACATATTTTCAAATTAGTTTCGGTAACTAAAGATTTCCTACACATTTGTGTATTCTCTCCGCAGAAGGTAACGCTACTCCAGACATACTTTTACAACCACTATAGGGTTAAACTGTAGCGTCTTCTCATTTCTTAATAATGCAAAGATGGGGTTTTTCAGGAATCAACAGTGCTGGATAAAAGATCCAGTCCGTAGCTATTTTCATAAAGCTACTTTCTGCACTTACTGAAACAATTTATTATTCTGTAATGAAACAGTGTACAGAAGAAAAATTCTCTCTCACAGATGTGAAAGCATAGAAATTGAGGCATTTGATAATTAATGTATTATGTGTCATTAAGAGACGGTGGATCTTTATTCAAAATAACAAACACAATAAACATTTTCTATCTGAATTACAATATACTGGAATGAAATAGAAATTTACTTTCTGTCTTAATATGTTTGATGGGTCCAAAGCAATGTAACAGTATGTTTAAATTCATCTAATGCTTTCACCATTCTAAATTACACCTACTCATGTTTGTCATAAATACGTAAAGATCTACTGTCTATTTATGAGAAATGAGAATGCGCATCCACACTCTTGTAATCCTAGAAACAAGACTATCCCCTCAAGTCGAGGCATAGCTTTTTTAATTTCAAACAATTTGGTTTTCTGTAAGGTTGGACACGTCGAGGTCAAGTTACCAAGAGGATGCGGGCACCCACTCGAAGAAAACCAAGAAAAGATCCAGCAAGAAGAGCAGTGTGTTGGGCCCTTGGATGAACAGTATCCCGAGCAATCAGAACAGCGACATGGCGCCTAGCATGGAGTATCAGCAAGTGATGTGGCAGTCGAATATACAGCAGAACATTCAAAGTAACGGACAACGTTTGTTTACCGCAGCCTCCGACCCGAGCATGTGCGGCTATGCACAAATGCCAATGACTTACACCATGGAACCAGTTTCTTTGCCAACAATGTATAGATTGTATCAACCAGTACCGTTCTCTGGTGTCAGAGCTGTTCATAACAGACCCAGACGACACTATAATCAAAACCATCCATTGAATCTGGGTATAAACACTATGGCAAACGGGTACACCAGTCTGCAGGAGAATGGAATGGAATCTCCTATGCCTGTTAATTACCAGAACGGAGATTACACGAGTTTACCACCTACTGCAAATAAAACCAATGAGATTAATGGAGAGGAACTGAATTCTGAGCATCGGAGATATTCTGATCCTGGTCTGGGGTCTGCAGAAGCTCCTGTTCATATGCAAAGCGAAGATTCTGACAGCGTAGACAGTGGAAGCTCCATCACAACCATCGGACGCAGCAATAAACTTGTTTTGTCTCTGATCGAGCAGGTTGGTATTCCACAACAAATCATTCGGAGCTGGAATATATTGTAGATTCTTAAATGTTGTATTTACTCGATTTCAGATGACAGAATTGAAGAAAAGCAATAGCCAGTTATTCAAAGAGCTAAATGAGACAAAGTCTGAGTTGGGCAGCATGAAGACAAAGTTCGCACAGTGTAAATATAATGCCTCTTCAGATTATCAACCAGGAATGTTATCAGGTAAATATTTCTTGAGCCAGTTGCATTGATTTCTAGTTCTGATATCCGATAAGTGATTACGAACTCGTTAATTGTTTCAGATCTTATCAGAGAGATCAGGCAAGCCAATAAGACGTGCGAGGAAGGATTGGTTATTAAAGTGAAATCTATGGTGGAGGAGAAACTGAATGAAAGGTCGTCGGAAGTGACCAGTTTAAGTGTAAGTAATTTTTCAATGCGCATGACTTAATTGATAGAGCCGTTCATTAGAATGTTGATTGACTCTCGAAGCAGCTGATTTAAAACATGGACGAACAAGGAAACATTTTACATTACAGTTAAAAAATAATGCATAAAAATCCGCAGTCTACTTATGAGTAATTTAAAATACATAGTCACTATTAGCGGTCCGTGAGCCCATTGATAAGGGGCAATAAATTTCAAGGATTTGGGATCCTCGAACCATTGTCGCGAGCAGTTCGAGGACAATGACTCACACTGTCCATTTACAATGCCCAGCCGTGATTCATTGTTGTGCAGTTATTTCTTTTCTCTGTCGAAGAAATTACTAATATATTCCTACGAATTTTCGAAATTTCTGCGTCGTGCCGTGTTAGCACAAGGAAGAGGAAGTCTCGAAGAAGAATAGAGTTTGGACTGGAAAGATAGATAACGTGGGAACGGAAAACAAAGCTAGGTAACCTCTCTCTCCCTACCTTTCTCTTTCTCTGGACTTTGCAGTTAGAGTACAGTGAAACGTGCCGCCTTGGCCAACGCTTTCGGCATTTCTACGACGCGCGCATGGGCATATTGTTTGCGTAGCATTCGTACGCTCTATTTGATTAGGACCGCCAGGTGATCTTCGGCTAGTCTCCCCTCGTCTTCATCTTTTTTTTTACAATCTCTCTCTCTCTCTTCCTCGATTATCGTCTGCACGCGAATTTTCATCGATCCTATGGTCTGTCGAACATTCATTTTCTGACGCATTGTCCACGCGAGGTCTTATCCAACGCACGATTAAAAAGATCGATGGTACATCGACGAGTATTACGCAAGAATGATTCACGAAGGAATGCGAATCTTCGACGCACGCTTCGGGCAAAAAATATACGTCGCATATGTCTGTGTTCCTGAAAGAATGTTGCGTTGCTACTCGTAATTAGGAATTATTCCGTTAGAGGAATTCCGTACTAATTACCGTTACACGGCCTTTCTACCGGTTCACTGTTACTTAACTATGAATATTTTGATTGAATTTATACAGAAAGCTTAATATTATTAAAAGGAATATAAATTTTTATTATAACATTTATTTAGATTGAGTTTGTATTTTAAATTGAATAGGATCTTAATATTTCAGGTTAAATATTAAGGCTTCATGTAAAATAATTTCAAAATAATTTTATTCACATATTGAAAATTTATATAAATTTTTGTTGTTGTTTATTTTAATGAAAATAAACATTAAGGGATTTTTGCTCAATAAAACATTATCTTTAGAAATGATAATAAACTTATTTGGTGTATTAAAAACAATAAATAATTAAAAAATGAGGAAGCTTTTTGAAGAAAAAAAAATTTTTATATAGTAAATTTAATATTATTTAAAGATTTTATTGAATTTTTATAACAATTTCATAGTACTGAAAAATTTTATTCAATTTATATGGAAAATTTTATTTTATTGGGGGATAGAATTGAATTTTTATAATAATTTAATATTAATGTAAGGTTTTATTTCATTTATATGAGGAATTTAAAGTTATTAGGGGATATTAAATTTTTCACATACATTCCAATATTATTGAAAGGTTATATTGAATTTATATATAAAGTTTAATACTATTAAAAGGATTATTAAATTTTAATTATAATATTTATTTAGGTTGAGTTTGTATTTAAAATTGAATAGGATCTTAATATATTCGGTTAAATATTAAGGTTTCGTGTAAAATAATTTAAAAACAATTTTATTCATACATTGAAAATTTATATAAATATTTTCAACAGTGAGTAACTGAAAATAAGATTTCATTTTATTCCACTCTCTTAAAATTCGTCTACAAAAATTGCAAACTGCATATACATCCGCAGTCAACTAATTAGTAAGGAACCATATTACATAATGAAATAGGTAGTCACTTAATTCTGTTTCTTCCGCGCTTGTAAATGATACGAATCTCTTGTAAATAATGACGATAATATTTTCGTAGTGTATTCTCTAAAATATAGATCGAAACGTCGAAATTTTGATTTTCTGATATTTTGCAAATAGCGTAGAAGTAGTTTTTGATCGAACCAGTGCGCTGATACCATTAAAAAATTTGTTTAAAACCTATTTACGATCGATACTAAGATATTCTCTCGAATGTTTAGAAGATCGACGGAATAGTGATCGTTCGACGGCGCGGGTTACCTAGGAAGCTAACTATAGCCAACTGTAGGAGTCAGCCAATCGACCCCGAAGAATTGACTTCATCCCATAATTGGGAGGGCAGGAGGCTCCTCCCATATCGGAGCCGGGCTCCGTTAATAAAAACCGGTTGATACCGGAGAACCTAATGTAGACGTAATACGAAATATCCGTGACGCGGGTAAAAATGATTAGGTTTCACATGAGGGTGGTACCTTGCCCATGGGGTGGCCGAGAGGGGGGCTTGGTCGAGGGAAGGGCAAAAGTGTACCCCAACGGTAGAGGGTGAAGAGGGACGGTGAAGGGTGAAGGATGAGGCACTTAGCGGCTGTCACGGCCTCTCCCTTGGCCTCTTTCCTTTCCCTCTTTCCACGGTCTTCTCAGGTTTCAACCATCCATTAGCCTCATCAGCCGAAGCGATGGCCGTCCGCGCGCTCTGCTCTGCTGTGCCGTGGCTCTGCCATCTCCGTCGCGTTGCCAATCTCGTAATTGAACCTCCGGGACCTTCCACTTTCGTGCATGTAAATTTCCCTCCTCGTCGGCGACGCCCAACGGAGGCCACTCGATGCGTCGCGACGACGCGAAATTCGTGTTATTCGCGCGATCCCGATCCGTTCGATATTTCTCTCTCTTCCAGTTCTTCAACCGGCTATCGCTGTACACTCTTTTCACACCGTTTTGAAATAACACAAACATTGCGACAAACCTTCTGTAACAAATGCGTTGAACGTGGTTTCCATATTGCACGGCTGAAGTCAATTTATGCTACAGACCAGGGGTCGGCAAACTTCTTTTGGAAAGAAGTAGAATTTTAAAGACGTAGAATTTTTAGGTTTTGGGGTCGGGTAACAAGCTCGAAGATATTTACAGTGGGTAAAAAAAGTATTGGCACACTCTTAGAAAGGCGATAACTTTTTAAATATCGTATTATACTATTTGAATTTTTTTTGGGAAGCTAGAGCAATTAGTTTGCCACAGGATGCGAAAAAAATGTTGTCAAAAATTGCAATTCATCGGAATTGTAGCAAAAATACTAAAAGTTGCATTTTACAACTTTTTTATGTGGGCCGATATTGAAAATTTTAAAAATGCGTTTTGTAGATCTGTGTTTCAATATTGGCCCACATAAAAAAGTTGTAAAATGCAACTTTTAGTATTTTTGCTACAATTCCGATGAATTGCAATTTTTGACAAAATTTAGAGCAAACTAATTGCTCTAGCTTCTCAAAAAAGAATTCAAATCGTATAATACGATATTTAAAAAGTTATCGCCTTTTTAAGAGTGTGCCAATACTTTTTTTACCCACTGTACATGGGTAGGTAATTCTACTCATAGAGCAACGAAAAAAGAACAGGTTCAAAATTTATTTATTAGGAAGTGATATTTTTACATAATGTTTTCTATTTTACGTAATTTGATTTATTTTTTCGTGCTCAATAAACTTCTGGGCCTGATTAAAAACAGGCGGCGGCCCGGATTTGGCTCGCGGTCCGTAGTCTGTCGACCGCTGCTAGAGACTATGGTTTCGGTATAATAATACTTTGATACTAATCAAAATGGTGGCTTTCTAGGTACCAGTATTT
The DNA here is from genome assembly GCA_963971365.1 of Lasioglossum villosulum. Lineage (NCBI taxonomy): Eukaryota > Metazoa > Arthropoda > Insecta > Hymenoptera > Halictidae > Lasioglossum > Lasioglossum villosulum. Next base: position 7,006,811 of record OZ020502.1, on the reverse strand, counting down.
TTAATTTACAATTATTGAGATTGTAATGTTGCATCCGTGAGGAATCATTATAATTTCCTACATAACTGGTTACATGAAACTTTATATGTATGACTGCAAGATAAATGGATTTTTGCCTAATAAAATAACTACTTTAATGTAAAATAGATATTTGCTAGTGTAATCGACACCATTGTCTGTGCTTAAAGTACTTATTATTGTTGTACTTAAAGTTCTTGTTATTGAAAAAAGATCTTACACAAATGTTTAAGCTGTCGTTGTAAAGGTGGAGGGGTTGCTTCAGTCTTCAACTCTGCGGTAGATTCGTTCACGAATCGTTTAATGTTTCCGTAGTAATTAGTAAAAATTCGACGAGCCGTCGCCGAGTGGAAAGATAGCGAAGGCGTGCCGTGAACATCCCACAGCCGTAAACCGTTATCTGTAAAAAATTGCAGGATGCTATGTAAATTGTTTGATTTCTTTCGAAACGAGGCATCTTATCTGTACCGCGTATTATTGTCTCCCTTATCTTTTATCTTTATCCTCGTTTTTCTCCGATGGGAGCAGACTCGGGGCTTGCCAAGCGAAATTTCTTCAACGTCTTTGATTTACCACATCGTTGGTTGTACAATTAATTATTTAGTTACATTTGTTACGTTTCTGAATTACGCATTTATCGAGACATCGAAATTACCATGACCCCATGCGCGAGCAACTGAAGCTTAATGGTACATAACAGTTAAAAAGTTCTTAAAGAACGATTAAAATAATTTATTACAACGGTTGAAAATGATGGAAGAAAAAAACACGAGTCGTTTAATCACAAATTCATTGTTTTTCATTGTTCCAGAACCAAATTCTGAAGTTAACCGATGAGAAAGAGGAGAGCGAGAGGCGAATCGCGAAATTGGAGGAGGAGGTGGCCGCGTTGAAGCTGCAAGCAAAGTGAGTACGCATTTACGGATTGGTTTGGTTGTAGGAAGTTTGTACAATGAACTTAGGCTACCTTTCCTCTTGAGAACTGTGTAAACGTTGTTGGTTGTGATCTCACGACGCACAGATTTCGCACCCGGAGACAGAAGAGGACGCAAGAGGTACTAGAATATTGGTCGGTGGATATAAATTAGATGAAATTCTTTCGTTCAGTGTTTCCGCAATTCCTCGTAGAATTTTGATACTGTACGGGGTGTAACGTAAACAATTTCGAGAATTTTTCAAGTATTCGTTTTACACAGCACATGTTTTCCGTTTGAATCGTGCAGCTGTATAAATATGTTAATATCTCTAATCGTTGCGTCGTATTTCTTCACAGTTTCTCTACTTTCTCCCACTATACTCCTGACTTTGACATCCCACTGTAGACCTCACTATTTTTTGCAACACGAAGCACAGCGACGCCTTGATCTAAGGAAAACCCTCGGGTCTTTGCTGTTTCTTAAATCCTGTAGCTTTACTATTGCGTTCAGTTGTCATTTCAATCAGAAAAACACCACAAAAAACTTGGCGACAGTCCCATGAAGAAATGATGAAAAATGAAGAAGTTTTAATTGGATTTCCTTAGATCCTACGGTTTTCGTTTTCTTAGATCAAGGCTTTGCTGTGCTTTTGACTCGTTTCACAAGTTGCAAAAGTATTGAGCAGACTCCGGATTTTTATTTGATTAAAATCATCAATGAAAAACATGGATTTGTATCTTTTCATAAAGCATTTCGTTTTGCATAAAGATCCGGAGTCTAGTAATGAGTGACACGTTTGAAGGAAAGTTGATGGTATCACGATACATTCCCGTAGCATTTGTAAAATTACATGGTCCATAAAATCTACGATATACACAGTGTTTAATGAAAGAAGCCGACTCCCAAATTCCCGTAGCGCAATATTTCAAGCCTAACTTGAGACCTGATCCGCTTCTATTCTTCCAAACACCTAAAATTTTTATTCTATCTTCTGTCTACTGCCTTCTAAAGAGCCGAGGAACTGCACACTGCTTTTTCCCCTATTCTCAGTCTAGTTCTCTCAGGAAACAATTCCCCCGCTGTGGAAATAAAGTGATGGGGTTGCGTGGAAGAGTGGGAGACCAGAGAATTAATGGTGGGGGAGAAGTTCCTCGGCTCTGTTCTAAACCGACCCCAAGACGCCTGTCTCTTCCGAAATATGTACAGCACATTTTGTGTTTCAGTAAACAAGTTGAGTGTTTTATAAACAATTTTCAAAGTTGAAAACTTTAAACAACTTTATTCTATTTTAAAAGGTGTACGAGCACTTTGTACACCCACTGTATTTGAATTTTTTGTCCAATTTAATTGAACGTTCAAGGAGGTACGCTAATACTATCAAACAAACAAGTCTACACTCGAGCACATTGGCCCGACGTGTAGAGTCAGCATAAGAAACACGAAAACTGTTGGACAGCGTAAAGCTACGTCCACACTGAAGCAAGGTCGAGAAACTTTGACTTAACAAAAGAGTAGGACGGCAACAAGACGCTCCAGTGTGGACGTAGCTAAAGAATCCCGACCTGATCCGCATGCTGGAACCGCAGACAGCTTCCTCCCGCACACAGAAACCCCGCGTTCGCGCCGTTGACGTTCTCCAAAAAAAAAAGAAAAGTCCAAAATACCATCTGCCTTATCCCCGCGTCTGACCCCGGTGTAGAAATGTTGTATAAACGGTGGACTTGTGTTGGCACTTAGCAACGAAGGCCGCGAGATCGCAGCCTTCGAGGAAGAGACGCTGGCGCTGCGACGAGAGCTGCAGGAGGCGCGGGCGTCGAAGACCCTGGCCGAGACCCATGTGGCAAAGTGCGTAAACGCAAGATCCGTCACGCCTGTATCGTTCGAAACGCCCTATGTAACCAGCACCCCCGTGCGTACCGCTCTATCCGACACCTGTAGCCTGGTCCCATCAGTAGTCACATCCTCTGTCCCGCATTTCTTCCCGTTCCTGCGGAACCGAGCCTCAACGGACCTGGCGCACCAACAGGTCCCGGACAAGTCGAGTCATTACCGAATCGCTGATTGTAGTCCTGTCTTGGATGCCTGGACCGTCGAAGACACCCGGACAACCATCTCCAGCACCCAACCAGCTCTAGCAATCAGCAACCGAGAGGACAACACCTTGGAAGACATCGCGAGCCTAACGTCCACAGACAACCCATCGTCTAAGAAAGGGGATTCAGGGCAGGAGGTTGAACCTGTCGAAGCTAGAAACGCCGAAGACAAAGAGGACGCGTCGAAGTCGATAGAGGACGTGGTTGCACCAGTGAAAGATGAAGAGGTAGACTCTACGAGTGTCGTAGAGGCCGATGATGGGACCACGTCTAGCCTAACGGAGATCAAGGTTAAGAAGGATGATGGACTTCAGAGGAGCCAGAGGGGCAGCTCGAAGAAGAGGAAGAAAAAGGGCATGAGTAAGAGGTCCTTCAGCGAGGCGGACGGTGCATGCTACACTATCAGAGACCGGAGAACGGTGAGCGAGGACGAGCATCATCGTCTCGATGACGATGCGAGCAGAGCCATCACCGAGATCCCGGAAGTGACCGTAGTCGGTGGTGGCTCCTTCGTGCCGAAAGATCTCTGCTCGACGGGAATCCTGACCTCCAGAGTCCTGACAGCACCTTCACGCGCTACCTACACCACCGCCTACATTTAGGCTACGTACGGGCGGGTCCCTATAAAATATAAAAAGCGAACAAAAAAAAAGAAACCACAACCATCCCCGCGTGTACCACTTCGTCGCCACGTGTCGCAAAAATCCAGGGGGCTTCAAGGGCTTGCTAGAGGCTACTACTATGTATCATGTCGTTATAGCACGTAGGTTCTGTCGTTCCGATACTACAAATCCTCGTGTGTGTATACGCTTCCCTCCGGCCGACGTCCTGGCACGCTTGGTCCTCAGCTTGGTTCACGTTCGCTCTAGTTGCGATTAGTCGACTGTGGATGTTGTGCGATTTAGGAGAAATATGAGGAGAGACCTTCAGTTGCGCACAATACCTTTCCCAAAAATGAGTGGGCGGTCTTTTTGGAATTACAGTAAACGCTCATTATTAGTCCAACAGCCGTGTTTTTCACGGACTTGTATCGTAGCCTCGAGTTGATTATTGTATGACTGCGTCTACTTTTTTTTCAATACTTTCTTCGTTGATTACACCACTAAATTACAATTGAAACTATATCGTGTTTGGCCCTGTTTTAGTCAGAAATATGTTTTTAAAAGTCCCATAAGAAATAATGAAAATTAAGAAGTTTGAACATTCGATTCATGGTGTCAAGGTAGTGGTGTTCACACCGATATGCGCGGTGCGCATTGGCCAACAGTGGAGTGAGTAGGCATTGAACTAATAATGAGTGTTTACTGTATTTCAATTATTAATCCTCATACGTTCATCAAGAATAGCTGCATAAAAGAGACTAGGATAACAATTCACCCATTTTTATTTTACACGTTGGATCAACACATCATGTTTCATGTATAGCGTATATTTTAAAGAAATACAATCTCACGACGTAGACCTGAAAGGATGAGTAATTTTACACTATGTGAAAATATTCAAAGGGTGAATTTTCACCCTGAGGAACGTATGAGGGTTAAGAGGGGAAGATCGTCCATCAGCAGGTGGACTTTTTGAACATCACATTTGACACCTTCAAGGAAAGGATAGGAACTAAGGACGATGGGTCGCGATGCTGACTCAGAGATATTACAAGAACCTCATTAGTCGTTAATATTGTCTATGTTTCTTTTTTTATTGGATGTTAGACGAATCTCAGTGTCGATCAAGCTCTGGACCAGTCCCAGAACCATTCTCCTATCCCGAAACGCTTCTATTAAGTTTGGAGAGTAGACGAAGAGCCTCTTGGCCTCGCCGAATCTCCGTCCAAGAATGTTTAAACCACTTGCACCGACTTCGCTCTTCATGATCGACTCTTCGAGGCTCTTCTTCTGCTTACTAGTTAGACAGGGTGTGAAAATGTTTTCATGGTTTTTACAGATGATTCTACGCTTTCCAATCAGCGGAGGTCTGTTGTAAATAAATATCCCGAGAAATTGACCTTGTCCGTGGAACTCAAGGTCAGTTTTTCGTTTCTTTCGTGCGTCGGGCTGTACTCGTCTAATAATTAATATCAGCTGGCTAGCAAATGACGTAGACGTTTTGTAAAGCTGATCATATTTTATAGTTCGTTTGTTGTTATTTAAAAATTTGTTGTCGGGTTATTAATTATTATCAACTTGCTAGAGGTTATTAACTACTAAATCAGTACATCGTCGCGTAAATGATGAAAATGTTGGACCTCGAATCTCCAAGCGAAAAATTCATTTTACAGTGTACTGTCTCGTTGTTGTTTACTCCACCAAAGATTAGAATCATTTTGCAAAACATTTTTTCACCTGCTGTTCAGTTTGATAGTCTCATGCTGGATCGCGAGAAGCTGTAGATCACGATCTAGTAACTATTTACCGAATACAAGGTATGTATTTAACAATTAACATTTGTTGCTGATTCGATGGATTTTGTAATTTTGATTTTGCGGCTTCTCGCATCTCGATACTCTGTGTCCTCCTGTAATTATACATATGTAATTGTAGCGATGTGTTCTCGAGTGTGTGTACATTTCTGTAATGTAAATCATGTCTTCGTCTATTGTTTAGCATGGTTTCGCTTGTCCGGCATGCGTTCGGCTCCCTTTTAGCATCGCAGCTCGTTTATTAGCGGCAATATCGCATAACCGCGTGCTGCCTTTCGTTTTAAGTTAACCTTTTCGACTGGCTCGATCGTTTCAATCACATTCCGTCGAAGACAATTTGTAATATAGATTTTTTAAAACGCCTCTCAGACATGTACAGGGTGTGTAAGAAATTATATGCTTGGACCTTGAAATTTAATGTTCGAAAAAAAATGGTTCACCTTAGACCTTGAAATTAATATTGTTATATTTCTTTAGACCCTGGGAATTAATTTAATTAGGGATAAATTGGGATAAATTATAAGGGAGTAATTCCCAATAAGATATCATAATTTATCTTATCTTTTAATTATCTTTACACCCTGTTCAGTCGATTCAAAAGGTATTTAGACATTTCCGATTCTCGAAAAATTGTTGATATTCAAATTGCAATAACTTCGTAAAAAAAATAGTACAACCATAAGCCAGGGCTCATTTCGAAGCTTGAAGCTTCCGCTTTTGCACGCCATTATTCATTTTTCTCAAAAATGTTTTTACGCGATGCACCAGCTGGAAAACCGAAGACCCATTTTCTTCAAGAACGTTGCAAATTTAAAACTCTACAAAAACTTTCAAAAATTGTTCTCGTGAATCAAAATACCACAGATTCGAAGATTGAAGCTTCCCTTTGCAACGAGACTTTAAAAATTGATGTACAATTATTTGCCACTGTGTTACGGCAAAAAAACGAGGGACAAGTTTTGTCGTGTGTAACTGGCAAGTACAACTGTCTAAGTGGACTTTGCACCCCTCGTTCAGAGCTCGATAAAACGATTTAAAAAAATTGTACATGAATTTTTAAGATGTCATAGTAAAGAGGAAGCTCCAATCCTTAAATCCATTGTGGTCTCAGTCGCAGGAAAATATTTTCAATATTTTTAATATTTTCAATCTTGAAAAAAAATCTTGAAATAAAGTGGAGCGATAGATTATGAAACTAGAGGTTTCAAGTTTTAAAATGAGTCAAAATTTGTTGTCGTACAATCGTTTTTTACAAAATTATTAGAGTTTGTATATGGGCAATTTTTTGAAAATTCAATGTTCACAAATGTGTTTGGATCGATAGTCTCGTGGGGTTTCTCGAATCGTGTTCGTAGGAGTAGAATCTCTCATCTCGTAGCATAAGTTTCGATCGATCTAACGAAGTGAAACGACTGATGATTTTTATGTTTTTGAGTGTACAGTAATCGGAGATCGGAAAAAATACGCTTTTCGTAGGTGTAAGATGAGAACGATGAGAACGACCGATCGGTGGCGCAGCGTTCCGTTGGGCAATATTTTTGTAACGATCCAGAGGATACGCCGATTCAAGAGTTTTATCGACGATAGACTGTTCGCGTGTTTTAATCGTTGGAGTCGTTTTTTCAACGTCACCGTTCGCTTCTCTTTATTAAATCGCGTTTACCCGGAGAGCGACGTGTGTGTTTTTCTTGCGGAGACCGACGAGGATGAAAACCTTTAATTGCGAATCATCGGCGCGCATTTGATTCTTTTTTTGTCACGATTGCGACAGAGAAAAAAACGACACGATACATTTGTACATGAATTTTTTAAGGGCTCCGTGCTCCATTCTGTTTCTTACGCGGATCGACGAGAGCTTATACGTAGCAAGCAGTTTTAATAAACGATCAAATGTTGTATTATTAATTTCGTGTTTTGTGGTCAAGTGTAGGACCAGTCACTGTCCCGGACCGTACCGTCTCCATGCTCTCCAAATGATCAGCAAACGAATCCGTGGACTAACAATAAACACATACCCGTCGGTCGCGATAATAGTGTTCAAGCTAACAGTCGTGTGTCACTATCTTGTTCTCGAGCTATCGATCGACGAAACTCCGCACACACCCCCCGCCCACACCAAATCCACCCAGCACCCCTGCACAAAAAAGGGTCCACACGCTATTGGGTTAGGGAAAAAGCCGAAACCGCCTGGTGTTCTTTCTGTTCTTATAGCCGGCAGCATGGCTTTCAGCTGAAACTGTTGCTTTTGCCGCTTCTAAAAGACCGCATTACAGAGACTTGTGTTGGGCCGATTAGCGGCAGACGATGCCAGCTGAATGATCCGTGAGACACGCATGTAACGTGAATCGAACCGTGATTTGTCAGACGGGACAAGCTGCTGGACATACTGCGTAGTAAGGTGATCGGTGAGAAGGACGAGGAAACGATTGATCAGGGCTCGATCAAGACCAAGCGGGCACGAAGCGTCTCCTCCGACGAGGAGGACGAACTGGATGAACTGGATGGACCTGGCAGGCAGCAGGAGGACGAAGAGGAGGACGGGGACGTGGACGGAGGAAAGGGGACCACGTTCACGGAGAAGATCGACCGATTCGCGATGGAGAACGGGGGGAAACTGTTGGGACCCGTCACTGATCTCTAGGAGGTTCCCTTAGATTGCAGTCTCAGAATCCATTAGAGCATAGGGTTTTCATTGATCACAATCTATAGACTAAACGGGGCGCCTTCTGGACCACTGACCGATCTATGGGTGGTCTGAGAGCTGTACTCTGTTCTCCAGGTTAGAGCACAGGACTTTAGGGGTCAACAATTCATTGCAATCTTTAGGCTAGAGGGTTGCCTCCTGGACCACTGACTGATCTTCAGGAGGCTGCTCTTTGTTGAAGACTACAGTATGTCCTCCAAGAAAGATCATAGGACTTTAGAGGGTTCGTGATTCATTGCAATCTTTAGATTAAAGGGGTGCCTTCTGGACCACTCACTGATCTGTGGGTGGTTTGAGAGCTGTACACTGTTCTCCAAGTTAGAGCACAGGACTTCAGAGGTCAACAATTCATTGCAGTCTTAGGCTAGAGGGTCATCTCCTGGACTACTGACTGATTATGAGTGGTCTGAGGGCTGCACTCTGTTCTCCAAGTTAGAGCACAGGACTTTAGAGGTCAACAATTCATTGCAATCTTTAGGCTAGAGGGTCGCCTCCTGGACCACTGACTGATCTTCAGGAGGCTGCACTCTGTTGAAGACTACAGCTTGTTCTCCAAGAAAGATCATAGGACTTTAAAGGATTCGTGATTCATTGCAATCTTTAGATTAAAGGGGTGCCTTCTGGACCACTCACTGATCTATGGGTGGTCTGAGAGCTGCACTCTGTTCTCCAAGTTAGAGCACAGGACTTTAGAGGTCCACGATTCATTGCAGTCTTTAGGCTAGAGGGTCGCCTCGTGGACCACTGACTGATCTTCAGGAAGCTGCACTCTGTTGAAGACTACAGCTTGTTCTCCAATAAAGATCATTGGATTTTAGAAGATTCGTGATTCATTGCAATCTTTAGACTAAAGGGGCGCCTTCGGGACCACTGATTGATCTTTGGACAGTCTAAAGACTGTAGTCTATGTTCAAATATAAAGCGGATCGCATAAATGAATCTAGGCCCTAGAGACTGAAGGGTTGTCTTCTGGATCCCACTGATCTTTAAGTGGTCTAGGGACTGCAGATCTATATTCCAACATGGAATACATGGCTTTAACCAATCGAAAGTCATTACACCGACTCTATGCCCTAGACATTGAAGGGTTGCCTTCTGGATCCCACTGATCTTGGTCCGAACACTGAACTTTGTCGATCCACGTTGTTCAGGACTGCAGTCTGGCTCCCAATATGGCGTACAGTACACGACTTTAATAGTCGTCTTCTGGATCACTGGTAGATCTCTGAGTGGACTGAAGTTGGTAGGGTTAGAGAGAAGGTTCTTGATTAATGATTAGTTGCATTGATTGGATTAGTCTGGGGGGTTCCTTTAGTCTTTAGGTTCCAGGATTTTAGAAAGAGGGATTTTGATCCATTCCTTGATCACTGTAATAATTATCAAGCCTTCCGGGTACTCATTATCCTTTTTATATAATTTATAAATTCTAAATACTGAATTTAAAATTGGAAGTGTCCTCGTTTAGACTGCAGCTGCAAATAATTATCAGACTGCGGATTTTATTAATTTATGATAAAAATATTTTTAATGATTTAATTGTAATTTTTAAAAGATGACTTCTATATCTTGCAATTGAAAACAATTGTCACTTTTCAGACTAATTCGCAGTCTAATAATTATTTTTATGGATCTCGTGCATATTATAAATATTGTCGACACCCAGTCCAGCAGCATCAGTGTTTATCGTTCAAATATTTGGCACCATGATCAGTATAATTTGCAAGCTCACCTGTAATCGTTCAACTCGTTGATGTTTTTCACCATGTGGTTCCTCTTGTGGAATTTGGTCACGTGCCTGTTCAGCTCACCAGATTTGTTAAATAAATATACAATTTGCCTGCCGTCTTAGAGTAAGTTATGATTCGAACTGAGAGCTTTACAACAATTCTGTGTAGGTTAAATGCGTCGCACATCATCTTCGACAGATGCTAAGCGACACAGGACGATCCAAAATCGAAGCCATCTTCTGAAGATCAAACTATTTTAATGACCTTTCATAACCTTGACGATATCCATTGTTACTAGACTGCGGATCTTTGCGCAAATTAAAAATGTTCTCCATCAATTACCAAAAAAAAGTCGAAAGGTTCTTTTCTAATAATTTGCAAAGTTGAAAATAACACATGTAAAGATCCGCAGTTTATTTATTACTAACGAATATATTTATATGTTTCATTGGCTGATTTGTTTCGAGTTTTACATCTTTTTAAGAAATTTTACTGTTAAGGGTTTTGCACTCCAAATTCAGTTTATTCCAAATTATATAAACACCTTTCGGTGAATGATTTCGAGTGCAAGGCTTGACTGATTCAGAGTCGGCAGATTATAATCTGGCGACTCCGGATCGATCGTTTAGAATAAATCCTTAGAATATCTGCGTAGCATCACTTGAACCGTTTTATAACTATCCATGTATTTGTCACAACTATGGAATTCCAATAGGATAGAATTCGTTTTCGCACCATCCATTTCGAAAAAATCGCGCGGCTCTCGGGAATTCGTAGTTTTTTAATAGCAAAAGATATATTTTTTTATGGACAAAGTAGACTATACACCGACACACTGTACATAGAGAACACGTTCAACAATCTTTTTGTCACCGTAAAAAATGTGTTGACTTTTAAAAATTTTTTAAATCCATCAATTTTTGAAATCACCGATTTTTGTCATGAATTAACAGAATGCACGAAATCCGCTGTCTAAGAACAAATTCATTTTTTCGGACAAACGGATTGATAAAACAGCACCTAGTTTATCATACATACAGGGTGTTCCAAAAATGTTGTACTTGAAAGGAACATTTCCTTTTCCTGTCCCGTTCGAGTACAACATTTTTGGGACATCCTGCATACATAGAACTTTTACTATCCCGTTCAATTTTCGTCGATCAAAACACTTGAATATCTCGCAAAAACCGACATAATATTTCAAGCGGGTTTTTCCTTAGAATTAACTGAGATGGTATTTTCGTAACAACATAATGTTCCTTTCTAGCATCATTCGAAGATATTCCATCAAATTTTCTTTATATTTTTTATACCCCATACACCAGAGTTACAGGGTTCGATAGTTGTAAAGAGCATAATCGCAAAAACCAACGAACTGTTTCGTTGCTATTGTAGTTCTTAAAATAATTAGAGAATCATTCTTCTGTTTTTTACTAACAGTAACTTCGATAAAAAACGTTCCGGAGCTTGGAAATTTGATTCTCTAATTATTTCGATTTTTTCAATCCACTATTTAAAGCCACGGAGAACATTTTTGTAAAGGAAGAAGTTGCTTCGAATAATCTTACCTTATACTTATTTATGTGATATACAATACATGGATGAAATCTAACAATATGAAATATTCAAGAATGTCTATAAGTCTAGAAAGAAATTAAAAATTTCACAGGATCTAAAAAAGTGAAATCTGAAAAAAATGAAAAATATCGTGGAGCGTGTAATAAATAGTGGATTAAAAATCGGTAGTTCGTTAATTAAGATCTGTTCTACGTTGGTAAAGGTAGATCGACCGGCCTATCAACGTCGCAATAAATTAGTCTGCTAAGTGTACCAATTAAACCGTTACTAATAAGAATTACTGTTTATCGAACGAAAACTAAATTAATAATAACGTGGCCGAGCTATTCGAACGAGAAAATCAGGAATCGATTTGACCGTATTAACCGTTGATATCCGATTGATTCGGTCGGTATTAAGGTGGTTGCAATTAATTCACACGCGGGGAATGTTTAACGTTTAATATTTGCGGAAAGATCGTTAAAAAATGGTTGACGTCGAAGGGGGAATAAACGCGTTTACGCGCGTCGGCGTTCTTTGATCAAGCATTCCCTGTATTTAATTTCAGTTTGCAAAAATTAACGGGACCGGCCCCGTTTAATTTGCGCGGCGCCGTCGGACGCGATTGTTTATTCGAGTTTTCATAATTGACTTTTTATTCAAATTTTATCGGTCGTGCAACGTGGCGCGGCGCAGTGGTGGGGGGAGATTTTTCACTCAATTTACTGATCAGGATTGCGTATGTAATTCCCCTACCCCGGCACGCATAAAATCATTTTCTACGCCACCCCCACCTACGTACACACGCATTATTATTTTCCTTTATTTTAGTATTTTATACAGTCCAAATACTTCGCGATGAATAAATATCCATTGATCCCTGTCAATAAACGCTTAACATCGCGCCGGCAAATCCCGCACCGTAACGCGAATTCATCGATTCGCGAGAAAGGAGGGACGGATATACGTTTGCCAAATGCTTATTATAGTAATCGATCGGATTAATTACTCACCTGGAATTTCGACCGATACTTGCTGTATCAGTTTCGTAAGCTAAGGACGACTCTACGGCTCGACTACTTAACACGGTACTTAAACAATAACAATTCGTCGTCAATAACAGTAACTGCATCGTTCACAATGAATTCTGTGTTTCATCATTAGCGCTAGGTTTACGAACCATCGAAACTGACTATTTCACATTAATTTACAAAAGTAACAGGAATCTGTCTTCGAAATTTTTGTAGACTGTGGATTTTGAGTGTACCAAAAATGTTGTGCTTGGAAAGGACGATTCCTCGCTTCATTCGGAGCAACTTTTTCCTTTACGGGAATGTTCTCCGAGGCTTCGTTTAGGAGTAATTAACGAAAAACGCAGACCAACGCCAAACTGGGCGGGGCTTGTCGTGGAGGCGGAGTCCTGCGCTGTAGCCGCGCTCTGATTGGATCCGTGTTTTTCGTTGATAACTCTTGAAGGAAACCGCGGAGAACATTTCCGCAAAGGAAAAAGTCGCTTCAAAAGACGTCAGGTATCAGCCTATTTAAGTACAACATTTTTGGAATACCATTATATGGTATTCCCATTTTGACAGGTCCTGTAAATCTATTGTTAACGGAGACTGTGTGTGTAAATGATGTGTCTCTTGATTATTAGGCTTAGATTGCGGATTGAACAATTGTAAGCTTGTTTCCTTTTGAATTTGAATCTTCTATTATTGTACCAAATTAAGATTACGTTATCATTCGAAGCTTTTTAGACGAGTTTAGTTTGACTAGAACCTTGTTTGGTTTTCTGACGTTTCTGCCAAAAATATTGTATGCAAAAGTTTGTCTTTTTTCAACATTATTTTATTTATACAAAACACACGAGGTGTATCGTCAGTTAATGACGATATTATACGCAAAATTGACAGTCTACTTGTCAGCTAATCTCCAAGTGCCATTAACCGCGTGACACTTAGGTCTTCATTAAACATTTCCTACGATATCAAAGCGATGTAATACAATTGGTAGCGATATCTCGATAAAAGTGTCCTTCATACTGCGAACATTTATTGCCGTGTATTGGTCCGGGGATAATTAGGATGAATTTACGTTTAAGAGGGGGGTAGTCTTGACCTTGGAAAGACGGAGGAGGAGGAGCATAATTGTTCAAAATGCGAGAAATATTTTACGTTAATGTTAATACATTAATATATGTCAAATATCAATATATTATCATATATTTTATATATCAATATTATTATACATATTTTTTGTATATCGATATATCAATGTATTACTATAATTTTATATATCGATATATTATTATATATTTTATATATCAATATATTATTGTATTTCAATTATACAATATATCCTTAAACGGAAATCCAATTACCCTAAATTCTTTTATATTGTCATTCATATCGATTCGCTGTTGAAATTGCTATTGTTGTTAAAAAGACTTCAAACAATTATGCAACGACTTCTGCTGAATAATGTGGTAATAGTAATTACTTAATATACATAATAGATAATATTGAATATTGAAGTACACTGAAATTACTCATATTTTTCACATACCTGTTTTGAAATTTCCGAGGCTCCGACTTCTTCGTCTTTCTGGGGTTAAGGGACTGGCAATGTTAATTAAACGCAGACGAACAATATGGTGTAAATGAATAGCTGACACTTTTCAAATGGTTTGTTCTAACTAATAAGCAACTGTGTATTCTTGCAACTTTAATAAAAATACATGGACTCGTGTTTTAAACATTTGATATTATTTTCTCTATTTTAGAAAGATTATTCTATACTTTGAATTTCTGTCATTGCTGGGTAAAATGTATTACATATTAGTATCTACCAAATAGAATAAATCCTTCAGATAAAGCTTTGGACAATTTTTCTCAGAAATAAAGCATTTCAAAGGTACACTTACAATTTACAGTAAAATAGATTTTCTATTATTCGACATATTTTATTCAGCTGTGACTTCACCCTATTATTGTCTACTGTTGACACTAACAGTACCGAGGACAATTGTTTTGTAAAAATTACGAAACTGAATTTATTTATTTAATCTAACAATTTTTAATGAAAACATCTTGGCAATTTTAATAATTATACAACAGAAAATGGGAAAGCTGTCGTGGTATGGTTAGTGTCAATATATTCATAAATAATTCATTCTCGAATTACATTATCGCTTGTCTACCACAGGTAAGGAAATTACAAGAATTAACCACTTCGTTCTCATGGACGTGTTATGACGCGACGTCGATACCGTTCGTATAGGGTCACAGACGTGTTATAACGCACCGCCGATACCGTTCGTATAAGGTCACAGACGTGTTATAACGTCCCGCCGATACTGTTCGTACAGATCACAGACGTGTTATCACGCGACGCAATGCCGCTACCGAGGTGACACGGACCTGTAAACACGCGGGCTTGTCTTTGCTCTGTCTGAGGCACCGCTTATTTAAAACAGTTTTCCTTTTTCCATTTGTGAATTTTTCTTTTGTAAACAACTTGTAGATCTAATTGTAAAGGAGAGTAACAAGTATACATATACGGCAACAAGGTTTTTCGATATCCTATTTTCAGATTTCCAATGAAGATTTGCATTGTTTTTTTGCCATTATTGTACATATGAGTATAGTTCGGTTACCGAACTATCTATGTACTGGAATACAAATCCAATATATAATTTTGTGTTTACAAGACAAATTATGTAAAAAAAAAAGTTTTTCAGTATTCTGCAATTTCTGCATTTTGCAAAGAAACAAGATACTATTGCGTAAATTGTGATGTTGCATTATGTGCAGCTCCATGTTTCGAATTATATCACACACAGAAACAATAAATTTTAAATATCCTGAAATCATTCTTTACCTATACCGTTCCCAGAATTAATAATTTTTCGAATTAAAACACGTAATCTAATAAAGAAGTACGCGAAATACGTCGTGTGTAGCATCGCACGCACCTCGGTAGCGGCATTGCGTCGCGTGATAACACGTCTGTGATCTGTACGAACAGTATCGGCGGCGCGTTATAACACGTCTGTGACCTTATACGAACGGTATCGACGGCGCGTTATAACACGTCTGTGACCCTATACGAACGGTATCGACGTCGCGTCATAACACGTCCATGAGAACGAAGTGGTTAAAATAATCATGCAGCAGAACAATGGAGAGATAGCTAATGTGGAAGTATCCTTCGAGATAGTGAGTACGTATACCATTAAATAATTATAATTGGCATCAATATTTCTCGTTATCTACCGTACAAAATTTCTTACTATTACACAAATCAACTATATTTTATTCAAATACAGTAGAACTTCGATTATGCATGCTAATTAGTGGAACATGATTGTTCGGATAATCAGAGTTGGGCAAAACTTTAATTAAATAAAATTTCGAATACAGTGGGGGATAAACTTTCGAAAAGAACATACCTCTGATTTTTTTGTACTCTGGATTCTTACGTATTTTGACGTGCTG
Source organism: Lasioglossum villosulum (assembly GCA_963971365.1). NCBI lineage: Eukaryota > Metazoa > Arthropoda > Insecta > Hymenoptera > Halictidae > Lasioglossum > Lasioglossum villosulum. The sequence continues at coordinate 6,990,883 of OZ020502.1, read as the reverse complement.
ATTACAAATATGATAGTGAAAATTGGATCAAATTCTATTGTGATGGCGGAAACCATTAAAAAACATAGTTTTTTCCATTTATTTTCGTACATAATGGTAAGTTTGAAAAATACTATCCTAATCCTAACCTATCCTAACCTTACCTAACCTAAACTTAAACATTAAGTTAAACGACTGTTTGTTATAGAAGAAATGAAACAACCGCGTATAAACTAAAAAATAAATCTGTTTGTTCTAAAAAACGGAAACACAGATGATAGAACAATATCATGAAAACTAAAAAATAGGTTTAGATAAATTTAGAATATTTTTAATTAGAATTTTTAGAATAGTTTTAAATAAAAAACCATATTAAGTCAAATTTTGTTAGATGAGTTATATTGAGTTTTGAACATTTAATATAGTTTTTGTCAAAAAGTATTGTCTTTATGACAAAAATCAATACAACATAAGATGTGTATTTTGATGAGATCTATAACTTTTATTTGAAGTATTTTTCAACATTCCCATTATTTACGGAAGTAAATAAAAATCTATGATTTTGATGGTTTTTTCATGGTTTCCGCTATGAAAATAATATTTTCGGCAATTTTCACTGTCATATTCGTAATCAGCACGTCAAAATACGCGAGAATCGAGAATATAAAAAAAATTGAAGGTATGCTCTTTTCGGAAGTGCACCCAGAGTGGGTTTTGGAATCCATTTGGAGAAAACCTACTTTATTCGAAATTTTTATTTGAATAAAATTTTTGCCCAACTCTGGTTCACACGAGGGTTGGGAAACACCGAGAAAATGTTGAAACGCAATTTTTGGGGACGAGCCACTTCATTAACTTCACGAAGTTCTGTCCTGTGCGGAGACTTGAACGAGCGGGGCGCGATGTTTTTCTACTGTCTCTCCGAGTGTTGTGATTAGCGGAGCACGAAAGATGTTATTCTTGTGTATGGGTGTTTGCGTTCGCTGTACAGCCTCCCACGAAGATCGTCTGAAACAGTAAAAGACTCGATATACGAATAACGGAGGCGATGATAGCAAAACATTGCCATGATCCTGGCTGAAACGAGAGCATAGGTTGCCCCGGTACTCTGCGACCTAGAAAAGGGATTCTTAACAACGTGCAACCCATGTTTCTTGTACAAAAAGAATACAGTACTGTCTCGATATACAGGGTGTGTCAAAAAGCAATTTTATGGAATCATGAATCAACAACTCACACTCAATAACAAAATCCAATCGTTTCCTTCGGGTTGTCTATTGTGTAGGAGAAGATTTTTAAGATTCCATGCGGAGAAGATAGTCGTAATAACATAAACCAATTATATGTTCTAAATAATAAAAGTAAAAAGAGAGAAAATTAGCAATAATTAATTATTAAATTTAATTATTCAATTTAGACCAACATGGAACTCAGTCACCATTTGTATTTTTGAAACTTTCTTTACACTTAGCAAACGCAATTGCTCTTGAAAATGATGCACACCTGGATCTAAACGTAGAATTAAATTTAAATATTAATTATTAATTATTAAATTTAATTATTCAATTTAGACCAACATGGAACTCAGTCACTATTTGTATTTTTGAAACTTTCTTTACACTTAGCAAACACAATTGCTTTGGAAAATAATCCACACCTGGATCGAAACGTTGAGTTAAATTTAATTATTAAATTTAATTATTCAATTTAGACCAACATGGAACTCAGTCACCATTTGTATTTTTGAAACTTTCTTTACACTTAGCAAACACAATTGCTCTGGAAAATAATTCACACCTGGATCGAAACGTTGAGTTAAATTTAAATATTAATTATTAATTATTAAGTTTAATTAATCCATTTAGACCAACATGGAACTCAGTCACCATTTGTATTTTTGAAACTTTTTTTATACTTAGCAAACGCAATTGCTCTCGAAAATGATCCACATCTGGATCGAAACGTTGAGTTAAATTTAATTATAAAATTGAATTATTCAATTTAGACCAAGATGGAACTCAGTCACCATTTGTATTTTTGAAACTTTCTCGACACTTAGCAAACACAATTGCTCTGGAAAATAATTCACACCTGGATCGAAACGTTGAGTTAAATTTCAATATAAATGATTAATTATTAAGTTTAATTAATCAATTTAGACCAACATGGAACTCAGTCACCATTTGTATTTTTGAAACTTTCTTTACACTTAGCAAACGCAATTGCTCTTGAAAATGATCCACACTTGGATCGAAACGTTGAGTTAAATTTAATTATTCAATTCAGACCAACATGGATCTCAGTCACCATTTGTATTTTTGAAACTTTCTTTACACTTAGCAACCACAATTGCTCTGGAAAATAATCCACACCTGGATCGAAACGTTGAGTTAAATTTAATTATTGCTAATTTGCTTTGTTTTTGCTTTTATTATTGATCGAAACGGTGCGCCGAGAACATATAATTGATTTATGTTATTACGACTATTTTCTCCGAATGGAATCTCAAAAATCTTCTCTTACACAATAGACAACCCGAAGGAAACGATTGGATTTTATTATCGAGTGTGAGTTGTTGATTCATGATTCTATAAAATTGCTGTTACTCGAGGATTCTTTTAAAAAATCTGTCAAGAACCATAGACTTCCAACAGTTACGGAATAAACCCCGAAGGTAACGTGTTAAAAAACCTTGGCGCCGCTCCTGGCAATAGCCTCTTCTCCTTCCAGATTAGAAACCGCTGCTTTACATCCAAGTGTCCAAAAAAAAAAAAAATACAAAAACCCTGCTTACGATCGCGGTAAGCGCAGGTTATAATCTTTGCAAGAAAAATCCCGAAAAAGACGCAACTCGTCGAGACGAGCAATAAAACATGAACAAGGGTAAGTTCCCAAAAGGTCCCCAATCCTTCTTATCGTTCAGCTAGGTCCGTTGGCGCATGACGGAGCCCGAGAAAGCGTATTATCGATCAAATCCTCGTTTATGCCAGTTTTAAGACGGTCCGAGTAGAAAATGACCGAGAGAGAGAGGTTAATACCCTGGTTGAGGATTCCTGACACACGTGGCCGCCGCACAGGCCCGCCATATTGGCAGAGATAATCGCGGTATTACGAGGAACCGGCACGGGAGGTTAGGTTCGCGCCACACGGGTGCAATAAAAGTCCAGCATGTAAGTACCTGCATCAGGTAAAAGGGCTCGGTAGTTTAAACATGATGAAGGGGGAAGCGGCGACGTGCGAACCGGAACCTGAAATCCGCTCGTAAAACGATAATCGATTTATGATGGCGGCGCTTTACCGAGGACCCCGAGGATCTTTCCCTTCGCGGCGGCCACTGTAAAAGGGAAGGAAACCTCGAAAGGGATTTTATTTCTGCTTTCTTTTTGTGGGAAACAATGGACGCACCGTATCTGTGACGTAACCGCGACTACTATAACAAAGATCCTTCGGACGCCCGCTTTTGAGGACGCCGACCGGTTCTTGCGATTTTATTCCGCGAACGTGTCGCCGATTTTTCGAGAATATCGGTTCTGCTGTTTGCGAAAGACTTTGCTTGCTACCGGATTCTCGTCATCGACGCAAACCATCTTTAATTTGCATAAATATCTTGTTGGAAAATTCTTAGATTTCTGCTAAACAGATTTTATCGTTTTTATAATACAGTGGGTAAAAGAAGGGTAAATATATCGATGAGGGGATTCAACTCGGACGACCTTGACCTTTACATATGTTGTCAAGGACAACATTCTGAACAACTTTTTTAACTTTGTTAAACTTTGTTAATTGCTACATACTCCTGGATTTTCGTATGGGTGGTCGCCCCCTCTGCAAACCTAACCACAACTCATTCCATTCGCATAATTTTTGCATTGTAACTGTCATCCAGAATATGATCTATTAATGGAAAAATTATGCGAATAGAATGAGTTGTGGTGTGGTTAGGATTGGGTTAGGTTACGGAAAATTCAATACAGTACTAGCAGTAGTTTTTTGGAATTTTCTCGAAAACTATGATCGAGCGACGGATACATACAGGGTGTTCACGCTATTACTAGCCAGCATTTTTTTTGTAAATAGTAAATATTAGAAAAAAATGATAGAGAAAAAATAGTACTGTTTTTTATGCGCAACACAATGACATATGCATTTTTGTTTTATTTACATTATTTTGATAGAAACGAAGGTGACCTTCAATTTTTTAAATGGAATGCTATACATTTTTTTATGTCGTATGAAAGCGTGTGTCAAGACGAATTCATCCATGTACTATACAATGACCTTCAAGGTCATGCAAGGTCAGAAATGGAAGAAACAATTTGAATATTGCGTACCAAAAGAACTAGGTTATGAGACACCGCCCAGCGATATAAACGACTTGAAAACTAAAATAACACAAGCATGTGGATTAATAACTGGGACCGCATTAGAAGTAGCTACCAAAAACGTAATTAACAGAGCCGAAATGTGCATTCGTGCGCAAGGAAGTCATTTTGAACATTTGTTGTAGCCTCATTAATAAAGAATACTTGTTAACACATTGGTACGCAATATTCAAATTGTTTCTTCCATTTCTGACCTTGCATGACCTTGAAGGTCATTGTATAGTACATGGATGAATTCGTCTTGACACACGCTTTCATACGACATAAAAAAATGTATAGCATTCCATTTAAAAAATTGAAGGTCACCTTCGTTTCTATCAAAATAATGTAAATAAAACAAAAATGCATATGTCATTGTGTTGCGCATAAAAAACAGTACTATTTTTTCCTCTATCATTTTTTTCTAATATTTACTATTTACAAAAAAAATGCTGGCTAGTAATAGCGTGAACACCCTGTATAATGACAAAAGTTGTTCAGAATGTTGTTCTTGACTTTTGTTGAACAAACATTTTTTGTCCTCATACTAGCATGTTATGAGCTGTGTGAGGGCTCATTGTAAAGAGGAAGGTTCATCATAGCCCGCTCTGCTCATGATTTAAGTCGAAAAAATCATTTTGTATTAGAAAAATACATGGGAACCTGAGGGTGGTTGTCTCGACTTGTTTGCCCTACTTTGGACGCTCATATTATTAAATATAAACATAATCTTGTTAAATCATGAGCAGATCGGGCTATGATGAACCTCACACAGCTCGTAACATGGTTGTATAAAAACAAAAAATGGTTTCCCGGAAACACGGTTTTCACTTGTTTTCCTAGTAATATTCTAGTAATATGCTAGTCATATCCATGGGTCTGGTACCCCTTAATGCGCGAGAAGTGGTGGGGATCTAGGGAATTCTGAGCGTTCTTATGCAGTTCTGATGCACGCATTGAATGCAACGGAACGCTTTATTAAAGAACAACATTTATTGATAAGATCTGTCAACTTAATTTTCAACTTCCTATGGATGTTTCACTGATTATTGCCAAACCCTATATCAGGGCTTGTCGTTGTATGCTTTCATTTCTTAAAAGCTGTGGCCTTAAGGTTTAAGCGGTTTATCTCATATGTACTATTGTTTTCATGTTTTATCATATCACTATGTATATGAGTTTCTTTTTCTGCAACAATGTATTATGTTTCCTCTATTATGTTGAAATAAATCTCATATGAGATTTTCTAATAAAAAAAAAAAAGCGTGACACGGAATGAACCCTAGGTTGACATGACTATGTAGATCATTCACTGATTTTTTCACTGATTTAAATGGCATGTGGTCATTTTTGCCATAAACGTATAAATCCGCAATCTATCCAACTGCTGCGGCCTAACGATCATCCCTCGGTAGGAAAGGGGTTGATTATTTCTTGTTAATTTTTCTGGAACGCAATTCCCGCGGTTCCACCCACTTCCGGCGACTCACACGGTGTCCAGAGGGATCGATAATTCGCGGGGAAGGGCCGCACGTCGCCCGTGGGAGTACGGATAATTGAAACCCGTCGGAAAATCGTCCGAGTCATCGTGCGCGTAGCGTTATTATTAAAATTGACTCGTCGGAGGGGCGCGAGTCGAGAAATCGCTGCCAATTCGAGGCGTTTGATCGGACGCCACTCATCCACCACCTGCCATATTTTTTAACGTGTTCATACTGTTCATCGATCGCCGCTCCGAAACGGAAAAAGGTTCGAATGTTTCAACAGTTCACAGGCGTTCCTTCTTTTCTGGTGGAGGTGGTCCACAAAATGCGAAAACAAACTTCGAAACGATCCTCAAAGCAAGTTTAGGGAGCACTGCGAATTTTATATATCGCATAAACTCTTTTTTTCACAGGATTCTGGTACGATACTAAAAGTTGCATAGTACATCCAAAAAATATTAGTTCATTTATACAGGGTGGGGTAACAATTTTGTTCGCCTTGAACGTTTCCGTGACTTGTAATAATTTGAACAAAGTTGATCGAATCGAGCATCAAATTCTATTTAAAATTGTATCGACCTATACAATGTGTCCTGAACTTATTAATTAACGAGTTGTCTCGATTTATTCTTTAGCAATTATTTTTTCCGAGTGAAATTCTTTTTTAACCAGTGCCGCACTTGGTTAAAATAGAAAAGAAAATAGAACATTGGAAAATCAGTTGAAGTATAGAACGCGTTGTATATTTGCAACAATGAAGGTCATTCTAGTGACCCAAGATTAAATCCTGGGTGCGCCACTGTTTCTAACTTTCATTTTTTGTGTGCAACAGTAATTGCAGAATAATCATTCTGTTAGAAAAGATTCTATCGGTACATTAACTGATTTTAGGCTGTATTTTCGTTCAGGAGGATTTCTCTATTCAAATGAAATATAATGGCAATAAAACGGTTTTACGGTTGACCCAATGGCCTGTTCGCTACCTACTCGCGAACCTAACGAAATAAAACGAAAGATCGGCGGAACAGGAACGAGGGTGGTCACCGGTCTTGTTTGTACAATCGATTCCTCGCGTACTGCTTTTACACGCACGGCGCTTCTATCAGAGAGGGTAGGAAATCTCGAAAGTCTCCACCATTCATTTTTGCAATAATCTCTCTCCAATTCGACGTGTAAATAATTATAATCTCATAACCAAATATACGGATCCCGTATACGGATCTTCATGGAAATTTTCATTTTCACACATCATTTTCTAAATATCAGAACGGTTGAATAATTTATTCGCCGGATAAATCCACACTCGTATCCGAATTTTATGGATTTATCATAAAAATTAATAGATGGAAAACTATAACAAACGTTTGTATTGCTGCAATTATTTAGAAAATTCATGAATTTCATTCGATTCCAGTTTCTTTGACGCAGACAATTTTTATTTTGCATAAAGATCTAATTATTATATCTCATACCTAAAATCTAATAAAAGAAATTTAATAAATGTTTTATTTTCGTTTTGATTAATTTATTTACAGAATTGATCAATTTCATTAGACTCTTGTTTTCTTTAACACAGACAATTTTTATTTTGCATAAAGATCTAATTATTATATCTCATACCTAAAATCTAATAAAAGAAATTTAATAAATGTTTTATTTTCGTTTTGATTAATTTATTTACAGAATTGATCAATTTCATTAGACTCTTGTTTTCTTTAACACAGACAATTTTTATTTTGCATAAAGATCTAATTATTATATCTCATACCTAAAATCTAATAAAAGAAATTTAATAAATGTTTTATTTTCGTTTTGATTAATTTATTTACAGAATTGATCAATTTCATTAGACTCTTGTTTTCTTTGACACAGACAATTTTTATTTTGCATAAAGATCTAATTATTATACATTATGTATACCTCGCTCCAAAAATCGATGATAATTAGTTTTCATAATTAATAATTAGATTTTATCTTTTACTTATATAATATTTACTTATATATTATAATTATAATTATTTACTTATATAATATAATCTCTTACTTATATAATAAGTAGATTTTATGCATTTCTAACAAAAATAGGTGAACATAATTTAAAACGGTAAAAACAATTTAAGAACGGCCATTCCTTCAATTTGTTTGTATGTATTAATTTTATGCATTTGTTTCAAAATATTGTAAGACTCTTTGTCTTATAATTTACTTATAATACGAAGAGAATTTGTATTCACAAGAATCCGCAGTTAATTCATAATTAATTCACAGGTTGTCATGGCGGGTCTATAGCGAAGTGGATTGCTTTGTAAAAAAATGGCGAGTATCAGCGGAAGAAGGTGACGAAATAAACAGCTTCCGAAACAAACAGCTAAAGGCGTAAGTAAAGCTCGTCGATCGGGCTCGGGCACGGCCCGGCTTGCGCCGTTTATTTGTCGGCGCGGCAATTCGACAAATATTTGCAAATAATAATCGACTTGCTTGCAGGATCAATAAAGCACAATTGCTCGCGACGACGTCTGCCAGGCTACGAATCCTTCCGAATCATTTGTACAAACTTTTTAACCGGTAAACGCCGGCTTCGAGAACCCGCACGCGCGGCCAACAATTATTCTCCTGTTTCGCAGACAATCGCCCTCTTTGTCTCTCTGCGACATGGCTTCCTCCAGGTCGAAAAAGTAAAGATAAAAACAACTCAAGAAAAATTGAATTCTACAAAAATGTTTACACTTCAGGTAATTCGATATAGATCAAGACTAAAATTAAGATCAAGACTTGTACTTTCACAATTTTACAAATACAATTCAAGCATTTTATTTATTGCTCTATTGTGAATTTTTCCATTATGAATTATCAAAGAAAGAATTCTGGAATTCGGGAAACAGAAATTGAACATATAATTATTAAAGACGAAAATTGTTCACTTTTTGAATGGGGAACGTGATATCTGTGAGCCACCTACAGTATAACTTTTATTTCTGCATAAGGAATAATGAGTTAGAATAATGGAGTAATTATCAATTACCAAAGAAAAAATTCTAAAGCTGCTGAAACAAAAATTTGAAAAACTACATTCTAAAGAGAATTGTTCATTTTTTAAATGAGAGAGTTACTTGTGGGCCAACCGAAGTATAATTACTATTGTTGCTTAACGAATAATGCGTTAAAATAATAGAGTAATTATAAATTACTGAAGAAGAAAAATTTGAGTATTGTGAGAGAAATTGTTTTAAAGGAGAGAGTGAGTTCTGGGCCACCTAGGGGGTGGTACGCCTTTTTAAGTTAGCCGAATAGTGTATTAGAATAATAGAGCAATTATAAATTACTAGAAAAGAAAAATTTGAAAATTGTGAAAGAAATTGTTTTAAAGGGGAGAGTGAGTTAGAGTCACCCAGGGAATGGTATGCCTTTTTAAGTTAGAAAAATAATGTGTTAAAATAATAGAGCAATTATAAATTACTGAAGAAGAAAAATTTGAGTATTGTGAAAGAAATTGTTTTAAAGGGGAGAGTGAGTTGGAGTCACCCAGGGGGTGGTATGCCTTATAAGTTAGAAAAATAATGTGTTAAAATAATAGATCAATTATAAATTACTGAAGAAGAAAAATTTGAGTATTGTGAAAGAAATTGTTTTAAAGGGGAGAGTGAGTTGGAGTCACCCAGGGGGTGGTATGCCTTATAAGTTAGAAAAATAATGTGTTAAAATAATAGATCAATTATAAATTACTGAAGAAGAAAAATTTGAGTATTGTGAAAGAAATTGTTTTAAAGGGGAGAGTGAGTTGGAGTCACCCAGGGGGTGGTATGCCTTATAAGTTAGAAAAATAATGTGTTAAAATAATAGATCAATTATAAATTACTGAAGAAGAAAAATTTGAGTATTGTGAAAGAAATTGTTTTAAAGGGGAGAGTGAGTTGGAGTCACCCAGGGGGTGGTATGCCTTATAAGTTAGAAAAATAATGTGTTAAAATAATAGATCAATTATAAATTACTGAAGAAGAAAAATTTGAGTATTGTGAAAGAAATTGTTTTAAAGGGGAGAGTGAGTTGGAGTCACCCAGGGGGTGGTATGCCTTATAAGTTAGAAAAATAATGTGTTAAAATAATAGATCAATTATAAATTACTGAAGAAGAAAAATTTGAGTATTGTGAAAGAAATTGTTTTAAAGGGGAGAGTGAGTTCAGGCCCCCCCAGGGGGTGGTATGCCTTTTTAAGTTAGCATAATAATGCATTAAAATAATAGAGTAATTATAAATTACTGAAGAAGAAAAATTTGAGTATTGTGAAAGAAATTGTTTTAAAGGGGAGAGTGAGTACTGGGTCACCCAGGGGGTGGTTCGGCTTTTGAAATTAGCCAAGGAGAACCCAACGCAGCCTGCGGAGGCTTCAGAAAATTCCGAAGATGGCTGCGCGACGGTATACATAAGTGGATGCAGGATAAGGACGAAATTGAGTCACTTAAAAAACGATAGACCGCATGTGCTTTATCGTGGTCGACGGGCTGCAGACGGGACCCTCGAAGGAGTCACGTGCTGTGCGTGCCTCGCCGGTCTTCTGCCAGATTTGCAGCGCCCCGAATCGTCCGTCGGCCTATCTCGAGCCCGACGGACTTCACCCTCGGATCCAATCCGCATCGAAAATAATAGACTCGTCTCGCGCACGTTCTCGAAGATCAATGGATCCGTGGGATCCATGATACAGTAAAAAAGAAGTGGGAAGCTTTATCTCTTCGAACCTCTGCACGGGTCCCCCTCGAGAAGAAATATTCTGCCCGATGCTTCACATTTTCCTAGCCTAGCTAAGCTAACAAATTGCTGGAAATGATATAGGGAAAACTTCGAGCTGGAAATGTTTTCACAATTATTCGTTTCGTACGTGGATTCAATTTCTTCTTTGATCTACACCCGTTTTATTCTTCCCATAGTCAGCTTGGTCACGTAAAACGTTCATAGCTTTATGTGACCTTCTTAGCATACTATTTATGGGCTACATATTTGCCCGGTTGTATTCATTTTATTATGATACTTGTACTATATTCGTGACAGTTTTACGATTAAAATGAGCCCAAACACGACACAATTGGGATTATAATTACTCCATTAATACACGATACAATGGAACCTCGATTATCCGAATCTTTCAAATATACTTCATACAAAAGTAGATAGCTCATGCAACCTCGGTGATTTCTACTTGAAAATTATTTAACATGCACTTTGAATATCCATAGATATGTGTGCAAAATCTTGTTGCAAGAAGTTCAATAGTTTTTTTTTAAAGAAATTCCTGAAAATTGTTGGAAAAGTGGTACTCGAGAATAACCCCTTGAAATAAACAACAAATATATAGCTCACGTAATTTTTATTATTTTCACTTGAAACAAAATCAAGTATGGGCTTCAGGCACCCATAAATGATTATGCAAAATTTTGTTGCAAAAAGTTCAATAGTTTTTTTTAAAGAAATTCCTGAAGATTGTTGGAAAAGTGGTACTCGAGAATAACCCCTTGAAATAAACAACAAATATATAGCTCACGTAATTTTTATTATTTTCACTTGAAACAAAATCATGTATAGGCTTCAGGCACCCATAAACGATTATGCAAAATCTTGTTGCAAGAAGTTCAATAGTTTTTTTTTTTTAAATTTCTGAAAATTGTTGTAAAAGTGGTACTCGAGAATAACCCCTTGAAATAAACAACAAATATATAGCTCACGTAATTTTTATTATTTTCACTTGAAACAAAATCATGTATGGGCTTCAGGCACCCATAAATGATTATGCAAAATCTTGTTGCAAGAAGTTCAATAGTTTTTTTTTGAGAAATTCCTGAAGATTGTTGGAAAAGTGGTACTCGAGAATAACCCCTTGAAACGTATTCTATAAAAAAGACGTAGCTGACGTAATTTTTATTATTTTCAGGCACCCATGAACGAGTATGCAAAATCCTATTGTGGAAAGTTAGATCCTGGAGAAATTCCTAAATATTGGAAAAATATAGCACTCGAATTGAGAGAACGACTCCCCTGCGTGGAATTTCTGCCATGTTCTTCGAGGACGGACTTTCTTCCGCGTTTAATAACAGTCGGAGCAATCTCGAGGGGAAAGCAGGAACCCAGATAGCCCATGAGGAGGACCTTGTTCGATTTCTCCCGAAGAAAGCGGTGACGAGCTCGCGGGAGAAAAAATTCCGATGCTGAGTAATGCGTTGCGGACAGTACTCCGGCATTAAACAAGATAACTCGTCTTGTTTGTGCAACAACTGGATCCTGGGTCGCAGTGCAGGACGAATCCGACCAACTAATGGATTAGCCGGTAAACAAGGTTGTAAAAGATCGCAGTAGCACAGCAGGTTACCAGAAAACCTTTGGCCCATTGACTCACTTGCGATTTACGACCTAGAGCATTGTCCTGCAAGGTACAAACTGTTCGTTAACGAGTTGTTTTTCACATTCGTTTTGCAATAGGTGACGATGACTCACGGGATGCACGTGAACCAGCGAAGATTAAGGACAAACGATGGCTCCAAGAAAGAAGTGCTTGGAATTTGACTCTGTTTATTGTCGATAACGAATCGCTGTAGCATAGCAGGTTACCAGAAAACCTTTGGCCCATTGACTCACTTGCGATTTACGGCCTAGAGCATCGTTCTGTAAGGGACGAACTATTCGTTAACGAATTGTTTTTCCCATTTGTTCTGCACGAGGTGACGATGACTCACTGGATGCACGTGAACCAGCGAAAGATTAAGGATGAACGATGGCTCTAACAAGAAGGCAAGACCTTCGGTCATCGATTTAGTTGAGATTTTGTATAATTTACAGACCTCGATCTCCCTTTTACGAAATATAACATTCTATAGGGCCAAACACAATAATATTTTTACGACATGTAACACTGTCGTAATTAAAAATATGTAGTATTGTACGGGGTGTCACGAAGTTATATGTCACGGTAAAAACCAAGGTGAAAAACAAAATTTAAAACTTACTTAGGACTAGCTAAGGGATTAACTTAGCACTAAATTTATGAATGTCCATATGGTCCAGTAGGACACGATTAAACAAAAATATGTTGTATTGTTACCTTGATTTTCAAGGTGAGGGTGAATTTTGCAGGGAGTTTTTGGTTATGCTATGGTGGCCGTGACATATAATTTCGTGACACACTGTACAATATTATTAAATTAATTCTATACCACGCATATTTTCTCTTCCAATATTTACGTTACTTCTTCTGTTCCCGGCACGAGAGGGTAATTTACTATTTTATTAATTCCGGTTAATTTATCTATAATTTATTAAAACTTTCGTTCTTTAATTTGTAACAATTGTATAATCTCTTATAAAGAAGTCAATGTTACATAGCGAATAAATAATATAAAGAAATAAGTAAAAAGAATATTTTCCTCAGACGAGGATCGAACACCCTAGGGTGTGAGTCTAGTACGTTGCCACTACAGCAGGACATTATTCATTGTATAATTTCTCTACAATAGCGTATATGTATAAGCACTAATAGAATTTTGTTTATGAATATCTCAACAATTATTGAGTGTTTGCCCCTATAATGGTATACAATATTCGTAAAAGGGAGGTTGAGATCTATAAGTATAAAGAAGTGGTTGGATTTTGACTCTGTTTATTGTCGATACTGTATTGTTATCGAGTGTGTTATCGAGGCACAGTCATTGGCACGTTTGTATGGACGTTGCACTTCCGCCAGCGCGCCGCCATTTTAGACGAAACTGTCTTTGTGTCTCTACGAGTTAATAGTGATAACTAAACTGCGGATCTTTATACAAAATAAAATATGTTTGCATTGATTACAGCACAGAAATAAATATTGTATTCTTCTTTTCATTATCTGAATGAGCTGAAACAAATACATTGATGTCCTTAAACATTTTTAACATGTCCACTGCTTTTAAAAAAATTTATTATTTATTAGTAAAAATAAAAAAACTTTAAATAAAATCCGCAGTCTAGTGATAACCGGACAACGGATTTGATGCATTTATGAGAGAAATGAGTGTGCGTAATTTAAAACATTAGACAAATTTAAAAACACTCATATTATTTTCAACCTATTGAACGTATTAACCCTGAGACGTTCCTCAAGATGAAAAATCACCCATTCAATATTTTAACATACTGTAAAATTATCTTTTCACGTCTACCTCGTGAGATGTACCTATTTCTTTAAAATGTGACGCTATAAGTGAAACACAATGTGTTGGTTTAACGTGTAAAATAAAAATGGGTGAATTATCATCCTAGTTTCTTTTATGCAGAAAATAATTGATTGAATAAAATTCATTTAAAAAAATGGAAGAAACTTGATTTCTTTTTACATTACAATACGAAGAAACTTCGTCGCAAAGCCAATATTAGTGCTGCGGTAAACCGAGTGTTAACCCAGATTAGTTGGAAACTAGTGAATCCGAGGTTCGAAGATTCCTCACGAGGAGTCCCCATTGTTTCCCCATATGGGTCCTCCGAAGCTTACCTAAATCTGGAATTGTAACACAGGAAACACGGAAATCGGCCAGAGACGATCGAGAGAGTTCACCCGGGGGTTCCCCGGGCGAGGAAAATTGGTTTTGCCCCGATTATGCCGGTATTTAATGCGGTTTGCACGTCTCGTAACCGTTCTTCTCTCGCGCGACTATTGTGACAACGATTTACGAAGTCAAAGGGTAAGATTTGCCATCGTACACAGACACGTTCGCTCGCGTTGCCTTTGTTGTTGGTCGCCGCGATCCGAGACACGGATTTACCAATAACGGCGACGCACCGACAAATAGGATTCAAGGTGGTTTCCCATCCACAGGTATCTCCTTTATTTTTCCAGGTTGATTTATTGTCACAGAAACGGGCTGTTTGGATATCCCCGACGTGATCTTTCCGAACTGATGGAAACGTCGAGCAAAATTCAATTACAGAATAAATACTGCCAAATTAATTTTTGCGCGCACTCATATAAAATTATAAAAAATTGAACATTTTTATGAATTTTTGTACAGGATATCCCCAAAAATGTGTTTCCTTGAAAAGAGTGACTCCCAGGGTCATTTCCAACGATCTTATACTAATTAATATTAATAATCCAACATCTCCTAATCGATTACAAAGAATAGTTAATATCCCTGAATTGTAAGCATTTTTATTTTGATGATAAATAACTAAACAATAAGAAATTAAACTCAATCCATCTCAACCTAATAATACTCTTAAAATATTAGGTCTTATAATCATCAAACATATTGAAATAATAAAAAAAATTAATAAAAATTTAAATCGATTAATGTAAAGCTGCGGAGGACATTTTGTCTAAGAAAAATGTTACTTCAAATGGCGTCAAGAGTACCATATATATTAAAATAATTGCAATTAATCCTTGAATCATCTATGAATTTTTAAAAACATATTTGAAGGTACTTCACGATTAGACTGCGGATCTTTCTGCAAAATAAAAGTTGCCCGCGTCGATTGCAAGGAGTAGAAACTAAATTGAATACTATTTCTTCCCTTAATAATTTCAATAGAGAATTAATTATACATTAACATCTTCAATTTTCAAAATTTTTCAACAATTTTGAATTTAATATACAGATTTCCAGTTAAGGGGTTAGGTGGTCTTGTCCTAAATAGTAGTTTGAAGTCTATAGAGAATTAATTATACATTAACATCTTCAATTTTCAAAATTTTTCAACAATTTTGAATTTAATATGAAGATCAGCAGTTAAAGGGTTAAGTGGTCTTGTCCTAAATAGTAGTTTCAAGTCTATAGAGAATTAATTATACATTAACATCTTCAATTTTCAAAATTTTTCAACAATTTTGAATGTAATATAAAGATTCGCAGTTAAGGGGTTAGGCGGTCTTGTCCTAAATAGTAGTTTCAAGTCTGTAGAGAATTAATTATACATTAACATCTTCAATTTTCAAAATTTTTCAACAATTTTGAATTTAATATAAAGATCCGCAGTTAAGGGGTTAGGCAGTCTTGTTTTAAATAGTAGTTTCAAGTCTATAGAGAATTAATTATACATTAACATCTTCAATTTTCAATATTTTTCAAAATTTTGAATTTAATATAAAGATTTTCAGTTAAGGGGTTAGGTGGTCTTGTCCTAAATAGTAGTTTCAAGTCTATAGAGAATTAATTATACATTAACATCTTCAATTTTCAAAATTTTTCAACAATTTTGAATTTAATATGAAGATCAGCAGTTAAGGAGTTAGGCGGTCTTGTCCTAAATAGTAGTTTCAAGTCTATAGAGAATTAATTATACATTAACATCTTCAATTTTCAAAATTTTTCAACAATTTTGAATTTAATATAAAGATTTTCAGTTAAGGGGTTAGGTGGTCTTGTCCTAAATAGTAGTTTCAAGTCTTGAGAACAGAATGCAAAAGGTTTCACACGGATTTCAGACTTCAATACAAATTATTTCTTGAAGTATATCGATCATTCACTTTTTCCTGTACTTTTATTTCAAAATCGTATATTTTCCCCACTTGTTACTGCGTCCTGACTTCTTAACATCAACGATATACATGAAATGGACTGAAAATCGCCCAAATTGTTTCTAAAAATTTCGTCCGTGGAGGGGTGCAGCTCAGAGGGTTGAAGAAAAATAAAAAAATATTCGGCAATCTCGGTGTCTCTGATTTTGGGGCCAGGGTCCCGGTCTCCGGGAATCCTTGTTAAGTGTCTCGGGGGCCGGCCTAGAAAAATATCTGTCCCAGGCACACGGCAACCTAAATACCTGTCACGCGATTACCTCCGTCGGCTTGTCTCTTGACGAGAACGCGTCTGGTGCCAAGGGGTTTGTTGTTTCAAGGCTTTACGAACAACAAACCGCCCCGTCGAGAAGTCAATGTTTCGTGAGTGGCTGCCTTGCTGGAAAATCAGGTGCATCCGCGGTCGGGTCACGTCCGAAAAACACCCCTCCTCCCCAATACGGGTACGCGACCGGACTCCGAGAAAAAATCTAGCGAACAAGAGCACCTCCCGTGACGTGGCATAAATCTTTAAAATTCTACTATTCGGAAACTTTGCCGCTTCGACTCTGGGGAGTCGAGGGGGTTGCTACGCCTGCATTAGGTGGGAGGATAATTGCATCGGTATTAACCCTCATACGCTTTTTAAAAAACAAGCTAGAATGTTAACACACAATTATATTCTTGAAGAAGCAGGGTTTAATGGCAAAAAACGTTTCAGTTCCTTTCATCACTCTGGATCTAAACCTTGGTTTTTTCACCTAAAACTTCCTAGAGACTTCATCTGCTGGATTAACAGACTTCGATCTGGACACTATCAACTGAATGCCTCCCTTTTTAAAATGAAACTTGCAGATAACACAAATTGTCCATGTGGTTGTTTGATACAGGATCATAATCATATATTATGGCAGTGCCCGATCTATGATAACAATAGAGAGGCGCTGATTCACAAACTATGCAGCAAAGGTTACTATCCACCTTATACAATAGATGCCTTTTTGTGTGGATCTTCTCTTTGTCCTCTATTTCTTATTCACAGTTTTCTTAAATCTCACTGTTTGTATCTATAGTGTTGTACTAGAATTGTTAATTATGTTACTTCTCCTAGTTTATAAGTTGTTATTGTAATGTTAGCATGTACAGATATGTACATGCTGCTAATAATCCCATGTGGGGTTTCATAGCATAATAAATAAAAAAAAACCCTCATACGCTTCTTAAAAATAGCTGCATAAAACAGACTAGCATAACAATTCACCCATTTTTGTTTTACATTTTGTTTTATTTTTGTTTACACGTTAAATCAACACATTATGTTTCATTCGTAGCGTTACATTTTCAAGAAATACATCTCACGACGTAGACATACAGTGATTCCATTAATATTCGACCGCTCTAAAAAAGCAATAACTGTTTTAACAGTGAACTATACGATTTAAATTTTGTGGAAAGCTAGAGCAAATAGTTTCATGCAGGATGTGAAAATAATTTTTTCAATTATTGTTATTGATCGGAATTGTAGAAAAAATACTAAAAGTTGCATATTACAACATTTTCGTGCGGGCCTGTATTGGAAATTTAAGAAATACGTTTTATAGGTCTGTGTCAATTAGGGCTGCAATTTTCCTTCGATTTTTGATTTTTTGAAAGTTTCTGATTTCGAATAAATTGTTTTCAATTTATCAAAAATCGTGGCATGGTCTGAAACTTATAAGTTACAACTTCATACGTTTCGAAGTCTTTGATATTTCGAGTACTTGGAAGACTTCGAAGTTTCGGAAAAGTTACAGCCCTAATGTCAATTATATGCACTTATTATATACAATAATTATATGTAATTATTTTTACCGTCTTTAAATGTTTGTAGCTCATTGCAAATTTTCAGAATATGTTTAATTGACACAGATCTACAAACCGTATTTTTTCAATTTTCAATATACAGTGGGTGTACAATATATAACTTTTTATAAAAAAGTTATTTTATTTTAAAAGGCGTACGAACACTTTGTACACCCACTGTAGGCCCACAAATAAAAGTTGTAAAATGCAACTGTTAGTATTTTTTCTACAATTCCGATCAGTTGCAATTTCTGAAAAAAATTTCTCACACCCTGTAGCAAACTAATTGCTCTAGTTTCCCAAAAATGTTTAAATCGTATAGTACAATATTAAAATTAGTGGGAGTCACTGTAAAAGGATGAATAATTTGACAGCATGTGAAAATATGGAATCAGTGAATTTTCACCCTGACGAACGTTTGGGGGTTGAGATTCAGGTGCATCGTGGATGAAACGAAGTGGATGCTTTTATCGATATTAGAAGGATGAGTTTATTGGATAATGTATATTGTAGACAAAATTGTATGAGTTTGGGTGCCTCGGGGGTGAAATTAACCCCTTACTGTTCCATTTTCTTTACAGTTACAGTGATTGAAACTTCTTTGTCCCAAAAAATGTACAAGAGAAAAGAACATTTATATTTTCTGAATGGCTATATTTATTTTAATGGAATCTAAATCGATTGAGACAAAAAAGGAATCATTGCTGAAAGTGTAAAGTAAATGTTTCGTGAAATATAGAATGATAGCTTGGCGTCAATCGTCGAATTTGGAAATTTTACCCAAAACTTCTCGTACCCCCGCAGCGTGTTTGAACAACGAAAAACCATACTCGTCGGAGTTCGCCAAGGAAAGAGTGTTTGACTTTGTTCAAAGCACCGAAAGAAGGCGCAGAGTGAAGAGGCCCGGCTCGATAAAAGTGTTTTGTCATTTTTATAAGGAGACGAGTGAACAGGCGACACGGGGACAGCGAGCGGACGCTGAGGGCTCTGAAGGGCGTTTACCTGATCGACCTGGGTGGTCCGCTAATGCTTCACCTACTATTAATACCGCTGATAAGTCCTCGGCGTTCTTTTCGTTGAGAAATCCTTTTCAAGAAACGTTTTAAACGATTTAAAAATTGCGACGAAACATTTCGAATAAAATCTAACGCACGTGTGAATATGTTACGTCTTTCTTTTTAACTGAAATAAAACTTAATTCATTTGTAATTAAATTAAAAAATATAAATTTTCTCATTTTGAAAAACATTTTTCGCACATCGTTTAGTAAAGCAATCTTTTTCTTATTGCACCAAACGATCTGATTGTTTGAAAGCAATTAAAAGGATTGCTTTACTAAACGATGCGCAAAAAATATTTTTCAAAAAGAGAAAATTTATATTTTTTAAAATACGTTAAACGGTTTAAAAATTGCGACGAAACATTTCGAATAAAATCTAACACACGTGTGAATATGTTACGTCTTTCTTTTTAACTGAAATAAAACTTAATTCATTTGTAATTAAATTAAAAAATATAAATTTTCTCTTTTTGAAAAATATTTTTTGCACATCGTTTAGTAAAGCAATCTTTTCCTTATTGCACCAAACGATCTGATTGTTTGAAAGCAATTAAAAGGATTGCTTTACTAAACGATGCGCAAAAAATATTTTTCAAAAAGAGAAAATTTATATTTTTTAAAATACGTTAAACGGTTTAAAAATTGCGACGAAACATTTCGAATAAAATCTAACACACGTGTGAATATGTTACGTCTTTCTTTTTAACTGAAATAAAACTTAATTCATTTGTAATTAAATTAAAAAATATAAATTTTCTCTTTTTGAAAAACATTTTTCGCACATCGTTTAGTAAAGCAATCTTTTCCTTATTGCACCAAACGATCTGATTGTTTGAAAGCAATTAAAAGGATTGCTTTACTAAACGATGCGCAAAAAATATTTTTCAAAAAGAGAAAATTTATATTTTTTAATTTAATCACAAATGAATTAAGTTTTATTTCAGTTATTCTGTTTCAACCGTTTGCACTCGAAATTATTTTTCAATTTTAAGTGTTTCGTTTGAAGTTCACTTCAAAGGACGGTTCCCTGACTGCTACTTATTTTAAACAATTCTGTTTACCAATTATATCAAATACAGCTCTCAAACTTCGTTGTAATTTATATTTGTGGAGCCTGTATTTATTTTTAGCTGAAAAACACGACTGAAATAAATAAAGGAAGAACCAAGTACGTATAAAAACACGTTTTAATTATATTTCGTGCGAATACTTATGGGACTGGCTACATATAAACGCAGAGAGATCCGCAGTCTATTGGTCAATTCATTTTCCGACAAAATTGCACAGAATGCACAACGACAATCACCATGATCGCTATACTGCAGATCTAATTGCATTTCTAATCTAAGAAAATTTAGAAAATTCAAGATGTCGATATATAAATTCTCATCTATTAAAATGATTAAGGGTGCAAACAACAGTTTTTAATTCTATTTCTTGCAGTCGACGCAGACAATTTTTATTTTGCAAAAAGATCCGGGGTGTACTTCCGAAATCGAGAATCCTCCGATATTGCTGAAATTTTTGCCAGAGCTTATTCTTGATTAGAGAAGAAGGTCCCCAAAATTATTTTTGACGAGAAAACCTCTTTTGCACCCAGCTTTCTTCAAAGTTAGTTCTTCCTAAATATTTTCGAAAATATTGGTTTTTAAGAAGAAAGTCTTAAACAAAAAATGGAGCTCAAAAAAGGTTATACACCTTTTTCACGTAAACCTATTATTTCAGCTATGTTATGGCCCAAAGTGCGATTAGAATTAGTTTAGTTAAAATCCAGGTTGTTATAAGAGTTATATGAAGTTTTCAACATTCAATATCGTTTTTCTCAAAAACTGCTATCTTCGTGACAAAAATCAATACAACATAAAATGTGTATTTCGGTGAGACCTACAACTTTTATTTGAAGTAGTTTCCAAAATCACCATTATTTACGTAAATAAATGGAGGAAACCATGATTTTTATAGTTTTTAATAGTTTCCGTTACAATAAAATTTGCGACAATTTCCACTATCATATTCGTAATCAACACGTCAAAGTACGAGTCCAGAGTACAAAAAAATCGGAGTAGTATAGAAAAAATCGTGTGCATGATAAAAGTGAAACTTATTGCTTATTAGGTATAGATACAGATAAATTATTACACCTAATAAGCAATAAGTTTCACTTCTACGTTCATTCTCAGTTTAAATTTTCGCGCCACTCGACTTTCGACTTCCGTAACATCGACTTCCGTTACATCAGAAAATTGTTACCCTCAGCAAAAAGAAATTTCACTTCCAAAATTCGTTTTCGGAAGTTTATCCAAGATCCGCGGTCGAATGATCACGATGATCCCGCACTAGGAAATTAGCATCTTCCGTCGGAGATAAGCGTTGGGGAGCGTTGTCGAAACTAGAAGACGACGCCGAGCGCCGAGCCAGAGATTCGGTGTAGGATCGATCGCGGCCGCGATACGCGTAATCTAGGTCAAATAGCAAATCGTTGTTTAATCGTAGATTAAGGATCAGGTACTAATCGAAACAAACATCGCTCGATTGCGCACTTGTGCTCAAACCGGATCGAGGAGTAGGAGGGTAGGGGGCGTAGAGTGATTTGTTGTAACGAAGAACGGTGGCGCGTGCGAGCGAGCGAGCGAGCGAGCGAACGAACAAGCGGAGCGAGTGCTGCCGCGGCCGCGATCGCTTGGCACAATGTAGCCACTTGTTTACAGGGACAATATTTTCATTCCGCAAACAATTGGTGGCTCGATAAAGACCCGGGCGTACAGGTGGCTGCTCGGGATCTAACGTTGTAACGCGCCGCCGCCGACGCCGATGACGCCGTCGACGCCGACGCTGAATGCCTCCCTCTCTCTCTCTGTATGTGTGTGTGTGTGTGTGTGTGTGTGTGTGTTTACGAATCTCTCGAGTAAAGTATTAGCCGACTCTAAACGCTCGAATCATCGAGAGAGTTGTATACCTTCGATTCGTCGACTCGTCACGCTCGCGTTATTCCAGACTCTTTCTACGGTGATCCTAACCTACCCCCTACCCCTAGCGGGCCACGTTTTCATTGAACTTTACAGTAATTTCTCGATCTATGTCCAGAAAACGGGGGTTTTAAATGTCATAGATCGTAAAGGGTATGCTATTTTTTTCTCGGAATCGATCGCGCCATGACTTCAAAAGAGTGCCGAACATAGAGAAGGCCAGAATGATACACGGATCGGATGACCAAGCGTGCCGCCGTCGTCGACGCGTGTTGGAAAGAAAGAGACGCGGATAGATCAAACACACTGTCCTTTCTTGTAAGTAAAACTTTCATCGTCGATTAAACCACTAAATACAGTTGGAATTATATCGTGTTTGGTATTGTCGTAATCAGAAAAACACCAGAAATAAGATAGTGAAAGTCCTATAACAAAATAATGAAAATTAAGGGCCTTGAAAATTCGATTCATTCAAGTCAATGTGTGGTGCTCATACCGATATACCCGAGCCGAGATCAATCACCGCCGCTCTGCGACGCGGCACGGTGTTGGCCGGCAATGGAATGGGTAAGCTCTTGTCATAGATCGTAAAGGCATCCCCGGTCATAGATCGCGAGATTACTGTATATGTAATTATCGCCACTCCCGAGATTTCGGTGTCTACGCGAGTCAATTCGTCTCGGAGCGTATTAGTTTGTCTTTGTGTCGGTTCCAGAGTCCCATTCGTACCGAGTTTATAAAAATTGCTTTACAGGGTGTCCCAAAACTAGTGTAGGATTGGAAAATGGGAGGTTCCTTGGGTCATTAGAAAGCGACGTTTTCCTTTACAAACGTGGCGTCCGCGGCGTTGTTTAGGAGTTATTAACGAAAAACACGGACAAATTAGAGCGCAATCTAGACATGCGATGGCACGTTCGGCCAATTGACAGCGGGCGCGTCGGGTCGACTGTGCTAACTAGCGTCTAGGTCGTGCTCTGAGTGGTTCGTGTTTTTCGTTAATAACTGCTCAACAAAGTCCTGGACGTCATTTTTGTAAAGGAATATGTGGCTTCAAATGACCCGAATAACCTCCCATTTTCCTATCCTACACTAGTTTTGGGACACCCTGTATAACTAGAATATTGGGGTTCTTCGCATTGGTGGCGTATACTTAGGTATCCTCTTGCATATTCAGGTATTTTATTGTATATTCTTGAATATTCTTATGTATTCCTGTATACTCAGGTATATTCGGCTATGTTCGAGAACATTCTTGTATATTCTTGCTTATTCTTGTATATTTAGGTATATGTAGGTATGTTCTTGTACATTCTTGTATTACTCTTGCACATTCTTGTATATTCTTGCACATTCTTGTATATTCTTGTACATTCTTGTATATTCTTGTACATTCTTGTATTAGTCTTGTACATTCTTGTACATTCTTGTATATATTTGTATGTTCTTATATATTCTTGTACATTCTTGTATTACTCTTGTACATTCTTGTATATTCTTGTACATTCTTGTATATTCTTGTACATTCTTGTATATTCTTGTACATTCTTGTATATTCTTGTATATTCTTGTACATTCTTGTATATTCTTGTACATTCTTGTATTAGTCTTCTACATTCTTGTATATTCTTGTACATTCTTGTATATTCTTGTACATTCTTGTATTAGTCTTGTACATTCTTGTATATTCTTGTACATTCTTGTATACAGGGTGTCCCAAAATTCCTCCGACACCCGAAAATGGGAGGTTCCTTGGGTCCTTTGAAGCGACATTTTCCTTTACAAAAATGGCGTCCGCGGCTTTGTTTAGGAGTTATTAACGAAAAACACGGACCAATCAGAGCGCGACCTAGACACGAGATAGCACAGTCGACCCAACGCGCCAACTGTCAATTGGCCGAACGTGTCATCGCATGTCTAGATCGCGCTCTGATTGGTCTGTGTTTTTCGTTAATAACTCATAAACAAAGCCGCGGACGCCATTTTTGTAAAGGAAAATGTCGCTTGAAATGACCCAAGGAACCTCCCATTTTCGGGTGTCGGAGGAATTTTGGGACACCCTGTATATTTGTATGTTCTTATATATTCTTGTACACTTTTGTATTACTCTTGTACATTCTTGTATATTCTTGTACATTCTTGTATATTCTTGTACATTCTTGTATATTCTTGTACATTCTTGTATTTTCTAATATATTCATTATATTTAGGTATATTATCGCACATTCTTCATGTTTGCTACCCATGTATGTACTACCCATCGCTGGCAACAAAAGTCTTCAGGGATTCACGTGTCTCAAGTGAACCGTTTAGATTCCACAGGATGTCTCAAGATGGTACAAATGTGGCGGAAGGGGGCGAGAGTCTACAGGAGAATGAAATTCGAAAATGCACATAGAATGAATTTTTTTCATCAAACAGCCCTGAGGAAGGGCTGTAGTGAAACGCAAGAGGGAAACCCGGGAGAAACAATGGCGGACAGCGTGTCCCGCAGAGATAATCCGACGCAGTGTTTACGATCGAGCAAACCGCAAGAACGAAAACAAACGACGCGGTCTCATCGAGGCTTGGAGTCCACTCGTACGGGCCGCAGCGGATAATAAGCGGTGCTAAAGTGACTGTAAACCAAGATCTGCTGGTCGTCGACGAAATAATACCCTCGGGAAATGATTATCCCCCCTCTCTCTGTGCCAGTTTCTAATTATTATGTATTGTTAGAAAAAATTGATGAACAATCTACCTAACAACATACATAACAGTGAATTATTACAGAATTTTTGGTTGCGGAATCGATTTTTTAAAAAATGTAGAAGCATAAAATTATGATGGGGTTCCTAACCTCACTATCTGGGTTACAATATGATTTATTTCTTCTGTTATCCGCAACGAAAAATTACGAAAAAATTCAGGAATGTTGTGGCTAGTGGTGTACACGACTGTAAATTATTTCAGAATTTTTGGTTGCGGAATCGATTTTTAAAAAATCTAGAAGCATAAAGTTATGATGGGGTTCCTAACCTCACTATCTGGGTTACAATATGATTTAATTCTTCTGTTATCCGCAACGAAGAATTACGAAAAAATTCAGGAATGTTGTGGCTAGTGGTGTACACGACTGTAAATTATTTCAGAATTTTTGGTTGCGGAATCGATTTTTAAAAAATCTAGAAGCATAAAGTTATGATGGGGTTCCTAACTTCACTATCTGGGTTACAATATGATTTATTTCTTCTGTTATCCGCAACGAAGAATTACGAAAAAATTCAGGAATGTCGTAGCTAGTGGTGTACATAATTGTGAATTATTTCAGAATTTTTGGTTGCGGAATCGATTTTTAAAAAAATCTAGAAGCATAAAATTTCGATGGGGTTCCTAACCTCACTATCTGGGTTACAATATGATTTATTTCTTCTGTTATCCGCAACGAAGAATTACGAAAAAATTCAGGAATGTCGTAGCTAGTGGTGTACACGACTGTGAATTATTTCAGAATTTTTGGTTGTGGAATCGATTTTTAAAAAAATCTAGAAGCATAAAATTATGATGGGGTTCCTAACCTCAATATCTGGGTTACAATATGATTTATTTCTTCTGTTATCCGCAACGAAGAATTACGAAAAAATTCAGGAATGTCGTAGCTAGTGGTGTACATAATTGTGAATTATTTCAGAATTTTTGGTTGCGGAATCGATTTTTAAAAAAATCTAGAAGCATAAAATTATGATGGGGTTCCTAACCTCATTATCTGGGTTACAATATGATTTATTTCTTCTGTTATCCGCAACGAAAAATTACGAAAAAATTCAGGAATGTCGTAGCTAGTGGTGTACACAACTATGAATTATTTCAGAATTTTTGGATCTGAATAGGATTTTTGAGAAAGGAACCATAACATTGTGATAGAATCATGCATGACAGAGACTTGCTATTTCTACTGTATTAAAGTTATCAGTGAAAAATATGAATTTATATTTATTTAGCATAAAGATGCGGAGTCTAATTATTATTTATTGTTAGTAGACTGTCGATTCGATGCATTCATGATAAAGCTAGACCGTTAAAAGAGGAATGACAATTTTATTTGGTTGTTTCTAAATGTCTGAATGATAAAAAATTGTACGTAATCGCGCTGGGAGATATTCAGACACGGTTTATCAGAACTGGGGAGTGCTTTTAATCGTGGGCCAGTGGGCAAGATGCGAGGGACGAGAAACGGATAGCTAATCGATAGAATGTCGGACATCGTTCGCGATCAACTATACCTCTCCTGTCTGCGTTCCACAATTATTGTCCACACTTTTCCTGCTCGTTCTACACCGATTGCTTTCGGACACTGCTGACGTTCATTAAATTAATACTGTAAAGAAACAATTAAACGTATCAGCAGTTTAGTTAGATGTATTTCGGTTTTCGTGGAAAATTATGGGCCCCTATGGCCCTCGGAATTCGGCGCCACTGCAACTGATAAGTGTCGTACCACGATAACGAGCATGTGCATCGATCGGAAACGGAACATTTCCCATCGCTTTCGAGTGCGTTTCAACTCTCACAAAGTAATTCGAATTTTAACGGTCTCGTGATGACTGCAGATTTGATTAATTTATGAAAAAAAACGAGTAGATACAATTTAAAATAATAGAGAAAATGTCAGAATATAGAAATTTAGACCAAAAACCTTAACCTGAGGTACTGAAATGATTTTAAAAAGAGGACTTTTTAATGGCCCCCTGATTGTTACAATCGAGTTAGGATAAACTTTGAAAAAGAACTTTCCTCAAATTTTTTTCTACTCTGGATTGTTACATAATTTTGACGTGCTGATTACAACTGTGATAGTGAAAATTGGCGCAAATTTTATTGTAATGTTGAAAACTATAAAAAGACCATAAAACATCATAGTTTTTTCCATTTATTTCCGTAAATAATGGTAATTTTGAAAAATATTCAACCTAAACTTAAACATTAAGTTAAACGACTGTTCGTTATAAAAGAATTGAAACGACCTCACATAAACTAAAAAACAAATTTATTCTTTTCGTTCCAAAAAATGGAAACAAAACGGATAGAACAATATCATGAAAACTAAAAAATAGTTTGAAATAGATAAACAAAATAAAGTGAAATTGTGTTGGATGAGTTATATGGACTTTGTTTTTATGACAAAAATCAGTAGAACATACTTCCGGTATTTGGGTGAGACCTACAACTTTTATTTGATGTATTTTTCAAAATTTCCATTATTTACGGGAGTAAATAAAAAAAAGTTTTTCCTGGTCTCTGCTGTGGCAATAAAATTTGCGTCAATTTTCACTATCATATTTGTAATCAGCACGTCAAAATAAATAAGAATCCAGAGTATAAAAAGATGAGAGGTACGTCCATTTCGGAAATGCATCCTCGAATTACATTTTTAACAATTATATACAGCAAATTTTTAGATTACATACTGAAATGATGGGAAAAAAGAACTTTTCGCTTGCACCCTGGTTCTCACGATCGCGTAAAATTTTTATTCCGCATAAAAATCGGTGTTTCGAGATCCGGCACAGTTGCGGAATAGGAGAGTCGGAAGATTTCCTTTCCGCGAATATCTGCCCAATATTGGAGGCGGCGTGCGCGCGGAAAACGGCGTGCGATCAACAAACGTGATTTTTCACTGTTCGCCGGGCGAATTAAAAATAATTTCGAGCGGCTCGCTGCTGGTCGGCTTTTAATTAAAGGAACGAGGAATTCCGCGGATCGTTCAGCAATTTAGAGGTGGTACGCGGGTTCCGAGATTACCCGCTCTTAATCCAACAGCAGAAGTGTTTCGCGGGTGTGTTTGCGAAGCGTATTAGCCGCGGGTCGGCCGGATTAATAAAGTTAAAAATGCACTTTGCGGCGGACGTGCGATAATGATAATTTCAGCGAGCCTAGCTCCGGCAAAAAGATGGAGCGAACACCAGCCGGTCGATTTTTTATCGGCAGGCGAATTTAATTGCTCGACCTCGTTGACCGACTCCCACATGCATCGACGCTTTTTTTACAGGTCGAGGAACAAGTGTATGGTCCACAGAATTATCCTGGAATTTTTTAATTATTGCCGCGGATTAACGTAGCAGGCCCGTGTGGGGTTTTGTCGCAAAAATTAACTAATGGAATCCAAAATTAAGACTGTTCAACGGAACTCGAATCGCCTTTTTTAAATATTACTAATCACTTGTATGATTTTTTAAAATAATAATTAAAAGCTGAAATGATTTTTATATGTTCGTTAGAAGAGAATAACATTAATTATTCAAGCAAAAATTAAATGTTTTCGGCGCATTGGTTCGATCTAGTAATACTTCAAAACACTATTTGCAAATATTCACAATATTTTATCTCGACGTTTCGATCTAAATTTAGATCATTTTCAAGAGATTAATTTAACAATTATTAATTATTCAGCCCCAAAAGATGATAATAACACTCATATTTAATTTAGTAGCTACTATTTAAAAGATCTTGAAGGATCGTTTACTATAAACAATTTACAAAAATAAATTTCCATATTTCGTTTACAGTTTTGCATAAATTTTAACTCTAACAGACCCAAATTAATTGTGAATTAATTAGCGATTTTATATTAAAACCAATTCTTTTATCTGTAAAATTGAAGATTCAGTAATTGTTTATAAAATGTTCGCTTGTCAGAACTTTATTTTCGAATTTTCATGATTTGATACCGATCGACTAATTGCCGATTAATTAATTAATTCGCACAACCTAATAAAACGCTAATTAACAAATGCAAGATAAGAACGTCGATCAATATTGTGTTTTATTCTTCGTCACGAATTATCGGGACGTGATTGCCCGCATTATGTAGCCGATTTTAAAGTGTAAACTTCGATTATCGGGGGGACTGAATTCACCGTTCCATAAACATTCGCGCGATCGATAATTCATGGAGAACTAGCAGACGATGAATCGGGAACTAGCGACGATATTTAATTCATCGTTAAATAAAGGGCATCGCGGCTCGACACTCCGCAAAATTATTAACGCACGCGCGTGTGCCGTTGTTTATCATAAACACCGTCCAATACGAGCTTGTTAGTGTCGCACCACCATTTTGAATGCGTTCTGTATTTGCTCTTCGATCGGCGATTAACTGTTTTGCGAAACTTGAAAGGAATGTCTCCTAACATTGCAACATTTATTTATGCATTTGTGACTACATATGTGTTTTATAATTCGTTAAAATGATTAAGGGATGAAATTAATTTTGACACCCTTGTTTCTTGTAGTTAAGTAATTAATGTCTCTTAACGTTGCAACATTTATTTATGCATTTGTGACTAGATATGTGTTTTATAATTCGTTAAAATGATTAAGGGATAAAATTAATTTTGACACCCCTGTTTCTTGTAGTTAAGTAATTAATGTCTCTTATCGTTGCAACATTTATTTATGCATTTGTGACTAGATATGTTTTTTATAATTCGTGGAAATGATTGAGGGATGAAATTAATTTTGACACCCCTGTTTCTTGTAGTTAAGTAATTAATGTCTCTTATCGTTGCAACATTTATTTATGCATTTGTGACTACATATGTTTTTTATAATTTGTTAACATGATTAGGGGATGAAATTAATGTTGACATCCCTGTTTCTTGTAGTTAAGTAATTAATGTCTCCTAACATTGCAACATTTATTTATGCATTTGTGACTAGATATGTTTTTTATAATTCGTGGAAATGATTAAGGGATGAAATTAATTTTGACACCCCTGTTTCTTGTAGTTAAGTAATTAATGTCTCTTAACATTGCGACATTTATTTATGCATTTGTGACTAGATATGTTTTTTATAATTCGTGGAAATGATTAAGGGATGAAATTAATTTTGACACCTCTGTTTCTTGTAGTTAAGTAATTAATGTCTCTTAACATTGAAACATTTATTTATGCATTTGTGACTAGATATGTTTTTTATAATTCGTTAAAATGATTAAGGGATGAAATTAATTTTGACACCCCTGTTTCTTGTAGCTAATGCAACACACTTTTGGCAATAATAATCACGAACCTAGCCAGACTTTATACACTAAAAAACAGTGAATTAATTATACTAGTACATCATCTAATATTGTTCGCAATTTGTTAAACTTTTTTTCTCCAGCAATTTGTGTGGTTCACAGTGTTAAACATTTCTGGAACAAAATAAAAATAATCTCCATTAATTTCAAGTTATGGGAATAACACAGAATTAATTTTCTTAATAATTTTAGTGAGTCAAGAATAATGACAATGTTTTTGCTGTTGTGCATTTTACCTGCTAATTTTATAATATCGTTATAAAATCAGATCATTTTTTCGGAGCTTGAAATAATTCGGAAAAGACATTGATAAACTGTGTTATTAATGTTTTACATAATTAAAAACGAACTTCCTCGGAGAATTGTACGTGATGAGTGGTTTCTCCACTTATTGCTAACCATGGCTGCAGCCCATAAGCCCTAAATCCGGCGCTGGACCTAATAGCGAGACTTAGGCCTCGGTTTCTGCACGTAGAAGTATTAAAACGCCTAAACTCCGTATGATTTTCTTACTGTTTAGCGTGGATACTGCGAACAGTTTGCCATGGTGTTAGAAGAATCAATTTGGAGGGCACTAAATCGTTGAAAAGAGACGTTCCCCTTCGGCGCGGAATAAAATGGGTCATCGTAACGATTAACACGAGTCAGTGTTAAATGTTTCAACAAATCCGATGTGTCGTTCAATGGATCCCTTTCCTCCGCACACGGTCCCCCAGTTCGTAGTTAAAACCGACCAAGCAATTTGCCGCGTTAGACCGCACTTCGCACTTCCTTCGAGAACAACTATAGTTACCGCGAATCACTAATTTTTCCGCGACCGAGACCGTCACGACCATAATTCACACGCGACCGCCTAACTCCTTCAGTGAGACCCTTCTTACTGACTTCTCTTTCACAGTCTTCCCCCAGAAATTTCAACCTCGCCATTTCGCGACTGTGCCAACACCATCGAATTTAATAGACAATATGTGTAAATGTCGTTGATATGAATGATAATAATTTTATTAATATTGTTCTTCAGTATACAATTATCTTCATTAGAAATTGTGAAATTTATGCGGTTAGGACAAAAATGAGTATTGTATGTTAATATTCTCAAGTTGTTAATATTTTTTTTCAGTTTACAATTATTTTCATTTGAAATTGTGGAATTTATGTGGTTAGGACAAAAATGAGTAAGTATAATTTTTGTCTTATATCAATTTGTAACGAATTATTATTACCGAATAATTTTTACAAATATTCATCAATTTTTGTGTGATGTAATCCTTTTTCTTTAGAATTTACAATTTTTACACGGATATGATATGATTGTGGGATTTATGCGATTAGGACAAAGATGAGTAAGTGCAATTTTATTATTCTAATATTTTATTGTATGTTAATATTCTCAAGTTGTTAAGATCATCATTTTATTTAATACATTTTGTCTTATATCAATTCGTATGGAATTATTTTTACCGAATAATTCTTAAAAATATTATTTTGGTTGAGATGTAAAGAGCAATTTTTACATTCATTAATTTTTGTATGATGTAATCCTTTTTCTTTAGAATTTACAATTTTTTACATGAATGTGATATGATTGTGGGATTTATGCGGTTAGGACAAAAATGAGTAAATGCAGTTTTATTATTATTATATTTTATTGCGTGTCAATATTCTCAAGTTGTTGGATCATCATTTTATTCAACCCATTCTTGTCTTATATCAATTCGTATAGAATTATTACCGAATAATTCTTAAACATATTATTTTGGTTGAGAAATGCAGACAATTTTTAAATTGATCAATTTTTGTATGATTTAATTTTTCTGTAGAATTTACAATTTTTTACATGAATGTGATATGATTATGGGATTTATGCGGTTAGGACCAAAATGAGTAAGTGCAGTTTTATTATTCTAATATTTTATTGTATGTCAATATTCTCAAGTTGTTAGATCATCATTTTATTCAACCCATTTTTGTCTTATATCAATTTGTATCGAATTATTATTACTGAATAATTTTTACAAATATTCATCAATTTTTGTATGATTTAATTTTTCTTTAGAATTTACAATTTTTTACATGAATGTGATATGATTATGGGATTTATGCGGTTAGGACAAAAATGAGTAAATGCAGTTTTATTATTATTATATTTTATTGTATGTCAATATTCTCAAGTTGTTAGATCATCATTTTATTCAACCCATTTATGTCTTATATCTATTTGTATGGAATTATTATTACCGAATAATTTTTACAAATATTATTCCGGCTGAGAATTACAGAGCAATTTTTGTATGTTTTAATCCTTTTTCTTTAGAATTCACAATTTTTTACATGAATATGATAATAAATGTGATATAGGTATAAATTACTCCTCGACTCCTGTATCTTCTAATTAACAACAAATTTTAACAACAAATTGTTTCAATAGTCGTGTTATTTGGTTAAAACTAATCAGTAGTAAAACTAAATTGATCAAATGTTACTAGTTCTTTGAAAAAAAAGAATGATTGAATTTCGACCTAAATTTTTCCTACCAATTGTACGCACCTAAACACTCTGTTTAACGACCAAAATAATTGTCGAGAGGCGAAGAAAATATTTTGGAAAATATTGCGAATCCGCAGGAATTTCATTGGGCGGCCGTCAATTCAATCATCTAATTAATCCGCACTTTTCGTCCGATTTCGTTCGAATTAACCGTTCATCGTGTCGAATAATTAACCGTCGGTAGCCCCTCCCCATGAATATTAAACGAGAGTAATAAAAAGAGATCGGATTTTCATGGGGATAATTAGGTTAGATTGATTCGATCAAGCACCCCTCATCCCCGTTTCTTCGCCGACGCTCCGCGGCGACGCCGAGTTTTCTTCGTTTCGCAATGGCGGATCCGATAACTGGCGGAGGCTTATCGCTTGACTTTTATCGTGCATTTGAATAGCATAAATTTAACTCGCATACATTTCCCACGGCGTGTCTCGTGGCCCAGATATACATTCTTTATCTGTCGCGCTGGTTTCACTCGAACCTTGCTCCAAAATCTTCGACCGGAAAACCGAAAAGCAACATGGCCGATTTTTCTTGGATTTATCGAATAAGTTCAAAGTAACATAAATTAAACCAGGCATTTATTCCACGAAATTTTGCCTCTTAATTATGCAATAATATAACAAGGGAAACAGTGAATATATTTATTAAACCATAATGGTTAATTAGTAAGGTAAAGGTAGTTGACCAGTTAAGAGAAGTTTTCCACGCGAACAATAGTAACCACTTACTCTGTCGTCAAATAGCGAGAGTCGATGTCTGAAGACACTCTTTAAGTCTTCTAAATTATGTACCAAGACCACTTTTTAAAAAACGTTTACTTGTACAAATTTAAGAAACGTGTTTAAAAATTCAGTAATTGCTTCAGAAGTTGACCACTTTTGAAAATAAAAAAGCTGGTAAGAAATTTTGAAGAACTGGTTTTTTCCCTTACATTTAAACATTTAATAGTTACTTTTTTTTTTAATATTGTATGTCATCATGTTAAAAAAATTTTTCGATTTTCTTACAGACGCAACTCAATTTCAATCTTGAAAATGGTTAAAATCAATGAAACGTCGATTACTTTGAAAATTAGCAAAATTGTTTAGTTAGTATTTTTGTTGTCTTTATAAAGACATTAGCAAAATTGCTTAGTTAATATTTTTGTTGTCTTTATAAAGACATTAGCAAAATTGCTTAGTTAATATTTTTGGTGTCTTTATAAAGACATTAGCAAAATTGCTTAGTTAATATTTTTGGTGTCTTTATAAAGACATTAGCAAAATTGCTTAGTTAATATTTTTGTTGTCTTTATAAAGATATTAGCAAAATTGCTTAGTTAATAATATATATCTTTATAAAGACAACAAAAATATTAACTAAGCAATTTTGCTAATTTTCAACATTTTGACCATTTTCAAGATTGAAATTGAATTGCGTCTGTAAGAAAAATTTTTTCAACAGGATGACATACAATATTCAAAAAAAGTAACTATTAAATGTTTAAATGTAAGGGAAAAAACCAGTTCTTCAAAATTTCTTACTAGCTTTTTTATTTTCAAAAGTGGTCAACTTCTGAAGCAATTACTGAATTTTTAAACATGTTTCTTAAATAACGATCGAACCGTAACGCCGAAATCATTTAACAGTTGTTTTACTTAAAAAATCTAGTAATTGACATCCTATTCGTTAGTAGTTGACCACTTCTGCTAGATATTAAAGAAATGAAAGAATGAGATAAGAAATAAAATAAATCAATTCCATAAAAAGTGTAATTAAGGAACAGAGTAGATGTTACAGTATAAAAATCTTATATAAGTACAGCTTATAAAAATCTTATTTTTTATATTTTTCTATAGAATGGTGAACTACTCGTACATGGTCAACTACTGGTACCTTTACCTTAAATACAATATCGTTGCGTGTCGATCACAGATTTTTCAGAATTTTCAGGAACATTGTAACACGATTAATATTGTTGCTATATTTCCTAAGGAGCGATTTCCTTCGTGCGTCTGGCCGCAGCGTTCTGCGAGCCATACTCCATTGTGTCTGTGGATGCACAAGTTGCGTTCCTATCATGCGATTCGGTATGTCTTTCCTGGTTTTTCACTTGCGAAGAAAAGCGAAAGAGCATCGTCCAAACTCAAACAAGCGAGTCGATCGATTTACGATATGTGTTCGACGCACACGTTTGCGTTTGTATTTTCGCTTCGAGACTTCCGAATGTTGCACCAGACCAAAACGTTTTTTCACCCACTGCTCCCGAAGCAAGTCCAGACTTGCTCCAAACGCAGAGCCATGCGTTTGTCTATCCACTGCTTCAGAACAATTTTCGGATTTTCTTCAAATTTGTATTTCTAACTAAAATGTGAAATTGTTCATTTGTTACTTATTCAGTAGTTTTTCAGATAATTTCAATCAATGATGTTCTTCGTTATAAAGGGTCTTGATTTTTATTGAAATTGTGTGGAAAACATTGGTTTTAGGTTGAAAGATAACCCCCCAAAATTTCAATACCCTTAACTGTATCATTTTTTTTCTCGGTTGTTAATTAAGATATTCAGATAAAAAAAAATACGAAAATGCTCTTACTTACGTTCTTCATATCATATATTTTTTTTACAAGTGTGATCATATTATTAAGGGTAGAAATAAATTATTAAATTTTTTGGGGATGCCCTTATATAATATAAATATTATATAATATAAATAAATATATAATATAAATACCCTTAACTATATCATTTTTTTTCTCGGTTGTTAATTAAGATATTCAGATAAAAAAATACTCGTACTTACGTCCTTCATATAATAAATTTTTTCCACAATTGTGATCATATTATTAAGGGTAGAAAAAAATTATTAAATTTTTTGGGGATGCCCTTACATAATATAAATATTATATAATATAAATACCCTTAACTGTATCATTTTTTTTCTCGGTTGTTAATTAAGATATTCAGATAAAAAAAATACGAAATTACTCGTACTTACGTCCTTCGTATCATATATTTTTTCCACGATTGTGATCATATTATTAAGGGTAGAAAAAAATTATTAAATTTTTTAGGGGTGGAAATTGCAAACAACCACTTTCAAAAAATTCAACAACAATGTTCTGTTATCTGTCTAATATATACAAAAGTTTCAAGATGGTGGGAGGGGTGGAACATAGTTAAATATTGAAAAACAAATGAAATTACGCCATTATTGTAGGAATACTATTAGTGGCAGATTTTAGTAGTGATTATACGTATTTAGTATTGATTCTAAGATATGCAGGCTACGACTATCACTTATACTCATCCGGTTTCTTTATTGGGTCTCCCACAATCGCTCAATCCTGAACTCAAAATCATTATAATGGCGTAATTTCATTTGTTTTTCAATATTTCAAGTTTTTCAGTTTAGTAGTTTAGTAGTTTTTCAAAAATCTGTTATATTCATTTAATTATTATAGAATTCCTATTGTATTACTCCTGTATTCGATACTACTGTATTTACTAATACTATTCATGTAAAGCATAATAAACCCAGAAGGGTTTCAATGCTTAATAAATTAAAAAAAAAAATAAATTTAATACCGATATCTTTTATGGTTGAAATGGGGGCTCCTCGAGACCACAGATTGCATAAAGTGACATTAGGATTATTTTTCTTGGGTGAAACATTCTAAAAAAATGATTTCTACGGACTTCACGTTCCTCTACACCCCGAGAAATGCTAGAGCCGGTTTAAATAAAGAATATTTAACAGTGAGCAACACAATCAATCAATTTTATGCATTTACAATGTTAAATTACTAGAACGTCGTAAGGTTCTAATTAATAACATTATTAATACAGAACAGTTTCCGTACAAAAATCTGCAGAACTAAATTTAATGTTATCATATATGTATATTATAAATTTAAAGTGATAATTACTAATTGATCGAACCAGTGCGCCGATAACATTAAATTTAGTTATGAACAATTGACGATCGAGATACAGAGGACTGTTAAAATCTGCAGTGTTCGAATTACAGCTTTCTGAACAATGTTGTTAACAACACGGAGCAAACAATTTTAATTTGTTACCAGGATTCTTCTAATATTTATTCTTGTTCTTCCGAGTCGCTTTAATTTTGTGTATGTTTAATCTGCCAGTTTGACTTTTATTTGGACAAACAGTTTCGAAAATTGGAGAATAAAAAATAGGTGAACAATGATATTGAAAATGGATGAACGATCACTTCAAAGAACAATTTCGTGCATTTCAATGCTGAAGAGCATTCTGCCGTCGGACTGAAGGAATAATTTGAATCAATCAATATCGGACTGGTTGTTAATATATGAAGTAGTTTCTGTGTTAAACATTGACGAAGGATCACGTTGCAAAATCATTTTGCAGATTTCCGTAATTTTACATAATTTTGTACATGTCATCCAATCAACTACATATAAATTATGTCTAAAATTAAAGAACTGGACGTAGATGTAGAATCTTAACGAAAAATAATTTTACAGATTATAAATAATTACTTTTCAGACACGTTTTATTTTTGTACATTTCAGACACGGATGACGGCGTCCTGTTTCTGCCGACGGTGCGCAACAAGCGTCGTTAGAGCCTTGAAAATCAGTATAACAGAATCGATACACCATCGATTTTTATATGTTTACTCTATAACAAAAGTACGGACAGCATTACGTTTATTTAAAACAGTGAACAGCGTTTATCAAGAGCCCGTCACCAGTAAAATAACATTGCTCCGTTTTGATGAACCCCTTGCACTATGATTTAGTTTATGATTCCACCGATTATTAAATTTTTATCGTATAAAATCTTCTGGAAGAAAGAGAAGTGTACTGTGTGTGTATATTTTCTGTAATGGTTAAATATTCACGACGGTGAAATATTAAGGATGTTCTGGAGCTATATAAAAACGCAATAAAACTAAATTAATGCAATTGCCAAAGTTTGAGTTAAATTCACTACACCGTTTAATATTTACAGCAACTTAAAGTTTGCACATTTTAACACGTCTTATTATTGAGAATTCATAAAATTCCACTTCAAACTCTATTTAAACGTTGGAAAAACGCAACTAGAAACTCCAGTTTTTAAAATATATATAGTAAAAATTATGTATTTAATTATCTTCAAAAGTTATTGGATTCACTAAACAGTTACAGAGCAAAAAATTATAAATTGTTACAAAACGTCAAATTAATCGTGTTGTCATTTCACTAGCAATAAGTAATTATGTTCAAAATTTATTAGGATGCAGTAAACAATTTCAGAGCAAAAAATTATAAACTGTTACAAAATGTCAAATTAATCGTGTTATCATTTCACTAGCAATAATTAATTATGTTCAAAATTTATTAGGATGCAGTAAACAGTTTCAGAGCAAAAAATTATCAACTGTTACAAAACGTCAAATTAATCGCGTTGTCATTTCACCAGCAATAATTTTACGCAAATTTCACATGTTAATTTTCAATAATAACCATGAATATTGCTTTCTGAAGTATCTTGAATTTATTTAAATATTTATTTTCATCTTTTCATTGCGTAATTGAATATCCCAAATTTATTTTCTTGATTTCAAATCAGAGGGTATAATTATTCGCAAAAGTCACTTACAATTTTTTATAATATGAAGACAATTTGATTAAAAAATAAATATAACATGAAATACACTAATTCAACGAAAGCTTTTATTTTT
This sequence comes from Lasioglossum villosulum, assembly GCA_963971365.1. Classification (NCBI taxonomy): domain Eukaryota; kingdom Metazoa; phylum Arthropoda; class Insecta; order Hymenoptera; family Halictidae; genus Lasioglossum; species Lasioglossum villosulum. Next base: position 6,952,384 of record OZ020502.1, on the reverse strand, counting down.
TTTATGCAAAATATACTCGTGAATGGCTTTCATTGCCAATATATTGATGGATTTCGAATTTATTGTACTTTTGTCTCCCACTGTACCTCCAGAAGATCCTTAAAAATTGTCTGACTTCAAAGGAAGCTGCATCTATGTTTAATCAACGAATGTTTCGTCACGAGCGTAACTGCAAAATAAAACTATTCTTCATCGATGGTCAGCAATAAGACCCGAAAGCAAGCACTGTCTATCTTTCAAACCTCAGCGGTCGAGGGGTGGCTCAAAGTAGTTCCTAAAAATTGCTGTAGCATTAAACAAAATATTGTTTACATCAACGACTACACATTTAATTATAGTACGAGGCATTATATTAATCTCATTCCCATAAAACGAAAAAGACCATATTACAATGAAATAATTTTACATCTGAAGAAACGTTGAACCTTCACGTTCAAATATCTCCGACTGCAAACGATTAAAATCGGTATCTCATGCCCATAGAACGAAGATCACAGTGGAATGATTTTATACATCGGAAGGAAAGTTTAATTCCCACGTAACAATAGCTCCGACAGCAAAATTGTGAAAAATTGTACACAGTTCGGACAATACTCCTCCATAAATTCCAAAAATCAAATCAACGATCTTGCTCTCCGTCGATTCTCAACCGAAAGAGGCGCCTGGTCCCGGGAACAATGGAAAAACCATAGAACAATGAACGGAGAACGAACCTCGGTATTCCAGATCGCGCACCACGGATGCTCCATCTTCCGGGGGTCGGCGGGAGGCGTCGCACGGTGCTGATAATCGCGGGAGCGTCAAAATCGTGGCGAAAACGCGTCGTCGACCGAACTCGTACTGTAGGATCCGCGAAAAAGCTGTGCGCGAGGGGGAGGGGGGGTGAGGAGGACATAGGGAGACGAGAGGGAGGCGTTGGAGGGTGGAAGGAGGACGGGGAGGATGTAGGTGGTTGGGGGTGGGTTTGCGAGACGGAGAGAGAACGACGACGTTGAAGAAACAAGGGGGCGTAGAAGGTGAACGGTGGCGAAAGTGGTGCGGACCGGTTGAAGAAAGCGTCGCGACGCGATGCGTCGGGGTCGCGTGACGCGCGATAGGTGTCAAACGCGTGGCGGACAGACAGTTGACATGACATGGTAGAGAACGCGACGCTGCCGTCGGTACGCGGTGGCCAGCGTCGGGCGTCGTCGTCGTTGCGGGGATTGCGCAAGCGGCGTCGGGACGCGTCCCGCAGCTGCGCGCGAGGAGAGCCCGAGCCGGCCGAGGCATTATCGCGCCACCGATTCACGCGACACGAAGGGAACGTTTACGCGAACCCCGGACCTACTACTTGGCCACGCGACGACGATTGGACGGCGTCGGTGAGTGGTGGGTACCGGCGAGCGCGGATTGGTCCGTGCGGCGAAGGGGCGTGGCGAAGGGCGAGCGGAGTGGGGCGTGTTTGAACAAGATCGGGAGACTCAAGAGTAGCGGAGTACACTCGCTAACCGGCCTCCATCCACACGGCACACAGAGAGACAGACTGGTGAATGAGGGAGAGTGGAGGTGAGGTGGCTCAAACAGGCCCCGCTCAAACAACTGCTCTTGTGTGTTCAGCGAGAGACCCGCGCCACGATCAGCGTACTCGCGTACACCACTGCCTTCTCTCGTAGTCTAGCCGCGCCGCGTTGTTCAACCAACGGAGAGATCAACTGCGTTGATCTCCGTCCGATCGAGTGGTGAGTTTTCGGCTTGCCGTTGGACCGTATACAGTGAAATTCTCGTCGAGATCCGAGGAAAGGTGACCGCGGGAAGAATCCAAGTGTGCTCGAAGGGATAATCAGTGTATAATTCTGTGGTTCGCGTCCGCGCGCTCACGCGAAAAGGAACAAGTGTGTACTGTTTTATTCGATGACCGTGAAGTTTTTGGTGGTGTAAGAGGACTGCTATTGTTTTTTCTCCGGACATAAAAGTGAGATCGAGTCAGTGACGGAAGGAGTTGAAGAGAGACAGAGAGAAAGAGCGCGAGAAAGAAGACAGATTCGAGGAACCAGCGCCGGGTCCGGTGATAGGATTGCGCCGTCGGTGGAGAAGATTAAGGGAGCGTCGCATTATCAGCAGTCGTGGTACCGAGGCTTTCATGATTCCCGTTTGACGAGCAGACAACAGTCTGCCATCCCGGCGCCGGTTAGCTCTATGACCATGCTCCAGTCACAGAAGCTGTACGACGGCGCTGGCAGCCTCGGAGGCGCGATGACCAGCGCCGCGATGTCCCATATGGGCAGTATTCCGCCGTCGTACACCTCGATCAATTCGATGGGTTGCGTATCGATGGGGATGTCGATGGGCGTCGGTGTTGGGCCTAGCTGCAACCCTCAAGGCGCCGGCGGATTTAACATGAGCTCGGTTAGTTCCGCTATGGGGATGGCGACGATGGGAGGCGGTGGTATGAGCAGCTACGGTATCACGTCCATGGCGAACGGTGGCGCGTGCATGGGCGCTGACGGATACGGTTCGTTGACGCCAGCCGGCGGTACAGGGGTCTCCAGAGACCCTTTATCTCTAACCGAGCCGGACTCGCCAAATTCCGCTCTGCAACGTGTTCGCGCCGACAAGTCTTACCGTCGTAGCTACACCGCCGCGAAACCCCCGTACTCTTACATCAGCCTGATCACCATGGCGATCCAGAACGCGCCGTCCAAGATGCTCACGCTGTCCGAGATCTACCAATTCATTATGGACCTGTTCCCCTACTACAGACAGAACCAGCAACGCTGGCAGAATTCCATCAGGCACTCGTTGAGCTTCAACGACTGCTTCGTCAAGGTCCCGCGCACGCCCGACAAGCCCGGGAAAGGTTCGTTCTGGACGTTGCACCCGGAGAGCGGGAACATGTTCGAGAACGGTTGCTACCTGCGTCGACAGAAGAGATTCAAAGACGAGAAGAAGGAGCTGACCAGGCAGTCGAACAAGCACCAGCAACACCAGCAACATCACACCAGCATCACCGCCACCGGGACAACCGTGGAGCACAGTAGCCCGACGCACCGTATCCCTGCGGCGGCCGGTAGGACACCGTCGTCTTTACATCACGGCACCCAACAGCAAGAGGATAAGGATCAACACTCGTTGGTATCGTCCCATCATCATCACCACGCCGCCAGTCTTCATCAGCATCACGGATTGAAAAGCGACACGACGGACATAGGCGGTCTCCTCGGGCCTGACTTGGGCGCGGCGCACGACGAGTTGACCGCCATGGTCAGCCGAAGTCTTCATCCCCATCTGATCCCCGACTCGTCCGCGTTGCACCACGGTATGACGGGTAGCCTGAAGCAGGAACCTCCGTACACCGCTGCCAGCCACCCGTTCAGCATCACCAGGTTACTACCGGGGGCCACGGCAGGCACGTCGCCAGGTGCTCAGGACACCAAACCGCCGGAGATGAAGATGTACGAACAGCTGCATCAAAGCTACGCGAACTTCGGCACGTCGCATCATCCTCACGCGCATTCCGCGCCGCCCAGCCATCACCACCATAACGGGATGCACACAAGCCCGAACACCGCCGGGCCCATGCACAACATGACCAATCATCATCATCAAGAATATTATCAGAGCCCGCTCTATCATCACGCGACCAGCGTCGCCAGCAGTAGTGCTCCACCACCGCCCACAGTCGTTAGCGCTGCACCAGGATTGTGACATCACGCTACACACCCCTACGCCTTAGCCTGAGCCGCTGCTGCAGCGGCATACGCCGCCAACAATGCACCCTCCACCATGGCAGACCTCGCTTACCAACATCATCGACATCATCACCACCAACATCTGTCGTCCTCTTCTTCGTCCTCGTCGTCCTCGCCGTCCTCGCCGTCTTCATCCTCCGTCTCCTGCCAACCGAACTCGCAGCCGTCCGTCGCAAACGACGCCGAAACGTCCGATGCAACCGTGAACGTTGCCAGTCAACGACGCCGACGTCGCTGCGACGAGAACAACCCGGAAGCTTGCGCTAATAACGTTGTCGAGGATGAATACGACGACGAAGAAGAGGATGACGATGAGGAGGATATCGGCTGAGGATCAACGACTTCGTTTCTTGGGTGAGGACATCGGTCTCGCGAGTGTCGAGTTCGGTCTTGCTAAAGGTCTTCTTTGGCTGCTCGGGGCGTCGCGACGCTTGGCTGGCGTGCGCGCGAGGTATTTACGGTTTTTCGTAGTAGGGGTGTCAGAGCGGGGATGTTCGCGCGAGTTCGCGACGAACTTCGGCGGAACGGCGGTTTCCAGGATGTGTTTGAAACGGATCCGCTGGTAGCACACGGTCTTCAAGGTATCTTCGCGCGGTATCATTCCTCAAGTTTCCGCTTGAGCACTGCGGAGTACTCGCGGCGATTTTACGTCGTCTGAGAGACGCAGCCGTGAGTCGGTAACACGTTCTCGATTTTCACACGATGCTCGAAGAGACGTTTTCTTTTTTCAAATTTGTTTTAGGCTGAATCTCGCGTACCCGTGCCATGGGATTTTTTTAAATGTCGAAGACGAGCTCTCCCCTCTAATTCAACGTTTCGAATCTCGAAAATTTCGTTAGGATACGAGTTGTCCGGTAGAGAGAGGGACTGAGAATTTTATGCATTCAAAAAGATAAGGATAGAATCTAACGATTATATTGTTTGCAACTCTGTAAACCGAGAAACAAATTGATTGCTATTTTGTTTTCGTGTCTCATGATTTCACGTGGATTTTATGAAGTAATTGCGAAAATGAGAAAAGGTGTAATTTAATTAATTAAAAACGTTACCTTTATATCACTCCGTTTCGTTGCAATTCAGGCGGACAATTTTTACATTGCATAAAGATCTGTCTACATAATTAATTAGATTTCCTGCATTTGTTAATTTACGCATTACAAGAATTGAAAAGTATTTATAATCAGATGATCTAATACGAAATCAATTTGCAAACAATTTTTACATTGCATAAAGATCCGTCTACATAATCAATTAGATTTTCTGCATTTGTTAATGTATGCATTACAAGAATTGAAAAGTATTTGTATTAGATGATCTAATACGAAATCAATTTGCAAACAATTTTTTAATTCCATAAAGATCTGTCTACATAATCAATTAGATTTTCTGCATTTGTTAATTTACGCATTACAAGAATTGAAAAGTATTTATAATCAGATGATCTAATACGAAATCAATTTGCAAACAATTTTTAAATTCCATCAAGATCTGTCTACATAATCAATTAAATTTTCTGCATTTGTTAATTTACGCATTACAAGAATTGAAAAGTATTTATAATCAGATGATCTAATACGAAATCAATTTGCAAACAATTTTAATTTTGCATAGAAAATACGCAGTCCGCAATTAAATGCATAATTAGATTTTATGCATTATAGAAGTTGAAAAATATTTAATGGGATCTAGCAAGCAATCAATTTCCGAACAATTTTCATACATTCTGTTTATGAAGTTCGATTACAAGAATTGAAAAGTATTTGTATGAGATGATCTAATACGAAATCAATTTGCAAACGATTTTTACATTGCATAAAGATCTGTCTACATAATCAATTAGATTTTCTGCAGTTGTTAATTTACGCATTACAAGAATTGAAAAGTATAATCAGATGATCTAATACGAAATCAATTTGCAAACAATTTTGATTTTGCATAGAAAATACGCAGTCCGCAATTAAATGCATAATTAGATTTTATGCATTATAGAAGTTGAAAAATATTTAATGGGATCTAGCAAGCAATCATTTTCCGAACAATTTTCATATATTCTGTTTATGAAGTTCGACAAATTATTCGTTTTCAAGTTCAAATTTCTCCATTTTTGGGGAGTTAAAGTGTTGATAGAGGTTTGCAGCTTCAAAATGGAGGACTCTAACGTAATAACTAACAAAGAAAATGAAATATTTGTTAGCGCCGGAGGTGCTCGACAGTTGATTCCGCTTGAAAGGCGCGGTTCCGAAGAGAAACATAAAAAATCGCCAAGTGTCTGACTCACGGTCGCGATACCAGCGCAAATCTAGAGGCAGAGATTAAGAAATGTCGACGACGACGTTCTCCAGGTTTCTCGGACTCTTTCGTCGCGACGGTTTCCCCGACGCGCTTCGGTTTTCTGTGATACGCGACAACGATGCACGAGGCGATTCTGAGTAGCCTGCGGACTACGGAGTCCGTTTCCGTTCCCTTTCGTTCCGACGCGGACGATCCCGTTTCGCGGAACCACGAAGAGTCGCGATCCCATCCGACGGGGATGGAAATTCGCTGGAGGTGCGTGGGAGCATGCAAATATCTGGCCTGGATGAAGATGTCTCTCGGAATCTTAAGGGCTGGACCAGTGGCGCGTTACGACTAGTTGGGGCCCTGGGCAAAGTAGAATTTCGGGGCACCTTTGAAATTTTTTATGAGAAAAACGTAGAATTTGGATCCTTGTTTTGGGCCCCTCGCATTTGCCCATGTTGCCCATGGGGTAGTACGTCACTGGGCTAGACTGCGGATCTTCATGTATTCACGAAGAAATTGGTTGGGGGAAATGTGAAACAGCGAAAGATTTAAGAGAGAATGTTCCAAACGAAGTCTGTTAACCCTCACACGCTCCTCAAAAATAGCTGCATAAACGAGAATAGGATAACGATTCAACCATTTTTATTTTACACGTTAAATCAACACATTTTGTTTGATTTATAGCGTCACATTTTAAAGAAATACATTTCGTACGTGGAAATATTGAATGAGCGAATTTTCACAGGAACGTACGAGGGTTAAGGGATGAAATCAAGTTTTATGCGATTTTGCGTGAAGATCTGCAGTCTGCCCAAGCAGGTCGGGCGAGGGTCAGAATTTTTTTCGGAATTGAAAATTTGCAGTTGCAAATTTTAAGACTCGCAAATCAACAAGGATTTCCGGGAATTTTCAGGCCTGGGTAAGAATTCTCTCAGATCAGGGCTGATTCTCGCCGAGTTCATAATTTTCGAGAATCCGAGGATTTTTGGGTGGCCGAGAAGATTCGCGATAATCCAGGATTATTCCCGGCTGTAATCAAATTAGCGATCATTCGATCATTCGATCATTAAAAAGTGATCGACCCTGCTCGAAAATTCGCAGAAATTCCGACATGTTTAGGAACACGTACAGGGTGTACAGAAATGTTTGGTCCTGACTGCCATAGACGTATTCTACATCTTCGTGAAAAAAGTTGCCGCAAAATTGTTCTTGACTTTGAATTTTAAGGGGAAATTTTTGTATTATTGCATTTTATTCTACGCATCATGGGGACAAAAAGTGTCGAGGGAACGATGGGTCAAAACTCGACTCACCCATAGATCCATAGATCACCCATAGATCCATAGATCTTGACACTTTTTGTCCCCATGCACAGTGATCCAGAAGCCCGGTTTTTGTGTCCAAAATTCAATTTTTCAAGGTTAATGGATTAAAAAATTTTTTTTTGCTGTAAACTGATAAGTCTTCAAAGCTCCTAAATCCAAAATATTATTCATCTTAGGTAATTGTACAATAAGATACAGCGTTCTAAAAACAAAATCATAAAATTGAACATTCTATTAAACGTTTTAAATACCACTTATAGGATATCAGAAAGCAAGTTATAATTATGATTTTTTATACGTTAGTAGATGTACTTTAAGTTCTAAATGCAATCACAAACATTTTTTAATCCATAAACAAATTTAAGAAGGATTTTAAAAAAATGCTTAAAAGTGCTAAACTTTGGGCTTATTTTGTACGAAAGTTTAAACATTTGTTAAAAAGAATATGCAAAGTTTAGCTGCTTCCTCTTGCAACTTTCAACTCTATATTAATTTTAATAAAGGCGTCCGAGGTATTTTTTCTATAGGTTATACTAATTTAAAAAAAAAAATGGCATATCTCAATGATATTGTTCTATGAAAATGATGAAAAACATCGATTTACAAAATTTTTTAATCGGGCCACGAAATACCACCCTCCAGATCGCCATAATAACCCTGTCGTAAAAAATTTTTAATTTTTAATGTCAGATTGCAAAAACTCCTAATTACCAACTTTCAGAAAATTATGTATATATATATTATATTCATTCATTCACTCACTTCGTTATTACATTCATATAATTATTATTATAAAACGGGGCTTCTGGACCACTGTGCCATGATGCGTAGAATAAAATGCAATAATACAAAAATTTCCCCTTAAAATTCAAGGCCAAGAATAATTGTGGGATCAGGACCCCCAGATCAAGTATATCGTAAGAGATTGATCTCATTTTTCCTGAGATCCTACATAATTCTGCGGCAACTCTTTTTCACAGATCTTCACCGATCCGAAGACGTAGAATACGCCTACGGCAGCCAGGACCAAACATTTTTTTACACCCTGTACATCCAGACAAATTATCGACTGACGAGGGTCGAAAATTCCCAGAAACTAGTACGTAAAGAAAAATCCCCAAGAAAACTAATACGTAAAGAAAAATTCCCAGAAACTAGTAGGGTAACTGCACCAGTGAATGAACATTTAAGAAATTGTTCAGGAAAATATTTTATTTAAAAAAAAACTATGTGAATTAAAGGAATCTCATATATGCCAAATAGCTCCCTATACTTCATTTGTCAAAAATAAATGAACACAAATACAATGAAATTATTATTATTCTTCTTTATTAAACGTTAAATCAAAAATATGAAAAATACCAGTCAATGAACACTACATTCTAGTAATTGAATAATGCTAGTCCAATCAATGAACAAAATCACTAAACAATATTCTCCTATTTATTTAACTCTTTAATCACAATTTTATCGCTAGTATGCCGTCCGGGTTAAAATTTGTTGAAATATACAAAAGCGTTCATTTACTGGTGCCCGTTCATTCACTGGTGCAGTTACCCTACGTAAAGAAAAATTCCTGGCCCGACCCGTTCTAAAGATTTTCGGAGGCCCTTCAGGACCATCACCGGGTCGCCTGGAGACATTTTCGGATTCTGGTAGATCGTTGAAGCCAGTGGATCTAGGGCGGGAAGCTCCTCGCTGCTTCGAGACGCGAACATCCTCTCATCCTCTTTTTTCCGAGTCCCCGAGACCGAGGATCCTCTTTCTTTCAGCGCCCGGGACGCGCGGGCGGGTTCATTAGGGGAGAATTGTGTCGGAAGTTGGATATTTCAGCCGCTGATGGAGTTTGAATAGGATTGACCTGGATCGAGAGCGTCGATTCCTTTTTAGCTGAGATCTTTCTCTGCTTTTTTATCCGTTGCTGAGGATCGTTAACGCCCGGAGATACCCGGAGCCATTTGCTAAGTCAGAGTCGCTCAGGATTTCGGATGTCCTCGTCGAGGAAAAAAAGAAGCAGTGTGTACACTGAATAGGTCGTGGATCGAGGTAATTATCGGGATTGGGAGGACGTTGTTTAATCGGTTCCCTGGGATGATAGTAATTCAGTTGCGCGATGGCTACCCTGATGGACATGGTCCTGCAATTTTTGAATTCTAAACGTTTTCAGTGATCCTTCCTAATTCTGCCAGATTTTATACTCTGGCATTCTTTGAAAATTATCAGGATCCGGAAATGCATACGGACCCTCAGTCCATCGATGGAGTTAGGGTATGGGTATGCGAAGCTAAATTCTAGGGGAAATATTCGGTTTTAGGGAAAGATTATTATTAATCGGTCTCTAGTCAATGAAGACTGTGTTTGACGATCTATACCTTTTTATAAATATGCGAAAAGTGCATCTGCCGAGACGTTAGATTAACTTTTTATACTTGTTTTTATTAAATTAATTTTTAGTGCAGTGTACGTAGAAGAATATCGATTTTAATAACATTATTGTATCCTTTTTATGCATTCGAATCTGCTTTCTTAAATTAACAATTATAATCTCGTAACATTTAGAAAGAATCAATGGTGCTACTTATGTTAGAAACGTTCGCTGAGCTTTTTTAGTAAACAAATTAATAGCTTAACGACGACTGCGTATTTTTATGCGAAATAAGAATTATTTGTTTCGCATTTCTTTTGGAATATTAACAAGCTGGATCTGGCTTGGCGTTCTTAAATCCTTTCGAGGAGTGTAAAAATCGTTATTCGACCACTCGGTTAAACGACCAGCTGTTGTTAACTGTAAAAATTCTCTCTAATTCCATTATTTCAAAATTTATGAAAATTATTTCATAAATTTTGGTGCAGTTTAAAACTCGACTAGTTCATCTGATTAAAGTTATTGATAAGAAAGAAACAACTTTTTAATTGACTTTCAGTGTCAATTTATTTATTGTTCATTGAAATTTTTATCCCGCATAAATATTCGCAGTCGCTAATTAGGTACTTCGAAGAGATCTAGGGAAGCTAGTGTGACAGCGATCGCGATGCCGATCTAAGAGTGTCGATCGTTTGATTCATCCGCCGACGATTGTCGGTGTTCCTCTGACTCACGATTGTTGTCCCAAGGAAAGAAAAAGCGTCCACAATCGTCTAGCAAGTATGTTTATCGACGCGTTAGATTGATACTGGAAGCCGATAGCATAGGTCTTTTTAGGATTATCTGTTCCTGACACATGCCTCTTTCACCGGTCGTTGATCTCGATCGGTATGTATGTGTCTCCTCTCTCTCTCTCTCTCTCTCTCCTCGGCTCGTTATCGTCGAGCCTGTAATTGTTCGCGCGGTTTACATCAAATGATTTGTCGGTGCTACAATTAGGCTTTATCTGGATCGTGATCTCGTCGATAAGCCGAAATCGGGGCTCGATCCTCCTCCTTGTCTCGGGGATGCAACTCCGACCGATCATTAATCTTCGTGGAACATTCAGATGTCCTAGGATCTTCATCCTAGTCCTGCATTCCCGAAAATACCCTAACTTCAATATTCACTTCTCGGGCTGATCTCTAGACTGCGGATCTTTATGCATTTTGGCTCAAAAAAATATTTAAAAAATTCTTGAATCTTGAATTCAACAGAATTTAGTACAATTTGTATTTATTTTGGATATACAAATACTATTACTGATCTTAATCCATGAAATACAACTTTTATGGATCTTCATCCTAGTTCTGCATTTTTGAAAGTCCCCTAATTTTTCAATTTTCACTTCTCAGACTGATCTCATTTATGGCTCAAAAAAATATTCAAAAAATTCTTGAATATTGAATTCAACAGAATTTAGTACAATTTGTATTTATTTTGGATATACAAATACTATTACTGATCTTAATCCATGAAATACAACTTTTATGGATCTTCATCCTAGTTCTGCATTCTTGAAAGTCCCCTAATTTTTCAATTTTCACTTCTCAGACTGATCTCATTTATGGCTTAAAAAAATATTCAAAATATTCTTGAATCTTGAATTCAACAGAATTTAGTACAATTTGTATTTATTTTGGATCTACAAATACTATTACTGATCTTAATCCATGAAATACAACTTTTATGGATCTTCATCCTAGTTCTGCATTTTTGAAAGTCCCCTAATTTTTCAATTTTCACTTCTCAGACTGATCTCATTTATGGCTTAAAAAAATATTCAAAAAATTCTTGAATATTGAATTCAACAGAATTTAGTACAATTTGTATTTATTTTGGATCTACAAATATTATTACCAATGAAATTAGAATTTCGTTCGGTACCACTTTCTTGAAATCGGTTTGCAAACATTTGAAATTGCATAAACATCTGCAGTCTATTGATCTCAGTCCATGAAATACAATTTGTAAAGATCTTCATCCTAGTTCTGCATTCTTGAAAGTGCCCTAATATCAATTTTCACTTCTCACTCTGATTTCAGTTCATGAAACCGAACTTTTATGGATCGTCGTTTACTGCGTCGTTTTCGCTGGACAAAGTAGTTCTCCGGTTCTCTCTGTTCGAGTTTCTTCTTACTAGACTTGGCTTTTATGGGAAAAATGAGTAGGTGAAACACAAAACAGAAGAAAGATGAATTTAATATTTCTAGTACATTTTCTTTATAGCCTAGTGAAATTATTACAGGAGAATTTTCGAGTTTCTTCTTATTACACTTGGCTTTTTTGGAAAAAATGAGTAGGTGAAACACAAAGCAGAAAAAAGATAAATTTAATATTTCTAGTACATTTTCTTTATAGCCTAGTGAAATTATTAGAGGAGAATTTTCGAGTTTCTTCTTACTAGACTTGGCTTTTATGGGAAAAATGAGTAGATGAAACACAAAACAGAAGAAAGATGAATTTAATATTATTGATACATTTGTGAAACACAAAACAGAAGAAAGATGAATTTAATATTATTGATACATTTGTGAAACACAAAACAGAAGAAAGATGAGTTCAATATTTCTAGTACATTTTCTTTGTAGCCTAGTAAAATGATTAGAGAAGAATTCTTCGACTCTGCTCGAGTTCCTTCGCACCAGACGCTGTTTTTAGTCATTATGAAAGAAATAAGTGGATAGCCACACAAAATAGAACGCTATACTAAAATAAATAATCTTAATCGGTCGAGAATAGTACTTAAATTTTACCTACTCGTTTCCGATGAAAGTCACCGATACAATCACAGTTTTTCGTGTAACAGGTAGATTAACAAAGTTGTTCCCACTCGACATCTTCTGTCAACAAATAACAGGATTTACCGTGTCGACTTTTACGTTGTGTCGAAGATAGGTTATCAGCGGATTACGGATTTCATATATTTATAACAAATCTGAAGAAACGCAAAACAGTAGGAACAGTATAACTATTAGAACAATTGAAAACGTACATTTTTATTCAGCTTCCGTTTGTTGCAATTTGTAATTTCGTTTTTCGCATGGACGTACAGTTGTCAGTGGTGGTATTTGTAATTATTATTTACGTCGACTGATTTTTCGAAAAATTACTGTGTAGCGAAGAAAGTCTCGGAACCACTGCGTCTGTGAAAGTTGAAAAATTGGAAACTTCATTCCTTGGCATTGCGATCTCCATAGATCCGAAAAAAAAACAAAATAACTATTCTATTCTTCAGTACTGCAGTCTTCGTAAACAAATGAAGTAACCAGTTTTCTTCGGGTAGTATTGCAATTTTGTCAGATCTCCATTCTTCAGTATACACTGCAATCCTCGTGAACCAATAAACAATTAGTTTCTTGAGTTCCATTCAAATAATGTTGACTTCCATTCAAATAATGTTGACTTCCGTTCGAATAATGTTGACTTCCGTTCGAATAATGTTGACTTCCATTCAAATAATGTTGACTTCCATTCTTCGTTCCTGCGATTTCGTTTTTCGAAAGCTACCAACCAATTAATTTTCCCAGCAATTATTTCGATACATTGTCCAGCGAGACGAGGCAGTAAAGTTCTTTGTTACTCGAGGGCAGCATGATCTCCGTCGCACTCGTGCGACTATGTTTACGTGTGGTCTCGTTGAGCAAGATAGAGGAAGCGATTGAAAGAGGTGTTCAAGGTCACGTTTGGGACAAGAGGAGGACTCGGAATCAGTGTTCCGATAAGAGCCAACTTTTTTCGCTCATGCGCGGTCCAAACAACGTGTCTATAACGAGTAGACTGCGGATCTTTACGCATTTATATAAAAATTGAGTAGATGAAATTAATAACTGTTAGAAAATTTTAATAATTGAAGATGTCAATATATGATTTATTCTCCGATCGAAATAACATTCAATTTAATTTCCATTTCTTGCAATCAATGCAGACAATTTTTATTTCGCATAAAGATCCGCAGTCCAATAATGAGGTGCAGAGCGACCAGAGCCCTGAGATAGTTAATGAATTTGGATTATATTATATTTCGTATTTATAATAGACGTATGATGATTTCGGCGCACAGGTTCGATCAATAATAAAAACTCATTTAATAACAATTTTGCAAATTAACACCTCAACGTTTCGATCCTGATGAGGATCAATCTCAAGAGAGATTTTTGCGTTTGTTATATAAGATTAAACGTAATTTTTATATAACAAACGCAAAAATCTCTCTTGAGAATGGTCCTCATCAGGATCGAAACGTTGAGGTGTTAATTTGCAAAATTGCTATTAAATAAGTTTTTATTATTGGTCGAACCTGTGCGCCGAAATCATACATCTACAGGGTGTCCCAAAATAAGTGTAACTCCCGGAAATGGGAGGTTCCTGAGATCATTTGAAGCAACATATTCCTTTACAAAATGGCGTCCACGGCTTTGTTAAGGAGTAAATGTTTCCTTATGTCTATTATTTCCTTCCGACGTTTCGATCTTATTTTAGATGATTTTCAAGGAAAAAATGTTAAGGAGTTATTAACGAAAAATCCTGACCAATCAGAGTGCGACATAGACGCCTGTAGCACAGTCAGCTCGGCGTGCCAATTGTCAATTGGTCTGCTGTGTTAAAACGCGTCTAGGTCGCGTTCTGATTGGTCCATGTTTAATATTTCGTCTTGATATCTCGTTTAATATCACTAATATCCATCGTTAATAACTCCTTAACCCTTAATTGGGCGCGCCGAAAAAGTTGCATAAGTGGTCTCGTGGGGTGGTTACCACCCCCAATTATTAAATTAAAATAAAACACGAAAACATGCAAAATCAGACTTTTATTAACGAGAACATTTGAACTCACATATTAATTAATCAATCAACAAAATTTTTACTTCTCTTTAATCATAATTAATAGCCTGGAAATCTGGTTTGGGGTTGTACGACACCTCACGCGACCAATTAAGGGTTAACAAAGCCGCCTTATTTTTGCAAAGGAAAATGTTGCTTCGAATGATTTCAGGAACCTTCCATTTCCAGATGTCGAACGAATCTGGATACACTGCATACCAATAATTAGTATGCAAAATACTAATTAATTAATATGAAATTAAAAAAATTAATTTAAATTAATATAAAAGTCTAATGGGTGCTCAATGTATTCTAAAATCGCCGCTCATGCGTGAGAAAAGTTGGCTCCGATCGGACCCTGCTCAGGATGGCGGTTCGCGATCGTGATTCCGCCGATAGATCTCGATCGAGGAAAAAGAGGCTCGTTCGCCGGCCGTCTCGGGATCGCGAAAGCGTCGGCGGAGAGCGTAAAATGTGATAACCCGTGAGAATAAGTCTAAATTAATGAACGTAGGCTTGCAAGGACGCCTGTGTAATATCCCGTGTAGAGGTGCGCGCATTCGTACATACGTTGTACTCGAACACACACGATCACAACTAGACTGCGGATCATCATGTAAAATAAAGCAATGTTCGCGTCGACTGCAGGACACAGGATTGTATTCTACTTTTAATCGTCCTATTAAGCGGAAAATGATACACCGATATCCTTGGATACTTTCAACGTGTCCACCGTTCGAAATTGTGCATGGTCGTTTCTGTCATGGATGCGTAAAATCCGCAGTCTAATCGCAACACGTACACACATACACAATCTCGACAGACGGCACAGAGACACAGACACATCTATGAATCATAAATTTTGTTGAAAGCGTCGCGCAGGACACGTCCAGTGTTTTTGTATGATACGTGTAGATAGCCCGCACAACGTAAACGCGTATGATTGTACAATATTATTATATGTTACAGAGAGTATATATATATATAAATATGAATATAAATATGAATATAAATAAAAAAGTATAAATATAAATATATAAATAAATGGAGTCTTTAACGATACATTATGTTAGGTATATATAATATATATACACATATATTATATATATTATATATATATAGAAAGAGAGTGTGTGAGAACACAAGTATGACTGAGAGACAGAGAAAACATTATACCGCATGTTTCAAAATCGTTTAACTTGGCAGCTGACGTCCAAAAGTCCGCTCGAATTATGCATTCGAGGATCGCTTTTGAAACATGTTACTACAGTGAAAGAAAGCCTTGTAAATAGAGGATGCATGAGAAAGTGAGCAAATTGGTGTGTGTATGAGTGTGTGCGTGTGAGAGAGAGAGAGCACATCGCCGAAGATCACCGATCATTGTGAAGCTCGTCGGACCCGAAGCTCTCGGTTTTCGTTTTCCGCGTTCGCTCCGCTCGATTTTGCGTTTCTCCTTTCGTTTCCCCTCCACCGACCGCGCCGAACAGAGTCGCCGGATCAGGGGAAGTGCCCCCTCCCTAAAGAGTTGCGTCACGTGGCGCGTCACGTGACCGAGCGGATGCGTGGGAGAAAGTAGAGGAGGGGGATAAGTCTAAATCTGGCGACTCTGACACAGTGGCGAGATATTGTGCAAGATTACAAATCAGTAACGTATCTGTATTATTATGACAAGGTAGTGGAGCCCTGGGGCAGTTCTATTGGCGGGAAAGTACCAATGTTTTACGAGGTGTTCAAGGTACCCGATTTCACCGAGAATTGCAAAATTCATTACAAAATTGGCGCACAATATCTCGCCACTGCTGTGGTACATAGTTATCCGGCGACAGGAGCATCGTTCGGAAAAGAGAGATCGGTGGCGAACGGTCGAAGGCGCGCGATTATTTGAAAAGAGATCCCGGAACGACGCTTCATTCCTTTTGCCACTTTTTTGTTCTCCTTTTTCTTCTTCTTAATGTTCTTCTAAATTTTCTTCGCGTTGCTTACTCGTTCGAAAGCGCGAAGCTGATTTTGTTGAAACTCGGAAACGCGGAATCGGCGGCCAGTGTTATCGAATAATGCCCGTTCTCGAAGCGATCGGTCGTCCGATGATGGCTGATTGTACATACATACACATACCTTAGGCGAGGACACGCCGTTTGTGTGCGAATGCGGCGGATCTCCGTCCCCAGCGACGGAGACCGATGAAACGCGAGCTAACGAGGATGTAAATGTTTCAATAAATCCACGTATTTCTACGAAATCTGTGTTCATGTTTCTCACTGCAACTTTCTTCGTCCCATCCTCTTCCACTTTCTGCGAGCTTTTGGTGGAAAGGTACAAGAATCTCAGACTGAATCGGCTATTAAATAGGTGAATTAAATAGTCGATTGAATAGGCAATGCATGAAAATTAGTTGTAAAATATCAATATATCATGTTCAATTTATTCTAGTCAATATTAATATATCGGGATGTCATCAATTTTAGAATATCCATTAAATACGTTCAATTTATTAATGCCAATTTTAAAACGTCAACATATATGGTCAATTTAAAAATATCAATAAAACATGTTGAATTTATTCAAATCAAATTAAAAATATTGATACATAATCATGTTCAATTTTAAAATATCAATAAGCATATCATTTTGAATTTATTCAAATCAAATTAAAAATGTTAATACATACATCATGTTCAATTTTAAAATATCAATAAAACATGTTGAATTTATTCAAATCAAATTAAAAATATTAATATATACATCATGTTCAATTTAAAAATATCAATAAGTATATCATGTTCAATTTATTCAAATCAAATTAAAAATATTAATACATAATCATGTTCAATTTTAAAATATCAATAAGCATATCATGTTGAATTTATTCAAATCAAATTAAAAATATTAATACATACATCATGTTCAATTTTAAAATATCAATAAGCATATCATGTTGAATTTATTCAAATCAAATTAAAAATATTAATACATAATCATGTTCAATGTTAAAATATCAATAAGTATATCATTTTGAATTTATTCAAATCAAATTTAAAATATTGATACATAATCATGTTCAATTTTAAAATATCAATAAGTATATCATATTGAATTTATTCCAATCAAATTTAAAATATGAATACATATGTATATCATGTTC
Organism: Lasioglossum villosulum; assembly: GCA_963971365.1. Lineage (NCBI taxonomy): Eukaryota > Metazoa > Arthropoda > Insecta > Hymenoptera > Halictidae > Lasioglossum > Lasioglossum villosulum. Next base: position 6,934,682 of record OZ020502.1, on the reverse strand, counting down.
AATTTTAAAATATCAATAAATATGTCATGTTGAATTTATTCCAATCAAATTTAAAATATGAATACATATGTATATCATGTTCAATTTTAAAATATCAATAAGCATATCATGTTGAATTTATTCAAATCAAATTAAAAATATTGATACATACATCATGTTCAATTTTAAAATATCAATAAATATGTCATGTTGAATTTATTCCAATCAAATTTAAAATATGAATACATATGTATATCTTGTTCAATTTTAAAATATCAATAAATATGTCATGTTGAAATTATTCAAATCGAATTTAAAATATGAATACATACATCATGTTCAATTTTAAAATATCAATAAATATGTCATGTTGAATTTATTCAAATCAAATTAAAAATATTAATACATAATCACGTTCAATTTTAAAATATCAATAAGCATATCACGTTGAATTTATTCAAATCAAATTTAAAATATCAATAGATACATATATGATTGATACATACAATGAATGTATCATTTTCAATGTACATATGAATATCATTAAGAATCGAGGGAGTATTCTATTATATTTGGTTTCTATTCCTTACAACCAACGCGGACAATTTTTATTTTGCATACAGATCCACCGCTTAATCATACTACTAAATACTTCAAATAATTAAATAAAAATTTTCTCATGCGAACACTGTTTCTCCGAATAATTTGATGCGAGGAATACTTATAATTGTACAATGTTCTGCTGTATGTTTTCTCGAAACTGTTTTTCCACTTTCTGGCCTATTTCCCATAATCTCGTATCACCGGAATGCGATACAATGTAAAATCCTATTTCGAGCCGTACGACGAACCTAATCAGAAGATTTCGTGTCCGATATAGCTCGAGACACGCGTGTACAACCCTCGCAAGTTACCGAATCTGACAATAAGATAGCGCGGCATGAATCCGCGAGTTTCTTCTCCGGATTTTGTCCGTCATCTCCGTCGACAGGAAAAAAATACGCGGGAGGGATGTATCGAAGCAAGTGGAGCGAATCGATATCGCTATCGTGCAGGCATGTCAAACACTCGATATTTTGTAATTCGTGCAACACGATCCGAGCAAAGGTGAATGACCCTGAGCGTATCGCGTGCGAAACTGCGGGACTGTTTCAAAGTAGCGTCTAGGGCTTTGAAAATGGGACGAAAATTTTATACAGTTAATGAAACATTCATGTCAAAAATAGATCTGGGCTTTGTACACCGCAAAATTTAATTAATCACCCCTGAAAAAGTAAATGTAGGATCGGTAATAACATTGCTTTATTATACGCGAAATCGTACAAATATTTTTAATACTTCAATTAATTTGGGTTCGTTGTATAGGCCCCCGAACAGTGGTAGCCAGGGCTCCAGAATTGACGCTCCGTCGCTGAGTATTGAACACGGTAATGCCTCGATACTTGTGCAAACCTCTGAAACGCCACTGGTGTCGAGAAAATATTTGCTGATTTCAGGTTGGTGGAACGTTGACCGTGGAAAATGATAGAAAATATATATAAAATATTTAAAAATTGCTATCCAATTCGGAATAAAATTCAGAACAATTTCATAGGATTTAATTGATAACATATTTTTTATTAATTGAATTAATTCATATTAATTCTAAACAATTCGGAATCAAATTTGGAACAATTTCAGAGGATTTAATTGATAACATATTTTTTATTAATTGAATTAATTCATATTAATTGTAAACAATTCGGAATAAAATTCAGAACAATTTCAGAGGATTTAATTGATAACATATTTTTTATTAATTGAATTAATTCATATTAATTCTAAACAATTCGGAATCAAATTTGGAACAATTTCAGAGGATTTAATTGATAACATATTTTTTATTAATTGAATTAATTCATATTCTAAAAAATTCGGAATAAAATTCAGAACAATTTCAGAGGATTTAATTGACAACATATTTTTTATTAATTGAATTAATTCATATTAATTCTAAACAATTCGGAATAAAATTCAGAACAATTTCAGAGGATTTAATTGATAACATATTTTTTATTAATTGAATTAATTCATATTAATTCTAAACAATTCGGAATCAAATTCAGAACAATTTCAGGGGATTTAATTGATAACATATTTTTTATTAATTGAATTAATTCATATTAATTCTAAACAATTCGGAATCAAATTCCGAACAATTTCAGGATAACTTGTCGCACCGTGTTGATTCTAAAAAATGGATTTTGACTAATTTAATTGATCGAAAGACGAACAGATAATTGCCTAATGAAACAATAAAGTGCACGATACTCACTTCGACGATCACGTCTAAACGAACAAACGATCTGCTCGTTAACAAATATTGGTGCGCACGTTTACTTGCAGAGTTTTTGGTGCGAAAAAGGAGAATGAACGAAATCGTGTAATAATATTTGCGTATTCCGATCCTGTAGAATCCGCACGGGCACTCGGTGCTCATTGACTCGCCATTTTTATTCGCCGATCCCTGTGTCGCCTAATCTCTGTGTGCAATATGCAGCTCATTAATTACGTGATTCGCTTGGCGACCGACGGAGAACTGCCGCCGTAACATTCTTTTCCCCGGCTCGAGGAGCACGTTTCGATGAAATACAAGGCCGATAACGATTCCGCGATACAATCGACTCGATCGAACACGTAATAAGGGATTATCGAGGCAGATCAACGTTGCGTGGCGATCGACCGAATCAGCTGGCGCCTTTGCTGACACAGTGTTATTAAAACTAGAGCCACGTAATGTTAAAAGTCACTATTTATATGAAAATTTAAAAAACGTACTGCAATTTAGTTTTTTTCCAGTTTTTATTGTCATCAGACTATTTTCATGCAAAACAAAAATTGCTTTTCTTAACAATTTTATTCAGTCGGAAATAATACAACTTCATTTTTAATTGATTACATAGTTTTTATTGTCATCAGACTATTTTCATGCAAAACTAAATTACTTTTCTTAACAATTTTATTCAGTTGGAAATAACACAACTTCATTTTTAATTGATTACATAGTTTTTATTGTCATCAGACTCTTTTCATGCAAATCAAAAATTGCTTTTCTTAACAATTTTATTCAGTCGGAAATAATACAAATGCATTTTTAATTGATTACATAGTTTTTAGTGTCATCAGACTATTTTCATGCAAAACAAAAATTGCTTTTCTTAACAATTTTATTCAGTCGGAAATAATACAACTTCATTTTTAATTGATTACATAGTTTTTATTGTCATCAGACTGTTTTCATGCAAAACAAAAATTGCTTTTCTTAACAATTTTATTCAGTCGGAAATAATACAACTTCATTTTTAATTGATTACATAGTTTTTATTGTCATCAGACTGTTTTCATGCAAAACAAAAATTGCTTTTCTTAACAATTTTATTCAGTCGGAAATAATACAACTTCATTTTTAATTGATTACATAGTTTTTATTGTCATCAGACTGTTTTCATGCAAAACAAAAATTGCTTTTCTTAACAATTTTATTCAGTCGGAAATAATACAACTTCATTTTTAATTGATTACATAGTTTTTATTGTCATCAGACTCTTTTCATGCAAAACAAAAATTACTTTTCTTAACAATTTTATTCAGTCGGAAATAATACAACTTCATTTTCAATTGATTACATATTTGTACTATTCGGAGCTGACCTACTAATTTTTGTCACAAATGCATAAAATTTGCAGTTTAGTTAAAATGCACGTGTCGAAATCTTCGGTAATTACGTAACTTAAAAAAAATATTTAGATCGTTCCTTTATTGAGACAACTTTTTGAAACAATATTTTTTCTTCAATGAAAATATTAATCGATATAAATTGTAGTAAACAACAAAAGTGAAATAGTTGTTTTCAACCGTGTATATAAATGAACTGTGAATAACACTTAATCTGTCTAAATGATTCTGCACTTCCCTTATTTCAATTTTTATGCACTAGACATTATGCACAAGGGCGGTGGGGGTTTTCAAAGAATCTTTCTGAATTTACTGTAAATTTATAGCCACGTAATTTTAAACAATTTTCGTTGCAATGTTGTGAATAAATAAACATACATAAATAAATAGATAAAGTTGTAACGAACGGTATCTTTTTTACACGAAATATTGGTGCATGATAGTGGCAGAAAAATTAAGCTCCGGTTACAGGAAAGTGTCATGGTTGGATTCGCAGAGGAACAGAAAAATAGTGTGTAATAATTACACTGCGACGATCGACGGGATCAGAGTAATCGGGCGAATGTGTTTCCGAAGGTATATTGATTTTCTTTTAGCAGATACCGCCGGCCGAATTTATGGCTGTGGCGATTTTACTATCTTATCTACCCCTTTTACGTCACGCATTAAAAGTTCTTATTACGCCTATCTAGTTTTTATTGGTCTTAAATCGACCCCTAAATCGAGTGTCATCTACGTGGTCACGTGACCATGGTGGGACATCAAGAGTCATTTTCAATTATACACGATACTTCCTCAGATTATTTCCATTCCATGGTCGCGTTTTCATAAAAATTTCAATTCCATTCCTGTTTATACGAAATAGCAGAAAATATTATTTGTCAAGCTATGTCATCTGTATAACGTTTATTGTACTGTACTATTTCTGACTTGAACCCTGCGAGAATTAGTGTTTCCGTTCAACCCTCTCAACGGGGACGATTTTAACAAATTCATGGTGCTTTCGTTCAAGCCTTAACACACCACTGGATTTCAAATTTTATGCATTTATGACAAAAATGAAAATAGAAACAACATTTATTTACAGAATTTAATACTGCTGATTAAAATGATTAAGAAAATGAATGAACACCTACGCTCAAACTTCTAGGAATGAATGCAGGCAATTTTTATTGTGCACGAAAATCTCTGTTCATATTACATTCTGAGTGGACAAAACTGGATTTGTATACTACAATTCGTAATACACATAGAAAAACAGGGCTGTGGACAGCTGTAGAAGCGTGGAGCAATCGTGATCTGAGAAATAGTTGCAAATTTTGTACCGTCATAAACATTTTTTAGTGTCAAGACGCGTTGCATCACGCAATGTTTCATTTCCAGTTCGCGTTTCCCTGAACGCGACGGAGATAATTCACAATCAACATGGGAGCAGCGGCTACTTTCCCGAGCATCGCCCGAGCAAAAGCAACATCAGCCGAATTAACGACTGGCTTCATTCTGTCCCGAGGCCGGCGACGATAAAACCAGCCGATGAAGCGTTAAATTCCATCCGAGGGGGTTGCTACCCCTTCGTGTCTTCGTTCTCGAGCAGCGCGACGCCGCGCCGGGAGAGACTGCAAGAGAGAGGAGAGAGAGACTGTTCGTACAGGGCCTCTCCTGTCCGTCGATATCGGCGCCCCCACTCTTCGACTCCTCGCGACAGCCCTCCAACCACCACTCCTCGTCCCACCCCCACTCCCGACCGTCTCCCCTACCCTCGGTCGTCGCTCCCTCTCCAACCAAGCCGTTCCCTCGCTCGCGCTCCCCTTTCTCGTTTTTTCCACTTCTTTTTACGTCACCCCTCTGCTCCCTCCCTCCTTCACCCTCTCTCCTTCGTCCCGCACTCCGCCTCATCCCCCACCACTCGACGTTCGACTCGAACTTTCAACGTTCTCCAGAACGTCGAGACTCTTTTTCTCTTTCACCCTTGCCTTCACTTACTTCTTCCACGGTTCCCTTCCCCCCCTCTCTCTCTCTCTCTCTCGTTCCTCTTACTTTCTCGTAGCGATGGGAACAATTCTTTCTCCGGTGCATCCCAATCCCGCGGAATATTGTTTATTTGTTTGCCTGTGTGTTTAACGCATTCCCCGGTCGATCATGAGACAGCTCGTAGGCGACAAACTGTTTGCTCGACGCGACCAAATCACCCAGTATGTATATTTCTTTGTGGAGTTGCGATTCTCTTTTGAGATTCGGAACAGGGTTGGCGAGATTTGGCCGTTAAGTGACCGGTCTCGTAGTTTTCATAAACTGTTGTTACCGAGGTTGATTAACCGATCACGTGACCCCAGATGTTAGTACTCAACCAGCCCGTAACGGCCATTTTGACTTCGACGTTCCCTCTGTGTAACCTTAAATTATTTATCTACAAATAACCAAACTTGAAAATACTGTACTACAATTATTTAAATAAATAACTCACAGTTACTTCCCCCGTAATTCTGTCAACAAACTTCACGAGAAACATGAGTAGGCATGATTGAAAACGGTAAAAGCATTAGAACGGAATCTATCACGTCCATATCTATTTTGCATGAACATTCGTTGTCCACTTACAACTATAAAAATCGTTTCGTACAAGCGTCCATCTCGCGCCGATAGATCGTCGATGCAAAATGACGAACAATTAGTCACAATCAACCCCTACAGGCGCGAAATAAATGTTCGTTACAGCGGAGCAGCTGTTAACAAAAAAATAGAACCATTTCGTCACAGGGAGGTCTAGTTGCCGCGGCGTTGCCCCGTTGAAGAGTGGATGCCCAACAGCGAATCATTGCTCCCAACGCTACTTTCTCGCGTCTATTTTTCCACCTCATTCCCTTTCCCGTCTTATCTCTCCCTTTCTTGCGAACGTGCCACAGCTCCGTCCTCCTCCCACCGAGTCGTCCCTTCTCCCTCTCTCTCTCTTCTGCCTAGGTTCTTCGGCCTCTCCCCTCCACAGACTCGTTATGTATCTCTGCCCCACTCTTCCCCTCGCCTCCCCTCCCCAAAGCACCGGTTCTTTCCCTCTTCACCGCTGAAATGGAGGAGAGAGCCTATATCGAACGCGGAGCTCTCGTGCACGCTCTTCCACCCACACCCACACACACACACACACACACAGGCTGGCCCAAGAGTATCCTCGCGCGAGCGAGTGTGCGCGAGAGAACTAGCGCTCGTATACGAACGTACACGCGCGCGCGCGCGCGCTCGCTCTCACAGCCCTGTGTACAATCAAACATTGTTCATGATTTAGTCAAATATTGGCGAGATACACAGGTTTGTAGTACCTCTCAATGTATATCTGGCTGTGTATCATGCCGAATAATCCGCGGGAGATTGCACCTCGATTGTCCACCCGTTAACTAAGACTCGTTACGCCGCCGCTCCCGTCTTTTCGGCGGTGAGGCTTGTTTAACTGTTGTACCGAGGGCACCCGACCATCAGCCTACGCTCCTGGATCGCCGATCATGGGCACCTAGACGTGTGTCTCCAGAGTTGGGGACAAATTTTATATATTTACAGTGGGCAACAAAAGTATTGGCACACTCTTAGAAAGGCGAGAACTTTTTAAATATCGTATTATACGATTTGAATTCTTTTGGGAAGCTAGAGCAATTAGCCACAGGAGGGGAAAAAATTTTTGTCAAAAATTGCAATTGATCGGAATTGTAGCAGAAATATTAAAAGTTGCGTTTTACAACTTTTTTATGTGGGTTCTATTTGATGTACCAGTAAGCTAATAGTTTACTTGTCAAGGATAAACTGATAATTACACTAGGATTTATACATTTTTTAAAATGAAAAATATATTAATATAACTAATAATAATCTAAGAAATTATAGCAAATTCATTTTTTACAATTGTTATAGATTTAAAGAGAATATTCTCTCTTGAATAACGTGTATATGTATATTGGCAATGAAAGCCTTTCACGAGTATTAAAATTTTCGATCGAGAAGAATTCACCTTTTTTTCTATGAGTAGGATATTTTGTATTAAAAAATAGATTAATTTAAAAAGTTTTCGTTTAATTAGTGAATTTCATGTTATATTTATTTTTTAATCAAATTGTCTTCATATTATAAAAAGTTGTGACTTTTGCGAATAATTGTACCCTCTGATTTCAAATCAAGAACATAAATTTGTGATATTCAACTACGCAATGAAAAGATGAAAATAATTATTTAAATAAATTCAAGATACTTCAGAAACAATATTCATGGTTATTATTGAAAATTAACATGTGAAATTTGCGTAAATTTATTGCTGGTGAGAGGACAACAGATTAAATTTGAAGTTTTGTAACAGTTTATGATTTTTTGTTGTGGGACTGTTTAGTGAATCCTAATAAATTTTGAACATAATTAATTACATAATTTTTACCATATATAAAAAATGGAGTTTCTAGTTGCGTTTTTGCAAGGATTTAATAGGCGTGTTGAAATGTGCAAACTTCACGTTGCTGTAATTCTTAAACGGTGCAGTGAATCGAACCCAAACTGTGGCAAATTTATTCATTTAGTAAGAATTATATCTTGTCAAGTTTTCAAATAATTTCATTGCGTTTTTATATATCTCCAAAATATCCTTAAGCTGCTCAAAGGACTAGAACTTCATCTGGAAGTGAATCTGGAGCAGAGTTGGGCAAAAATTTTCTGTAAATAAAAATTTCGAATAAACTGGGCCTAATACCCATTTGGAACTAATAAAATGATACTAGAAATAATTAAGAATTAACTTACAGAGCACATTAAGCTGCCCAAAGGATAGAATTTCATCTGGAAGTGAATTTGGAACAGAGTTGGGCAAAAATTTTATGTAAATAAAAAGTTCGAGTGAACTGGGTCTAATACCCATTTGGAACTAATAAAATGATACTATAAATAATTAAGAATTAACTTACAGAGCACATTAAGCTACCCAAAGGATAGAACTTCATCTGGAAGTGAATCTGGAGCAGAGTTGGGCAAAAATTTTCTGTAAATAAAAATTTCATATAAACTGGGCCTAATACCCATTTGGAACTAATAAAATGATACTAGAAATAATTAAGAATCAACTTACTGAGTACATTAAGCTGCCCAAAAGAATAGAATTTGATCTAGAAGTGAATCTGGAGCAGAGTTGGGCACAAATTTTATGTAAATAAAAAGTTCGAATAAACTGGGTCTAATACCCATTTGGAACTAATAAAATGATACTAAAAATAATTAAGAATTAACTTACAGAGCACATTAAGCTGCCCAAAAGAATAGAACTTGATCTGAAAGTGAAACTGGAGCAGAGTTGGGGAAAAATGTTATGCAAAAAAATTTCGAATAAACTGGGTCTAATACCCATTTGGAACTAATAAAATGCTATTAAAAATAATTAAGAATTAACTTACAGAGCACATTAAGCTACCCAAAGGATAGAACTTCATCTGGAAGTGAAACTGGAGCAGAGTTAGGCAAAAATAATATTTCAGTAAAATTTTAATTATTTTTTATTTAATCTTATTAGTTAAATTTATTCGTTGTTGAAGATTTCTCAGGTGTAACACAGATATATTTCTATATTGTGTTCTATTATTATTTTCAGATTTGTCGATACATCTATTGAACTGATTTTTCAGATATTTCTAAGGAAATTTCTGAAAAACTTGCCAAATTAAAAGTACGACGATTTCTGATGATCGTGGGAGGGGTTGATTTAAAAATTAAAAATTGTAATTTCGAGAAGTTGGGTTGCAGCGCATATGATCGCGGTTATGCTTCTCTGGTCAGACATCTTGTCACTGATTCCTCACGAACCTTGACTCCTCGCCTTTGCTGGCGACGCGAAATTCACGCTTGCGCAACCATAAATTAACGAAGCTGCAAATTAGTCTGACTAACACCGCGTGCACATGTACGCCCCGTGCAAATATCTGCATACAGGCGACGCAATGCAGCCACGCATTCCCTGCGACCCACGAAACAGGCTATCGATATCAAAGGGATAAAACTAGCATATCACGTGACCACAATTACCGTAGCCCAGCCAACGGGAACATCGGTAACACCACTATATCCGTTCTGTAACTTTTCGAGTGTGCTCGGTCTTTAATTATTCCAGTAAATACCAAGCGTACCCTGTTCTGCGGAAAAATTGCTACGGCAAATAGAATCTAACCGCAACCGACTCGCTTATGGTACATAGTAAATGAACGGTCACACAGTAAGTATTACAGAAATGTCTACTCACTATTTCCTATTCCATTCAGCGAAGTCTTAGTTACCACAGTGAAACTAATCAACCGTTTTATTATACAAATATCCACGTTCTCCTAAATAAATCAGAAAATATTTGGTTACACTAAGTTTCTAAGTTACGATTGTCTACGAGTACTAGATTGTAATATGGAGTGAACACTACGTTTCTAGTAAATACTTCGTTCCTGTCAGACCTGCTACTTTAATTCAAGTCGCTAATAAAATTGACTTGTCTTCACGCATATGACCAATTGACGTAATTGTGCAGAGTGAAGGGACACTCAAGTTGCGTGCTGTTGAAGTTCGTTTAATACAATATCATAAAATATTCTACGGTATTCTACGGTATCGGAAAATATCATTATAATATAGTACGGTATCATACAATATACAATATTACGAAATGTCATACAATATCAGATAATATGTATAATACAATATTTGTAATGCAATATCATTACAATATTGTATAATATTTATAATGCAATATTATCACAATTGCATACAATAAATATAATGTAATGTCATGGCAATATCATTATAATATCATAAAATATAGTACAATATCATATAATATACTGCAATATCATATAATATAGTGCAATATCATATAATATACTGCAATATCATATAATATACTGCAATATCATTAGAATATCATACAATGTATTGTATAAGGCAATATCAATACAATATCACACAATATAATGCAATATCAATACAATATCATACAACATAATGCAAAACCATTACAATATCTTAAAATATAGTACAATATCATACAATGCAATGCAATACCATTAGAATATCATACAATATAATGCAATATCAATACATCATCATACAATATGTATAATGCAATATCAATATTATATTATACAGTATGTATAATGCAATATGATTACAATATCATGCAATATAATCCAATACCATTACAATATCTTAAAATATAGTACAATATCATACAATGCAATGCAATATCATTATAATATCATACAATATAATGCAATATCAATATGATATCATACAACATAATGCAAAAGTATTACAATATCTTAAAATATAGTACAATATCATACAATGCGATGCAATACCATTAGAATATCATACAATATAATGCCATATCAATACATCATCACACAATATGTATAATGCAATATCAATATTATATTATACAGTATGTATAATGCAATATGAATACAATATCATGCAATATAATCCAATACCATTACAATATCTTAAAATATAGTACAATATCATACAATGCAATGCAATATCATTATAATATCATACAATATAATGCAATATCAATACATCATCATACAATATGTATAATGCAATATCAATATTATATTATACAGTATGTATAATGCAATATGATTACAATATCATGCAATATAATCCAATACCATTACAATATCTTAAAATATAGTACAATATCATACAATGCAATGCAATATCATTATAATATCATACAATATAATGCAATATCAATATGATATCATACAACATAATGCAAAAGTATTACAATATCTTAAAATATAGTACAATATCATACAATGCGATGCAATACCATTAGAATATCATACAATATAATGCCATATCAATACATCATCACACAATATGTATAATGCAATATCAATATTATATTATACAGTATGTATAATGCAATATGAATACAATATCATGCAATATAATCCAATACCATTACAATATCTTAAAATATAGTACAATATCATACAATGCAATGCAATATCATTATAATATCATACAATATAATGCAATATCAATATGATATCATACAACATAATGCAAAAGTATTACAATATCTTAAAATATAGTACAATATCATACAATGCGATGCAATACCATTAGAATATCATACAATATAATGCCATATCAATACATCATCACACAATATGTATAATGCAATATCAATATGATATCATACAACATAATGCAAAAGTATTACAATATCTTAAAATATAGTACAATATCATACAATGCGATGCAATACCATTAGAATATCATACAATATAATGCCATATCAATACATCATCACACAATATGTATAATGCAATATCAATATTATATTATACAGTATGTATAATGCAATATGAATACAATATCATGCAATATAATCCAATACCATTACAATATCTTAAAATATAGTACAATATCATATAATATCGTACAATATCATACAATATCATACAATATAGAATATGAATAACAATACAGTATGGAACCAGCGTTGGATCCTCTAACTCAGGACGAAAATCTACGCAGAAAAGGTCTGGCCGTTCGAGTATCGCGAATTATCGGGATTATCGTGGGCAAATCGCCGATTGAATAATACCAGATAAGTGTTATCGCCTTAACGCCGACACTTAAGTGCGACATACTCATCCCGACTTTTTCCGACGAACTAGACTCTCCCTGATTTCCGCGCCGATGTTGTGTATGCACACTCCTAGACAAATGATAGCCGCTATATTTAGTGCGTCGCATTTTTGATACACGGTGTGCGTGTAAGACATACTACGACGCAAAAGCGGTACATTTGGATTAGAAATTCTGTGAGAATGAATTAAAGAAAATTTTTATCACTAGGTTAAATAAAGTGCAGTATTTGTGGCAGTCAAGTTTTTATATTTCTATTGCAAATGTTAAAGACAGTTATCGAGGGGGTGTAATTCCGATTTCGATATTATAATTCCTGGTACCGTCGGTTCCGGCGGATATTAAAATTCAAACAAACACGCGGTGAAATCATTATTAATAATTCCCGGCTTATTTATTTTTAAACAATCGCCGCGCGGCCGATCTCCGGACGATAAATAACGAGAATTGTTTTTAGGGTTGGCAACGATTAAAAATAGAAATATTATTCCCCGTACTCCGTCCCGGTAATAATAACAAAAAGTTTATACCGAGACCGGCGTGCGTGTGCGTGCGTGGGAGTGCGTGTGCGCGCGCGAGAGATCGATTAGCGTCGCGCAGCGAATTTCATTTTAATGGAGTGTAATGGTTTTATGGAAATACGATATAATTCGCGGCACGACAAACATGATAAAAACTGCAAACAATTTTGATACATTTCACGCATTCCGCGGAGCCAACCGGGCCCGTATAATTTTTAATTTCATTTCATCAACGAGCTCTCTCTCTCTCCCCCCTCTTTTTGTACATCATCGGGGAAAATAATGCAACGTGAAAAACGCCGCGAGCATAATTATGCGAATGACGTTTCACATTAATAAATCGCACGTTCTCGATTTCAATGTTTGTCGGAATTGGCGGACTTTTTCGCGGATGTTTATGCAAAATAAAAATTTTCTATCCGAATTGCAACTAACCCATATAGAAATTTATTTCTATTTATTATTTATTGAATAGATTGAAAATAATATACAGTATTTTGAAATTCTTCCAATTTTTTTACTGCTTTGTAAGATTGTTCGTAAAAATGTTTGTAAAATTCGCTATCTGGTCATGATACGTTTTTTGTTGTGATGATGCTAGCAAAGTTTTAAGTGGCAACACGATTCTTTGATTTTCGAGAAAAAGTGACGGAGGATAAAGATGAACGGATTTATACGGGCGAATGTTATTCCATCCTGTGGTTCATGCGTGACATAATACCAGCGGCGCCCCTTTTAATTAACGCTACTACAATTAACCAACGCTCTCGCGGATGGGACAAATATTTGAGGCGTGGTTACTTATCTCTATTCGCCATCCTCTTCACTGCAAATTTCCCAGTATCTGCTCGAAATCCACCGTTTAGTTTTTATCGTTACCTACGGCCCCCTTGGCCGGGCACGAATCACGTGTTAAACGCTGTTAACGTTTGTTGGGAAAAGTGAATAATTAGACTGAGAATCTTACGCATGTATGACAGAGCAGGCGTAACTTAAAACAATACATCGAATGATCAAGAACAATTTTCATAGTCAAGGTATTTTCAGTTTTTCTAGGTATTTGTGAAAGACACGATTTCATGCACCTAACCAAGACCTAATTGAGACCGAAAATGAAGGTCACCTTGACTGTTTGGATATGAAAATTCATGTTTATGTTTCATAAAGTTACAGCTGACGTTAAGACGAATCCTTGGTAGCAGATACTGCAGCCTAGATACTATGACCTTCGAGTGACCTCGAGCAGAAGAGTTCACAAAAATTAGGTTAGCAATCGAAATAGTGGAGAACCACTTTTCTATCGTGAATTTCATTCCTGTTAATACTCCAAACTCAGACCTAATTGAGACTCAAAATAAAGATCACCTTGACCCTTTCGAACATAAAAATGTCCTTTTTATACTGTTGTAGCTGACGTTAGAACGAATTCTCCATGATAGAAATAATATTATGACCTTCGAGTGACCTCGAGTAGATGAGTTCACAAAAATTAGGTTGTCAATAGAAATTTCATTTCTGTTAACGCACCTAACCAGGACCGAATTGAGACCGAAAATAAAGGTCACTTTGACTGTTTGGATATGAAAATTCATGTTTATGTTTCATAAAGTTACAGCTGATGTTAAGACGAATCCTTGGTAGCAGATACTGCAGCCTAGATACTATGACCTTCGAGTGACCTCGAGCAGAAGAGTTCACAAAAATTAGGTTGTCAATAGAAATTTTATTTCTGTTGATGCACCTAACCAAGACCTAATTAAGACCGAAAATGAAGGTCACCTTGACTGTTTGAATATGAAAATGTCCTTTTTATACTGTTGTAGCTGACGTTAGGATGAATTCTCAGTGCTAGAAATGATACTATGACCTTCGAGTGACCTTGAACAGTAAAGTTCACCAAAATTAGGTTATCAATAAAAATAGTAGAAATAGTGGAAAACAACTTTTCTACCGCGAATTTCATTCCTCTTAATGCATCTAACCCAGGCCTAATTGGGATCAAAAATGAAGGTCACCTTGACTGTTTGAATATGAAAATGTCCTTTTTATACTGCTGTAGCTGAGGTTAGTACAGATTCTCAGTGCTAGAAATGATACTAGGACCTCCGAGTGACCTCGAGCAGATGAGTTCACAAAAATTAGGTTGTCAATAGAAATTTCATTTCTGTTAACGCACCTAACCAGGACCGAATTGAGACCGAAAATAAAGGTCACTTTGACTGTTTGGATATGAAAATTCATGTTTATGTTTCATAAAGTTACAGCTGATGTTAAGACGAATCCTTGGTAGCAGATACTGCAGCCTAGATACTATGACCTTCGAGTGACCTCGAGCAGAAGAGTTCACAAAAATTAGGTTGTCAATAGAAATTTTATTTCTGTTGATGCACCTAACCAAGACCTAATTAAGACCGAAAATGAAGGTCACCTTGACTGTTTGAATATGAAAATGTCCTTTTTATACTGTTGTAGCTGACGTTAGGATGAATTCTCAGTGCTAGAAATGATACTATGACCTTCGAGTGACCTTGAACAGTAAAGTTCACCAAAAATTAGGTTATCAATAAAAATAGTAGAAATAGTGGAAAACAACTTTTCTACCGCGAATTTCATTCCTCTTAATGCATCTAACCCAGGCCTAATTGGGATCAAAAATGAAGGTCACCTTGACTGTTTGAATATGAAAATGTCCTTTTTATACTGCTGTAGCTGAGGTTAGTACAAATTCTCAGTGCTAGAAATGATACTAGGACCTCCGAGTGACCTCGAGCAGATGAGTTCACAAAAATTAGGTTGTCAATAGAAATTTTATTCCTGTTAATGCATGTAACGCAGACCTAATTGAGACCAAAAATGAAGGTCACCTTGACCGTTTGAATATGAAAATGACCTTTTGTATACTGTTGTAGCTGATGTTAGGACGTATTCTCGATGTTAGAAATAATATTATGACCTTCGAGTGACCTCAAGCATATGAGTTCACAAAAATTAGGTTATCAACACAAATAGTAGAGAACCACTTTTCTACCGCAAATTTCATTCCTCTTAATGAATCTAACCCAGACCTAATGGAGACCGAAAATGAAGGTCACCTTGACCGTTTGAATATGAAAATGTCCTTTCTACACTGTTGTAGCTGACGTTAGTACGAATTCTCGATGATACAAATAACACTATGTTCTTCAAGTGACTTAGAGCAGTAAAATCCACAAAAGTAAGGCAATGAAAACAAACAGCGTAGAGTTCTTCAGAGAGTACAGAAGACAACCCTCTCGAGAACCGCTTTTCCTCCGCGAATTTCGTTCCCGTTCACGCTCCGGTAATTCCTTCGGGCGGGTAAGGATTAACCCGCCCGCGATTCCTCGATACGTATATGTATTTCGAAAAGGCAAAGTCTGCGGGAGGGAGGGGTTGTGGGGGGTGGTATCTGCAGCTCGGTTTGCAGTTCGCGCGTGTCCAGCGAATCCACGGCGGCTTAAGCTCGCACCACCGGGGTTTACTTAGGTGCGGCCGAGAAATTGAAATTTTCGTAAACGGATTAGGGGTCCGGCCGCACGACAAACTCCTTGTTAATTAGAATGTAATCCTGGTCTTAATGGGACATTCGCTAATAAAATCAGTTGGACGTTGCCATTGCTCTGCGCCCGGGTACCGGCTTGCCTCGGCCCGATACGGGAGGCGGCTCGTCTCAGACATCGGGGCCAATTTCGTCCCAT
The DNA here is from genome assembly GCA_963971365.1 of Lasioglossum villosulum. NCBI lineage: Eukaryota > Metazoa > Arthropoda > Insecta > Hymenoptera > Halictidae > Lasioglossum > Lasioglossum villosulum. The sequence continues at coordinate 6,918,091 of OZ020502.1, read as the reverse complement.
GGAAATTGAAACTGTCTGGAGGATCGGTCGATCCTCGTCCCGAGCGTGCTAAGGGATGATTGTACGGGCGGATTAAATCAAACTGCCTTGTAGATTGCTGCGCCGTGAGGAAAGGGTGAAAGTAGATTCTTCAAACATAAATAATACAGAAACGGTAAAGTGTCGATGTTAATTGTACAGGGTGTAAAGAAATGTTTGTTCCTGGCTGCCATAGGCGTATTCTACATCTTCGGATCGGTAAAGATCTGTGAACAAATTTTGCATACGAGTCCGCAAAGAAGTGAGACATTTTATGTCTTTACTTTGCTCCCCCCACCCCCTCCCGCTCCCGTTTTTCTTCCTTTGCTGTCCTATATGATTTGGTCAAGTGTATAGGTCAATTGAGAACATACGTCTTACGTCATGTGGAAAGATTTATTTAAAACAAAAGCAACCTATCAAAAATATATTTACAACTGATCCTGTCTACAGAGGTGGAAAATGAGCCGAAATCACAAGAGGCTTGTAGGATCGGTTAAGATCAAAAGGGTGTGAAGCTATGGGTCAATAGTCGCGTCAAAAGAATTAAAATGGAATCATACAGGATGCTTATGATTTTTGCTCAACAATTGATAAAGAAATAGAGTTTGAACGTATTGGTAATAATTCGAAGGGGTTTATTAATATTGGAGTAATGAACAAACAAAAGTGAGAAACAAAAGACATGACTGCTATTGTTGTTATACAATTGTTAACAATTATCATTAGAAGTAATACTCAATAGTGTCGGTGATGACTGAAAATGGTGGCGACAGCGATGACAAAGATTGAAGAAAATTCGTGACACTTTTCGGTAACGCTTTTTTCTGCTATGTGCCAAAGTAAAGACATAAAATGTCAAAAATTGCCGCAAAATTGTCCTTGACCTTGAATTTCAAGGGCAAATTTTTGTGTTATTGCATCGTATTCTACGCATTATGGGGACAAAAAGTGGCAAGGGAACCATGAGTCAAAACTCAACTCACCCATGGTTCCCTTAACACTTTTTGTCCCCATAATGCGTAGAATACAATGCAATAACATAAAAATTTGCCCTTGAAATTCAAGGTCAAGGACAATTTTGCGACAACTTTTTTTCACAGATCTTTACCGATCGGAATTCAAATGTTATCGGCGCATTGGTTCGATCAAATAAATACTTTAAACACTATTTGCAAATTATCACAACATTTTATCTCGACATTTCGATCTAGACTCAGATCATTTTCAAGAGATTAACATAAATAATATTGTGTCTGTAATGAAACAAAAATTTCCTTTTATAATTTTAACTTATATTAAGAATCAAGAACAGAAGTGAACAATATTATAGGAAGCAAAAAAAACAAACACACGTGTTACTCACTTGCGCAGTGTCACAAGACAATTTTACAATAGAAAAATTAGAAAAATTAATAGTCTACGTGGGACCCACATGTTGCTGCCTGGACAGTCATCACGGTAATGAGGCACGTATACAGGGTGTCCCAAAACTACCCTAGGAGCCGAAAATGGAAGGTTCCTTGGGTCATTTGAAGCAACAATTTCCTTTACAAAAATGGTGTCCGTGACTTTGTTTAGAAGTTATTTTAGAGGATAACTAGGGATTATTGAATTGGATCCTCAAATAAATTTATAAGACTGAAATTAACTATTTAATTTTATTTGTAACTTATAACATTAAAATAAATTATTTAAAAGTAACAATTTTTAATCTTAATACTACGACCCTTCTCCAATGAATTCAATTTATCGATTAAACATTTTTTCAAACATTTGTTTTTAAAACAAAATAATTCAAAAAGCAACTTCACAATAGTGAGAAAGTTCACATGACTGAAGGTAGCTACAGTTGCTACAAGCAACTTCAGAATAGTGAGAAAGTTCACATGACTGAAGATAGTTACAGTTGCTTCAGTGATTAACGAAAAACACGGACCAATCAGAGCGCAGCTATACCGAATGAAGTCCGACTCTGCGACAGGTTCCGCGAGCCTGGTGTCGCCATTGGTCGACTCAGAATCAATCCGCTGTAGCCGCGCTCTGATTGGTCCGTGTGTTTCGTTAATAACACCTAAACAAAGTCACGAACACCATTTTTGTAAAGCAAAACGTTGCTTCAAATGACCGAAGGAAACTCCCATTTTCGGCTCCTAGGGTAGTTTTGGGACACCCTGTAGACGCTAGGAAAAACAATGGTTGATCATGTATCGATCTATTGGCCAAAATCAAAATAAGGCGGTAAATTCAAAGTCTCAAAAATAATAGAAACATAACACTACCCATATTTCACCCAGATCTTATACCTCGATAAACCCTTTGAGGTAATTCCGTGATACAAACACATCAAATGGTTTGCCACAAAAGAATATACACGTAAATGTATACAGGGTGTCCCAAAACTAGTGTAGGAGCGGAAAATGGGAGGTTCTTTGGGTAATTTGAAACGACATTTTCTTTAACAAAAATGGCGTCCGTGACTTTGTTTAGAGGTTATTGTTTTTCGAGTCGCCAAATATCCTTCTGGCAATCGTCATTTTAGTAAAAAAAGAACCTATTTTAAAAATTTCATCGAATTCTGAGAATGGACGTAAATGGAAACTTCGAAATTTCGAATAATGTACTAAATTATCCATTAATTTAATTTGGTCTCGGTACATTTGTGTCCAAAAGTACCGTGCGCAATTCTATTTGTGTCCAATAGAGATGTGTCCAATCGTACTTGTGTCCAATGATGTTGTTTCTCAAAAGATATGTGTCCAATAGCTAAGTTTCCAATTGTACTGTGTCTAATCGAAGGCCTCTCGCTTCAAATGACCCAAGGAACCTTCCATTTTCCGCTCCTGCATCAGTTTTGGGACACCCTGTATATAAAATTAATTAGAGTGACCAGAACAAAAAGGATTTATTTAGAAAAATTAACCGCTTGTTAGTTCCGTAGCCTAGTTCTGAACATTTTCTTGGGTTAGGGCCGGAAGTATCCCGGACCCCGTATTCCCTTCGGAGTGCTTCCGATTTCTCCCGCTGGATAACGCGAGAGCCCGAAAGAACGGGAATCGATTCCGCCTCTATTTGGTTATCGGGAGAGTTACGCAACACGAGGCTCTGTAATCTGGTGTCGTAAGTCCCGTTGTAATTTTCCCATACGTCGTGGCCGCGCATCACCATCACGCGTGATGTCACGACGTCGCGAGCGATCCGTGCGCGCTCTCTCGAGTGTGCTTGAGAATCTTCGACGAAAGTTTCTCAAGGATCGAGGGGGGTTTGGGGCAAGGGAAGGGGGCGCGTTACTTTCCTGGAAAATGTTGCGCAGGTGAAATGGAGTTGTGGAGATCGTCGAAGAGGGAACGTTGTTGGCTGCTCCGGGTTTTCTGGACAGAAGGGGGAGGTTGGCGTGGGTGGAGATGCTGAGACAAAAGAGGATCGAAGAGGAAACAAGCCGAGAGTCGACCGGGAACTCGGTGCAAGCAATACACGTAGATTGGGAAATGATTTAACGGCGCTGGAGAACGGGACTCGTTGGGACCGAAGGATGGGGAACATGAAGAGGATATTGGTGGATCAAATTCGTTGGATCAAAGCATCAATGGGCAGAAATAAATGTTGCGTCTGTAAATGTTATACCTAGTTGTCCGACGTTATTTAACCAAGATGTTTTCGATTTGCAACGACTATTACAGTGGTTGACGAGTAAGGGCCGATTCATACATATCCAGCCGGCGCACAGTGGTCCGGATCGCAGAATTTAGTAACATTTGACCAAAAAGTCGACTTTTCGAAATTGAAAACTAATCAATGTGTATTGCTTTGTAAATGTCCACAGACCTCGAAAATGAAGAAGTTAATGAAATTGAATACATATTTTAGCTTCTATGATCATTTAAAGTTGATCGTTTTGAAAGTAGCATTATTCACCAGGAAAAATTGCTTCAGTTCTTTCGATGTCCTCATCGTCTCGTCCCATATTTTCTCTTAATTTTTTTTGCATGATATACAGGGTGTCCCAAAACTACCCTAGGAGCCGAAAATGGGAGGTTCCTTGGGTCATTTAAAGCGACAGTTTCCTTTGCAAAAATGGCGTCCAAGGTTTTGTTTAGGAGTTATTAACGAAAAACACGGACCAATCAGAGTGCAGCTATAGCGAACGGAGTCCGACTTTGCGACAGGTTCCGCGAGGTGTGGTGTCGCCATTGGTCGATTCAGAATCAATCCGCTGTAGCCGCGCTCTGATTGATCCGTGTTTTTTGTTAATAACTCTTAAAGAAAGCCACGGACACCATTTTTGTAAAGGAAAATGTCGCTTCAAATGACCCAAGAAACCTCCCATTTTTGGCTCCTAGGGTAGTTTTCGACACCCTGTAGAGCATTCCTTTCCAATAAGAAACCATATATTTTTTTAGTAATAACTAATAATAATATATTTAAAAAATAATGCTGAATGATACATGACAGATTTAAAAAATTTTATATGTTTGTCAGAGGAGATCTTTTTTATCTCAAAAGATCGCAGGCTCTAACAAACAGGAATATGTTCGGTACAACTTCCTTTAAATAACCGTACAAAAATCTTTTCCTACCTCGTCCTACTTTAGAATTTATAGTTGTTTAAAGCTGACAATGTCGTGGCGACCGCGCGGTCGCAAAAATACTCGGAAAATTTCTAGAATCGCTACAAATGAAGATACACTGCACAAATTGTTATTAACATCGGACCCACATATTTCGGCAACGAGAATAAGATCTTCTAAGAAGAAAATCAAACAATTAAGTCCAGAGGCTGAAGAATTATTAAAAAAATAAAGGAGACAAAAGCCAGCTACTTCTTCAACAACAAAATTGTAAGATTAATTAGAATACTTCTTATTTTATCAATTAAAAAAATATTAATATTACTTTTGCTCGCAATATATATTTGTGACGTTAGATACCGTACTTAATAACTTGTATACCTGTACATTTTATCAAAAATTTTAATAACATAATTACATTATATATAAAAAATTATAAGATTTGAATTTCGAACTATTATACAATGGTTTTAATAAGGAAAGCAACTGATTCAACAACTAAATAAAAGTTTATAAAAATAATTAATTAACAAATTAAACAAAAAATATTTTCTAACATGTATGATTAGAAACAGATTATTTTACAATATTTTTTAGTTCAAACCCCATTTCAATATCTCAAACGGTTCAAAAGTTATACACAAATGTCACTAAATTCTGCGATCCGGACCACTGTGCGGCGTTTTTCGGTATCCATGCATTTCCGGCCGATTTTTGAGGCAACTTGAGTAGGAATGTTTCTCATTACCATGAAGTTGTAAAGGAGAGCTACCGATAGTTCACCCGAGGAGGGATAGAAACCTTTTATTTGTTAGTTATGGCCTGTTCGACTCGAAGGAAAAGTATCGGAGGAAAATCGGACTAAGTTTTCCGGTTGTGGACGGTCTCACTTAAACCTGGGTAAGAATATTTTGTCGGACGCCGATATCGGAGATGTATGAATCGACCCTAATGGAGAAACAGTAGATTTAATATTCTTTGTCCAAAAATGTTGCACTTAAGAGGAACGATTCTTGACGTCATTTGAAGAAACTTCTTCCTTTGCGACAATGTTGGACGCGGCCCCGTTTAGGAGTTATCAACGAGAAACACGGGCCAATCAGATCGCGGCTACTGCGGATGGAGTCGCGCTCTGATTGGTCTGTGTTTTTTTATTGATAACTCCGTAAGTAATCCATGGATTTTCACGAAGAAAGAAGGTGCTTCGAGTTTCAAGGAAGTACATTTTTTAACCCTTTGCACTCTGAGCTACTTTAACTACAAAATGAAACATGTTTTCCTACCTGGAATATTTCCATTACCTGTGATTTTAAAAATTGTATGAATATGATATCGATATAATACCTCATACAATACCTAACTGTTCAGTAATTGATTAGATACCCATGTATTTAATAATGTATACAATATTTTGAATAATGGTACAGCAATTTTTAATGGTGCCTCGGAGTCATCATTAGAGTGCTAAGGGTTAAATTAGATAAATTGAATTTTGGCTTTTAACAATTTTAATTAGTCTGATAATTAGAGTCTTAGAGTTTTCTAATGTCTTTGCTGCTCTGCATTTCACGTATTTGTTTCTGTTATAAATGTCTGTTGCTTTGTGGATGACTTTCTTTTGATGTGAACGACCTGCTGTCAGCATTTGCCTAGTTCCGAAATCTCCGGTTCTGGTAATTCCGTAATTGTGAAGTTGAATTAGAGCTTCTTGGTGGGTGGGACATTTATGGCGAAGCTGTCTTCCATGGTTGTAGGGTGCCGTCGCGCGGCTCGCGTATCTGGGTTCCTCTGAACGATTCTGTTTATTTATTCAGAGAAACAAACAACTCGACCCGCTTGCACACCGAGGGTACTGTAAATTAAGCGCGCCGGAGATATTTCGCTGGGTATTAAAAGATTCAATTAACCGGCTGAGATGCGTCGATGAGAATGACCCGGAATGGTTAAGAATGTTCAAGGAATTTGTTGTGGAACGAGGCAATCCGTTGCAAGCATTTCGTTCTCCTTTCCGCTGTTTTCTAATTAATAATTATTTTGTAAATAAGAATAGTTCTCGAATTCGTTTAATCCATCCTATTTCTACTTCGTCGAGCCCCACTTTGATCACGACGAATCTTCTTCAACTACGTAAAACTCCTTTTTTCTCCTCATTCAATCCGCCTGTTTCATCCACGTAGTTTTCTCCTTTGATGTTAATGAGTCTTCTTCTTGAGTTGCGTCGAATTCTCCGTTTGAACCATGAACCCTTTTCAAGTGATTCCCTGGAACAGCGATCCCGTAAACGTAGCAGCGGGCCAGATGAGGGAGAAGAGTAGGAGGCGACGAAGAAGATTATGGCACAGAGAACGAGAAGAAAATGTCTGTAAAAATGAAGATAGAGTCCAGAGAACATAGAGTTATAGTGGACAGAAAGAAAAAATGACTCCCTAAACCAGTGATCCCCTAAACGGAGTAATCATGAGACCAGACAAGAGAGAACTGGACAGAAAGACTCCCTGGACTAGCGATCCCCTAAACTGAGTAGTCATCAGGCCAGAGAAGAGAGAAGAACCACAGTGAACGAAGAAGAGTAGGAGAACTTGAGAAAGCGTCAAGAACATAGAAGCACACTGGACAGCAAGACTCCCTGGACCAGCGATCCTCTAAACTGACTATTCATCAGGCCAGAGAAGAGAGAAGAACCACAGTGAACGAAGCCGAGTAGGAGAACTTGAGAAAGCGTCAAGAACATAGAAGCACACTGGACAGTAAGACTCCCTGGACCAGCGATCCCCTAAACTGAGTAGTCATCAGGCCAGAGAAGAGAGAAGAACCACAGTGAACGAAGAAGAGTTGGAGACCTTGAGAACGCGTCAAGAACATAGAAGCACACTGAACAGAAAGACTCCCTGGACCAGCGATCCCCTAAACTAAGTAGTCATTAGGCCAGAGAAGAGAGAAGAACCACAGTGAACGAAGAAGATTTAGAGACCTTGAGAAAGCGTCAAGAACATAGAAGCACACTGAACAGAAAGACTCCCTGGACTAGCGATCCCCTAAACTGAGTAGTCATCAGGTCAGAGAAGAGAGAAGAACCACATTGAACGAAGAAGAGTTGGAGACTTTGAGTAATATAGAAGCAACTGGACATAAAGAAAAAGTGACTCCCTGGACCAGCGATCCCCTAAACTCGTCAGACCAGAGAGAAGAGAAGTTCTCAGAGTATCAGCAGTGTATTAGACCAGAGAAGAGATAAAAGCCCCAGAGAATCAAGAAGAGTAGGCTAGTAACACAGAGAATGAAGAACCAGAGAACACAGAACCAGACCGAACAGGAAGAAAGAGCGATTCCCTGGAACAGCGATCCTCTAACCGTACCAGGCCAGAGAGAAGAGTAGAGCCCCAGAGGATCGCAACACAGAGAGCTTGAGAAAATGTCTGCAGAAGCAGGAAAGTGATGACGAAGATTGCGGAGAAAGTGGAGGCTACGTTGAAAACGATAGAAAAAGCGATGCCTTAAACAGAGTAGCAGGCCAGAGAAGAGGACGACAAGTAGGAGGCGGCTGGTAGAATGACACAGAGAACGGCGAACAAGAAGAAAATGTCGGCGAAAAAACGAAGTGGAGGAAGCAGAAGTGGGAGAAGAAACGCTGAGAAGTTTCAGACTGGTTAGAGGAGGAGGGTGGAGGAAGAGGGGCGATAGACAGAGAAAGACCGAAGAGGACGAGGGGTTTTGGGAGGAAGGGGAGGTGAAGACGCGGCTGCTGACGCGTGTGGGAGCGGCTATCAGTGAATATGAGCGCGTTTATCAGCGTGGGGGTACTGCGTCGGCCATGTTGAGCCTGCGTTCTGGCTCTCTCTCCCACTCTCCTCAGGCTATCTTGGTTGCTCCGGCACTCTCTTCAACGTCCTTTCTCTGTTCGCTAGCCAGGGTTCCCCCTTTCGACAGGTTCTCCGCGTCTCGTTCCCGCGTGGTCTGCTCGTGTTTCGTTATCCCGGTCCCACGTTCGCAGCCGCCTCCGAACGGCGTTTTCTCTCTTTCCTCCGGGCTGCGACTAGCCTACTCTGGCTTATGGTTGGCTGGTCGGTCCTCTCTTTCCAACGAAGGCGCGTCAATACCTCGGCCAAGCGTGCTTTGCACCCCGCGAAGTCTCGTGGGCCGCGTTCGCTCGGGCCAACCAGAAGGCAAGCTGATACCCAGGCGTAGCGATGGCAACGCTTTCCTCGCTCGACCAACGCCGCCGCCGCCGCCGCCGGGTAACAGAGAGGCTCTTCCTCTCTCTCTCTCTCTCTCTCGTTGCTCTGCTAGTTTCCCCTCCCACCCCTTCCCCTAGAAAATCATGGGAAACGAAGGAGACCCGCGTGCGGAGGAGACCAACCCTCCAGGACGCGATTAGAACGTTCACTGGGCTACCGGGAAACTTGCCCGATCGAAAGCGACCGGGCGAGATACCTCCCGATAGCTCCGCTTCAGGTGTTCGGTAGATGTACGCGAACACCTCCAGAAGTTTTTGCCCAGATTCGGCCCGAAGTGTGGACCACTGCTGGGATTGTTGGGTACACAGGTTTTATTCGATGTACCAGTAAGCTAATACTTTACTTGTCAAGGATAAACTGATAACTACACTAAGATTTATACATTTTTTAAAATGAAAAATATATTAATGTAACTGATAATAATCTAAGAAATAATAGCAAATTCATTTTTTACGATTGTTAGAGATTTAAAGAAAATATTCTCTCTTGAATAACATGTATACAGGGTGGTTCATGTAAATGGGAGGTTCCTTGGGTCGTTTGAAGCGACATTTCCCTTTACAAAAATGGCGTCCGCGGCTTTGTTTAGGAGTTATTATCGAAAAACACGGACCAATCAGAGCCCGGCTATAGCGAGCGGAGTCCGACTCGGCGCCAGGTCGTGGTGTCGCTATTGGCCGAACCAGAATCAATCCGCTGTGGCCGCGCTCTGATTGGTCCGTGTTTTTCGTTAATAACTCCTAAACAAAGCCGCGGACGCCATTTTTGTAAAGGAAAATGTCGCTTCAAATGACCCAAGGAACCTCCCATTTCCGGGAGTTACACTTATTTTGGGACACGCTGTATAGTAAGTTAAGATAGTTATAAATTAGAGCATAAGATAGAGTTAAGTCTAGTTAGTAGGAGCGAAGGGTGTGGGTAAGGAGAATATTTTCTTATTGTGTATTGTTCAAGAATTGTAACCCCACGGGGAACTAATAAAGCTATATATATAATAAGCTATATCTTACTAACTAATAAAGATATATATATATACAGGGTGGTCCACCTAAGTGAGGCCACCTAAATATCTCCTCTAATTGTGGGGGTACAAAAAATATTTTGTATGCTACTTGAATGGTTTGAAAATACCATTCTATTGCAAAAAATGTGTTTTCTTTAGGGTAATTTTTTTCGGAGTTTACAAGGTTGTCGAGGTTTTCTGCGTATAATTGTATAATTTTTTTATTGCATCGTGTAGCTGATGTAAAAATACGTTCAATTATGTACATGACATGACCCTGAAATGACCTTTCAAATACAATTGTGCGCATAAAACATCGATAACCGTGTAAACTCCGAAAAAAATTACCGTAGAAAAAAACATTTTTTGCAATAGAATTGTATTTTCAAATCATTCAAATACCATACAAAGTATTTTTTGTACAGGACCACCCTGTATATATATATATATATATCTGACTAACTAATAAAGATATATATACAGGGTGTCCCAAAATTCCTCCGACACCCGAAAATGGGAGGTTCCTTAGGTCATTCGAAGCAACATTTTCCTTTACAAAAATGGCGTCCGCGGCTTTGTTTAAGAGTTATTAAAGAAAAACACGGACCAATCAGAGCGCGACCTAGACGCGAGTTAGCACAGTCGGCCCGACGCGCCAACTGTCAGTTGGCCGAACGTGTCATCGCATGTCTAGATCGCGTTCTGATTGGTCCGTGTTTTTTGTTAATAACTCCTAAACAAAGCCGCGGACGCCATTTTTGTAAAGGAAAATGTCGCTTCAAATCACCCAAGGAACCTCCCATTTTCGGGTGGCGGAGGAATTTTGGGACACCCTGTATATATATATATCTTACTAATATATATCTTTATTAGTTCTCTGTGGGGTTACAATTCTTGAACAATACTTGTAACATCTCCACTCTTTTAAAATCAGAGGTGTAATAATTACTGTCGCACAAAATATGAATAGATCTAATATCGTTGTTTTTATAAGCCAACGCTTGCTCGCCAATCTTCAGACGTTCCCAGGTTTCTTATTTCAGGAAATTGTGGAAGTGGCTGCCTGAATCAGCGTCGCGAAGACGACGACGTTTTGGCGTCGCGGCGAGAGGCACCGGCCTATGAAATATTAAAACACCCCGTGAGACAGGGGTTACGCACGAGCCTCTCGCTCAAATGAATTCCAGTCCGAAGCCGCCAAGGCGGATTGTCTATCGCGATGAACATTTCCTCTCGCGTTATCCACGTTACTCAATGCACTTCTATATTATTAATATTTCTATAGGCAGCCATATTTTTCTTAAAATATGAAAATTGTAATTCGCACAAAGTTTCCCAGTCTATGTAACATATAACTGAGTATATGTTACAGTGAGTCAAAAAATTATTCGCTCCCTATTAAAAAGACGATAAATTTTTTAAATATTGTACTGTACGATTTGAACTTTTTTAGAAGCTAGAGCAATTAGTTTGATAAAAATGAGCGGTCTACTAAGAAATTATTGCTCACATCGATTCTCCAATACTGCACAAAACAGATCGCATGAAATTTTATTACATCCGTGGAATATTTTTCCTCTTTCAGGTGGATTTTTGGTGAGAAATATTTCAGCAACAAAATATCCGTTGTAAAGTTATTATTATTCCGAAGAAAATTGTTGTTTCATATATCACCGTGGACCTGGGAATAAATTCACAAAAAGCGACGAAATGACATTGCATCGCTTTCGAATCATTTACAAGATGAATTTGATTAGATTTACGAAGAAAGATGAACAACGATCAAATCGGCAGGTGAAAAAATTAATTTTCATTTGAGAAACCTGAGTGTTTCAGGCTGTGAATGATTGAACGATTTATTCCCATTTCTTATTATCTCGAAAAGCGTCTGTTCGAGCAACAATGGCCGACTGGCATAAAATCCTGGTGTCGATGTATCCGCAAATAATCGGCCAAATCGCTAGTGACTCAGGTCGTTCAATTTCCATCGATCGTCAGCGAATTAAATAGTTCCGCGCGACGCGACGGGACGCGACGGCTTGATTACATGCAGCCCACAATGATCCTACTTTTATCAATACAAGGGAATCCTTTTCACGCATAATGCGGCCGTGATCAATCGACCGAGCCTCGAAACCACGTTTTCAATTTTGCGCCCCAGGGCCCGGAACCCTATTGTCGTTCCAATCGAGGAAATTACGCGACTGCGTTCGCGTTCCCATGAAAATTTTCAAAAATAAAGCACTGGACGCTGCACTGATTGAAATCCACCGTTTTAATCCTCGAACAATAGCAACGGCTTCACTGCACCCTCAAAACTCAAAAAATGTGCCCTGAACGTAAGAAAAATTCTAAAAATTTCACAACTCTACGCGCTAGATGTTGTTTTTGTAAACATATGTGCCTAGTTTTAGTCAGATGTAGATATAAAAAAGAATTAACCTCTTCCGTCACGAATTATTTATTCCTGGAAAAAGAATAGACATGGATCGAATAGTGTTATATATTAATATTAATATATATATATATATTAATATATATTATTATATTATATATTATACCATAATATATAATATTAATATATATATATACTTAAAAAGAGTTTGTATATATATAGTTTGTATAATATATAATATTAATATATATATATTATGGTATAATATATAATATTAATATATATATTATGGTATAATATATAATATAATAATATATATTAATATATATATTAATATTAATATATAACACTATTCGATCCATGTCTATTCTTTTTCCAGGAATAAATAAATAAATAAATATATATATATATATATATATATATATATATATATATATATATATACACACAAACATCTCATATATAAATTATTAATAGACTTCGAAACTGTTTGACCGATCAACATGTAACTCGGCACATTTATGTATTTTTTCATGGAGAAGGATTTTACGCTACAAATTTCCTTGCAACTCGCCGCTGTATTTTATACTCGAAACACGTTCGGACACGTTCAAGGTCAAGTCTTCCTGGGAATAGCATGCACTTGTCATATTACATACCGCGAAAAACCCTCCTCCCCCACGCCTACGAACGAGCTTTGCATCTTTCAAGTCTATATTCATTATTTGAACTATTATTTCAACAATAAATTGTTATTAATGAATTAATAATGTTCCCCAGGGTTATCATATTTTATACCGCGAAACACGTTCAGACACGTTCGGACACGTTCGTCTACATTCATTATTTGAACTATTATTTCAACAATAAATTGTAATTAATGAATTAATAATGTTTCCCAGGGTTATCATCTATATATACATAAAAATGGATGTTTGTATATGTATATTAATATACTTAAGATAAGAAATCTAAATTCTTCTCACATTTAGCACGGGCGAAGCCGTCTCGGGGGCTGCTAGTTTATCATAAAAATGGGTACGCAATGTATGGGGCCACGGTTGATCGAACGGCAGCGGAGCAACCGCTGTCCACGTGACTCTGTAAAGTGTTAATAAACCGACTGATTAAAACAAACGCTTCTAAATAGGGTCGCTCCTAATTTCTCTGGAACGATCCGCAGATTGGCGATTTGCATAAAGCTCCGCAGAGCGCGCAACGATGCGAGCTCAAAGCTACTATTATCTAACTCGCCGACAGCGTTACAACGGCCCTGCCCCCTCGCAACAGTAGCGGGACCAAAAACAGGAGAAAAACCGGAAAGAGTGGTGCAAAAACCGTAAAAGAACCGACCGTTTCCGAATGTGTCTCGATCCAATATTTGCCCGCGATGCAGAATGTTACAAGTCTAACGCGAAATCAGCAGCCCCGGTCGATTTACAAAACCGGCCGCAGCGGGATCCGATCGAAAATCACAGGAGAGTTCGGAGGGTGGGGGGCTGTATTCCGTTGAAAGCTGGCAAACGATCATCGCTCGGGGACGGCTGTTTAGATTTACCAATAACAAACAGCCGGGAATCATCGGACACCGTCCTCGCATTACAGAGCTTGCATGTAACAAACCGTGAACACGGGGGTGGGGACCATGAGCGAGAGACCGCTCGTGTTTTCCACCCCCGTGTCCACCCATTCCACTCCCCCTCCCGCCTCCCCCCGTTTTGATCGCTTTGAACGATCCGGGCTCGGTGTCCAGACCCTGTAACAAAAGGATTTGTACCACGGGGGAGGCGAGGGGGTTTAAAACAATCGACAAATTGTCGCCCCAGGGGTTAATCGCATTATGGATAATAGCGTATAATTAAGCGGCTCCGG